>CM060882.1:120874835-122074835 GCA_030762935.1 Hymenopus coronatus
TGTGGACAGTGACCTGGTTTCCATAATAGTTTCCATCTGGACTGAATAGCTCAAATAACCATGCACAATTTCCATGTAATTTCCCTCGACAAAGCAGCTTACATAAGTACCTACCACTATTACCAACCCCTCCAATATAAAAGTATTGTGCTGTAAATACTGCCAGTATGTCAAATATGACCATGTTTTATTGTATCATGCTTTTTCTATATCTAGGGTTACTACTATTGTATTTCGGTTTGTAAAACAGCATTTCTATTTTCTGTCTGTATTGGAGAAAAATACATGGAAAATGTTCTGATAATTTATTATTAATTTACTTTCCTCCAGTTTTTGTTTATTTTCCAGTTTTCTTACAAGTCTTTTGTTTATTATTGACTCAAAAAGCTTGCACATAGTGCAGGTGAGGGCTATGGGTCAAATTTTCAGCTTTAGAGAAGTCTATATTTGGTTTTGGAACAGGAATTACTAGGGTAGCCCACCAAGGATCTGGAAAGATCATGTTAGTCTAAACATGGTTGAATATCTCTGCTATGTGTGGGCATGAGGCTGGTGGTCGGATTTGCAGGCCCATAACTGCCATGAGGAATGCAACAGATTAGTTTTAAGACTCTGCAGTGTTTTTTGGTAATATTCCTTCCCATTTTTCAGTCATTTGAGTGCAGAGAAAATTTCAGTTTCAAATTATTGTGCAAATGCTGATTCAAAAGAGAACAGAACAGAATAACAAGAAAATGAAAAGAAGCTGAATGAAGTTCATGTATTAATAAAGTTGCTTTGGATTTCAGGACTGAGTAGGCACTATAAACTCTATGCGATATTAATTTCTTGAGTTGGTTTTTAAACACTACGTCACTTACATTCTTATTATGAGGTTACTATTACTAAAATCCTCCAAACATCAATCATCTATAAACTCTGATTATTCAGTGTACTTTTTAATATCCTTATAGAAAAAATGTATAGCTTCAATAGTTTTTGTTTCTCTCATTTTGTTTCAATATCCTGAAATATTATCTGGTCATTAGCAACCCTTCTGTTAATCTCTACATTTCTCTAACTTGACACCTTTTCTTGCACATTAAAAGTTTCCAGAGGTCTACCATGCCATCATGACATCATTTTCATCTCTCTTTTTATGCTAAAATAGTACCCAATGATAGCTCAGCAATTCATGCAAGCATATGGTTTAACCAAGTTTACTTTAATTTCTAGGTAAGAAAGAAAATATCAGAAATGATACCAGAAAGTGATAATATGGTATGGGACCATGAAAATAATGATATGTTTAAGCAAGCCCATGATGAGCAACTTCTTCTATGGTTACACAGGTTTGTATAACAGCATTACTAATACATAAGTAAGACACTAATTGTGAAGTAGGGTAAAATAATGACATCATGGAAAGAATTAAAAACATTAATTATGTAAGATTAATAAGAGAGAGTAAATTCAACCAGAACAAATATAAAAGTAAAAAGAAACTAGTAACAGTGAAGTAACTAGTTAGTAACAACATAAAAAACCAGACCAAAAGGAAATTAATGTTGATAATGCAATAGATTTATTGCGAAACTAGTCCAAGGATTCCAAAAGATAAGTGAAGATTTGTTGCAACTATTGTTTTTGTAGTAATATTTCAGAACTAATATGTTAATAATAACAAGAAAAAAATAATTCAGATTATTAATATGTTTAGGCTAAAAAGCATATTACAAAGGAACAGCTAAAATGTATTTAATATGCACTTATAAATTCCCATTTCCCTTGTTTCAATCAGGTCCAAGGAACATGCAGTAACAGTTTAGTAAATGAATTAGAAATACAACAAAGGAAATCAATAAGGAAATTGTATGCAGAGAATAATTTTATTCAGTCACAAAAGACTTAGTCTTAAATGTCAAAATAAAACTCAAGACTAACAAATTCTGTGTGTAAAGTTATAAATAAAATCACTAAAGTAATCTTGAATATACAGAATGGAAGTGAAATAATCCTGCAAACTTTAAGAACAAATTCGTCTTATTGTGAATAACAAGAAAATGTGATGCCAAAAAGCTGAAAAGTTTATGGTTTTAGAAAAGTTTACACTTTTATCCAAAAAATGTATCCACCTTGCTGGATTACTGTTGATTAAAGGTTCTTAATTTATGACTATATACATAGAAAACTGATTAACAAAAACTTTTCCTTTGGTATATTTCGGTAAGATGAATGTTTTTTATGTAAATTAAATTTAAAAAGTCCATAATTTGTTGCCTTTTTAGATCTGCTGGAACTGGCAACATTGCATCACCTGCTTTCTTCTGAAACCACTATAGATCGTGGGGAATGTTTACTTAATTGCATTTTTTTTTTTTTTTTTTTTTTTTTTTTTTTTTTTTTTTTTTTTTTTTTGCCAAAGACACAAGTTAAAATAAGAGCAGTTAAAGTGAATAAAAGAAAAAAAAAAAGACACACAAAATCTTGTTATAGTACAACATGAATAATACCACGATTTTCAACATCCAAATTCTGGACACTATCTTAATTTATGGAGAAATGCAGTGCAATTCTCAATCTGTTCATTTCTTGATAAGACTGTGCCAAATGCAGACCCATTTGTTGTCATTTGCTAGCAGGTCCTTGATACAAATAGTGTAATTCTGAGTTGTTATAATTGAGAGCAACAATAAACTGAAGAAGAGGAAGCGTTAAATTTGGTTGATGAAAATCCTTTTTGAAGAAGTTGCAATATTTCTCACACAGTGGGGGTATCTCACTGGACTTTACTTTGAACTTTTAATCATATTCAGCAACTACAATGTTTATCACCAATTGACTTTCATCCACATGCTGACCTAGTGGCTGCTTTGTCAGTTTGCACAAATCAGATTTTATAACAAATATGCTGCTGACAGACGAGGCCTGTTTTAGACAAAGTGATATTACAAACTTTAAGAACACGCTCACAAGAACTATACAATAGCAGAAGCAGAATTTTCAGCATAGGTTCTTAGTTAGCATTTGGGCCAGCATAATTGGAGATAATCTTATTGGACTATTCGTCCTTCCACCTTGCCTAACCTGTTAAAGATAAGGAGGAAGAAGATGTGGTTCTTTCATTATGGTTTACTACCCCACATCACTCTTGAGGTTTGTTGTTACTTCATGATGACTTTCCCAAACCGTTGAATCATTTGATTTGGACTTGTGGCTTTGCCTACCAGATCACCAGACTTGAATCCCTAAAATGTTTATTTCTGGAGGGATATGAAAACAAAGTGTAAAGGGGTGAAATAGATGACCTGCATTAGCGCATTTTCTTAGCAGCTGGGGAAGTTAGAAACCAATCAGGGGCATTTAGCATGGTGCATCAGAACTGGTTAAAAAGGTGTAAAGCCTGTTTACAAGCAAATGGTGAACAATTGAAACACTTCCTCTAAACTCTTACTTCAAGTTTGCATCCTGGAGGAAAGACAAAATATTTTAAATGAATCCCAATGTTTTGCCATACTTGTAAATGCTACTGATTAAGGTTATGGGCATTTTTGTTTCTAAAACTACCAAGTAATTAATGGTAGTCCATGATTGTGAAATTCATTAGCAGTGTCAATTTTGTTTAGCTACATTTCTTTTAAATATTTTGATATCGTCACACATACTCATTCACACAAATCTTATGTAAATTTTACTAACTCAAGCTTTTTTTGCTCTAATAAGCTTATTGTTAAATCATTGTTGGCAAAAGTACTTCTAAAAACTTATATTATTGAATATAATGTACCTCATACTCAGGCATATAATAAAGCAATACAGATTGATTTAAAAATACTAATATAATTCTTAAGGAAAATGGAAATAAAAATGAACATGGATCCTTTATTAATTTTTTTATTTCTGATTAAAATTTTAAATCCTTCTACACAGATTCCATTTTTTAGACCGTTAATTAGATGTCCATGCTGCCATAAAACTTATTAGTCTGTTTTTAAAATGGGAATACTAAAAATTAAATAGAAGTATACATTCCTTGTCGGCCAAAACTATAAACAATTCCACATGAATTTTCTTTAAGCATATTGCAGTGGAGTGTAAATTCATATCATAAATTGTGCTTTCCTAAAGGTTTAGCAATTATTAAGTTCAACACGAAATGTGGTGTTAATAGCGTAACAGGTGTTTCACCCAAGAATGCCATAAACTTTTGAATGCTTATTTTCATTTCAAGTAAAACATTGCATTGTCACATAAATACACTGCAGTATGGCATTGCATAATAATTAAAATTTACCTTTTAAGCCTCCATCAGGCACAATTTATCTCAGAGATATTGTTTACATACTGGCTTTCTGTTCTATGAAAACCTTTCTAAATGTGAACTTTTGTGTATTTTTATTATGTTTTAACATTCCATATTTTGTTTTTCAAATCATTGACAATTTCTTAAAGTATTTTTTTGAAAATATAAGTTGCATGCATTTTATAAAGTAAATAATATACAAATGAGAAAGGGTAAGTAATCATATATTGCACAATAAGCTGTAATTATGAGTTAACAATAAAATAATATCACCAGATTTTTTTAATGTAATGTACATTTTTCAGTTAACAAACATATTTTGACTAAATATTTGGTATATACAGTAAAACCTGAGTTTAACGGACCCCTTACTAAACAAAATCTGCCTTAAACATAAATATTGAATGACCCCGTGAATTTATGGGTGAAAAACATGCTAAATTTACTTTTTTAAACGGAAGCTGTCTAACAGGGACAATGGATATCAAAATACCCCTTTTAATGGAAAATTTCTAGTTCCAGAATGTAACGTTTAGAAAATTTTCAGGCACTCTGTTAAAGTCTGCATTATGTACTCAAAAGATGTGATGTTTATGTCGATGCATTACCACTTTGATGTTACCTGACTGGTCTATGAGAGGGGTGTTGTGCTAATGAATACTGAGAACTTCTATTATAGTCGTCCTTCACTGCATAGTTTAGTTAGCCTCTAATGTTAAGATAAGCGGGGCTAATCATCTTTTTATTGTTGTCTGTGTCCTATACAATTTGGTTTATATTGGTCTGTCAAGCAGTACTTTAAGGTTCACCTCTAAACTTACATAGATGACAATTTAGTTTGGCAGGAGTCACCATGACTTCCAAAACAAGGCTTGTGCTAGATCTTAACATGAGCGTAAAAGTGATTTATGCTAGTTAACATGATAAACTGATTGTCAAGCAAATCAGTAAGGTGTTCAATGTAGAAAAAACTCAAGTTTACAAAATTCTATAGAAGAAATCAGAAATTTTAAAGCGATGGAAAAATGTGCTAATAGAAAAATGAAGAGAGAGAAAACCAAGACATCAATAAAATAATGTAGGAGTGGTTTGTTAGTTTCAGGGCAAAAAAGTCACTGTATATTGGGGTCTATATTACAGGAATATGCTAAAAAGGTAGTTTAAAAACTGAGCAAGACTGATTTCAAAGCAACTAATGGAAGGCTGAAGTGTTTCCACAAAAGACACCAGATACTTTGATTGCTGGAAAAAATAAATGATTTGGTGATCAGCTATTTTTCGTTCATTAAAAGTTTTGGTATGTATTATGTATAGCAGAAATACATATAGAACTAAATAAGTAACATATAATTTTTAGCCCAATATGTCTATGTATGATCATGATTTAATTTGGTATATCTTTGTTAAACGGAAACCTGTCCATAATGGAAATGCTTGAGAGTCCCGGTCAGTTCCACTGAAGACAGGTTTTACTGTACTTGAAAATTCCCACTTGTAAATTTGCCCAGCATTCTCTAAATAATAATACATTTTGCATTTGCTGCAGCAATATCTAGAAAGGTCTTCTTCTTGGATTCTAGGGAACAGTTGTTACAAAGTTTGCATTTATTTTCCATAGAAGAACCGGTAGAAAACTCATTGATTTCATAGGATGAAACTTTTTAAAACCTTCTTGAAGAGCAGTGGTTTTTTCCCTTGTAAGCATGCTCCTCTTAGCTGATCAAAGAAAACTCTCTGGGTAATTTTTTTCAAGAATAGCCTACTGTTCTTTATCTTTTTTCAATTGCCCAGGAAGATAGTTTGTACATTCATTGCAGCTATGTTTAGTTTAGCATAGCATAGCAAAAAATACCACTAAAGGCCATCTGTGACAATTTATCTCAATATCATATGTGGCATACATTTTGTCTACCACAGCTACTCCAGATTTTGTTCCATTATCAAATATTATCATCTTTGATTCTGTTTTTCACCAGAGACCTAATCAATAGCATTGTCAATGTTGACATTTTTGCCTTTCTTAGGAATGTAGGCAACAAGGGTAGCCTCTTCCCTAAATGTAAACATACTGGAATGTTGAAATCTCCTGTTTACATTTACAATTCCATGGGATTTGAGGCTTAATTTTCTTCAGTGTCACAACAAATGACAATCTCTCTTTTTGCAGATATTTCATCAAATTAAAATGTCATAACCAATTATCTGCTGTGATATTTCTTCGACTTCTGTAAATTGGTTGTGATAATCATTTAACAAGCCCGAGGGCTTGTTGCTAATACAGATTGGTCCATCAGGTTACTTTCCGGCATATATGTATTTCAAGATTGTGACAGAATATTTTGCATCACGCAAAACATTAAGTTTAATTCCATATTTATTAGACGTAGATGGTATGCATTGCTTAAAACTGTGTCTTTCTCTAAAGTCCACCAACATGTCGTCAATTGTGATATTTTCTCTTAACGAGTAGCATTTCTGTCACTTGCCCACAAATGCTCTGTAAATGTCTCTCACCACTGCAAAGCAATTTAATTTCTTTATTTCTTCGTGAGAAGATCTGTCTTGAATCCAAGGCAGTGAAGAAGAAACTTGAAGTGGTTCAGATTCATTACCAATCTAAATATCTCTACTTTATCTCCATCTGTACCCCATAGCTCCATAGGACTCTGCCAAATGTAGAATACCTATGAAAGCTTTCATCTCTTCTTTTGGTGTCAGATTAGCATCCTTGTCACGATTGATTTTTTTTGTATAAACTCAATATTGGTTTATGTACATGATTATTTCTAGTATCTCATTGTAATAAAATAGCTCCAATAAGTAAATGTGCTAGAATTTCAAGCAGAACCCATAAATTTGAGTAAGCAAATTCTGTGATCTAGTTCTTCTCTGCTGCATAGGTCTCATTCTCTTCCATTTAGTGATCACAACTTTACCAGTAAATGAGGAGAAACATCTGTAGTGTCTATTTCTTAATCTGTATCATTTTGAGAGGAATGAGATTCCTTTTCATGGGTCTCTGTTGTAGGTGTACACTGTATGTTACTTTCATCATCAAAATATTCATTTTCATCTGGCAGTATTGCCAGGGCTTTCTATAAGTCATATGGGTTACACACAGAGTTGGGCAATATCGAAAATACAAGTATTTGAAATACATATTTTTTATACAATTTTATTTTATATCAAATATACAAAAGTACTTTTCTGTAATTTATATCGAAAATCCTTTTTGTGGTATTTTTTAGCAACTTTTTTTCCCATCAGCAATTAAGTTTAGGTTGGTTGGAAACATGTGCATTTTGATTTCCTCTTCAAAGTTGTAAGATCCGGTCATTGCCTTACGTTACGAAGTGATTTGCTTACTTGCAGCATGGCCTCCAGGGATTGGGTTGAACATGAGTTCTTATTGTTGATTATTCTATGGTGCAATGCTCCAATTTGATTTAATATTTCATCTAAAGAAATGAATACAAGTGAAATAAGACGTGCAATTTTGGATAGAAAATATTTTTCGGTAGTGGAAGTAAAAGATGAAAAGTGAAAGGGAGATACAAGCTTTGTTTCCCGATTAAGATTACACACAAAAGTGGTTCTTACAATGCTACAACCAACTTCAAGACTCATTTAAAGGTAAGCTTTATAGTTGGAATTAAGATAAATAAAATTTCACTGTAGTTTTGAAGGAATGTCTGATAATAAATTAGTAATTACTGTAGCTCCTCAAAAAAGATATTTGTCCTCAAGGTAATACGTTGCATTGTAGATTAGATAAGGTGCCATTATGAACTTAAGCCCATATTTACAAACTGTTAAGAATAATTAGTACATACATTTTCATGGTATGTCATTGGAAGGTTAGTATGAAATTATGTTGATATTTTCATTTAATTTTGATAATAATTAACGAATTAAGCTAAAGAGCATTTACAGCCAGTGTGTCTCCCTCCATTATCAATGGGTACCACGCTAGTCTTCAAAGATTTTAAGTAAAGCTGGTGTCCAACCTTTTTGAAAATGTTTTTTGTCCAATATTTTGATAAAAAAACTAGGTCACATTTTGGTCCGAAAACAAGTGATTGTTCATGTAAAACAAGTAGAAAAAAGACAATCAAATGATAATTCTAATTTTGCAACTCTATTTTAACCATAGATTTGTGCTATATTGCCATGACTCACAATAGGAAAAAAGATGAGATTGAAGCAAAAGACTCGTACCATGATCATGGTAGCAAAGAACAGAACAGAGCATGTGCAGAGGTATACGGAGCATATCAGAAAATTAAGGTTAGATAACCGTAATGGTTAGAGGATCCAAAAAGCTATCGAAGTTTCCATATTGTTATGTTGCTGCCACTGTTTTATTTTGGGATGTTGTTGGAAATTATGTTTTGTTTTTTTCATACAACAGTGTGTAGGCAAGGCTTAAAGGTAGAACCAGATAGGAAAAAATTAAATAAAGTTGTTTAATGAATTATTTTCTAAAACTTAGTGAAGATTAAAGAAACACTGACTAATTAAAACGTAAAATGTGTGTTTCAGATGAGGGTTGCAAAACAGAGAGTGGGGTTGAGTTTTGTGGCAATCAGTGACAGTGATGCATCTATTCTATACTTCTGGAACTGCCACAACACATTCAATGCATGACCTTTACATTGAATTTGATTGCCACTTCAGATAGAAATAAATTATAACAAGCACACCACCCATTTCTCGCATTCTCCACCCTGCCATGGCCAAATATTCTGGCTATGGAATGCTTCAGGAAGGCCAAAGTCTTGCAAGAAAATTGTGTCCATCTTATGTGAGAAACTTGTATACCCCTATGTAACCCACTGGAATTCATTATTATAATGCCCTCACATAGCTGTTGAATGTCAGGAGCAGCTTCCTGAGGTTTTTGAAAGAACATAGAAACTGAATACCTAAAAAAATATATAGCTGTTTTTAAGCCGCTGACTATAACATCAGAAGGATAACTCCTATTATGGCCAGCTGTTACCAATTCTTCTTACTTTAAGGAAGAAGTTGAGGGAATTTAAAGCAATAAATTTAAGTGAGCCTGTGGCTTTCTACTGCAAGGAATCAAAATGAATTTGGAGGCATGGTTGCATAATCACCTTTCCCTTAATTCTCAGGTAAATAAGTCTATTATAGCTTCATGTATACATCCTTTTCTAAAGTGAGATGGTTGCCTATGGATACTGAGGAATACAGAAAAAAGAGAATTCAAGATATTATGATGTGTATAGCAAAGACATTTCATTCTACATCTCATGCAAGATGATTTTTCACGTTTCAGGTCAAAAATTCTGACCACAACAACAGAATAAGTGATACAATTGATTTTGAAGTCATGCAGTTTTTTCAAGATAGATCCAAGCACCTTGGAATACTGCAGGCTTATCCTTATTGCGACAGTTATTTCTAGGAAGCAACACAAATATTAACTCTAATGGCTCTGTGGAGTTGCTATTTTATTTTGCAGGCTTTATACATAGTCCAAGAAGGCAAGCCCATAGTGATGAACTCTTTGAAAAATTAGTTCTTTTGAAAGGAAGTATGTCACTAGCAATGTAACTGCTGGTTTTTTTGACGTGTGATTAACTTCTCCCTTTATTTATGTTTTACTTATGCTGCTTTTGTTTATGTTAATTTCTAAAGATAATTTTTATGTCTGTATTTCCATGAAGACTAATACCTAAAATGTTCAGTATGTGCTGCTTTTATTTATGTAATATTTTGGTTATATGGAACATAATGTAAGATCTTGGGTAATGTATTTTGTCTTGTATTTTAAAATATTATTTTGTAACTAAAATGCATTTCAGGTGTATTTTGCTAAGTACTGCTTACACACTTTTTGTTCTTGACATTTTATGTCCAAAAACATGACCAATATAAAAGAAGGCTACAAATCAATGAGGGACATGAGCGGGCACAATGTATCTCACAGATACCTTTGTACGATAATGAAACAACAAAAACCAGACAACTGGCCAATAATGAACCAGAAGCACTGCATTGTGTTTTAGGAAGCTATAATTGTTAAAATATCTTCACATAAACAGTTACGTCTGTATTTTGAAAAATGTGGGTATGGTATATCTCTCGATATATTGCACCCAATGGAGGATTAAACTACGTACATTTGTATATACAAAAACTGTTTAATATTAGTAACAATATTAATGAGTTCATTACTTAAACATGGATAAGCCTCTCAAACAGAATGGGCCGGATATTCAGGCCTTTAAACATATCAAATAAAAAATTATGTGCGCATATAGAAATCAAAGTAATATTTACATAAGGTGCAGTGAACAATAACCTCACTTTTTCCTGGAATTTTCTGCTGTCTTGCATGTCAGCAACAAAACATCTGTATTCAGTACATGGTTAATGTTACTTAAATGGTTTTCATAGAGTTATTAGAATAATTCAAGGCCCACAAGTAGAAACAGACTATTCAGTCAACTAGTTTCACCAAGTTGCCAAATACTCCTACTTCTAAACATGATTATCTAGTTAACGCTGCATCTAATTACAAAAGAGTATTTAAAGTTTTTGTCCATTTACATCTACTTCCTTCAGGATCATTTCATTTCCATCCTTTATAAAAAATATTGAACTCCACAACAATTGTATGAGACAAAGTAATATTTAATTAATAATGCCAAATTCCTTTCAATCACCATAACATTTTGCTTCCAAGAATTATTTGTTATCAAATGAAATAAAAGCTATAGCAAAGCTCTTTTTAAAAGAAAAATTAAAGTAATATATAGGCTAATACAACTGATGTACAAAAGTGTAACTGTGATATATATATATATATATGAATTAGAAATTATTCTGAGTTGGAATTAGTAACACTAGAACATCACTAAAAGGTAATTTTACTTGGACGTGTTTCAAGGTATGTGCATCTCATCTTCAAGATTTTTCAACTTACACTTCATTTTTCTTGGTTTCCATACATTGGAATTGTAAAAGAGAAGTGAACTAATTGCCGATTTCTTGGGCAGTTGAACACCGGAGAGTCTAATTTTCTTTCTGATGTCTTCATTAGTTTTTCACACTTGGATATAGCAGTTAGTTTACCACAGTTAGAGTGGAATATCATTCTCTGATTAACATTCTAGTGACTACTTTCAGTCTTAATAGTCTCTTAACACAATATATGTTCCAAATGTTTACCTATTTGGCACTTAGATTCAAGCCAACTGGAGTTTTTACTCCTAGTTGTTTCTTTCATAAAAACAAGAGCAAAAGAATACCTCAGAAACATAAAACAAAACTAAGAGTTAAAATCAGCAGTAGTTTGGCATTTTGGCAAGACCAACACATCATATATAGAAATCTGAGAGTACTAAAAACCATAGCAAGGAAAACAGCTAACAGTACAGAGAATATTTGCATATGAAAGAACATTGTTTTACTTGCATCAATTTTGGAAATGAGTTGGTTGGGCCTGTTCTTACATGAATTATTACTATTTACAATAATTTAATAATTATTAAAGAAAGTATAGCAAATGGAATAGAAATGTGGAATATCTCCTGTAAAGTTAGTAATTTGATTTATCATGTGTTTTCATCAAGCTTCAGTTTTGTTTTTTTGTTTTAATTAATTTATTTATTTATTTATTTTATGACAAGACTGATTCATTCTGTCTAATCATATTTATTGCCCATTCTGCTTTTAGTGTCTTAAGTGTCTAAAACTTGGCAACCCATTGAATCACTTGGTTATTTACTCTTATCTATATATTTTCCTAACAGTCATTGCATGTTGCTAGGATTTTTTTTGTGGATATAGTAGCAAATAAAACAGTCTCAAACATCTGATGTGTTCACATGCCTTTCTCTATCTGTTCCACAAACAAGCTTTTCTTACAAAAAATTATTATTTTATACACATCATGCTAATAAGATAAATATTACCAGAATTAGTCTTATTACTTCCTTCTTCATAAGTAGAAAAGAAATAAGAGAATGCACAGTTAAAGTGCTAGTCAAATATTTTAAAAGCCAGTCGGTGTGAAATAATTGAAATTTGGTTTCCTTTGCTTGCTAGGAATGATTTCCTGTTTGAGAAAAGTAACTGAAACCAACAACTTGGAATATCTCTAAAACAGTCAACTCTACAAAAAAATAAGTATATGGTATAAATTGTGTGTTTTAATGAGATCTACATTTTTTGTGTAATAAATTTGTGTCTATCTCTTGTGGTTTACCAGTTAAACAAAAGTTATATAAAAGCCATCCATATATCATGACATATGACATTTTAACCAAAATCTTTAGCACATCATTTTTAAGAAAAATCATAATTTTACACATTCTTAAGAGTGAATGTGCTCCTGTGTGTCCGCTATGTGGAGAAGCTTTGTCTGTCCATCATGTGTTGCTAGAGTGTGTTAGTCTAGTACATTCGGGAATCACTGCAACTGCAGACGATAATCGAGCGGTAGCTAAGATGTTTACATTTTTATCGAAGATAACCTTCAAATTGCAGATTTAGTTGTTTTTACCTTTGTTTTTGTATTAATTTTGAAATATATATATATTTTTTTTTTTCTTAAATCAGCAATCTGTAGTTTTTTCCATGATTACTTTTATACATAGATTTTTAGATTTATCTTTCATTCTTATTTATAATATTTTGTATTGATCTTTATCTCTGGCTTTTGCCATGATTTGTTTGATAAGGGTGCTAATGACCTTGTAGTTGAGCACCCTTAAACACTAACCATCATTATCATCATCATAATTATCAAAAAATGTTCCATGTAAATGGTAGTTGGGGTGGGGGGGGGGGCTTATGGATTCCCTTGAAAATCTTTGTGTTGCATCCTTTGAAGATACTGGACTTCAATACAAGTTGATTGTTTAACTGAATATTCGTTTTTGAGCTATGCTATCCACAGACAAAGACACACACAGACATTTTTCTAAAAATGCTTTTTTTTTACTAAGGGACTTCAAAACATGTTTTGGTGAAATCTCAGGATCAAATTTTTGGTGGAATATAATACCTTCTCTATTCACCACAAACACTGAACTAGAGAAAGTAAAAATTTCCCTTAATAATTTTTATTAAAATACCATATGTTTAAAACTTTTGCTTCACAAATTAAATGTATATCTTGAATTTTCTGGCCATGTGTTTTGATTTTCTGGCCTCTTCAGTCTGGATGACTTTTTTTATTACTGATAAACCGCAAGAGATAGATAAAATCTTACTACACAAAAATGTAGATCCTGTTAAAGCCTACAATTTGACATGAACATTTTTTGTGAGTTAGGCATTTTCAAGATACCCCCTGTTAGTGATTAAAATTTTCAAATATATACGCATTTTCTTACAAGGAAATTACCATTCAGGCTTTCATCTTTCAGTTTTTCAAGTTCATGCAAATAAAATGGGATTTTGTAGCATCACAAAGGGGCTGGCATTGAAAAGATTGACTATCAATTATACCTATAGCAAAGTGAGCAATTAAAATGTATTTGTATTAACAAGAAACAGAAGAATAAGCAGGCGTATAAATAATTTTTTAAGAGAGCAAGCAGAGAAAGTCATGTGTATACCACACATAAGAATTTTATTACATATGTTCATGCTTTATTATTTTAAATGTTTTAATTTACTTAACATCTTATTTAATAAACAGCTTTCACTTTGTGTTTACTATCTATATTGTGTCTAGTGCAGTGCTTGGCTTCATGCAAATCAAAGGTACTGCCCTCAAGTTTCCTTTCTGTATACTTTCTACTCTGTAATGCTACATTAACTATTTTCGTCTTTACTAACCTCTCATAGACTGTATCCCCAGTAGAAACAATTTGTTGGTTTTAAGCAGTGAGATTTCCTCAGCCATGTTAGCAATTCAGGCAACATCTCCAGTCCATTTAGCAAGACTTTTTGATCAGAGTATTTTCTCTAGAAGAGAAAATAGATGGTGTGAAAATAAATGATATATTATATCTTTTTAAAAATATTGGTATTATAATATTAAACTCATTACTAGAGAATTAGCCATAATCATTTGTAAGTGCAGTTTATTGCACATTAGATTTATATCTGTGAATGTTTTGATGCCTGGGGTAGGCACAAATATGCATGATTGACTTGTTAAGTTATGAAGGAACAGAATTAAGAGAAAGAAATTTCATTGCCAGACGTCCTGAGGATTGGACACTCTCATGGAGTGGTAGTGGAACAATTTATGGATGGGGACACAACCATCGTGGGCAACTGGGAGGTGTAGAAGGTGCTAAAGTGAAATTACCTACGCCTTGTGAAGCCCTCTCTGCCTTGCGCCCAGTCCAATTGCTAGGAGGAGAGCAGACGCTAATGGCTGTAACTGCTGATGGCAAAGTCTATGCAACTGGTAAGTAGGAATATGAAAATAAGGTCCACTTCATTATGCCAAGCAAATTAAGTTGATGTACAAATAATACATGTTTGTATGCAATGATAATATTATTTTAATTAAAAATTCTAATTTGTTGGCAATTAAATTATATTACAACAATAAAAAATAATCTAAAATTAATTTATTAAAGCTAGCTATTTCTTATAAGAATTATTGCATCTGTTTTCTATGTACAGCATTTCCAAAACATGGTATCTACAGAAGAGCTAGCTTATATACCTACATTTGTACTTTCTCTACACATACTATGTACATAGTGTATAGAGAAGGTATTGCTCTGCACCCAAAAATGTGATACCAAGATTTCACTGGAAATACATGTTTTGGGGTCCCCTGAATCCAAAAAAAAATGCATTATTAGAAAAAGGTCTGTGTGTGCATCTGTGGGCAGTAGCTCAAAAACGAAAAGTCTGTTAAATATCAAAGTTAATATTTAAGTTCAGTATCTCCCAAGGATGCGACACGAACTACCATTTATTTAGAAAAAATTTCGAAAATTTTGATTTTCTCAAAAATGCCTCTAACAATTTTGATTAAAATTTCTTATGTTTAAGATATTTACATGAGAAATAAAATGCATATCTTGAATTTTCTGAGAACAGCCTCTAAAGACCTTTATTCTGGATGATTTTTCCCAATTTTTCATAGGACCATAAGAGATGGACAAAACCATTCTACACAAAAAATGTAGAGCTTCTTAAAATGCACAATATATGTCATATACACTTTTGTCCTGGATTTGACCATTTTCGAGATATTCTTTGTTATTGGTTTCAATTTAAAAATGGCATACAAGAACTTGTCAACTCCTGACCATGCAAAGAAATGGATTTCAATTCCATAGCAACCATAATTTAAAGTGACTGTCAGTTTAGCCTTGTGTATTCTCTTATTTCCCTTCTATTTTTAAGAACCTAAGTAATAAAACTATTTCTGATATATTTATCTTGATTAGTATGAAGTGGATATAAGGAAAAGCTTATTAACAATAATTTGTTATAGAGATGTAGAGAAAGTCATGCAAAAGGAACACATCAGATAACTTAATTTTAAGTATTTCTCAAAAATATTCTCTACTGTTTTTGCTGCCTCTGTACTATTAGTTAGAGGAAATATTGTAATTTACTCAAACGTTTCAGATTTCACTGAAGATAAAAGTTTTGAAGTCCTTAGGATCCTCTACCCAAAGAATATACACATTTGTAAAAAGATTGGGTATGTGTATGTTTCTCTCCTCTTTAAGGGAGATCTGAAAATGTAATTGAAATAGCATTTAAACTGATGAAGAAATACATTTGTGAAATCATAAAAATCAAATCAATAAGGAAGAAAAATAAGCAAAAATGTTGGTTACTCACTGATTTCACAGTCTAATATTTTTCTTGTATCCCACAATGATATAAGAAAGTCTTCTGAAGTAAAAGTTAAGAAAATTCCAATAAATACATAAAATTTCCTGATCCTAAACACAATTCTCTGAAATCACAGAAACAATATATTGGATGAGATGCATTACAGGAAATGGGATAGGTAGGAGGGATATGTTTTTGACTATCTGTAGGTATTGGCCATCACTAATAGCCAGTTTTCTGAGAATTTGCAACCTATGATTTTGTGCTAATGTCCCTTAACAAACTTCTTGTTAATTGGCTGAGATTACAAAATACCCCATACTTCTCTCCAGAATAAATTTTTCTGTCAGCTTCTCTACCACTGGTCAAGATATTTAAGTAACTATCCTGTAAAGCATATAATGTCTCACTGCAATGAACGTTAAAATGCAGTGAAAATTGTTTATCTGCTTAATGAACAGAAAGGCAAGCTTGTTTTGCAGTTACTTCACCACTGAAAAGAGAACTATGTTACGTTTCTCAAACATGTTTGCATATACTGCACTTTGTAGCTGGTGAAGAAAGCTAGAATTGTACAAATTTGAAAATAAATTACACTTGACTTTTATGAATCTCCAACTGTGGTTACTCCATGTGTTTAATAAAGTTTAAAATAAGATATTCAATTATGGAAATAATTCCTGCTATTGTCATTGAATAGAAGTAACAGCAGTGGTTTTAGTGTATATTGTTGCCCTCAACTCTCTGTTGCCTCGTCTACTGCATACTGTCATCATTTGAAGTTAATTCTTATTTATTTTAGGTTATGGTGCTGGAGGAAGATTGGGTATTGGAGGAACTGACTCTGTCATGGTGCCCACTTTATTAGAATCTATTCAACATGTTTTTATTAAAAAGGTAATGTGTTACATGATTAAGATTAACTGGATCTCACAATATTTTCTCTCAGTTAGGGGTCTATAAGTTTGACTAATGGAAGTATAATATATATAACATTTATTGGTATGCTTCCTTAAGCATAAACATAAGATTCATGATTCAAAACTGGACTTTGGCAGTGCTTGGGAACATACCTCACCTGCAGCACAGCTATGACAGAGTAGTTGTCAAACTTTCTGTTTACAAACTTCAAACACAAGATTGTTCAAAATATAAATAAATAAGGCAATTAGGTTTTGTAAACAAACTATTTATTTCCTGGAGTATATACCATTATTGTCAACATTATTTTGCATTTCTCTGTAAGCTTATAAATTCCATTTCTCCAAAATGTGGGGGTTTTCTGGTTGATGAACTTTTCAAGGTTCAGTCTGCAGTCCTCCAAGGAAGTGGGGTGTTTGCCATTCAGGAAATTCTGCAGGGAATGGAATAAATGACAGTCGGGTGAGGCAATGTCTGGAGAATATGGCAGTTGGGGTAACACATCCTACTCAAAATTACAAACTCATGCAGGGTCACCATAGAGGTATGTAGTCTAGTATTGTCATGGTGAAGGACCACATTGTTTTCCAATTTTGGTCTTTTCTCTTCAGTGGCTGCCTTGAGATGATCCAACTGAGAACAGTATTTCTCGGAATTAAGAGTCTGATTATTCAGAAGTTCATAATACAAGATTCCTTTGCAGTCTCACCAAATGCATAGCATAACCTTTCTCGGATGCACCCTGTTTAGGAATGGATAGTGGTGGCTGCCCTTTCTTGTGCCATGATTTATTCTTTCAGAAATTGTTGTACACAATCCACTTCTCATCTCCAGATATCAGCCATTCCAAAAAAGGATCGTTGTAATTGCATCTCAATAAGGAGTCGCATATGGAAACTCACTGAATCAAATTTGCTTCACTCAGTTTGTGAGGCATCCGTACATTGCAAATATTTCCATAACCAGTTTTTTCAAGTTCCTGGCTACAGTAGCAAGCTAAATTGAACTCCATTGCCAACAGTCTTTCATGGATTGTTGACTATCATTTCATTAATTCTTTTCACATCCAGGTCAAGGTTTGTCTTTAGGCAGAAGTTCCGAACTCGAAATCAACTAAACCATTTTTGACTTGCTCGATTCATTACTGCATCTTCCCTGTAGACGGCATAAATTTTCTGTTGGCATTGTGTGGCAGTTTTACCCTTACAATAGTAAATCAACATAAGATGTTGGAAATGTTCTTTTTTGCTTTCCATAATTTGTAAACACAAGTTCACACTGTTCCATCCAATGTCAGTCAGAAACACACACTGACATATCTGATAGCGAGGCTAGTCGTTGACCTCCAAGTTGTAGGGGTGGATAGGTAACTGTGATAACCTGAATGTACAGAGGGTTCAAAGTTTTGAGATGCTATAGATGAAACTTGCAAGCAAAACAAATAAGCTTATGAGACAACCTTATACTTTGTTCACTGTGTTCAATGATTACTGCATTCATTAAAAAAAATCTTAGTGAAGCTGAAGAAAGGAGAAAATATAAAAATTAGACTCTTCTATCGTGAATAGTGCCTGAAATCTTTGAAACCTTTTACAAATAAGGCCTCTCTATCTTTTTTAATGTAAGCTAGCTTTTATTGATTTGAATTCTTTTCATAAAATTTCATTGTCACTACAGCTACGCTCATGTCACTTGCTAAGTAAATTATGATTCATTTATGTGTTATCACATATTGGTAAAGTACATGTTAATTCTCTTACTCTTGCCTCTTACTAATAAAATCAAATGTGCTATAATTTTTTTTTGCACTACACTACATGTTGTTTACCAAGTTTAAAATCAATATTTTTTTGAATTTTATAGAGCATCATACTGCTCTCCATAGCAGAATTTATAAATTGCAGAACTGTAGCTTATTATAAATTAAGTTTTAATTTATATTGTGCCCTCTTCAAGAAGATATTTCTAATTTATGTATGTCCCTTATGCATAGGGAAAATGCTCAAAGCTATAAAATAAATTCAAAATTAGAGTTGGAGTATTGAAATGTGTTGTTTTGGCTTTGTTCTTTGGACTGTATAGCTAACGCCATACTTATATAACAGAAACATGATAGATTAGGTTCACCTCTTCAGTAGGGAAGCGAAACATATATGTGTTCTGTTTAGAAATTCAAATACAGTTAAATAGATATAAAAGCCATTGTTCATCTGAGGAAAAGTAGCTTTTTCTTATAGGTAGCAGTAAATTCTGGTGGAAAGCACTGTTTAGCTTTATCAGCAGAAGGAGAAGTTTACTCTTGGGGTGAAGGAGATGATGGAAAACTGGGACATAGCAACAGAAGGTATGCAAACAGTACAGCATCTTCCAAATGACCTTTACTAGTAGTTAAAATTGTAATTTTATATTGTGTATAATTTCAGAACTAGCCTCTTGTAATTTCTATATCTGTTTTATTGTCTTTATAGCTTATGTGTGGGTTGGCTTTGTTTGTTGTTTACAGCAGTACTAAAACCTGAGCTGGACAGGTTTTTTCAAAATCACTCAAGATTGCATCAACTTAATAGTCCAAGTCGCCCTCCGTGGTGTAATGGTTACCATGCTAACTTCATATACCCAAGGCCACGGGTTCAAACCCAGCGGAGGACAATTGATTTTTTCGGGTGTAAAAATCCTTAGCATGGCTTCCTTCGGAAGGGAAGTGTCATAGATTTATGGCATGTTAAAGAACCTCAAGCCTGATAGAGAGGCCTCTGAGCAAAATTAAGCGGTCTATTATGCCCAGTTTAGAATGGAACGCTGAGAACCACAGTAGTTAAAGAGTGTCCATAAATAACACACCATTCATTTTTTTTCTTTTCTTTTTTTTTTTTTTTTTTTAATAGTCCAATTTTTTTTTTTAATCCCATTTATTAGCCCCTTTTTATCTGTTTTGATCATATTGGGGGCTTTGACAAAACTCATTGACTGTAGGAACTTTAATATTGGTTTTTAATCATTTTTAACATTATACACACTCAATTCATTCCCATATGCCAATGTCACCCTCCGTGGTGTAATGGTTACCATGCTAACTTCATATACCCATGGTCGTGAATTCAAACCCGGGGAGGACGATGGATTTTTCTGGGTGTAAAAGTCCTTAGCATGGCTTCCTTTGGAAGGGAAGTAAAGCCATTGGTCCCATGTCATAAATTTACAGCATGTAAAAGAACCTCAAGCCTGATTGAGAGGCCTCTGAGCAAAATTAAGCAGTCTTTCACACCAATTTAGAATGGGACGCTGTGAACCACATTAGTTAAAGAGCGTCCATAAATATCATGCCATTACTTTTTTTCCCCCATATGCCAATTACCAGACTGTGCAGAGTTTAGGATAATTAATGAAAAACTCCCTTGGTCCAACTGGCAAATAAATCCAGGATCTCTGATTTGAAAAGTTACAACATTGATCACTTCACTAGAGGCAGTCAATCCCAAACTTGTAATCAACTTAAGCCATGTTTTTCTCCCTCTTTCCCAACCCCTCCCAAAAGAAAAGAAAATAACATTGAATGTTCATGAAATGAAAAAATTGATACTGTAGATAAAACATAGTGTAATAACAAGTGTAAAATTGGTTGACCTTTTCCAGCTCATGTGAACGACCTCGCATAATAGAAGCATTACGAGGAAAAGAAATTGTAGATATAGCATGTGGAGGAGCCCATTCTGCTGCCATTACTTGCAACAGAGAGCTTTATACCTGGGGTAAAGGACGCTATGGAAGATTAGGACATGGAGACAGTGAAGATCAACTCAAACCAAAACTAGTAAGCAGTCAACTAAGCTCCTATCTTCTTTTGTTTTTTAATATTCTTTCTTTCTTCTCTATATAATAAAAATCTTCTCTTTGAAACAGTTTTCTTGCTTGAACTTGGTTCATTTCACAAGGACCTAGAAAAGGTAAAGAAACCCAGGACAACGGATCAGGGAAAGTCAGGGAATTAAAATTTCTCAAGGAAAATCTGGGAAATTATTTATAGTATGATAAAATTTAGGCAAATTGATCTGAATGTAACTGTGAATAATATGAATTCTGAGCAGGTTGGGCTCAGGTGGTAAAGCCTCTGGCTCACACCCCCCAAGGGCCTACTACGGTAGGTATGGGTTTGGCGCACCCGGGGTCCCGAGCCAACCTTCAGTCCCTCAATGGCCAACCTCTGAGTGGTGAGAGAGTCACTAGGTCAAATGCCCACCCAAGAGTAGGCCATGCGTGGAGACCCGTGTCGGTGGAAAGGAATATCCTGGTTGGTTGAGGGTTGCGTATCTGAGCCTGGCCCTTCTGTCTTTTCAGTGACTAGGGAGCGTAAGCAACTTAATACACCACTTTTTTCACCTAAACGGGAGGCTAGGGACTAGCCCACCCCTAGTCAATCGGCCAGGACTAGGTATTATACCGAACTCCAGGGTGAGTGGGACGGCGAGCCTGCTATATCCCCTGTGTAGCCCTGTCATCCCAGTGGGATGACGCCTTGTTGGACTCCGTGGTGGGATGAAAATAAAAATTTACTTTCATGGCAAAATCAAAAAAATCCATTAATTATGGTACTGAGTTCGGAAAAGAAGTAGTCGAGTGTTGTGGTCCTCGCTACTTGATTGTCAATAGAACAGAGGAAGGAAGAAAGTTCTCTAGAGCGTAAGCCCTTCTATTATTCAAAAGGGTCTTGATAACATTGCTGGTCCTGTAAAATCTTGTATAAGAGCTCGTAATGGCACCTCCTGGTAGAAGCAGAATCAGCATCCCAGGCTGCAAAAATACTAAAGGCCAAAGGTCGATGTACACAAAAGCTTGATTTCCTCACGCCGTGTGGTAAACACCCACGCACTGGACGGTTTGACCTGTGAGGAAATTCAAGAAAATCTTGCTCCTCAAGGTGTAACATCTGTGTATCGGGTTCAAAGAAAAGTAAATGGAGAATTCGTGCCTACCCTTACCCTGTTTATCACCTTTGATTGGCTAGATCTCCCACAAAGGATAATGGCAGGGTATGAATCCATTGAGGTAAGACCGTATATACCGAACATGCTCAGATATTATAAATGTCAGCGCTTTGGCCACACCAGCGAATTCTGCAACAGCGAGTCTACCTGTGTGAACTGTGGCAAAATCTCGCATGACGGAGAATGCACGTCAGCTCCGTGTGTTAACTGTAACGGTGAACATCCATCAAGTTCCCGCAGTTGTCCCCGTTTTGCAGAGGAAAAGACGGTCCAGGAAATACGGGTCAAAGAGAAGGTGTCCTTGGAAGCCCGGAAACTCTTGCGAATCCGCCAACCCTCTGTTCTGAAGTATGGTACCTATAGCTCAGTTGTAGCCAAATCGGTACAAAGTCGGGAAATCGCAACTCAAACCTGCGATATAAACGGGGTCACGATTGCAGAAAAGATTCTCACAGCCAGCTCACTTCCTAGGCCTTCGACTTCAACATCTAAGTCAGTAGTAACATCTGAAATTGTAAAAAGCGCTAAAATTAAATCGCCACCAAAGCAATCGACCTCGACCAACAAGTCTGGCAAGCTAATAATATATAAAGAACCAGAAAGAAAGTTTAAGGACACCTATGAGAGAACTGACTTCCTCAAACAAAGTGTAAAGCGTATTTCCAAAGCAACAAAGGGAAATAAGTGTCCACAGAGGTCCTCATCTGAGGATTCGACTGGGAAGGACTCAGGTCGGCGACTATCATCTTCGCCGGTCTCTATTTCCAATTGGTTAGAGGTACTCGAACCAAAATTTTCAATTGGAAAGGGGTCCTCCCAAGTGGAGGAGATGGAGGAAGGTGATATACTGCCCTCACTGCCAGAAGGACAGTGACAAAGAGGCAGGACCATCCTCCTGTAGAAGGTGTCTTCCCGACACCTAAAAAGAATAAACTCAACCGACCTCCGCAGCCTTCAAAATAGAAACAACCACAATGTACAACTTATCCCATTATAAAGAACATGGCTATTCTACAATGGAACTTGTGGAATAACAACACATCGATCTGAGCTTGAACTGCTGCTTAACCAGCACCATCCTTTGGTCGTATGTTTGCAAGAGACTAAGCTCCGTCCACAAGACAGCTTCAAAATCAAACGGTACACCCCAGTAAGGTGTGATCTATCATCGGAAGAGGGTGTACCTGCGCACGGAGGCACTATGATGCTCATCAGAGATGATATATTCGCGCAATGTGTATCATTACAGTCCGACATCCAGTCAGTAGCTGTAAGGATTAAACTGTCACATACCAGATTCACCATTTGTAATATATACGTTCCTTCGAGTGACAACCTCTCGCTCACTGATTTAGGGGATTTAGTTTCTCAATTACCAACACCGTTTCTATTGGTAGGTGATGTAAATGCCCACCATCCACTTTGGAGCTCACCTCGGGCTTGTGCGAGAGGTAAGTTATTTGCTGATTTGTTGAATAATTCTAACCTAATTCTCCTGAACACCGGAGAACCTACATTTCTTTCTGATGCTTTCAACAGTTTTTCACACTTGGATTTAGCAGTTTGTTCACCACCATTAGCATCTTCCTTACAGTAGAATATCATCTCTGATCTACATTCTAGTGACCACTTTCCATGTCTTATCAGTCTCTTGCCACAAGATACATGTTCCACACGTTTACCTAGATGACGTATAGATCAAGCCAACTGGAACCTTTACTCCCGGATGGCTGCCTTTTATTACAACGAGCACGACTTGAATGTCTTAGTGGAGAACCTCACAAAAAATATTCTTGATCCTGCCGAGCAGTCTATTCCACGGTCGACGACCCAAACCAGTCGTCGATTTCCGGTACCTTGGTGGACTGATGAATGCCAGAATGCCATTCGTGCTCGCAGGCGTGCTCTCAGGATTTTCCAACGTCGCCCAACACTGGATAACCTGATTGAGTATAAAAAGATGCGTGCCAAATCTAGGCAGGTTGTTAAGGATAGCAAAAAGACATCATGGAGCAAGTTTGTAGCGTCATTCAATCAATATATAACTTCCTCTATGGGATAAGTTAAGGCGCGTGAACGGAAAAATGACTCATACGCCAATCGCCAGTCTTAAAACAGCTGTAGGAGATGTTGATAAGTTTGAAGAGGCCAACACTTTTGGCGGTGCTTTCGCTCAAGTGTCTAGCTCAGAGAATTATTCGCCCGATTTTCTTCCCGTTAAGGCTCAGATGGAATCGCAAGGTTTCAACTTTCGTTCTAAAAATCTTGAAGATTACAATCGACTCTTCACCATGAGGGAGTTAGACCATGCACTATCATCTTCGCGAAACTCTGCACCAGGTCCTGATGGAATACACGTCCAAATGTTGCAACATCTCTCTCCTGAAGGTAAGGCCTTCCTACTCGAGGTCTATAATCGTGTTTTGGTTGACGCCACTTTTCCAGAAAAGTGGCGAGAGGCCACCATCGTACCTATTTTGAAAGCTGGAAAGGACCGTTTTCTTCCTTCCAGCTACCGTCCAATTTCCCTCACCAGTTGCGTTTGCAAGGTGATGGAACGCATGATCAATGGACGGCTGACATGGTGGCTGGAAACTCATAACCTACTGACCAACACCCAGTGCGGTTTTCGACGACGTCGTTCAGCAGCTGACCATCTTGTCTCGATTTCGACGCAGATAATGAATGGATTCATGAAGAACTGTCAAACCGTTGGGGTGTTCTTTGACCTCGAAAAGGCTTACGATACGAGTGGTGGGTAGGAATAACACGTTCCCTATACAACTGGAACATACGTGGACGCCTTCCGTTATTCATTCAGGAGTATATGAGGGACCGCGTTTTCCGAGTAAGGGTCAGGTCGGTTTTATCAAATATTTTTATTCAAGAGAACGAAGTGCCACAGGGATCGGTACTAAGCGTCACACTGTTTGCTATAGCAATTAATTCTATCTCGAAATGTATTCTCCCAGGAGTATCGACCTGCTTATTCGTAGACGACTTTGACATCTATTGTACATCTCAGCGCACACCTTTTTTGGAACGCCGTCTGCAGCGGTATTTAGACAACCTCTCAGATTGGAGCTCTACAAATGGCTTTCGCTTCTCTGCTGAGAAATCACTCTGCGTGAACTTCTGGCGCCGCAGGAGGCGATTACCACCTTCGCTGCGGTTTGGCACAGTTTTACTACCATTCGCGGATGAGACGAGATTCCTTGGGTTGATATTCGATAGAAAACTGTGTTGGTCACCACATATAGCACAGCTGAAAGCGCGCTGTAACCGTTCTCTGAATATTCTACGGATACTAAGTGGCAAATCTTGCGGACCGGACAGTCTTGCTGCGACTTTATCGCTCACTGATCCGAGCCAAGTTAGATTACGGATGCATAGTTTATTCTTCGGCAAGACCCTCTGTGCTTAGAAGACTAGACACTGTCCATAATCAGGGTATACGTCTAGCTGTTGGAGCTGTTCCAACCAGTCCAGTAGCCAGCCTTTATGCTGAGTCGGCGGAAGCCCCTCTGCAGTGTAGACGAGATATTCTGTTAACAATTTATGGCTGTGGGCTAAAGTGCATGCCTTCGCATTCAACGTTCACTCCTTTTTTTAACACTGAACTGGTCGAACGTTATAGAAATGTCGTAATTTGTCCTCGGCCCCCAGGTGTTTGCTTCCGAATGCTTCTACATAAGCACGATATTGTAATGCCTAGACTGTTTCCCAAGGGCAAAAGGGTGCACCCACCTTGGTTAGTTACAACATCCCACGTAAACCTCGGGATGACGGCATACCGAAAGTCTACAATGCCTTTTTCTAGTATCCGTAGATGTTTTTTAGAATTTTTGTCAAACTACAATGACCGAACTTGTATATATACTGACGGAAGTAAGTTTACCGTTGGTGTTGGGTGCACCTTTGTTTATGATACCGAACAATATACATTCGGTTTTCATAGTGGAACATCAATTTATAGTACGGAGCTATATGCAATATATCGAGCTATCCTGCACGTTGGCCGTCGAAATTTAATTGACTGCCTTATATTGAGTGATTCCCTGAGTGCACTTCAGAGCCTTGGTGATCTCTACAACTATCATCCTAACGTGCAGCGTATTCAGGATGCCCTCCACGTTTTATATACTTCCGGGGTTAATTTGGAATGTGCATGGATTCCTAGTCACATTGGCTTGCCGGGGAATGAACTGGCAGATTTTGCAGCAAAGACGGCAATCACCGAGCCCAGTACAAAAATTTCTTGTATAACATCAGAAGACTTTAAGCTTGTTGTGCGCAGGGCGATACTTTCGTGCTGGCATGATGAGTGGTCAGTTCTCCGCAGAAGCAAGCTTAGAGTAGTGAAAGACCTTCCAATAAACGGGGTAACTTCCTCTCGTCATTCTCGATGGGAGGAAGTAATTTTGGCTCGTTTGCATATTGGCCACTACCGTTTTACACATAGTTTCCTTTTTAAGAGTGAATCTGCTCCATTGTGTCCGCTTTGTGGAGAAGATTTGTCTGTCCGTCATGTGTTGCTATATTGTGTTAATCTAGCACATATTCGGGAATCACTGCAACTGCCGGTCAGTCTTGCAGAAGTCCTGGAGAACGATAGTCGAGCGGTAGCTAAGATTTTTGAATTTTTATAGAAGATACCATTCAAATTTCGGATTTAGTTGTTTTTTATCCTCGTTTTTTGTATTAGTTTTATTATTTTTTTTTCTCTCTCTCAAATCACCAATCTATGGCTTTTTCTATTATTACTTTTTACATTCATTTTTAGACTAATCTTTCGTTCTTATTAATAATATTTCTTATTGAGCTTTATCTCTGGCTTTTGCCATGATTTGTTTAATAAGGGCGCTGATGACCTTGTAGTTGAGCACCCATAAACACTAACCATCATCATCATCTGGCTCACATTTGAGGGGGCCATGAGATTAAAACCCCAGAGCAAACTAATTTGACCAAAGGCTTTTTCATATTTTTCAAAGTTGCTAGGGTAATTTGCTCTGCAGATTTTCTTAGTGTCCCTTAGTCATTACTTTTTATTTCCTTCTTCTACACCCCCATAAGAAGCATTAGGCTGACCACCCATCGTGGATATGCAATTATACAGAGTTTGTTTGTTCACCAACAGGATCTGGCCCAAGGTACTGGCTTAAAAGTCCTTGAGGGTATAATACACAAGAAGAGGATAATCCAGGAAGTAATAAAAATAATAATAATGGTCCTCATCATTATTGTTGTTATTGTTATTATTATTGTTGTTTTAATAGTTGCCCAGGGCCATTGGTGGATGGTTGTAATGAATTGTCCATTGGTATTTAGCAAATAGAAAAAGAAGTGCCTTAAAGAGCAACATTTTAATTTTTCATACTCCCCTAATTTTACTTTTAACACACTTGTTTTAATTTTATTTTTATTTCTTTACTAAGTCAGGAAAAGTCAGAGAAGTTAATATAAATATCAAGGGAAAGACCAGGAAATGGATATAACAATTTCTGCATTAACCCTGCTGAAAGACAGTTTGAGATAAATTGGGAAATGTGCATGAACACTTTTGTGTGTGGTATATTAACTATTTTAATTAGAATAGTACAGTGTGTTGCTTCACATTCAAGAGATCATGAGATTGAATCTCGTTCAGGTTGAGTTAGATAGGGTTTTTTCAGGGTTTTCCCTTATCCTTAGAAGACAAATGTTGATTAACTTTAAGCTCCAAGTACCACAAGTTCATTTGAGCATCATTTTGTTGATTTCATTCATTGTCTAATATGACCAACCAGATTAAAGGCTGTTAAGATAAAAAACAAAACAAATATATATATGCACTCACACAGTGCCTTATTTTTGACCTGTGGCCAGTCGGTGGGAAGTAGCTGCCTGTGCACAGTGCTTCTAACCAGTCCTGGCTCTCACTTTTCTCCACGTCAGTGCATCTGCTACCCTTGCTAATGCAAGTTCTTGTTTTGTTCTTTGTGGTTAAATTGTATACTTCTATTATAATGCCAAGAAGTGAGTATACTTTAGCACACCTACACATGACATGTATGATTCCTACTGCAGAGTCTAGTAGAGAATGACATGGCTATTTATAGACAGATTCCCTGGTATCCTTGCACCTCACAGAGAGACAGTTCCTAAACTTGTAAACAGATATACAGAAATGAGTTCTATTCTGAATAAAAAGCCCAAAAGAACTTGTCATGTGCTTACATAGGAAAAACTCGATGAGATGGACAAAAATAAGAACATAGCCCAAGAAAGTGTTTTGAGTAGGTTACCACAGGAAACGGAAGTTATACAATTCTCGGCTTGGAAAGCCACTAAACTTTGGAAATTAAAACCTTATAAGGTAACCATAATTCAGGAACTGCAACTACATGATACTGTGAGTAGAGTAAATTTCTGCAATTGGCTAAAGTTAATGATTGGCTCCATGAACTCAAAAGTTAGTGTTTTTCATGGACAAAGCATGGTTTTATTTAAATGGCCATGTATTGACACAAAACAACAGATTTTGGAGTACAGAAAAACCCAATATTATACACAAAATGCCATTGCATGACCAGGAAATTGGTATAAAAATTGATAAATTCCCTATAAAACGAATATCCTGAAAATTTTTTACATTGATGTTTGGTGTGCTGAGAATGCATACCAAATTATAGAGCCTATATTCTTTGAGGATACAGTTAATAGACAGAGGTACAGGGATACAATAATCAAACCATCTCTGGAATGTTATATTTGTGTTACATTGAGTGCACACAGGCATATTTTCAACAAGACTCTGCTACAGCATGTACTGCTGATCACTCATTAAAATTAATTGAGGAAAGTTTTAAAGATAGGGTCATCAGTAAATGACTATGGCCATTGCACTCCCCAGACCTTAAGGTATGCAACTTTTATTTATGGGGGAGCTTTAGTGTATCGGAACAACCTGCATACGCTGGAAAAATTGAAAGACAATATCAGAAGAGAAATTACTGCAATTTCAGAAGAAGAATTTATGCATGTCATTGGAAATTTTCTTAAAAGGTGTGAGAAATGTGTGGCAGCAGGAGGACATCTTTTCCAACACTTTCTGTGATAAAGGTATGTGGTATGTGCATATAAATCTTGTGCTTAAATTCAAGGTCGGACGGCAGCAACATGCATCCTGCAGCAGCAAGAGCCAAGCCATCCTTCCATTATTAAATGATAGAATACATATAGTTAAAGTTACATATAAATCAAAAGCAGTCTTTCTCATCATTTAAGAAAATGTATAGCATTTAATGATTTAAAAGAGTATTCATATTTCATTTTTAAACCTTATTTATCAGTAAGCAAATCTATCAGCCTGATGCTCAACATTGGTAAATCTTAATCCACCTGGTTTTCATATGCTAAGTTACATCACACCAAGTATTGGTAGCTTAAAATAACTAAAGACTTACACTTTTTGGAAGAATTGTAAAACCCTAGTGAAAATTGCATAAAGTAGCACACCAAAAGAATGGTTTTAGATAAAAGTAATTCTTAATGTTTGTGAAAGCCAAATAGACTAAATAGAAGAAAGCTATGCTCTAGGCATTAAACACTTCTTGTGCATGCAAAGTGAGTGGCTTCACACAATGATTTCATCTCAGTTCTTTAATAATAACTAAAGGTGATATTAATTTCCTTCCCAAAGCTTCTGCTGTGCATTCCACTGCATGCCAACAGTTCTTCCAATAATATCACATAATTCTTTGCTCCACTAACTTCGGGAGCTACTTTTAGACTAATATGACATGAACTAATAAACCTTAGACCACAATTACAACAACAATAATAATATTAGATTAATAATACATTTTTCTACCCTTATTGTAGCACATAATTAATAAGTAAAAAGTATTGTTTTTCACAACCATCATGATTGTACCTTCATCCCTATACAACCTACCACTGTGAGAGAACTCTTTCTCATAAGTATGGTTGGTTCACTATTAAAGAATGCAATGTTTGATGTGCAGGTTGAGGCTCTGCTTGGTTATCGTGTAATGGATATTGCTTGTGGCAGTGGAGATGCTCAGACACTGTGCATAACTGACGATGATAACGTTTGGTCTTGGGGAGACGGTGATTATGGAAAATTAGGACGTGGTGGCTCTGATGGTTGTAAGGTAATATTTGTGCATCATAATATTTTAGTACACAAGCTTTAAGTTGGCACTTTTTGTATTATCCTTGGCTTACACAGTTGTGGAGAATTCTTTGGGTTTCTTTCCTTTAGAAGGTTGGTCCATTTTAAAACTATTATGTTCCCTAATTATCTACAGTGGTATGAGGATAAGAAGGCATCAGTGGTGTTCGAACTTCTGTAACTGAATTGGAACAGCAGATGGACAAAGAAGAAATCTGTCACTGGCATTTCTGCCCTTCCTGGTTTGCCTATGCAATAAAAGAGGGACTGCATTGAAAGAAAGATGATATTTCCCTCTTTTTCTAATAACCAAGCACCAACTTACAGCTCATGGATTATAGAATAACAAATAAATTAGTTTGAATTTGTTTTTTAAATTTGATTGAACTTCTTTACATAAAGTATTGTTAAAATATTTGAAATGTTATTTGTAAAATACATTTTATAAAGAGATGTTTGTTAGTCCTAGCCAAAACTAGGGCAGAGATTACTGAATGCATTAAAGACACAGGTATAATTTTATCAATAAACATGATGTAAGGAAGAATATTAAAATTGGAGTTTCTGGAGGTATAGATGAAATTAAATGAGTTGATATTCTACATGGGAAATACAAGGAATGTGAGAGTTGAGAATTCACTTTTGGCAGCAAGAACTGCAATTGTAATTGACTCTAACTAAATTGTGACTTATAAATATAGGATAGATAAGTGTTGAATTTAATTGCAGAAAGTGATTATTTTCTAGTGATTGTAGACATTAAAATACATTCAGACAAGTGCTCTTAAAATTAAGAGAAGAAGCCTGTATCAGCAATATAGCAGATTCAGATGGAAAGAGGAACATTGTAATGAATTTTATCAGGTATTAGGTTCAAGTTATGGGCTACTATGTCAGTGCAGGATAAACTTATTGTCATAGGAAAATGAAATTGAGAAAGCAGTCAGTGTCTTAAACTCAAAGGAAAGACTGGAGAGAGGATTTACAAAAGGAATAGTTTGATGAGGGAGTAACTGAAAAGATTAGTGATACAACTGCTGGCTAAATTGAGAAATATATGGGACAAAGAATTAAAGGAATTCCAAAGACAGTATTTCTGTTAATTTGCTGATAGATCAAAATAACACAAATTGGATACAGGAGGTTGATAATTTTGTGTAAAGGAATGGAAATGTGGAAAAAGAGTTTATAGATTAGAAATGGTGTAAAATAGATAGAAGATAGCGTTTATTAAAACATTTAATTCAAATGAAGAATAAGTGGATCTGGTCAATGAAAAGAAAAAAATAATATATTCAACCCTTAACTAATTAGACCAAATGAATTAAGCTATTGATACAAGTATGTTATCATAAATGTAAATATGAATATAACTGGTAAAATATCTGGGCTGAACACCAAGTCATATTTACATAATGTAAATAAACTAAGCTGTTTGAAAAACATGTACATACTTAACTATTACTTCTTATTAAAATACAAATTGTGTTTGTAACAGTGGAAATGCAATTTTTGTTTCTCCTCAGTATTATAAAATGTGAGTGTACTGAATTAAAATTTAACATATCCATATTAATAATTAATATTTTTTATTTCAGATACCATTAAAAATTGAATCCTTGGCTGGCCTAGGTGTGATCAAAGTGGAATGTGGGTCTCAGTTTTCTGTAGCACTTACACGCTCTGGCAGTGTTTACACATGGTAAGCAAGTAAAACATTGTCAAACATGAATGAATAAATTTATTTTTCCTTCCTATAATAAATTATTACAATATTACAAATTCTACAGATTTCCTTAGCCTAAGCCTTTATTTCTGCTTGGGTCCATTACAACTCAACTCCCTGGTTATATTGTGTTTGGTGGCCCCACCATCTTCCTCCCTTTTATCTTTGTTTTGTCTATTCATTTTATCTCCCTTCTTTCTTTCTTTCTTTCTTTCTTTCTTTCTTTTCTTTATTGTTCATTTCTTGTAGCACTTCTTAAATGTTTCATTATGTTGCTCTCTATTGACCCCACCTTGCCTCACCTTTTTAACCGCCATTAACCTTGTAATCTCCTCCTTTTCTCTCTGATCTCCCTCCTCACTTCCTCTTACTCAACCATGACCTCAATCTGATCACCCTTGTGATATATCCTTCACTTTTTCTCTTTCACTGCTTTCTCCCCCCCTCCCCCATTTTCCACCTGCTTCCTCACTTGTCACCGTCTCTGCTGCTATTATCTCATATCCTCATTGTCTTATAATTTCTTTTATTTCTCTCATACTATTCAGACATGTTATCTCATGCCTGCCATCTTTTCCCTTTTCCTTATTAACCTGTTGACCTTTTAATTATTCCATTTCTCCCTTTGTTTCCTTTCCCACTGTAATTTGCTGAATTTTCCCCATGGCTCTGCTGTACTGTTTTGCTGTCTCCCCTTCATTCTCCTCTCTGGCAATCTTTTCACTACACCCAGATGCATTCGTTGTTTTTTGTTAAGTTAACCCTTCCTGACCATTCAACTCCAAATGCTGATACTCCCTTAATTCTTGGCTTCATCTCTCCCAGGGACCTATTAAGGTAGGTATGGGTTTGACCATTCAACCCCATATGCTGATACTCCCTTAATTCTTGGCTTCATCCCCCCCCCCCCTCAGGGACCTATTACGGTAGGTACAGGTTTGGCCAACCCTGACCCCCTCATGTGGGCAACTTCTGAATGGTGAGGGAGTTGGTTCATCAAATCGCCCACCCACATGTAGGCCATGCTTGGAGACCCTTGTCGGTGGAAAGGGATATCTTAGCAGGTTGAGGGTTGCATGTGTGAGCATGCGCTTCTGATGTTAAGTACCTGGGAAGGGTGTGCAACCTAATACACCACTTTGGTTTCTGCTTCGCCTAAATGGGAGGCAAGGGACTAACCCACCCCTAATCAAGTGGCCAGGACTACATACTACATCAATCTCTAGAGTGAGTGGGACAGTGAGCCTGTTTTATACTCTATGTGGTCCTGTCATCCCAGTGGGATGACCCCTCATTAGGCTCCACGGTGGGTGGGCAGCATTGGGGGATGAAATTTCATATCACCTTTTATGGCACACACAACAAAAAATAAATTGGTACTTGGGAAAGAAGTAGTCGAGTGCAGTGGTCCTCACTACTTATAATAACTAGGACAGAGGAAGGTATATTGGTCAGCCCTTTTATTATACAAAAGGATCTAGACAAAATTGCTGGTCTGGTTCACTCCTGTATAAAACACACAGTGGTACTCTCCTGGTAGAGGCATTTATGGCATCCCAGGTAGGCAAATTGCTAAAGGCCAAAATGTTAGGCAACTACCCAGTTAAGGATGAATAGCACAAGATGTTGAACTCCTCACGCTGCATTATCACCACCTGAGTATTGGGCGGTTTGTCCAATGAAAAGCTTCAAGTGGATCTGGTAGACCAGGGTGTCCAATCTGTTCAACGGAAAGTCAATGATGAACTCTTGCCTAACCATACCCTGTTCCTTACCTTTTATTGGGTAGATTTCCCACAAAGGATTAAGGCAGGGTATGAAACCATCGAGGTTAGGCCCTATATTTCAAACCCACTCAGATGTTAAAAGTGTCCGAGGTTTGGGCATACTGAACTTTACTATATGTAGAGAGGCATCGCACAATGGAGCTTGTATTACCACTCCATCTTGTGTGAATTGCTGTGGGGAGTACCCATCTAGTTCCCGTAATTGCCCCCGTTGTAAGGAGGAGAAATGATCCAGGAGATATGGATGAAAGAGAGGGTGTCCTCAGAAATCCATAAGCTCCTGCACTTCCGCTGACCCTCCTTCCTGCACCTCGCTACCTATAGCTCTGTTACAGCTAAACCGGTACCATGCCGGGAAATTGCAACCCAGACCAGAGATATAAACAGGGTCACCATCATAGAGAAGATTATTGTAGCCAGACCACTACCCAAGACTTCAACATCAGCATTACCATCTGCCATGGGAAAGAACACCACCGGAACCGCATTATCTAAACCATCAACCTCAAGCAATAACAACAATCCACCCATAGGGTATTTAGCTTCAGCAAAGCCTTTCAAGACCAGTTATGTTAGAAGCAACTTCCTTAAATAAAGTGTATAAATGATTCCAAGAGATACTCAGAAATATTCTTCAGGATTTTGTAGTGTCTGTGGTAAAAATTTCCTTAAATATCAGAATATTTAAAGTCTGCATCCTCTTTTAAATGTTTCTTTAGAGGAGTGCTTACACTAAGTATATAGATTGGAAACCTGCATCCATTATTGGTATATGTACTCTGTGCACACCTTTTCTTGGGCTCTAGTTTTATGGGGAAGCAAGGGACAGGAGAAAGAAGAGAGGTTGTCCACTTGTCTTTCTGAAGTGTTGGCAACCAAAGTTAGTTTCTTTTTCCGAGGCTGTCAGCCATTATAGTGTAGGTTATCTAATTTACCATCAACTAGATTAATTATGAAATGAAACACAGTGCATGCATATGTACATGAACTTCAATGGTCTACAAACAGAATGAAATCTTAGCATTAAAGACACTATATATCGGGGTGCATAACATACTTTGTCTCAATGTTACCTCTCTGCTCTGCTTCTGTAGTGCGCAAAACCTTCCGAATGAACACTAGGGTGCTGAGCACTTAAGAAAACCTGTGCACATAGTAAACTTCTTGTGTACAGAAACATTTACTAATAATTAACTGGTGTTTTTTGTGTTTGACACAGAGCAAAAATAAATGTTTGTATTATTTTGCTTTGCATATTCCTACAGTTTTACCTCTTGAAGACAACTCTTCCTAAGCTTTATAACTTCTTTTAATATTAATATAACCAAAGTTTAATCATTGAAAATTTGGTGATTTAAAGAAAACCAAATCAAGCAATATTGCTTACTTTGTAAATTTCTAGTGAGTTTATTCTTACAACTTTGACTAGATAATTATTTAATAAATATTGTTTTCATTCAATATTACTTCTGTCAAGTTTATATATTACTTATGTTTGTTTAGCAGCATTGAAAATATATAATTAATTCATATTCTCATTTTAGGGGAAAGGGCGATTACCACCGATTAGGTCATGGAACTGATGACCATGTTCGAAGACCAAGGAAAGTTGCTGCCCTGCAAGGGAAAAAGATTATTTGCATTGCCACTGGTTTGTATTTGCATGATTTAAGTGAAATGCCATGTTTCTGCCTGTTAAATGGTCATACTCCATGTATATATTTAGGATGATTAGTAATTAGTTTGTATTACTAGACAAATCAAAATCACAAAACATACCAATTTACAGCAACAATAAATATAACTAAATGATTTTGAAAACAAGTACTCAGTACACCAGAAGTTCTGTCAGTAAAATTTAAAGGTGCTGTAGTATGGAAATTGTGAATGAAGAAACATGGCAATGCTGTATGTTGTCATCCACAGGGTCACCTTTACTATTCCACAAGGAGCTGGCTTGTAGTGTGCGAGTAACGGCAAGGGAGAAAGATGGAGTATGGAGTGTAAGAAAATTATTGGCTGTATTGCCATTATTTTGTTGTGGAAGGTGAACTAAGAAATTTTTTTTTTTTAATTGCTGAAATCTCTTAGCATCAATGAACGATTTGTGTTTTGGACAATAGCACGGTTTAAAGAAATGAGTGCAATTGTTGATCACATCAGATCTGGCCATTGTAAGTGTTTACACACAAAAGAAGTTGTGAACCTGTTTGTGCAAAGGCGACATTCAGCGCAATCCTTCGTGTAAACAAACAGTTTTGACTCCTGAAATGAACATCTCTTCACGAACAATATCACATACTTTCAAGGAGATTCGCTGGGTTCGATCCCAGGCTTTGTTAACAACATATGGGGAGAGCAAAAACACAAAACAAAAACCACACAGCAGTGGTTAACAATCAATGTACCACAGTTCATTGCTGCTGACTGGCCTAGTGGAAGTCCAGAGTTCAATCCATTGGATTATTCTCTGTGGCAGAAGCTCAAGGCAATATCATATCAAAAGAGGCACCACAACATTGAGATGCTAAAAAATCGTCAGCTGTCAAGAAAACTCCACTGGACATGATTCATGCAGCTATTGATGAGTAGTCTCAGCGTCTTTCCACTGTGTTGCCACACATGGCAATAATTTTGAATGAGATATGTTCATTTTGTAGCATTTTTTGTGTTTTTTCAGAATGTATATTAATGGATTTGTATAGTTTTATTTAATAGTTTATGCATTGAAAATACTGATAGAACTTATGTCAATACTGTGTATATATAATGAACAGCAAATAAATCTGTGACAAAATCTCTTAATTCAAGCTCTGTTGATTACAATAAATATCTTTAATTTAGTGCTGCAGTACAGCTTTATCTCTTGTCACTACGATACTCGCACACATGACTGCCCTCTTTAATTCAAGTCTGCTTTCTGAATTCACTGTATAAACTGAACTCTGCAGGCATGGCAGCTGACTTTGTATAACTGCCGATTGCATAGTAAGAATCTTTGAAGAGTTCATTATTGCATATGCACATTATACCCGGATATAACAATGAAGGGCTTTGATGTAAACTGCTCGCTCGCACCATGTTAGTTTTATACACACCTGCTACAGTGAGTTATCACATGTGCAGCAATTCAGGGGGGCAAGGTATAGGCATGTAATGTTGTCACACTGCTCCCTCCTTAGGGCTCACCACCATTGTAGCAGGATACTCGATCCAAGTGTACCACTAGTCTCTTCACTTGGAGCAACTTCTGTGTTTGGTAGACAATATCATTAATAAAACTACTAAGGCTTTCTAGGCTGGCATTCTTACCATAAAATGCAGATTCCGAACTTGTAGGCCGTGGTCCAACAGATGAAAGTTCACCTGACGTTTTGCCCATAACTTTGTTGGGCATTTTCAAGGGAAATTTGACTTCTCACCAGTGCAACCAGAGTGATATCATTAATCTTCTTCACCACAAGGTACAGCCCTTGCCATGGTTGTTGAAGTTGGATCAGTGCCCCTTGATTCGGGTAGAGTAATATAACCACACCAGATAACCCTGCTGGAAAGCTCGGCTGCTGGCCTGGTGTTTGTAGTGGGTCTCCATCCAGTAACTTGCTACCTGGACATGTTGACAGACCATCTCATGCATGTCCTTATCCTTTTCAGTGCTACAGTTAGATAACTCATTCGCAGAAAAACATTCTTGCTTGCTATGGTTGGGTTATCTTGATCATCAGCTGGTGAATAACCACTTTGATTGAACAGGACATTTCCCATCACTTGTACCATCAGCCCCAAAGAAAAAATATCCCACCATGGGGGATATACATTGCCATTGCTGTTCCAACACTTCTTTGGAGACAAGAAATGCAGAGAAAGGAGGTACATGTGCGTCAAATGTGGCATTGCTTTATATGTACACCCCTGTTTTGTAAAGTGCCACAAGCTCTCAAATTTCTGGAGATGAAGTGCGAGAAACAGTGCTGTGAAGTAAAAACATGTAAATGTATTGGTTCAGAAATAATTGAGTTTTCTTGTTTAGAGAGCCCTATATTGGAAAAAAAAAAACTAATTTAAAATGTACAGATTAAGATTTCTTCTCGTAGCATAAAAATAGTGCTTTCTAGTTATATAATCAAAGATAGTAAATGTTGGTGATCCGTTGTGAAGAACCCTATGTGTGTATGATGTTGCATGCGCTTTCACACAAATATTTTTAAAATAAAAATTTAGAACATCTAGAGCATCCAAAACAGCCTACATCATATCTGGTGAGTTAATATTTCCCTTACAGTAGCTCTGCATGGTTTACTAAGTGTTCAAAATTTTTTGAATATTTCTGAAATTAAGTCAGCAAGGAAGTGTTTCTCGACTAAAAATATGTCAGCACTGAAAAAGTTAGTTTGTCTATGAGATTCTCCACGTAGTTGACTGCTGGCTGCTTTGCTCCTTAGGGGACTTCGAACATTACGTTGCATGGTAGTTGCACCTCCCTAACACTCCCTCAGGGCCTATTGCGGTAGGTACAGGTTTGTGCGATCCCAGGATCCTGAGCCAACCCTAACTCCCTTGTGCAGCAACTGCGTGGTGAGGGAGTCACTCCATCAAAGTGCCCACCCACGTGTAGACCATGTGTGAAGATCCATGCCAGTAGAAAGGGATATTCTGGTTGAGGGTTGCATATCTGGGGCCTTCTGTTGTCTTTTCAGTGACCAGAGAGGGTGCGCAGCATAATACACTGCTTTGGTTTCTGCTTCACCTAAAAAGGGGGCTAGGGACTAACTCACCCCTAGTCAATCTGCTAGGATTAGGTGCAATACTGAACACCAGGGTGAGTGGGATGGCAAGCCTCAGATGTTATAAATGTCAGTGCTTTGACCATACCAGTAAATTCTGCATCAACTGATAACTCACATGATGGAGAATGTACATCTGCTCTAACATGTATTAACTGCAACAGTGAACATCCATCAAGATCCTGTAATTGTCCCCGTTTTGCAGAGAAAATGGCAGTCTGGGAGATTCGGGTTAAAAAGAAGATGTCCTTCTTGGAAGCCCGGAAACTTGTAAATCTGCCAACTCTCTATCCCGAAGTATGGGACCTTTAGCTCAGTTTTAGCTAAATCAGTACCAAGTTGGGAAATTGTAATTCAGACCTGTGATATAAATATTCCCTCAGATCACTTCCTAGGCCTGCAGCTTCAACGACAAAGTCAGCATCAACATCTGCTACATCTGAAACTGTAAAAAGCAGTACAACTTCATTACCAATAAACCAATTAAAGTCGACCAACAAGACTGGCAAGGTAATAATATAAAAAGCACCTGAAAGAAAGTTCAAGACCAGCAGTGAGAGAGCCAACTTCCTCAAGGAAAGCATAAAGCCTACTCCCAAAACCATGAAGTTCACGGAGGTCCTCTTCTCGGATTCTTCTGGGAAGGACTAAGGTCACCAACATCTTCACCAAACTCTATTTCCAATTGATTCAAAGTACTCAAACCAAAATTTTCAATTGGAAAGGGATCCTCCCAAGTGGAGGAGATGGAGCAGTATCCCAAATGGAGGTTACTGCCTCACTGCCAGAAGCACAGTGACAAAGAGGCAGGACTATCCTCCTGCAGAAAGTGTTAGTACGACACCAAAACAGAATAAAGTGAACCAACCATAGCAGCCTTCAAAATAAAATGACCACAATGTAGAACTTATCCCACAATTAAGACCATGGCTATCCTAAAATGGAACATATGCAGAATAAGAACACATCGACCTGAGCTTTAATTGTTACTTAAGAGGAATAATCCTTTGGTCGTATGTTTGCAAGAGACTAAGCTCTGTCCATAAGATAGCTTTAAAATCAAATGGTTCAACTCTGTAAGATGTGATCTCTCACTGGAAGAGGATGTACCTACACATGGAGTCACTGTTGATGAGCCACAATCTTCCTCAAATATTCTTCTTTTGATCTCGTTATACTCAAAGTTGGTGCCCCGTTTGCTGTGTAGCTCCAACATACCCCTAAATGGCAAAATCATCTACCATGCGATTTGCAATGGTCTTAGCCTACAAGTTAGTAATGGCATACATCTCCAGCCACTTGGTGAAGTAATCCACAACCACTTATAGATACTAGTTATCTCTCTCTGACACGGGAAATGGTCCAACTATGTCAATGGTTATTCTTTCAAAGGGTGCTCCCTTGTCATCTGTTGTATGCAGCCCAGGCATCTGTTTGGACTGTGACTTTCTGCACATGCATTACATTGGTGGCAACATCTCTCAATGTCTGCCTATAGCTTCAACCAGTAGTATCGTAGACAGAACTTGTCGATTGTTCAGTTGGGTCCAAGATGTCCTCCCAAAAGGCATTCCTCCTGGACTTCCGTAACCATACTCCAAGAGAATATCAATTGTTTCTGGATGTGGTGACTCTCAAACTATAAATAGTACACCTTCCTTGGCCTTAATCAAGTCCCACTCGGCTCAGTGGAAATATACATACTACTCCTGGCTGTGATATAGGCACTGCCATAACTGCTGAAATTACAGACAGCTGCAACATGTTTGTTTTTCTCAACCTTAGTGCATTGGCTGCACTCCTCTGGACAGAGTCTTCCTGACATGGCATCCACAGTGACTCCTTTCTTTCCCATGTTCTCTGAAGTTGTAGTGTTGGAGCCTCTATACCCAATGGGTTGTCTGGTCCTCCAGATTCTTAACACTTAAGCCAGGTGAGGGCAGAGTGATCAGTCTCAAGTGGAATGGCTGACTGTATAGGTAGTTGTGAAAGAGTTCTAGCACCTGTACTACCACCAGAAAAGAGGCTCTCACTGGATAGCACAGTAGTTCTTTACTGCCTTAGAGAGAATCTTAGTGCAGTAGGTTATTACAAGCTATGGCCATCCGGGATCTGGGATAGAATGCCTGCAATACCAGTGTTACTGGCATCGGTGTCCACAATAAAGGTTGTGGAAATCCTAAGATAGGCGCACTGCAGTGTTGACTTAAATGCCTGTAACGTGCTCTGTACCTCTTCTAACCACATGTAAGTGTGGTGCTCTTCAGTCAGACAAGCGTGGGGTTGGACTGGTAATAATAGCTGCATAGGCCAGGAAATTTTCTGGCATTTGCAGGACCAATCTGTCACTGTCTGAGCCTTCTCGTGTCCATGGCCCAAATAGTTCACCTCCTTGCAGAAGAGTTGGGACTTCTTCACATTCAGCTCCAGATTAGCTGCCTACAGACTCTGCAGTATCTTGGTCTTCAAAGTTGCTGTCAGCAACAGTGGTGTTATCCAGAAATAGCCCCCCAGGGGCTGCTACAGTAGGTACGGGTTAGGCGCACCCGGGGTCCTGAGCCACCTTGACTCCCTCTGTGGGCAACCTCAGAGTGGTGAGGGAGTCAGTAGGTCAAAATGCCCACCCACGTGTAGGCCGTGCGTGGAGACCCGTGTCGGTGAAAAGGAATATCCTGGTTGGTTGAGGGTTGCGTACCTGAGCCTGGGCTTCTGTCTTTCAGTAACTGGGGAGGGTGCGCAGCCTAATACACCGCTTTGGTTTCTGATTTGCCTAAACGGGAGGTTAGGGACTAACCCACCCCTAGTCAATCGGCCAGGACTAGGTATTACACCGAACTCCAGGGTGAGTGGGACGGCGAGCCCGCTATATCCCCCATGTAGCCCTGTCACCCCAGTGGGGAGACCCCTCGTTGGGCTCCGTGGTGGGTGGGGAGCACTGGGGGATGAATTTATACCATTTTTTTTTATGGCACCAAAACTAAAACCCCTTAATTCAAATAAAGACGTTGGAAAGGAAGTAGTCGAGTGATGTGGTCCTCGCTACTTGGTTATTCATAGGACAGAGGAAGGTAAGAAGTTCCTTACGGTGAGCCCTTTTACTATCCAAAAGGGTCTCGATGCCATTGCTGGTCCGGTTAAATCCTGCGTTCGAGCTCGCAGCCAACTCCGCCTCGCAAGCTGCAAGGATACTTAAAGCCACCATGTTAGCCAGCTATCCAGTGAAGGTCGAGGTGCACAAGTCGCTGAACTCCTCCTGCGGTGTAGTAACAACCCGCGCGTTGGACGGTTTGTCCATTGAGGAGATCCAAGAAAATCTTGCGACTCAGGGTGTCTCATCTGTTTATCGGGTACAACGTAAGATCAACGGTGAATTCCTGCCTACTCGTACCCTGTTTCTTACTTTTGATCGGGTTGACCTCCCTCAAAAGATTAGGACAGGGTATGAAGCCATCGAAGTTAGGCCTTATATACCCAATCCGCTGAGGTGCTTTAAATGCCAACGTTTTGGTCACACTAGTGAGTTGTGTACCGGCAAGTCCACCTGCGTCCACCGCGGTGACATCTCCCACGATGGGGCTTGTGCTTCAGCTCCATCGTGTGTGAACTGTAACGGGGAACACCCATCTAGTTCCCGAGACTGCCCCCGTTTTGCAGAGGAACGAGCGATCCAGGAGATACGGGTGAAAGAGAAGGTGTCCTTCTTGGAAGCCCGGAAGCTCCTGCGACTCCGCCAACCCTCTGCCCCGAGGTCCGGTACCTATAGCTCAGTTGCAGCTAAACCGGTACCGCGTCGGGAAATCGCAACACAGACCGGCGATTTGAACGGGGCTACAATTGCGGAAAAGGTTATTTTAGCCCAAGCGCTGCCAAAGCCTTCGACACCTACACCCAAGTTGGTATCAACATCAGCCAAATCCGCCAGCTTACAGAATACTTGTCAAGGAAAGCCTCGACCTCGGGAACTAAAGCTGGTAAATTCATGACGTCTTCTGCCCCGGAAAAACAGTTTAAGACCAAGTATGTACGACAAGACTTCTTGAAAGAGAATGTGCAATCTTCTACCAAGCCATCTAAGGGTAAGAAAAGTACACGCAACTCCACACGTGTATCCTCCTCTGAAGGGTCATCTGGGGAGGAGGGCGTGAATCGGCGACGGCCGTCTTCGCCGATCAGCACATCCAATCGGTTCGAAGTTCTCGGACCGAAATTTGCTCTTGAAAAAGGGACCTCCCTTGTGGAGGAGATGGACCAGGAGGATTCTGCCGCCACTGCCAGAGGGACAGTGCGGAAACGGCAGGATCGTGCTCCTGAAAATAGTACTAGCCCAACGCCTAAGAAGAACAAATTGAACCGATCAGCTAATCCCAATCTGCAGAAGCGTCTTTCGATTTGAAACTTATCCCATAATATACTCAATGGCTATCCTCCATTGGAACATACGCGGAATTCGACCACATCGACCAGAGCTTGACTTGTTGCTGCGCCAGCATGAACCCTTGGCTGTATGCTTACAAGAGACGAAGCTCCGTCCACAGCACACCGTTACCATCAGGCAGTACTCCTCTGCACGATGTGATTTATCCCCGGAGGACGGTGTCCCGGCACATAGGGGCACTATGATGCTTATTCGAGATGATATTCTTGCCAACTCCGTACCCATACAATCTGCAATCCAGTCCGTTGCTGTCAGCATTAAGCTACCCTCCGCTTTATTCACCATTTGCAGTATCTATTTGCCTCCATCTGCGGACCTCTCGCACAGCGACTTAGAACACCTCATTTCGCAGTTGCCACCACCCTTTTTATTGGTAGGCGACGTGAATGCCCATCACCCTCTTTGGGGCTCTCCTCGGGCTTGTGCGAGAGGTATACTACTTAAAGACTTCTTGGATAGTTAGAATCTTGCTCTCTTGAACACCGGAGAGCCCACCTTTCTTTCTGACGCCTTTCATAGTTTTTCACACATTGACATTGCAATTTGTTCCCCTCAGCTAGCAGTCACGTTATGCTGGAATATCATCTCGGATTTGCATTCTAGTGACCACTTTCCTTGTCGTATTAGTGTCTTGACACCCGTTGTATGTTCCACCCGTTTACCTAGTTGGCGCCTAGACCACGCCGGCTGGGAACTGTTCTCCCACTTGGCTGAATTTAGCTACGAAGAGCACGACTCTGTGAACCACTTGGTCGAACATCTCACAGGGTCCATTCTTTCTGCTGCTGAGCAATCCATTCTGCGTTCGACTGGCTACAGCCGTCGATTTCCGGTACCTTGGTGGACCGATGACTGTCGGGATGCTATTCGCGCTCGCAGACGAGCTCTACGGGTTTTCCAGCGTTTTCCTACACTGGATAACCTGATACACTATAAACACATTCTAGGCGGGTTATTAAGGATAGCAAAAAGATGTCATGGAATAAATTCGTGGGCTCCTTTAATCGACATACACCTTCCTCTGTCGTATGGGATAAGTTAAGACGTGTGGTTGGGAAACCGAACCATATGCCCATCGCCGGTCTCAAAACACCTACCGGAGCTGTTGATACATTTGACGTGGCGAATACTTTAGGCAGTGCATTCGCTCAGGTGTCTAGCTCAGGCAATTATTCCCCTGAGTTTCTTACAGTTAAGAATCAGATGGAATCTCAAGAATTCTCGTTTCTTTCTGGCAACCTTGAGGATTATAATCGCCTTTTCACTCTGGCAGAGCTAGACAATGCACTCTCCTCTTCACGATACTCAGCACCAGAGCCAGATGGTATCCACGTCCAAATGTTGCAACATCTCTCTCCTGATGGCAAAGATTTCTACTCGAGGTCTATAATGGTGTCTGGGTTGATTGCATTTTTCCAGACAAGTGGCGGGAGGCCACCATCATACCCATTCTTAAACCTGGAAAGGACCGCCATCTTCCTTCCAGTTACCGTCCTATTTCCCTCACCAGTTGCGTGTGCAAGGTGATGGAACGCATGATCAATGGACGGTTGATGTGATGGCTGGAATCCCACAATCTTCAGACGAACATCCAGTGTGGCTTTCGACGACGACGTTCAACAACTGACCACCTTGTCTCTCTGTCAACTCAGATTATGGACGGGTTTCTTAAGAACAGCCCCACAGTTGGGATATTTTTTGACCTCGAGAAGGCCTACGACACGTGTTGGCGGGCGGGAATATTGCGTTCTCTCCACAACTGGAACATACGTGGACGCCTACCGTTGGTCATTCAGGAGTTTATGCGGGACCGCGTTTTCCGAGTGAGGGTGGGCTCGGTTTTTTCTAACCATTTTATTCAAGAGAACGGAGTGCCGCAGGGCTCGATACTCAGCGTGACTCTATTTGTTATTGCGATAAATTCTATATCACTATGTGTGCATCAAGGTGTCTCTTCCTGTTTATTCGTGGACGACTTTGCCATCTTCTGTACTTCTCAGCGTACACCGTTTTTGGAACGCCGTCTCCAGCGGTGTTTGGACAATCTCTATGCTTGGAGCTCGAAACACGGTTTTCGTTTCTCCGCTGAGAAGACAGTCTGCGTTAACTTCTGGCGCCGTAAGTGGCAAATGCCGCCGTCTCTTCGACTCGGGTCAGATTTACTTCCTTTCGCAGACGAGGCGAGATTCCTTGGTTTGATCTTCGATCGGAAACTTTGTTGGGCACCACAAATAGCACAGCTTAGAGCACGATGTGACCGTTCTCTAAATCTTTTACGGATACTAAGTGGCAAATCTTGGGGTGCGGATCGGACGGCATTGCTCCGTCTTTATCGTGCTGTGATTCGTTCGAAGTTGGACTATGGCAGCATTGTGTATTCTTCAGCTCGACCTTCAGTGCTCAGAAGGTTAGACACAGTCCATCCGTGTGGCCGTTAGAGCTTTTCCAATGAGCCCAGTTGTTAGCCTCTACGCCGAATCGGGAGAACCTCCTCTGCGTTGTCGGCGTGATGTCCTGCTTGCTAATTATGGCTGTGGGCTGAAGTGTATGCCTGGGCATCCAACTTATCACGCGTTTTTCTCCTCTGAGCTGCACGAGCGATACTGCCTCCGCTCTCTGAGCCCCAGGCCAGCAGGTTTTCATTTCCGTGAGCTTCTACGCCAGCACCATGTTGACATTCCTCGGCTGTTATCCAAGGGAGAGAGAATACCCCCCTTGGTTACGCGCTACCTCCCATGTCGATCTCGGGATGACGCTTTACGGGAAATCTGTTACGCCTCTTGATAGTATTCGTCGTTGTTTTTTAGAATTTTTATCCAAATACAGTGGCCGTATTTGTATTTACACCGATGGTAGTAAGAGCCCCGAAGGTGTTGGATGTGCCTTTGTCACTGGCACCGCAACTTCTACTTACGGTTTGCCTAGTTGCACATCTATATATTCTGCCGAGCTATATGCTATTTATCAAGCCCTTCTGTATATTCGACGTCGAAAATTAGGTGACTGCCTTACTCTTAGTGATTCCCTTAGTGCCCTTCAGAGCATTCGTGAGCTGTACAATTGCCATCCTTTGGTGCAGCGCATCCAGGATGTTCTCCACATTTTGCATGCTTCTGGTTTTAATGTGGAGTGCGCATGGATTCCTGGACACGTTGGCTTGCCAGGGAATGACACAGCGGATTTGGCAGCGAAATCGGCAGTCACAGCGCCCAGTGTTACGATTACCCATTCAATAGCAGAAGATTTTAGAGTGGCTGTACGGAGAGCCGTTTTTTCGACTTGGCATGCGGAGTGGTCGGCTCTCCGTGGTAATAAGCTACGAGAGGTGAAGGACCTCCCTGTCAACTGGGGAACCTCCTCTCGTTTATTCCGCCGGGAGGAGGTAGTACTAGCTCGGCTAAGAATTGGCCACTGTATTTTTACTCACAATTACCTTTTTAAACGTGAACCTGCTCCTGTCTGTGCGCCTGTGGGGAGGCACAGACAGTTCGTCATGTGTTGCTGGAGTGTGGTCACCTGGCACACATTCGGTCATCTATGGGCATGCCGGCCTCTCTTGCTGAGGTCCTGGCAGATGACCCAAGAGCAGTGGACAGGGTTTTTAAATCTTTAGCAAAAGTTTTTTTTACCTTGACGTTTTAGTGTGATAGCAGTTTTTTAAACTCTTTTGGTTTTTAATCTGTTGATTTTAGATGGAGTTTTATATCCAGCTCTGGTTAGAGGGCTGGACAGTTCTGTTACTTCCGTTTCAACTGTATTAGCTCTTTTACTTGTGTTTTACTTTTTTTTTTGTAATGGTATTTTCTTACTGCCTATTGCCAAGTTTTAATCATAAGGGCGCTTATGACCTCGGCAGTTGAGCGCCCTTAAACACCATTATCATCATCATCATCCAGAAATAGCAGTAGGTGTTGTATCCAAACCTACTGATTCCATAAGAGGCAGTAGGTGGCTGAGGAATTTGCAAAGTTTAAACAGCATTATTGTAAATTGTAGTTGTCTCTGGGATCTAGGACCACTTGTCAGTACACCAATTTCAAGTCCAAAGTCAAGAAGTATTGGTCAACAGCAAGTGTGTTTAGGGTGTTGTCAATCCTGTTAAGAAAAACCACATGTTGATTAGTATATTTTCTATTAGTATAGAAAATATATTTCTTGAATTTTTTGTAAAAAGTCTGTGAAGTCCTCTTCATTCTTAATGACTTCTGCTTAATTGGTAAACCATAGACAAAATGTTATGACACAGTAGATGCAGATCTCTTTAAAGCATGCATTTTGCAATAAATCATTTTGTGCTGTTAACTATTTTTAACATATTCTTCACTATTATTTTGAATTTTCAAATATATATATTTTTATCAGGTGCTAAATTGCTTTTCATATTTTCTTTAGGTGATGCAAAGATCATGGAATTGCAAAGCCAATACATGGAGATTCCCATTTTTTAAAAATCCATTGCTTTAGCCTACTGTATCCTTATACATACATCAAAATGTGTTACTGAGTAAGAAGTTTAACTTTATTGATAAGAAGGAGATAAAAGAATAAGCTTTTATAAGAAAATGTCATATAATGCAACACATAACATTTTTTACAAAGAATGAATGTTTAGAGGATTGTTAAAGGCACTTTTAATATTCAATGAGAATGCAACATTTTTTTTCAATTGTTTCTGGTTATTTTTCATATTCATTAAGCATCAAACTGAATGATTCATGGCTCCATACAGAAAATACATATTTCTACTACGTTTACAGGATCATTACACTGTGTTGCCTGCAGTGACCAAGGTGAGGTGTACACATGGGGAGATAATGATGAAGGTCAGTTAGGAGATGGAACTACTAATGCTATTCAGAGGCCAAGACTTGTGGTAGCATTGCAAGTAAGTAAAATAATTTATTTCAATCTTGAAAACCACAGCAATTATTTTTCATTAGGAATGCATATAAAATATTTATCCAGCACTAAAAAAGTGAATCTTTAGATCTCAAAAAATAATATTTTTTTAGCATACGACCACATGGGGTAGCATATCTGCTATGCATTTAAGAGATCCTGAGTTTAAATCTTAGGCTGAGTTACCTCCCTCCAACCAGAGGTTTCCATTGGCTAGGTATAATGCATATGCCTTCTTGTCACTATGAAGGAGAGTGCAACATCTGAGCAGGTTGCATATTGTGATGTTACCTGCTGTTCTGGTTGTGTCGAGTAGACTGTTCCTATCATTAATATTCTTTTAACTGAACTGGGAAATAGTTGATAAATCACAGCATTTGCTACCTAAACTTTAATAAAAAGAAAAAAAAATACTGTGGAAATAGTTGGCATGCCAACTCTAGTTCACAAATAATATAGGAAACTTAAACATTTGAAATGTGAAAATAAGAATCATTTGGAGAAATATTAATATAAAAATAATAGTTGCAACAAATCTTCACTTATCTTTTGGAATCCTAGTTAGCATTCCTTAGTTTCAGTACATTTTAGGTTATTGCTTATGATGGATGTGATGGAATATAATAATTATAGGTTTAATCTGAATTTTAATAATACTAAACATGAAATTAAGCTATATTTGAAATTACAAGAAAAAAGAAGACATACTCTTGCAAATATACATTTCTTAAACCTGTGTTTAAAACGTAAAGTAACTCCTATTTTTGTTAGAAAAACTGTTAAATTTGACAATAATAGTATTCATCAAAAAGCAGCAGAAAAGAAAGTAATTGAAGTTGAAAGAAGTTTGCATTTTAAAAACTTAAATAACATTGAATTGAAATTATATAATTTGCATCTTAAACTTATAAATGCTTTAGGTAATTCAATTTGGCTAAATTTGGAATATAAATTGTTTGAAAATTTGAACTTTAGCATGAAAAATAAAAGAAATAAACTGAAAAATAAGTTAAATAAATTATGCTTAAAACAAAATAAATTGAAACCAACTAAAGGGAATAACCCTAAAGATAATGTAATTAACCTTTCAAATTGTAATTTCAATGAGAAGGAAATTAATTTTTTGAATAAAGGTTTAAAAACCTGTGTAGATTTTTCAAAAAATATAGATGATTATGTAGCAGATATAGAAATTGCTAGTCATGATTTAAATGAAAATAATAAATAATTGGTTAAAGGAAAATGTAGTAAAATATTACAGAATTTGAATAAAAATCACCCTAAAGTAAATCACAATAAACAAATTATTACATCATTAAAAGAAAAAGATGTAATCTATACTAAAGCTGATAAAGGTAATAGCATTGTAATTTTAAATAAAATTGATTACATTAACAGAATGGAACTCTTACTTCAAGGTGAAGATTACAAAAGTATTGATATTAACCCTTTAAAATCCTGCATTTCAATTTATAATAAGACGCTTAATGAAATTAAAAGTATTACAAATAAAGAAAAGCAAATTATAAAAATCAGTAATCCAATTTTACCCAGAATATATGCTCTTCCCAAAATTCATAAACCTGGAAGTAAAATGAGACCTATTGTAAATTGCATAAATTCACCTACTTACAGCCTAGCTAAATGGTTAAATAAAAAATTTACTAATTTTGAAAAATTTGAGAGTTTAAGTATTAAAAATTCTTTTGAGCTAGTTGAAAGGATCAGCAATATTACATTATCTACTAATGATAAACTTGTTTCTTTTGATGTAACTGCTTTGTTTCCAAACATTCCTAGAGAAAAACTTTTGACATTTTTAAAAAAATGTTTAAGTTCTATAGAACTGAATGAAAATTTAATAAATGATTTTGTTATCCTTACTAATCTTTGTTTGGATCAAAATTTTTTCAGCTTTAATGACAAATTCTATCAACAAACTTCTGGTTTAGCAATGGGTAGTTCACTTTCACCTTTTCTTGCTGATCTTTTCATGAGCTATTTTGAAATACAGGTCACTAAAGCATTCCCTCTAATTTTTAAAACTTGGTATAGATATCTAGATGATATATTTGCTATTGATCCTGATAAACATGTAAATGATGCTTTAAAAATTTACAAGATAAGGCTATAAAATTCACATTAGAAACTGAAAGTGATGGCTATCTCCCTTTCCTGGATTTAAAAATAATAAAAAAAGACAATAAATTGAAAGCAAACCCACACTGATAATTATATAAAAAATAATGGCTTTAACCCTTTTTCACATAAATTTGCTGTTTTTAATAGTTTAATTTATAGGTTAATTAATTTACCCCTTAATAAAGATGAATTCTATAAAGAATATAAACACATTATTAACACTGCTTTAATTAATGGCTTTAATACTGATTTTATAAATAAAAAAATTGAGAAGTTTAAATATTAAAAAGCTATTAAAGATATTTCTACGCTTAAGAAAATAAAAGATAATTACATTTTTAAAAAATTTACTTATCACCCTTGGGCAAATAAAAAATTCACAAATATTTTCAAAGAGCATGGCATAATATTGGTTCCTCAAAATAAATACAGTATAAAAAATTTGATAGGCTTTTCTAAAAAGGATGAAATTTCAAAAAATAAAAAATCTGGCATTTATCAATTAAACTGTTTAAATTGTGACCTTGTTTATATTGGTAAGACTAAACGTCATTTGGAAACCAGAGTAAAAGAACACTTTAGGAATATTAAATACAAACAAATTGATAAATCAGCTGTAGCAGAACACTTTTGGAAATTTAATTATGAAATAAATGCAGATGTTAAATTATTAAAACACTTAAATGGGCCCATAGATTTAATGGTTTGGGAGAAAATATTTATATTAAAGTATAGAAATCATGCAATGAATTTTGATATACCTCCAATTGACACTCTTACCAAATTTGTTTTGATTCCAGTAGTTAGCAATGCATTAGTACACAATCCACCTAGTAGCAGTAGCCATAACAGTGTAAATAAACAACATCAAAAAAGAGACCAAAAGGATATGTTGATAATGCAATGAAATCGTTGCGAAACTAGTCCAGGCAAGGATTCCAAAAGATAAGTGAAGATTTGTTGCAACTATTATTTTTATATTAATATTTGTGTTATTCTTCACTGTTACTAGCTTCTTTTTACACTTAAAAATCATTTGGAGAATTTAATGTGCTGGCTCTTTGCCATGGTAGCTGAGTTAGAGGAACCAGACAAAAACTGGAAGATCAGTCGTTCAAAGGCCAGCCATGTTTGATTCTACCCTTCCAACTTTGCAATGCAATGACTTGTTTAGAAAAACAATTGTTTACTACCTGAATGCAGTTGCTGGTGTAGTATGGCATGCCATGGCACATCACATTACATCATGTCACGTCACATCATGTCATGATGTAGTGCGGTCAGAGAAGGCTGGAATATAGTGCAGTACAGTCTGGCCATCAAAACATCAGCACAGCATATGTAAACAGGAATAAACTAAACAATCCACAACAGGTTAAACTTGCTGTTTTCTTTATTACTAATGAATATTAATTTTCTACTTTGTGAACATATGACTATGTAAAGCAGTGTTTGCATTAGACTTGATTCGAACCCACCTACTGTAAGAGACTCATCTGCAGCATTCCAGTATTGCCGAACTGTACACAGCATGCACCAAGAGCGATGATGCAATACCGCTTATCTGTTTGGGTTTATGCAAGCTTCCACTCATGGCCATCTGTATTCATTCTTCAGATAGGTAATACCATTATTTATTTTTATTTACTTGTTATATAATGGTATTTTCTGAAAATTTACAGTTTTATAGAGACATATTTGTTTTATTTACTTTGCCATATTTCTTCTTAAGTAATGGCAGTTTCTTTGTTATAATGAGTGTCCATAAAGGAAGCAAATATAATGATGTGTAATGGAATATTGAATTGTACTTAATTTGTACTTTCTCTACGTATACTATATACATATGTATTGCACCCAAAAATTTGATATCTAGATTTCACCATAAATACATGTTTTGGGACCTCCTCCTGAATAAAAAAAAAAAAAGCAGTTTTAGAAAAACGTGTGTGTGTGTGTGGGGGGGGGGGGTGCGTGCATGTGGGTGTGGAGTGGGGTGTGTGAAAAGTTATGGCAAATAAAATGTTTATTTTGAATTTTCTGGGAATAGCCTCTGAAGACCTATTTATTCTGGATGAATTTTGCATAACTGGTAAACCATAAGAGATAGACAAAAGCTTACTACACAAAAAAAATGTAGATCTACTTGAAACACACAATTTATGTTGTATACATGTTTTGCCATGGAGTTGACCATTTTCAAGATATTCCAGTTTTAAAATACTTAAACTTTTCTCATATGGGAACTTGTCAACTTGTCTCATATGGTCAAGCAAAGAAACAGATTTCAATCCCATAGCAACCATATTTTAAAACATCTGACTCTTGGTTTAGCCTAGTGTATTCCCTTATTTCGCTTCTACTTATAAGGAATTAAGTAATAAGACAGTTTCTGCTAATGTTTATCTTGTTTAGCATGAAGTAGATAGAAGAGTAAGCTTATTAACAATAATTTGTACAGAGATCTAGAGAAAGTCATGTGAATGGAACATATCTTAGAATATATATTTGAAAGTAATTGGTAATTGAATTTAACAACATAATTACACTTATAAATAAAATATATAAATCAACTTTCATTAAATATTTGAGTGATCTATTTCAGAATATTGTTGCTTGATACAGAAATGTAAATTCATATACTTCATATATGGTAGATAAATCTGTTTACTATATATGTGTGTGACATTGCTATTGAAGGCGCCTCCCTATTTGAATCAGGTTTATAATCAGGATTTCAGATAGCACTCGGACAAGTCTGGGCAATCAGATCCAATTGGGTTCAGACCTGGTTTAACAGGTTACAGATCTAAACATGTCATCCGCATTACCTGACCTGACCCGCCTTATACAGGATGCCCCCAACATTTTTCCCGCAGAAGATATGTGCTGTGTTTTAATAGAGGGTAATTCCAGATTGGTTGTTAGCATCACCTGTTGCCCCCAACATTTTTCTCTCAGAAGATATGTTCTGTGTTTTAATAGAGAGTAATTCCAGATTAGTTGTTAGCATCACCTGTTGCAATAAACAGCTTTTAACCTCGTTTGGAAGCCATCAGTAGTTGACAGCATTTATTGTCATTTATTCGTGAAAGAAATTCAACATCAGTGTAACCTTGAAGTCTTAAGAAATTATTTGAAGTACTCCTTGTACTGTTAATCCATGATTATCATTAATGGAAAAATAATCTTCCAAAAATCTTTAACGAGGCAGGGAGTACAAAGGACAGTGCAGTGGAGTCCTGTCATTTTCAAATAGACCAATCCTTAATGCCCTTAAATGCCCTCCCATTCGGGAGAATGATGAACAGATTTGAGCAAAAGGTTTCATGCCAGGGAAGAAAAACTTCTATCCTTAAATCCCCCAGGGGGCCTATTTTGGTAGGTGCCCGGCCCATGCTACTCTCCCGACGAACACAGGTCGTCGGGTTAGAATCACGGGCCGGACGTGTTACCGCTATCGGAAACCTGGTGTAATCAACCACAAGTCCCCTGAATCCATGGATGTGTCATTACACACCATGGCCTAAAGTTGGGGGCCATTTGACCGCTTTTTGGTAGTGACTTTGGCTTGCGAATCAAAAACTATGCGAGATATTAACCCATTTTATATTCAATAGGAAATTGACAGAATCTGTGGTAAAGTAAGCAACACAACCAGGACTAGAGACGGTATGCTGTTAGTGGAAACCACAAGGGAAGACCAGTCTAAGAAGCTCCTGAAAGCCGGCTTTTTGGGTTCCTACCCAATAACGGTAGCCCCACATAAATCTCTGAATACTTGAAGAGGCGTGGTGACCACCATCTGCTTAGACGGTCTTTCAGATGCAGACATTGTTTCCCATCTCTCCAACCAGGATGTATGTCAGGTAAACGTGATGGTCAGTCAGTTGCGTTGCGAATGGTATTCCTAACGTTCAAAGGCACGACATTACCTGAGGCACTTTACTGTGGATAGGAACGCGCTGCTGTGAGGCCATAGGTACCAAATCCCAAGCGTTGTTTCCGCTGTCAGAAATTTGGTCATACCCAAAGTCGGTGCACCTTCAACGCTACATTTGAATGTTGCGGCCAACCTGCTCACGGAGAAACCACTTGTGCCCGAGACCCTTGCTGCGTCCATTGTAAAGGGAACCATTCATCCAGCTCCCGCCAGTGTGCACGTTTTCTCGAGGAAAAAGCTATCCAGGAGTTGCGGGTTAAGGAATGCCTAACTTTTCCTGAAGCCCGGCGTCGCCTCAACAACCGCAGTCTACGACCATCTCAGGCTACGTATCAGCGCTCCGCCGCACTCCTGTTTCCTCAGTGGCTGTACAAACCGTGTCCTTAGCCAATGCATGTAAGCAAACAGAGCAGTCGCCGCTGCTTCAAGTTCTATTTCTCCAGAACCTGCTCGTAAGCTGCTAGTTAGACCTACAAATCTGTCGCTGCAGTCGCAAAAAACTCAAGGCCACTGATAAACCTTCCAAGTCACATTCTTGTTCCACGAGCCGTAGGGGATCTTCCGCATCCCGAACATCAGCGGATACCGATGACGATGGTGGCTATACTCTTGTGGGTCCAAAGAGTGGAAAGAACAAGAAACGCACACCTTAGCTTCATCTACTTCGTTTCCGCCATTCGTTTGCATCCCAGCTGCAAACTCATATTATGATTAATGGTAACCTTTCACGCCTCTAACTGTGCTCCATGGCTCTCCTGACGTGGAATATCCGCAGTGTCCATACCCATAGGGCCAAATTGCAGCTGTTATTACGGTCCTATAACCCTCTGGTTCTGTGTTTGCAGGAGACAAAGCTTCGCCCCCACGATGCTCTTTCCCTGCACCAATACCTTCCCGTGTGATTTGATGCTACACCGAAGGAGGGTTCTCCTGCTCATGGGGGCGTTCTGATCCTCATGCGCAATGATATCTGCGGTCAGCCAGTCTCACTTAATACTACCTTGCAAGCTGTTGCTATCCGACTTACACTTTCTGGTTTCTCCTTAACTGTATGTAATGGCTACGTTCCGCCTTCATCTGTCCTCTGCGCCGCTGACATGCTCCATCTCTTGTCACAGCTCCCAGCACCTTTTCTTTTGCTGGGTGATTTTAATGCCCACCATCCCCTATGGGGTTCCCCTAGGGCCTGTGCGCGGGGGACTGTTCTTGCTGACCTTTTCGTTCAATATAGTCTCTCTGTTCTGAACACTACTTTCATTTCCGATTCTTCTGCCATGCTATCCCACCTGGACCTTTCTGTTTGCTCTGCACAGCTTGCTCACCGCTTTCAAAGGAGCGTAGTACAGACACTCATTCCAGTGATCATTGCCCTTGTGTCATTACTTTGCTCTCACGCCATCTTTCCCCCTCGCAAGCGAGTTCTTGGCAGCTGTCTAAGTCGAATTAGGCTCTCTTTTCCGCTCTGGCTGTTTTCAGCGACCGCCAGTTCGACTCCGTTGGCCAGATGGTCGAGCATTTCAACCCTGTCGTGATCTCCGCTGCCGAGCAGTCAATACTGCGGTCGTCTGCTTACCCTAGTCGATTACCGGTCCCTTGGTGGACTACCGAGTGCCGAGATGCTATTCGTGCTCGCAGGAGAGCTCTTCGGGTATTTCACCATCACCCTTCTTTGGGGCATTTGATCAATTTTAAACAAACACGCGCCCGGGCACGGCGCATTATTCGAGATAGCAAACGGGCTTCCTGGGTTACGTTTGTTGAAACCTTCAGTCGCACAACACCTTCATTTGTTGTGTGGGAGAAACTCCGCTGTGTTGCCGGTTAGCAGACTGGTACTTCCATACCGGGGCTTCTCGTGGGAACTGACACCGTCGTTGATCCGGTTGCTATTGCAGACGCCCTTGGTAGCACGTTCGCAACCGCGTCCAGCTCCGCCAATTATCACCCGGCGTTTCGTGCCATTAAGGCTGACGTGGAGTCTCAGAGGCTCTCTTTCCAGTCCCTGGATACCGAGTGCTATAACTCTGATTTTAGCATGCGGGAACTAGATGCTTGTTTAGCATCCTCTCGACACTCCGCTCCAGGACCCGATGGTTTCCATATCGCCATGCTACAGAGCCTCTCTTCTGACAGTAAGCTATATCTCCAGAACCTCTACAACCGCGTTTGGCACAAGGGTGTTTCCTACTGCTTAGCGCGAAGCCACCGTTGTTCCCATTTTAAAACCGGGGAAGGATCGTGGTCTTCCTTCCAGTTACCGTTCTATCTCTCTCTCACCAGTGCGTTTTGTAAGGTGATGGAGCGTATGATCAATGGACGGTTACGATGGTGGATCGAGTCTGAGAAACTTCTGTGCAACATACAGTGCGGTTTTCGCCGATACCGCTCCACGACCGACCACCTAGTCTCTCTCTCGACTCATATCCTGAATAGTTTTCTTCGGAAGCGTCAAACCGCGGCCTTTTTTTTTTTTTTTTTTTTTTTTTTTTAGTATCTGGATAAAGCTTATGACACTTGCTGGAGGCTTACTGCGTACCTTGCATAGTTGGGGCTGCCGTGGCTGCCTTCCAGTGTTCCTCCGGGAGTTCATGAAGGACCGGGTGTTTCGTGTGTATGTGGGCTCTGTTTGCTCCCGCGTTTTTAGTCAGGAAACGGAGTACCTCAAGGGTCGGTACTCAGCGTCACTCTATTCGCTGTTGCCATCAATCCCATTGTTGAGTGTGTTCCTGCTGGTATCTCCTCCTCCTCCTCATTTGTGGACAATTTTGCAATTTATTGCAATTCTCGGCGCACATGCCTTTTGGAGCGTCGCTTACAGGCATGTCTTGACCGTCTACATGCCTGGAGTGTTACAAATGGGTTCCGTTTTTCTTCAGAGAAGACAGTTTGTGTCAACTTTTGGCGTCGGAAACCATCTCTACATCTCGGAACCGAACCGCCGAAACAGTGAAGTTTCTTGGCTTGGTTTTCGACAGAAAGCTTAATTGGTCGTCCCATATCTCTTCTCTGAAGGCTAGATGTGATCGTGCACATAATATTTTACGTGTTTTATGGGCACATCCTGGAGAGCAGATCGCACCGTGCTATTACAGCTTTACCGTTCGCTTGTCCGCTCTAAACTTGATTACGGGTGCATTGTGTACTCTTCGGCATGTCCTTCGGTTTTACGACGTTTAAACCCAGTTCACCATCGAGGGATTCGTCTGGCTCTGGTTATTAGTTTTCTGCGGAGGCTGTTGAACCTCCGCTGCCTCATAGGTGTGACCTGCTTCTTTGTAGCTATGCTATCCGCCTCCTTGCCTTGCCAGATCAACCGTCTTTCAGGCTATTCTTTGACGAGTCTCTTGACCGTCAATATGCTGTCAGCGCGCTTGCCTTGCTTCCCGCAGGAGTTCGTTTTCGTCTGCTTCTGTGTTTCCACTGGAGGAATGTTCATTCCCCCCTTGGTTACGTTGCGACACCCAGTTCCACTTTGGGTTGGCATCCATGCCGAAATCAACGACTCCACCTTCGGTCTTCCGCTCCGCATTTTTAGAGTTGTGGGCCGAGTTTCCCAACCATTGTTTTATTTACACGGATGGTTCCAAGGAAGACCGTGTGGGATGTGCTTTCGTTTTTAATTCGCGGAGTTATACATTTCATCTTGTGGGGCAATGTTCGATTTTTACCGCCGAGCTTTTTAGTATCTATCAGGCTCTTATTTTTACCTGGGGACAGGATTTAATGCAGTTTTTATTTGTAGTGATTCCCTCAGTGGACTACAGGGCCTGCGTGAGCTGTATCCATGCCATCACTTGATACAGCATTCAAGATTGCCTGCAGTCGCACGCAGGTGTCAGCGTGTCGTTTGTTTGGGTTCCTGGTAATGTAGGGGTGAGTGGAAACGAACAAGTGGACACAGCTGCCAAGTCTGCAATTTTATTGACTAATTTTTTTTAGCACTTCTGTTCCTCCAGGTGACGTTCGTGTTCACCTGCGCCAGGCTATTCTTTTGAGCTGGTTCACGGAATGGTCCAGGATGCATGACAACAAACTGAGAGCGGTGAAGTCCCTTCTTGTCCCCTGGCCTACTTCCTCGCATGCATGTCGCCGCAATGAGGTGGTTTTAGTATGACTGCATATAGGGCATTGCCGTTTTAGTCACCAGCATCTTTTACATAGGGAACCGGCACCTCAATGTGCTTCTTGTAGCGAGCCTTTGACGGTGCATCATCTTTTATTGGAGTGCCACCTTTTTACTGTGCTGCATGCATCCCTGTGTTTGCCTACTGACATCCCCACCCTTCTGGGCGACAACCCTGGTTCTTGTGAGGGACTTTTTAATTTTCTCTGCCGCTGCGGGATGTACAGTAGGGTTTAATTTTCTCTCGGAGTTTTACCTTTTACCGACTTGTGAATTTTAGTCCCTCGGTTTTAGTCTGGCTTTGGTAGCCTTTTTATGCTCTCTCTGGTTTTAACCCTTGTGTGGTACTTCTGTTTTAGTGGTTTTTATGCCTTTTAACTTTTAGCTCTTTTATTTACCCTAGGGCGCTAATAACCAATGCAGTTGGTCACCCTAAAGCCCTAATACTTCTACTACTCTATCCTTAAAGCACATCCACCATTCCGTTGTGTCATTATACCCTGCAATCTGTGCAAATAAATTAAACGAGAGGAAATGAGGGACAAAAAAAATGTGGTAATATAATACCCACCTCAAGATTCAACTAAAACTTAAAAGAAAAGACAAGGAATTGAACTTTCAACTTCCTAAATTCAAGCCTCAGACACTACAGTGTGAATAATCATGCTCAGTAAGGAAGATGGGTAAGATTAGCTGTCTTTGTCTGTCAGATGGAATATTAAAATATGATAAAATAGCATCAAATAGCTGCAGCAGAAAGCTTAAAAGATTCTGCATGTACTGTCCTACCTTTAAACATAACTCTTTATGTTTCCTGATTTAAGATGATATCCACAAACAATGGCTTTATATTACTTAGTAGTTTTGTGAATAGTGCTGTTTTAAGGAATTTGATGTCCATAATCTGATGCATGTATGTATACTAATTATTTTTTGCTTAGAGGTTCATGAATATGCTTTATTCTTTTTCCAGCACTAGGCTTTTACTACGTATAATTTTTGTACATTTACTGTACTTGGTAGTTAAGTATTCTAAAAGTCATACCATTGCAAAATCATTATGCTTTGTTAGACAGCAAAGTCTAATGGATTTCAATTTCATGAAGAGCAAGTGTATGAATGTGTACCTCTTGCTCACTCACACGGCTCTTTACAGGATACCTGAGTTTCTGTATGTGACCAAAAGAGAAACAGAGTACCAATTTTCCCATTATCAAGTCTATTGAAGGTCACAGAGTGGTTCCCTCTTTGGTTTGAATACTAGAAAAAATATGTGTTCCATTCACATAACTTTCTCTACCTAACCTTGTCTTACCAAAGATTATTCTTCTATCTACTTCATGCTAATCAAGATAAACATTAGCAGTACTAGTGTTATTACTTCCTTATAAGTAGAAGGGAACTAAGGGAATGTAGTAGGCTAAAATGTTTGCCAAATCATTTAAAAGCTGGCACTATGCGACTGACATTGAATTTGATTATTTTTCCATGGCTAAGAGTAAAACAAAAGAAATGCGTATGAGAACTTCCTGTTTGAGGAAAGTGTATTTTAAAATTGAAACCAATAACAAGGAATATCTTGGAAATGGTTAGCTCCAAAAATGTATTGGACATAAATTGTATGTTTAGATGGAAATACATTTTTTGTGTAGTAAGTTTATTATATCTCTTAACAGTCTATTAGTTATAAAAACTTATCCAGAATAAAGAGAATTTTAGAGCTTATTCCCAGAAAATTCAAGATATACATTTCATTTGTATAATTGTAATCTTTAACATGCAGTATTTTTGCACACATGCACACACATGCACGTACAGACACCACCAACACCCACCCGCCCCACACACAAAATTTTTCTAAAAATGTTATTTATTTTAGTTTATCAGGGGTCCTCAAAATATGTATTTCTGGTGTAATCTTAGTATCAAATTTTTGGTGGAATATAATGCCCTCTCTACCTACTATACTTGTATATAGTACTCTGTAGAGAAAGTAAAACACTCATATATTTAATCTACCTTTATTAGAATTGCTTTCCAATTTGCAGTCTGCTCAACTAAAACCAATCTCTGAAATGCTATCATAAATTATATTTCTAACTTTATAATTTATCTGCATTTGAAAAAAAAAACATACAAGTTTATCATATGTCTGGAACACATACAGTAATGAGCTTTTTTCCCTATAGATTATTTTTGTTCATCTTTATAAAACTGAAAACTGTTTCACAGGTATTTTAATTATAGAATATTCTGAGCTTTAGAGTTATTTAAGGTGGAATAAATTCCCAAAAAAACAGCTTCACCTCACATGCTTGGAAAACCATTGACTTAAAAATCCAAAATGTTGTTATTTATAGGACCATTTATGTATGTTAGTGTGTGCGTGGGTGTGTGTGTTACTGTCTGTCTGTCTGTTTTTTTTATTGAATATATTATTTGTTTACTGTAACAATGGACAATAAGAATGAAGTTTAAGCCAATCCATTGTAAATTCAGTTACAAGCGTTAGATTGCTTTGCATTCATATTCTTATCATCTAATTATTTTGTACACATAAATAATAAGCATTTTATTTTCCTTACGTTAGCACATTGTTGTGATACAGAATATCAATTTTATATTGTACAATCTTTTGTCTTTTTAGGCTAAGAAGATTACACAAGTAGCTTGTGGTTCAGCACATACTTTAGCCTGGAGTACAAATAAGCCTGTATCAGCAAGTCGTTTACCAGTGGGAACTCCTTTGGAATATGATTTGGTACGTGAATTCCCATTGCCTACACTGCGCAATCGGCTAGTGCTACTGCACCACTTCTCAGAACTGTTCTGTCCTGGTGTAGCCATGTTTCCAATAGATGGAGAAGGAAGTCTGGATAAACTTCGCGGTATTCTTGTATCTTCCACAAAGGAGGCTACATTTAGAAAAGTAAGTTGTTCTGTGAATACTTAGAGCAGCTCATTTGTAATTTCTTTAACAATTATTTTCATTCAGTTCCATTAATTCTACTGCTCTGCTAATGTTATTAATCCAATAAATTATATTTAAAATGTAACTTTCTTCCAGCTTCTTGTCCTTAAGATTAAAGAATATACATAAGATGTGTTAAATCTGAATTTATGTTGAGGGTATATTGCAAGGTACAGGAAATTATTATAAAATAATCCTTTAAATTATTTTATAAGTTCTTTATATTAAAATAGGAATATAATTATTGAACAAAGCTGGTTTTTCAAACTTTATACCTTAAAAATTGCTACTGCTTTTACTTGGGTTTGCAGCACAGTTAGCCAATGCATTTAACATCAATATCAAACATTTCAATGTTGGAGGTAGGCAGTTCAATATTCAGTGCAGTTCCTGCTGAGTTTAAGGTAGGAAAAAAAGAAAAAGAAATACTCACTCGCAGCATGCATGCACATACACACATATGAGAGCAGTTCACTAAGTACCCATGTTAGGTATCTACATGGCATTTTTTTTCAAACACAAGTTATTTATTTCTCATTACAGTTTCCTTTTAGGGACATACACTTATCCCAATGATCCCGCTCTTTTTATAAACCCTCTAGAAAAAGGAATTGTCAAGCTAGGCACAATATGCCTGCCTCTCTCTCTCTCTCTCTCTCTCTCTCTCTCTCTCTCTCTCTCTCTCTCTCTCTCTCTCTCTCTCTCTCTCTCTCTCTCTCTCTCTCTCTCTCTCTCTCTCTCTCTCTCTCCCCCTCTCCCTCTCCCTCTCCCTCTCTCTCTCTCTCTCTCTCTGATTGATCTGCTCATAAGTTCTAAATTTTGTTACTAAAAGACACTTCTTCATATTTGAGAACAAGAAGAAAGGGTAGGGAGTCATTTCAGGCAAATATGGGGTGTGGCAGCAATTCATAACACAATTCATGCTTTGGCAGCAACAACTTGTGTTGATGTATTTTTTCATAGTGAACAAAGCACTTTTTTTTTACCAAATGAGGCTGTATCTCCTTCAAGTTCTTGTCCAATCAGGACAATAACTCACTGAGTGTTGTCCAGTAATAGTTTTTCCTTTTCCAAGAGTGAGTATAATATCCTCGCATCCCAAAAAATCATCACCACCACTTTTACAGCTGATGGGACTGTCTGAAGCAGATTCATTGGAAGCAAACCACTGTTTTTATTGTATCTTGGTTTGCAAAGTGTAATGATGAATCCAAATCTCATGGGAAGTGACAACTTGATGCAAAATGTCCTTCAAGTTTCACTTAAATAGCTCCAAACACAGCTTAGAAGTTGAAAGCCGTACCTGTTTGTTGTCCTCTGTGAGCATTGTCAAATCCATAGGCCAACATAATTTTCATCTGCAGTTTATCATGCAAAATATTAATTGCCCTTCCCATCGACACACCTTTGGCCCCCACCACTTCACAAACTTTTGTTCGATGATCAGCAAGAATCATGTCATGGACTTTTTCAATGATTTCCACATATGCAGGGCATCATGGGCACTCCTCATCATGGACGTTTAACTGCATTTAAAGTCTGTGAAGCAATATCCAACAGTTGTCACAGATGATGAAAGATCCTCATACACAAATAAAAGGCAAATCACGGAACAATATACACTTTTTCCATTTTAATAAAACACATTGAACAACTAACTGAAATGTTTACCATATCCAAACTAACTTAGGAATCTGTACCAAACTTTTTTGCGAACATGTAACAAATAACATATACAATTATAACACCAAGTTTCCTTAACAACGTCATCTATTTTGAAACACTAGTACTTATTGAATCGCCCTTGTAACAAAATATAAGGTGGCAATTTTGAATATGTGTACAGGTGAATGCCTTAGTTAAATCCATGAATATATTAGCAACTCCATTCTTGCTGTTTGAATTCCTTAGGATATAACAAGCAAAGTCTACAAGTGAAATATTAATTAATCTTTTAGCCTGAATACTATGTTCAAAATCATTGAGAACATTGTGTTCAGATAATGATATGATTCTTTATATTAGAATTTTTTCATACAGGAGTGTGAGAGATAGATCTTTAGTTTTGCATTGATCTTTTTTAATGCATAGGAGTGACAGAACTGAATGTTTTAAATCAATCTGGAAGTATGCCATGCTATAATGATCCATTTATCAGGTATAACAGAGACAATCCAAAAATGTTTACAATCCTTCAATAGCTTATAACTAATCACATCCCAACCAGTTGCTAAATCCATTAATTAGAACCAGGACCTCATCCCATATGTCATACAAATAAAGTGGGTTTACAGTAGTTAAAACCAGAACTATTGGGACTTTTTGGAGCACTAATGACATTCATAAATAATTTTTAAAGTCATTATATATCAGCAAAGGACTGTGTTCTGTCCCATCCCATTATTAATGAATATATCAGTGTTCTTTTGCTTTAAATCTTCTTTTTACATTCAATCAGTTACTTCCCATGCAGTTTTTGTGTAATTGTTTGCTTCAGAATTCAGAAGGTTCATAAGTTGGTTTAAGTTGGCCAACTTGTTAAAAGAAAGAACAGAAGTCATTGTTGTTCTAAGGCATATGTGTGTATGTAATTTTCTCCACAAATAAAAAAGGTTGTATTGTGCATACCTAAAGCATTTAATTGATGGGTTATCACTAAATTGGTGATATAGTCCCTTAAGGCAACATTTAGTATTGGAAAAGAATTCTCACCTGTGGAGGAGATAGAGCAGAAGATTCTGCCCATACTGCAATGAAAAACAAACAACAGTAAAAAAGAGGCAGGATAAACCTACAGTAAAAGGTATTAGCCCAGCACCAAATAAACAGGGTAATTGATTCAACCACGTTGTCGTAACATAGTAGAGTCTTATGATTTATACTTATCATGCCTATTCTACAATCAAACACTGTCGCCCTCCATGGTCTAGGGATAACATGTTACCCATGTTAGTCTCTGGTTCCCAAAGTCAACCCCAGCAGAGGTGATGGATTTTTTCGAGTGTAAAAATATTTAGCATGGTTTCCTTCAGAAGGGAAGTAATGCTGTTGGTCCCATGTCGTAGAATTACAACATTTAAAGGAACCTCAAGTAAAAGAGGTCTCTGAACAAAATTAAGCTGTCTTTGACACCGAATATAGAATGGGATCCTAAGAAACTGTATCAGTTAAAGAGCATTCATAAATTAAAGTCACTTTCAATTTACAATGAAACATATGAGGAATTAAAACTTACCATCCAGAATTTGAACTTTTGCTAACAAAAATTAGCCATTAGTTGTGTGTTTGCAAGAGGCTAAGCTACGTCTGCAAGACAGCTTTCAAAATGGTGATCTTACACTGAAGGAGGGTGTTCCTGTATATCGGGACACCATGGTGGTCATGAGATATAATACATTAATGGCATCTTTATCCTTTCACTCTAAAATCCATTATATTTTCCATTTGTAGTATTTATCTTCATCTGATGACCTCATGCTTACTCATTTAGAAGGTCTTGTTTACCGCTACCAATGTCTTTTGTATTGATCGGAACGTTAATGCCCTCCACCTTCTTTGGAACTCACCCAGAGCATGTGCGAGACAAACTAACTGGATTTCCTAGACAATTATAACCTAGCTCTCCTGAACACTGGAGAGCCTAATTTTATTTGATTCCTTCAATAGTTTTTCACACCTTGATTTAGTGGTTTGTTTACTACAGTTAGCAATTCCCTTACAATGGAATGTCATCTTTGATTTGTAGTGACCACTTTCTGTGTCTTATTAATCTCTTAACTCAAGATATATTTTCTCCATTTCTGCCTTGATTGTGCTTGGAAAGCTGGAAAGAATGGTCATCTTCCATTCCACCATCCTAGTTTCCTCACATAAGATGTAGGAATGCATGATCAATGGACGGTTGGTAATGGAGCTGGAGACACTCAACCTACTGACCAACACCCAGCGAGATTTTTTTTTTTTTCTTTTAATTTATTTAGATTTGTCCAGCATTATTTATGCTATACAAAATTGGGATAAAATACATTATAATTAAAAGTAACAAAGAACACAATTTATGAGGTCAGTCACATGAGGCCCCTCTGGCACTAAACAGTCAGAGATGATTTTACACATCCATTCAGTGAGAATCTTCTTTCTTGGAATCACTTCCTGAAGAAAACAGCAAATCTTGTGGAGACGACTCTTTATCCAAGGAACTGCATCAAATCTTTGTCCCAACGAGAAGTGTACTGTGCCAGGTACTAAGTGAAGATGCTGAGAAAAAAGTCTGAGGCCTGAGATTAAATATGTGCTATGGTACAGAGTCCAAGTTCGTGATGTATCTGGGTGTTTGTGATATACAAAGGGGCATTCACTATAAGCCTTAACACTTTATTTTGAAATGCCTGCAGACAATTAATTTTGTTTGCGGCTGCACCTCCCCAAGATTTGTATAAAGAGAACCACTTGAAATTTGCAAAGAAGACTTGCGGTTGAGAATGGCATACAGTTTGCATAATCTGGAGTAGGCGAGATTTAATTTTGAATTAATGTGAGAGTTCCAGGTCAGTAGGCAATCAAAATGCAAGTCAAGATATTTGACAGTGTCATCAGCACGTTTCCAAGGTATGGGAATGTTTTGTAAAATTATAGGGGGGGGAACAAATGGGTGATGTAATGTAAAAATCATGGCTTCACATTTCTTGTGGTTCAATGAAATCCTCCAGTTGTCAATCCAGGACACTAGTATATTAAGTATATTAAGAGATGTCTGGAGTCTGTGAACAGTAGTATCAAGTTCATAGTGCGCTGTAAAAATGGCGATATCATCAGCTTACATGGCGATGTTGACATCTGGTAAGGTTGGTATGTCATAGGTGAAGACGCTAAACAACAGAGGTGCTAAAATGGAACCTTGAGGTACTCCTGACATGACTGGCCACACAGAGGATAGAGTAGGACCAACCATACTTGAAAAGTAGAATGTGAGAGAAAGCTATTGATGACATGGTAAAGATAATCCGGTAACTCAGTGCTTCAAAGTTTATAGAGCAGACTGGTGACCTACACTCGATCAAAAGCTTGTTTGAAGACCAAAATTCTGCGACTATGTGCTGTTTATACTCAAAACCATGAGCGACCATCTCAGTTAATCGCAGAAGCTGATGAGTTGTAGAGTGGTGACTGCGAAAACCAAATTGCTGTGGTGGTATCACTGCAGTGTTTGTTAGAAATTTGTTTAATCGTTTGTGTACAATTTTTAAAAAAGTTTGGAAAGTGTAGGTAATAGACTGATAGGACAATAACTAGAAGGTAAGGAAGATGATAATCTAGGTTTTGATAGAATGATAACCTCGTCATGTTTCTATGATTGTGGAAAATATCCAAGGTGAAAAGCAGCATTAAATATGGAGGCTAAGTAAGCCTGAGCCTCAGTGGTAAGATGTTTTAAAATAATATTTGGTATAAGATCATGACAATTGAAATTTAGTTGAGTCGATTTTGTAACACTACATCACTTACTTTTTATTTCGGAAAACATGTTTCACAAGCCATGTGCTTCCATTGTCAATTCCTTTGGTCGACTGCAGGCATTGCTTGCTGTGGTGGTTGTCTCTGTCCCTGGTGGTGGTTTGATGAACATCTGAATGAGTAGATCGCCTGGCGGGATTTCAAAATTGAAAACGCGGTTCTTGTTTTTCCAAATATATATGTTTTCCCAAACTTTTAATTCTGTCTTCCTTGTGATGTTTTTGAGGATATTTGGGCTCTATTTATGGTGTGTTTCTCTTTCCAAAAATGCCAAGCTACTGCAGATTTGACTTCTTGTTTGAGTTTAATAGTTCTGTGGTGTTCTTTTGCCCTTGTTTTTATATTTCTTTTTGTTTGGCCGATGTAGATTTTTTGACAGTCTTTACAGCTAAACTGATATATTCCTGGTTTGTTTTCTTGTGGGATATCATCTTTTAATTTAGAATTTAAAATGTTTTTTATAGAGTAATTGTTTTTAGGGGCTAGAATGATGTTATGTCGTTTGAAGATCCTCTGGAATTTGTAGAAAGTTGTAGGGTGGTATGTAAACTTTTTGTAGATGTTGTTTTCTTTCTGGTTTTGAGTGAGTGTGTTGACTTCTTTAATTCTCTTCCTATTTTTGGCCTTTTTAACTTTTTTGTACACCAGTTCTGCCCGGACTCCATTCTCTGTAGCTATGTCCAATATTTTAGTAAGTTCACATTGGTATTCTGTTTTTCCCATTGGTACATTCACCAATCTGTGTGTAAGGCTGTTGAGTAAAGCATGCTGATGGGGAATGGGATAGTAACTCTTTTGTTTTATATAGCTGTTGGTGTGGGTAGGTTTTCTGTAGATGCCAAATGTAAGGTGGTTATTATTTTTGATGATTTTTAGGTTGAGGAATGGTAGTTGTCCATCACATTCCTTCTCCATTGTGAACTTTATAGACTTTTCTTGCATATTTAGGGGTTTTAGTGCATCTTCTAGGTGTTTTTCTGGGACTATTGCAAAGATGTCGTCTACATAGCGGTACCATACTTTGAACATCCAGGGGAATGCCTTTTTAATCCTAGTTTCCATAGTGCTCATGAAGAGATCTGCTAATATTGGTGACAGCGGGCTGCCGATAGCTAAACCAGATGTTTGTTTGTAATATTGCCCGTTAAATGTGAAAAAATTTTGATTTATGCAAAGATTTGTTAATATGATGCATTCTCGGACTTCTTCTGTTGTTTTCCCTATTGCAAGTAACCAGTTTTTGATGTGGGATTGTATGCTTTCTGTAGGTATGCTTGGAAACAGAGCAGTAACAGCAAAGGAAACTAACATATCAGTTTTTTCTAGAGAATGGATTCCGGGCAGAACTGGTGTACAAAAAAGTTAATAAGGCCAAAAATAGGAAGAGAATTAAAGAAGTCAACACACTCACTCAAAACCAGAAAGAAAACAAGATCTACAAAAAGTTTACATACCACCCTACAACTTTCTATAAATTCCAGAGGATCTTCAAACGACATAACATCATTCTAGCCCCTAAAAACAATTACTCTATAAAAAACATTTTAAATTCTAAATTAAAAGATGATATTCCACAAAAAAAAAAAAACCAGGAATATATCAGTTCAGCTGTAATGACTGTGAAAAAATCTATATCGGCCAAACAAAAAGAAATATAAAAACAAGGGCAAAAGAACACCACAGAAATATTAAACTCAAACAAGAAGAAAAATCTGCAGTAGCTTGGCATTTTTGGAAAGAGAAACACACCATAAATAGAGCCCAAATATCCTCAAAAACATCACAAGGAAGACAGAATTAAAAGTTTGGGAAAACACATATATTTGGAAAAACAAGAACCGCGTTTTCAATTTTGAAATCCTGCCAGGCGATCTACTCATTCAGAGGTTCATCAAACCACCACCAGGGACAGAGACAACCACCACAGCAAGCGATGCCGGCAGTCGACCAAAGGAATTGACAATGGAAGCACATGGCTTCTGAAACATGTTTTTCGAAATAAAAAGTAAGTGATGTAGAGTTACAAAATCGACTCAACTAAATTTCAATTGTTAAAACACATCACTGTCACAAATTCCACCATATATCAGGATAAGATTATGATCTGGCATTTTTTTAGTGGTTAGGTTATAAAGGCTCCACCTCAGTTCTCTGGTCGAAGTACAATTGAGTTGCTGTGGAACCGAGGATAATATCAAGCACAATTTTAATATCTTGACTGAGCACAACATTCACACTGGGATTGGAATATATTCGCAAATAGTTCACATTTTGCATCTTCAGGTTCAAAAACATGGTCCTGGAATTTTAAGGGTGGTATAATTGTAGGTTCTCAAAGCACCCGTTTCGTCTTCCTCCATAGAGAGCAATCTTCAGGCGAAAGGTTAGAAAAGTAGTGTTAATAAGTAGCATAACCATATTCATCTAGAGCTTGCCAGGTTTGTCAAATTAATTGATTCAATCGTTGTCGCTGCCATTCTCGATGCATTTTATGTTTAGCTTTTAACAGTGCTACAATTCTTGAGGGAAGCACTTGTGGTGTGGAGTATTCTCGTGAAAACGTGGCATACTGCTAGCAGTGTTCACCGACTTAATTACATATTTCGTGAAATTCTTTACTGCAGCATTAATATCAGAACAGGTCTGTAGACAATATGCAGCCTGTAGCTCAAGGTCCAACATTCTCTGAAAACATTCCCAGTTCACCATTCCTTGGATTAGGCAAGGACGGAATGAAGCACATGGCACTTCACAATGAAACGTAGAGATGACTGGGCAGGGATCAGAATCCATTTCGGCAACAGAGTGCATGTGTAAGGGTTGACTAATGTTCTTCAAAAGTGCCACATCTAAGATGTCCGGTAAGACCGCAGAATTCTAGAAGTAGTAGGTAGGATTTGTTGTGGCTAGAATGAGGATATCATTGTAGTCTGATGCCGAGAGAAGACGCCTTCCAATGAGAGTGGTTATATGACAACCCCATTGCATGTGCTTACTATTTAAGTCACCAAACAAGATCGCAGGAGATGGAACAGAAAAGAGAAGCTGTAGATCTTGTTCCTCAAACTGAGTTGAGGGTGGTCGATAAGCTGCAATTATAAACATCTCCAGGCAGTTTAGTTGATGAAGCTTGATAGCACAGGCCTCTAGGCTTGTTAATTGAGGCAAAAGTATACTATAATGTGCCTATTTTCGTTTCACAATAATGGCTACGCCTTCAGAAGCAATTTGGGCGTTGTGGTCAGATCTATAAATATGATAACCAGGAAGAGTGAATTTTTAATAAAGACAAAAATGGGTTTCAGAGACACAAGCAATATCAATATTGTGTCAAGTTAAAAATTCAACAAAGGTAGCTTGTTTAGATTTTAAGCCATTGGCATTCCAGTTTAGGAAAACACGCTGAGGGGATGAATTACACCCTGAACTATTCATTTAGAAAAGGCTCTTCGGATAGTGAAATTATAAAAGATTTTATATGAGAGAGGTATGGCTTAAAAGCCGTAATCAATATAGGTATCAAGTCAGTGAAATGTGAAGGATTATGGGTAGGACTTTCTTTAGGCATGTAACTGCTATGAACAGACCGAGGTGTTTTGTTAGGTGGCCATGCTGCTGGCGGAGTATTTGCACCAGCTGTGTTTTGCAAGTTAGGAAAGTGCTCTGCATCAAACAATGGTGATGTTGAATAAGGCACATTGCGGCATTCAGAATTAGGCCGCAGTTGAGAAGTTTCACTAGAAGCTTTAGTGCGAAGATTTAAGTAGTAGTTTGCAGTATGGGTACTGTAGCCATTCACACACTGAGGTTCTTGTTGTTTGGGTTTAGTAGAATTACTGTAGTGGTGAGATTTTAGGCACTTCACACATCGGGGATTAAGGCAACAGAAGTTCTTTGTGTAACCATACCGTTGACATCTGGTACATTGAGGTGTGTACAAAGATCTGCAGCAATATTCAACAGAGATTAACGCATGTTGTATATGTTGAATGTTAAATATTTCTTTACCCTGATCTGAGTTCTCCAATTCGACTGCACACAAGGGCATATGTTGTTTAGCCTTATAGAACAGTCTAACAACTTTAGTTACAAGAAGCTTCTGTGAATGAAGATCTGATAGGATTTCTTCATCAGTTATTGAATATGGAACATTTTGAATAATAACTTCCAGCTTTTTGGAACTGGGATCACGAAAGGTGTGATACTGTAGATGAGACTCGTCAAAAAAGGCAGTCACAGCACAAAAATCTGAATTCGCGGTGAGAACAATTTTTAACGTTTTTCCCTTCTGCTGAGTGGTAAATTCACTAGTCGTTATCCAACGTAAATCGATAATAATTGCTTGATAATTGTTAGCCTAGTGCAAAAAGATTGGGGGAACGTCACTGTTCCTATATGTTGTGTTTGAGATGACACTGCAGTAGTATTCTCCATTGGTTCTAATGGGGCATATTGTTGTGAACGTCCATTAGGTTTACTACATACCTTTGGTTAGCTTGCTGTGTGTTTCTTTCTCGGAAGGATGAAATCCCCATCTTGTGGACTTTGGTGTTTAATTTAGCAGGCTGTATAACAGACCGCGATGATGATGAAGATTGTGAGAGAAGATTTGTGTCACTGTTAGACATTGCTGAGAATAAAATAACATAACTGCGCTACAAATGAATTATAAAAATAACTCAATTGTTTATGGAAACAAAACAAAACAATGCAATGCAAACCTTTATAGACAAATTAATTTGACTGTATTTACTGATAATCTGCATTATAAAACCAACACAACTTGAAAATAACAACTGTTCTCTCACAATTCGCACACACGAACTTAAATTGTTGTATTAGCTTGCTAAAGCTTTAAATTTAGATGAAAAACTGGAGCAAGATTTGTAGAGATGACTAGCCTACTCCAGCGCCACCTGTGTGATATAGCAAGATTTTTGAGATGATGTTCAACTACTGGCCACCGTGAATCAACATTAATGTAAATTATAAACAGATTCACAATGAACTCAAACTGTTGGCTATTTGTCAATCTTGAGAAGGTTTAGATACGCATTGTTAGCGGAATACTATGCATCCTACACATCTGAAATACATGCGGACACTTCCCACTGATCATTCAGAAGTTTATGAAGGACCAAATTTTCAAGGGTCATCTCAGTTTCTTCAAACCTTTTTGTTCAGGAGCAGAGTATCTCAGAAATGAAATGAAATGGCGTTTTATTTATGGACGCTCTTTAACAGCTATGGTTCTCAGCGTCCCATTCTATGCCGCTTAATTTTAACTCAGAGGCCTCTCTATCAGGCTTAAGGTTCTTTTACATGCCGTAAATCTACGACGCGGGACCCACAGCTTTACTTCCCTTCCGAAGGAAGCCATGCTAAGGATTTTTACGCCCGAAAAAATCCATTGTCCTCCGCCGGGTTTGAACCCGCGACCTTGGGTATATGAAGTCAGCATGGTAACCATTACACCACGGAGGGCGACAGAGTATCTCAGAGATCGGTACAGTATACTAGTCTTGTTTGCTATATTAATTAATTCAATCTCAAAATGTGTTCATCCAGCAATATTGTGAAGTTATCCTCAAACATCTTCATCACCTTTTATGCTTCTCAGCATATATCATTTTTGGAATGCCATTACACCAATTTTAGACAATCTTAGAGAATGGAATACTGTAAACAGCTTTTGTTTTTCAGCTGAGAAGTCATACTGTATTAACTTCTGGTCCCTCTGATTTGATTCAAATTCACTTCCATTCATAGATGACACAACATTTCTGGATTGATCTTCCATAGAAGCTGATGGAATATGCCTGTTCTCTGAAAATTATGCAGGTATTAAGTGGGAATCTTGGGGAGCAGATCAGACAGTTTTGTTGCCAATATTGTGCACTGATTTGATTAAACTTAGATTATGGGTGCATAGTTTTTTCTTTGATATGTGCAAAAAATTAGACACAGTCCATAATCGGCACTTCCGTGTGGCTGTCAGAGCTTTTCCAACTAGTCCAATTGTTAGTCTACTCACAATTAATAGTAGCTCCTACGCCTGTATCAATATTAGTTCATTCTTGAACTCTAGATACAGCAGGGTTTTTTTATTAATTTTATTTAATAAGGCTGTTTCTAATTAGTCATTTAGTTTTGTACCGTATTTATGTTAGGATTAGTAGCTAATTTACAGTATAATTTAAAGTGAATTGGCAGAATTGCCTCTGTAATATTAACATGATGCCCTGTTCATCCAATTTTCGCTGTTTTTCAACACCAAATGTTATAGGAACAGCTCACTTCTTCCAAGACTTGTAGATATTCATTTCTGGGAACTTTATTAGAAGCATGATATTGAAATGCCTGGAATATTTCCTAAGCAGGAAAGGGTGCACTTCCATTGGTTGCAAGCAACATTAAGTGAGTTAAGTGAATACTTTGAAAAGTGGTTAGAATGTTATTATAACACACCAGAACCATATTTGACCACATCACAAGGGACTATTTCAAATACTATAACTGAATTTCAATAAAAGAAGTGGTAATTTAAAAAGAAAAAAGAAAAAAAAATTACATAACCTCTTAACTTGCAAATCATTAAGTGTTGCTTTTCTTCCAGGTAGTCCAAGCTACAATGGTACGTGACAGACAGCATGGACCAGTTATTGAATTAAACAGGATTCAGGTGAAGAGATCCAGAAGTAAAGGAGGACTTGCTGGTCCAGATGGAATTAAATCAGTCTTTGGCCAGATGGTAACAAAAATGTCACTACTAACACAAGAAGCTCTTTTCCTTCCTCATCGAGTATGGAAGGTGAAATTTGTAGGTGTGTAAAGATAATGATTTTGAAAACTTTTTTATATTGTTTAGGTTTCCATACTATTAATGTAATCTGAATGTTTTTACTTTCTCTTTATAGTTCATAGGTAGAGAAGGTATTGCATTCCACCCAAAAATTTGATACCAAAATTTCACTGGAAATAACACATTTTAGGGTTCCCTGAATAAAAAAAAGAAGCATTTTTTTAGAAAAAGATGCAGGTGCATTTACGCACATGCATGTATCAAAAAGGGCTTTAATGGTTTTTTTTTTATTAAAGTGCTGTATATTAAAGATACTTATGTGACAAATAAAGTATATATCTCAAATTTTCTGGGAATAGCCTTCTGAAGTCCTCTTCATTCTGGCTGAAATTTGCACAACTGGTAAACTGTAAGACATAGACAAAAAGTTACTACACAAAAAATGTAGAGCTCATTAAAACACACAATATATTTGTAGAGTAAACCATTTCCGAGATATTCTTTGTTATTGGTTTGAATTTTAAAAACCTTAAATTTCTTCATATAGGACAACTCCTTGCCAACTCGTGGCCACACAAAGAGAATAAATTTCAATCATATAGCAACCAGCTTCTAAATGGTTTGAACATTGCTTTAGCCTTCTACTTATTTCCCTTCTGCTTATAAGGAACTAACTAGTAAGACCATCTCTGTTAATGTTTATCTCGATTAGATAAATAGATAGAAGAATAAGATTTTTACAATAATTTGATACAGAGATGTAGAGTAAGTCATGTGAATGGAACACAGATTTTTTTCATTCACATAGTTTTAAGAGAATAAATATCATGTATAACATAGGCGCAATGTTGTTAATTTTAATATAAAGTACTCACTTCAGTTATTTTATCTTCATTGTTGTGTTATCTTGCCAAAATCAATATTTTCTTAGCACTAATTTGTGAATCTAAACAGTTTTTGTATCACCATTATTGCTATCAAATTATATATTCACTATGCCTTTTTTTATTCTCTAAGTTTCATAGAATTGACTTCCGCTATGCCCAAACTTCATTTTTAGGCATATTGTAAATAACAAAAGACATTGCTTTATTCACCACAAGATATTATTTCCCTGAGTTCAGGAAGTTCTCAGTTAGGGTGAGTTATCCAGATAAGGTTTTTTGGGCGTTTTCCCCTATCCTGTGAAGAGAATGTCATGTAACTTTAAGCTCCTTGGACCTGAAGCTCATTTGAGCATAATTGCACTGACTTCATTCATTGTCTGATATGGCCTAGAAATACTCATTTTTGAGCTTCAAAGTTGGTACTCACTTTATAAACAACTGTAAAGGATAGCTTATTCACTGAATTACATTCTTATTAGTCTTATGTTTCTGTATATAAACACATGTAACAAATTTCTGTAAATACCTTGCATGGTTTTGTTTGATGTAGCTGACGTTGAAGCAACATAACTGCATATAGACAAGAGTGTTGCTTTGCTCATAATTTTCAGATGTTGCACCTTCATGTTCAGACAGCTATGGGAAACTTATATGACAGGCGTTCAGTAAGTCCTTATAAAAAAATAGAAAAGCAAAATATTTTTGCTAATCTTTTTTTATTTTTCAACATAATCTCCTTTTAACTCAGCATTTTTCCCAGTATTTCTGCAACTGTTTTAAACCACCCGAGAAGTAGCAAGGAAGGTCCTCAAAATAGGAATATGTTTGGGGATGACCACCTCATTAGATGTGAATTGTTTTCTACCAAGCCATTTTTTCAAGTTTGGAAATAAAAAACTCAATGGGTTGAACAGGATGAATATTGTTTTCACCATCAAAACTTTGTATGTGGGCACTGTGTGCATTGTTTGATGCAACAGAATCTGTTTCTTTGCCAGGTGAAAGCACTTTTTGACTTCTTTTTTCAACTAGTGCAATAATGATGCATAATATTCTCCATTTATTGTTCTTCCTTTCTGCAAGCAATTGGTGTATATGTGATTATTAAAATTTTTGTTGGTAATTTCTGTTTTAACAATATTTATATTGTTAAAACAGAATTATATTATATTTAATGATTACGTTGCATACCAAAAAACTGAAGCCATCACCCTATGAGCCGATTTCACCACCTTCGCCTTCTTTGGAGCCAGTTCACCTTAAAAACCCACTATTTCAACTGTACTGTTTGGAGTGTAGTAGTGTATCCATATTTTGTCCACAGTTATGTATCAAATGCAGAAACTTGTCAAGATTGTGATGGGAAATTGCCAAACCAGCCTTCGAATCAATCACAAGATTGCATTTATTCTCCATTGAAAGCAAATACGACACCCACTTTGCCAAGATCTTTTTCAGACCTAATCTTTAGTGTAAAAACACTGTACCGTGGGATATGCCTGTGGCTTCAACTATTTTGTGAACTTTGATTCGTCGATCACTCACACCCATATCATGAATTTTGCCAATAATTTTGGAGGAAGACATTTTCACTGGACTTCTTTAAGGATGTTCATCATTTGCGGATGTGCGGCCATGTTTAAACTCATTTACCCAATAGTAAACTGTTGCAAACACAGGAGTATATATGTCTGATCTCCATCCAACTCAGCTTTGATCTCTTTTGGTGTTAAGCCTTTTAAATAGAAGTGTTTAATCACTGCACAAAACTTGTTTTTTTTTCTATCTTTCTAAATAACACAAGTTTGTTGATTCAATTGCCTATGACAAAGGAAACCTCATGATAGATATAGCTAAAACTTTAACTGCCATCTAGTAAGAGATGATGCTTACTAAATGCAAACCTCACAGGGAGATTAAAGCAGTTATTGACGAAACTTGGCTATCTTACAATAGTGGAAACTTGGTTAAAAGAGGATCAGGTTTATGTAAAGGAATTTGAGTATGCGATACGGCAGCAAGAAAGGGGAGGGCATCAGTAGGTAGAAGTTTTCTTGTAAGGAAGACTTCAAGTAAAGGAGTTAAAGAAGCTTGGTCAAGGAGGAAAGAGACACCATTGTTTGTATTAGAGGATAAACAAATAGACGAAAATGTGATATGTGTAGAAATATAGGGTCCTTAAATTATAGGGTAATCCCTCTTACAGCCTCTCTCTACTACACAAGAGAATCAAGATTCGCTGGCAAAGTTGTGCCAGGAGAGACACACTATAATCTTCACCTTATAATAAATACTGGAAATGCATTGACCAAATTTTGATTCTGTCTTCAAACAGGCAGCATATCCTGTAAAAATGTTCTCGTTCACTTGCCTAAGCTTGGCAACAGGAATCCTTGTGATTTCTTGCATGATGTTATGACCAAGTTCCTGTAGTGTACGATCGTTAGAACAATATACTTCTTATTTTAAAGAACCCTATAAATAAGACTCACAGCCAGTTAGGCCGCAAGAACAAAGGGACCGTAAATCATGAACCACCTCTATAATTTCATGTACCGTTCTAATGCTTGTACATTACAAGAAATTAAGTGATTGATAGCACCATGCAAAAAATCACAAGGATTCCTGCTGCAAAGCTTAGGTGAATGAACAATATCATTTTTGTGAGATATGCCACCTGTTTGAGAGCAGGAGGTCAACGTTTCCAGCATCTATAATAAGGTAAGAATTTTCGTACAGCTCTACTGGCAGAAGTTCCCTAGTGACTCTTGGTTCTCTCGCCTAATATTGAGAATCTTTAGTATACACTCCTCTCTTCCCTCATGTTTTCATCCCCCCAGGGGCCTACTACGGTAGGTACAGGTTTGGCGCACCCGAGGTCACGAGCCAACCTTGACTCCCTCAGTGGGCAACCTCTGAGTGGTGAGAGAATCACTAGATCAAATGCCCACCCACATGTAGGCCGTGCGTGGAAACCCGTGTCGTTGGAAAGGAATATCATGGTTGGTTGAGGGTTGCGTATCTGAGCCTGGACCTTCTGTCTTTTCAGTGACTAGGGAGGGTACGCAACTTAATACACCACTTTGGTTTCTCCTTCACCTAAACGGGAGGCTAGAGACTAACCCACCCCTAGTCAATCGGCCAGGACTAGGTATTATACCGAACTCCAGGGTGAGTGGGACGGCAAGCCTGCTATATCCCCTGTGTAGCCCTGTCATCCCAGTGGGGTAACCCCTTGTTGGACTCCGTGGTGGGTGGGGAGCACCGGGGATGAAAATAATTTACTTTCATGGCAAAATCAAAAAAATCCATTAATTATGGTACTGAGTTCGGAAAAGAAGTAGTCGAGTGTTGTGGTCCTCGCTACTTGATTGTCAATAGAACAGAAGAAGGAAGAAAGTTCTTTAGCCTAAGCCCTTTTATTATTCAAAAGGGTCTTGATAACATATTGCTGGTCCTGTAAAATCTTGTATAAGAGCTCGTAATGGCACGCTCCTGGTAGAAACAGAATCAGCATCCCAGGCTGCAAAAATACTAAATGCCAAAATGTTAGCTAGCTATCCAGTAAAGGTCGATGTACACAAAAGCCTGAATTCCTCACGCAGTGTGGTAAACACCCGCGCACTAGACAGTTTGACCTGTGAGGAAATTCAAGAAAATCTTGCTCCTCAAGGCGTAACATCTGTGTATCGGGTTCAAAGAAAAGTAAATGGAGAATTCGTGCCTACCCATACCCTGTTTAATACCTTTGATTGGGTAGATCTCCCACAAAGGATAATGGCAGGGTATGAATCCATTGAGGTGAGACCATATATACCGAACCCGCTCAGATGTTATAAATGTCAGCGCTTTGGCCACACCAGCGAATTCTGCAACGGCGAGTCTACCTGTGTGAACTGTGGAAAATCTCGCATGACGGAGAATGCACGTCAGCTCCAACGTGTGTTAACTGCAACGGTGAACATCCATCAAGTTCCCGTAGTCCAGGAGATACGGGTCAAAGAGGTGTCCTTCTTGGAAGCCCGGAAACTCTTGTGAAACCGTCAACCCTCTCCGTCCCGAAGTATGGTACCTATAGCTCATTTGTAGCTAAATCGGTACAAAGTCGGGAAATCGCAACACAAACCTGCGATATAAACGGGGTCACGATTGCAGAGAAGATTCTCACAGCCAGCTCACTTCCTAGGCCTTCTACTTCAACATCTAAGTCAGTAGTAACATCTGAAACTGTAAAAAGCACCAAAATTAAATCGCCGCCAAAGCAATCGACCTCGACCAACAAGTCTGGCAAGCTAATAATATATAAAGAACCAGAAAGAAAGTTTAAGAACACCTATGAGAGAACTGACTTCCTCAAACAAAGTGTAAAGCCTATTCCCAAAGCAACAAAGGGAAACAAGAGTCCAAGGAGGTCCTTGTCTGATAATTCGATTGGGAAGGACTCAGGTCGGCGACTATCATCTTCGCCGATCTCTATTTCCAATTGGTTCGAGGTACTCGAACCGAAATTTTCAATTGGAAAGGGGTCCTCCCAAGTGGAGGAGATGGAGGAAAGTGATACTGCCCTCACTGCCAGAAGGACAGTGACAAAGAGGCAGGACCATCCTCCCATAGAGGCCATCTTCCCGACACCTAAAAAGAATAAACTCAACCGACCTCCGCAGCCTTCAAAATAGAAACAAACACAATGTACAACTTATCCGATTATAAAGAACATGGCTATTCTATAATGAAACTTAAGTGGAATAAGAACACATCGACCTGAGCTTGAACTGCTGCTTAACCAGCACGATCCTTTGGTCGTATGTTTGCAAGAGACTAAGCTCCGTCCACAAGACAGCTTCAAAATCAAACGTTACACCCCAGTAAGGTGTGATCTATCATCGGAAGAGGGTGTACCAGCGCACGGAGGCACTATGATGCTCATCAGAGATGATATATTCGCGCAATGTGTACCATTACAGTCCAACATCCAGTCAGTAGCTGTAAGGATTAAACTGTCACATACCAGATTCACCATTTGTAATATATACCTTCCTCCGATTGATGACCTCTCGCTTACTGATTTAGGGGATCTAACACCGTTTCTATTGGTAGGTGATGTAAATGCCCACCATCCACTTTAGGGCTCACCTCGGGCTTGTGCGAGAGGTAAGTTAATTGCTGATTTCTTGAATAATTCTAACCTAATTCTCCTGAACACCGGAGAACCTACATTTCTTTCTGATGCTTTCAACAGTTTTTCACTCTTGGATTTAGCAGTTTGTTCACCACCATTAGCATCTTCCTTACAGTGGAATATCATCTCTGATCTACATTCTAGTGACCACTTTCCATGTCTTATCAGTCTCTTGCCACAAGATACATGTTCCACACATTTACCTAAATGGCGTATAGATCAAGCCAACTGGAACCTTTACTCCCAGTTTGCTGGCTTTTATTACAACGAGCACGACTCTGTTAATGTCTTAGTGGAGCAGCTCACAAAAATATTCTTGATGCTGCCGAGCAGTCTATTCCACGTTCAACGACCCAAACCAGTCGTCGATTTCCGGTACCTTGGTGGACTGATGAATGCCGGAATGCCATTCGTGCTCGCAGGCGTGCTCTCAGGATTTTACAATGTCGCCCAACACTGGATAACCTGATTGAGTATAAAAAGATGCGTGCCAAATCTATGCAGGTTGTTAAGGATAGCAAAAAGACATCATGGAGCAAGTTTGTAGCGTCATTCAATCGACATACACCTTCCTCTATCGTATGGCATAAGTTAAGCCGCGTGGACGGAAAAATGACTCATACGCCAATCACCGGTCTTAAAACAGCTGTAGGAGATGTGGTTGATAAGTTTGACGTGGCCAACACTTTTAGCGGTGCTTTCGCTCAAGTGTCTAGCTCAGAGAATTATTCGCCTGATTTTCTTCCCGTTAAGGCTCAGGTGGAATCGCAAGTTTTCAACTTTCGTTCTAAAAATCTTGAAGATTAGAATCGACTCTTCACCATGAGGGAGTTAGACCATGCACTATCATCTTTGCGAAACTCTGCACCAAGTCCCAATGAATACACGTCCAAATGTTGCACCCCCCAGGGGCCTGCTACGGTAGCTACGGGTTTGGCGCACTCGGGGTCCCGAGCCAACCTTGACTCCCTCAATGGGCAACCTCTGAATGGTGAGAGAGTCACTAGGTCAAATGCCCACCCACTTGTAGGCCGTGTGTGGAGACCCGTGTCGGTGGAAAGGCATATACTGGTTGGTTGAGGGTTGCGTATCTGAGCCTGGTCCTTCTGTCTTTTCAGTGACTAGGGAGGGTACGCAACTTAATACACCACTTTGGTTTCTGCTTCACCTAAACGGGAGGCTAGGGACTAGCCCACCCCTAGTCAATCGGCCAGGACTAGGTTTATACCGAACTCCAGGGTGAGTGGGACGGCGAGCCTCCTATATCCCCCCGTGTAGCCCTGTCATCTCAGTGGAATGACCCCTTGTTGGCCTCCGTGGTGGGTGGGGAGCACCGGGAGTTGAAAATAAAAATTTACTTTTAGGGCAAAATCAAAAAAATCCATTAAATATGGTACTCAGTTCGGAAAAGAAGTAGTCGAGTGTTGTGGTCCTCGCTACTTGATTGACAATAGAACAGAGGAAGGAAGAAAGTTCTCTAGCCTAAGCCATTTTATTATTCAAAAGGGTCTTGATAACATTGCTGGTCCTGTAAAATCTTGTATAAGAGCTCGTAATGGCACGCTCCTGGTAGAAGCAGTTTCAGCATCCCAGGCTGCAAAAATACTAAAGGCCAAAATGGTAGCTAACTATCCAGTAAAGGTCGATGTACACAAAAGCTTGAATTCCTCACGCGGTGTGGTTAATACCCGCGCACTGGACGGTTTGACCTGTGAGGAAATTCAAGAAAATCTTGCTCCTCAAGGCATAATATCTGTGTAACGGGTTCAAAGAAAAGTAAATAGAGAATTCGTGCCTACCAGTACCCTGTTTATCACCTTTGATCGGGTAGATCTCCCACAAAGGATAATGGCAGGGTATGAATCCATTGGGGTAAGACCGTATTAACCGAACCCGCTCAGATGTTATAAGTGTCAGCGCTTTGGCCACACCAGTGAATTCTGCAATGGCGAGTCTACCTGTGTGAACTGTGGCAAAATCTCGCATGACGGAGAATGCACGTCAGCTCCAACGTGTGTTATCTGTAACGGTGAACATCCATCAAGTTCCCGCAGTTGTCCCCGTTTTGCAGAGGAAAAGACGGTCCAGGAGATACGGGTCAAAGAGAAGTTGTCCTTCTTGGAAGCCCGGAAACTCTTGCGAATCCGCCAACCCTCTGTCCCGAAGTATGGTACCTATAGCTCAGTTGTAGCTAAATCGGTACAAAGTCGGGAAATCGCAATTCAAACCGGCGATATAAACGGGGTCACGATTGCAGAAAAGATTCTCACAGCCAGCTCACTTCCTAGGCCTTCGACTTAAACATCTAAGTCAGCAGTAACATCTGAAACTATAAAAAGCGCAAAAATTAAATCGCCGCCAAAGCAATCGACCTCGACCTCGACCAACAATTCTGGCAAGCTAATAATATATAAGGAGCCAGAAAGAAAGTTTAAGAACACCTATGAGAGAACTGACATCCTCAGACAAAGTGTAAAGCCTATTCCCAAAGCAACAAAGGGAAACAAGAGTCCACGGAGGTCCTCTTCTGAGGATTCCACTGGGAAGGACTCAGGTCGGCGACTATCATCTTCCCCGGTCTCTACTTCCAATTTTCAATTGGAAAGGGGTCCTCCCAAGTGGAGGAGATGGAGGAAGATGATACTCCCCTCACTGCCAGAAGGACAGTGACCAAGAGGCAGGACCATCCTTCCGTAGAAGGTGTCTTCCCGACACCTAAAAAGAATAAACTAAACCGACCTCTGCAGTCCTCAAAATAGAAACAAACACAATGTACAACTTATCCCATGGCTATTCTACAATGGAACCTACGTGGAATAAGAACACATCGGCCTGAGCTTGAACTGTTGCTTAACCAGCACAATCTTTAGTGTCGTATGTTTGCAAGAGACGAAGCTCCGTCCACAAGACTGCTTCAAAATCAAACGGTACACCCCAGTAAGGTGTGATCTATCATCGGAAGAGAGTGTACCTGCGCACGGAGGCACTATGATGCTCATCAGAGATGATATATTCGCGCAATGTGTATCATTACAGTCCGACATCCAGTCAGTAGCTGTAAGGATTAAACTGTCACATACCAGATTCACCATTTGTAATATATACCTTCCTCCGATTGACGACCTCTCGCTTACTGATTTAGGGGATCTAACACCGTTTCTATTGGTAGGTAATGTAAATGCCCACCATCCACTTTAGGGCTCACCTCGGGCTTGTGCGAGAGGTAAGTTAATTGCTGATTTCTTGAATAAGTATAACCTAATTCTCCTGAACACCAGAGAACCTACATTTCTTTCTGATGCTTTCAACAGTTTTTCACACTTGGATTTAGCAGTTTGTTCACCACCATTAGCATCTTCCTTACAGTGGAATATCATCTCTGATCTACATTCTAGTGACCACTTTCCATGTCTTATCAGTCTCTTGCCACAAGATACATGTTCCACACATTTACCTAAATGGCGTATAGATCAAGCCAACTGGAACCTTTACTCCCGGTTGGCTGGCTTTTATTACAACGAGCACAACTCTGTTAATGTCTTAGAGGAGCAGCTCACAAAAATATTCTTGGTGCTGCCGAGCAGTCTATTCCACGTTCGACGAACCAAACCAGTCGTCGATTTCCGGTACCTTGGTGGACTGATGAATGCCGGAATGCCATTCGTGCTCGCAGGCGTGCTCTCAGGATTTTCCAACATCGCCCAACACTGGATAACCTGATTTGAGTATAAAAAGATGCGTGCTAAATCTAAGCAGGTTGTTAAGGATAGCAAAAATACATCATGGAGCAAGTTTGTAGCGTCATTAAATCGACAAACACCTTCCTCTATCTTAAGGGATAAGTTAAGGCGCGTGGACGGAAAAATGAGTCATACGCCAATCGCCGGTCTTAAAACAGCTGTAGGAGATGTGGTTGATAAGTTTGACGTGGCCAACACTTTTGGCGGTGCTTTCGCTCTAATGTCTAGCTCAGAGAACTATTCGCCTGATTTTCTTCCCGTTAAGGCTCAGGTGGAATCGGAAGTTTTCAACTTTCGTTCTAATAATCTTGAAGATTACAATCGACTCTTCACCATGAGGGAGCTAGACCTGCACTATCATCCTCGCGAAACTCTGCACCAGGTCCTGATGGAATACACGTCCAAATGTTGCAACATCTCTCTCCTGAAGGTAAGCCCTTCCTACTCGAGGTCTATAGATGTGTATGGGTTGACGCCACTTTTAAAAGTGGCGAGAGGCCACCATCTTACCTATTTTGAAAGCTGGAAAGGACCGTTTACTTCCATCCAGCTACTGTCCAATTTCCCTCACCAGTTGCGTTTGCAAGGTGATGGAACGCATGATCAATGGTGGCTGGAAACTCATAACCTACTGACCAACACCCAGTGCGGTTTTCGACGACGTCGTTCAGCAGCTGACCATCTTGTCTCGATTTCGACGCAGATAATGAATGGATTCATGAAGAACTGTCAAACCGTTGGGGTGTTCTTTGACCTCGAGAAGGCTATTGATACCTGTTGGCAGGCATGAATAATACATTCCCTACACAACTGGAACATTCGTGGACGCCTTCCGTTATTTATTCAGGAGTTTATGAGGGACCGCGTTTTCCGAGTAAGGGTCAGCTCGGTTTTATCAAATATTTTTGTTCAAGAGAACGGAGTGCCACAGGGATCGGTACTAAGCGTCATGCTGTGTGCTATAGTAATTAATTCTATCTCGAAATGTATTCTCCCAGGAGTATCGTCCTGCTTATTCGTAGACGACTTTGCCATCTATTGTACATCTCAGCGCACACCTTTTTTGTAGCGCCGCCTGCAGCGGTGTTTAGACAACCTCTCAGATTGGATCTCTAAAAATGGATTTCGCTTCTCTGCTGAGAAATCACTCTCCGTGAACTTCTGGCGCCGCAGGAGGCGATTACCACCTTCGCTGCGATTTGGCACAGTTTTACTACCATACGCGGATGAGACGAGATTCCTTGGGTTGATATTCGATAGTAAACTGTGTTGGTCACCACATATAGCACAGCTGAAAGCGCGCTGTAACCCTTCTCTTAATATTCTACGGATACTAAGTGGTAAATCTTGGGGGGCGGATCAGAACGTCTTGCTGCGACTTTATCGCTCACTGATCCGAGCCAAGTTAGATTACGGATGCATAGTTTATTCTTCGGCAAGTCCATCTGTGCTAAGAAGATTAGACACTGTCCATAATCAGGGTCTACGTCTGGCTGTTGGAGCTTTTCCAACCAGTCCAGTAGCCAGCCTTTATGCTGAATCGGCGGAAGCCCCTCTGCAGTGTAGATGAGATATTCTGTTAACAATTTATGGCTGAGGGCTAAAGTGCATGCCTTCGCATCCAACGTTCACTCCTTTTTTAACACTGAGCTGGTCGAACGTTATAGAAATGTCGTAATTAGTCCTCGGCCCCCAGGTGTTCGCTTCCGAATGCTTCTACATAAGCACGATATTGTAATGCCTAGACTGTTTCCCAACGGAGAAAGGGTGCACCCACCTTGATTATTTACAACATCCCACGTAAACCTCGGGATGACGGCATACCGAAAGTCTACAATGCCTTTTTCTAGTATCCGTAGATGTTTTTTAGAATTTCAGTCAAACTACAATGACCGAACTTGTATATATACTGACGGAAGTAAGTGTACCGTTGGTGTTGGGTGCGCCATTGTTTATGATACCGAACAATATACATTCGGTTTTCATAGTGGCACATCTATTTATAGTGCGGAGCTATAAGCAATATATCAAGCTATTCTGCACGTTGGCCGTCGAAATTTAATTGACTGCCTTATATTGAGTGATTCCCTGAGTGCACTTCAGAGCCTTGGTGATCTCTACAACTATCATCCTATCATGCAGCGTATCCAGGATGCCCTCCACGTTTTATATACTTCCGGGGTTAATTTGGAATGTGCATGGATTCCTAGTCACATTGGCTTGCCAGGGAATGAACTGGCAGATTTTGCAGCAAAGACGGCAACCACCGAGCGCAGTACAAAAATTTCTTGTATAACATCGGAAGACTTTAAGCTTGTTGTGCACAGGGCGATACTTTCGTGCTGGCACGATGAGTGGTCAGATCTCCGCGGAAACAAGCTTAGAGTAGTGAAAGTTCTTCCAATAACCTGGGTAACTTCCTCTCGACGGGAGGAAGTAATTTTGGCTTGTGTGCGTATTGGCCACTGCAATTTTACACATAGTTTCCTTTTTAAGAGTGAATCTGCTCCATTGTGTCCGCATTGTGGAGAAGATTTGTCTGTCCGTCATGTGTTGCTAGATTGTGTTAATCTAGCACATATTCGGGGATCACTGCAACTGCCGGTGAGTCTTGCAGAAGTCCTGGCGGACGATAGTCGAGCATTAGCTAAGATTTTTTTAATTTTTATCGAAGATACCATTGAAATTTCGGATTTAGTTGTTTTTTATCCTTGTTTTTGTATTAGTTTTATTTTTTTTTCTCTCAAATCACCAATCTATGGCTTTTTCTATCATTACTCTTTACATTCATTTTTAGACTAATCTTTCGTTCTTATTAATAATATTTCTTATTGAGCTTTATCTCTGGCTTTTGCCATGATTTGTTTAATAAGGGCGCTGATGACCTTGTAGTTGGGCGCCCATAAACACTAACCATCATCATCATCATGTTTTCATAATCCAGACCTCCCTAAACATCAAGAGGTAGGTATATAAAATTAAAGGAGAAATATGTAAATTCTGATGTAATTTTAATGGGTGATTTTAACATTAGGATTGGAGAAAATGATGTAAATGGAGGGAATGGCTGGATGAATAGTGATATATTGGAGATAACTGAAAAGATCATATACAACAAAGATAAGTAGTTGATAAAGGCTATGAGAAATTTATAGAATTCTATGAATTAAATATCTTTGATATATTGAATGGGAAATATGGAGAAGATATGAATTTGGGAATATACATTTTTTAGTTATAGTGGGCAAAATGTGATTGATTATGTAATATGAGGTACATTTTAAGCAATTTTAAGGTGCTAAATTTAAGTTCTAATAATGGACATTTTCCATTGGTTTATAATCTAAGAGAGTAAAAGTGTAACATACAAGAATAGTGTAGATACAAATGGAAGGAAGAGTATTATAGTAAATTTAGGCAGACACTAAATTCTAATTATGACTTATATATCTAATCAGTGTGGATAAGTTTTATAACAAAAGAACAAGAAACTGAAAGTATTATGAATATTCTAAATATCATTATGGTAAGAGATGGGGAGGAAATAAAAATAAAAAAGAGAGTATATAAAAGAGATGAGGGCTGGTTTGATGAATATAGAGTAACTAAAAGACATGTCAAACAGTTACTCATAAAGTGGAAGGAATTAGGAAACATAAAATTAAAGGAAAGAGTACATGCAAGGGAAAGATTTATGTAATTTATTGCTAGTACAAAAGAAAATAAGCTGGAAGAAAAAGCATGAAAGTAATTTGAATGGGGGGGGGGGGTTTGTCCCTTAATGAAAATAATATAAATGAGGTATGTAAGGTTATAAAAATTGTATGAGATGCATATTTTACATTGCTGTGTTGTTATTAGTATAGCCTGCCTCAAAATAGTTACACACTTCACTCATGTTTCATTCAATATCACTGTTGTACATTGATAAAATACACAGTAAAATTACATCAAATTCATCTGATCCAATAAGTTATCACTCTATCAAAAGAATCATTATATCAACATATAATGACAAAATTAAAGAAGATAATGTATTACAAACAAAAGGAAAACAATGGGAAAATTTATGTAATAACACTAACCGGAATCATTACATTACAAAGAAAATCCTTTGCAGTAACTTTTAGACTCCTAACAGGTCATGACTGTCTCAATAAACATTTATTCAGGTTGGTATAGTAAGATCTCCTATGTGCTTAAGAAGAAAGAAGATATGGATGGAAACCACCTACTCCGCTGCCCAACCTTTAGTCAACAAGATAATATAACATCAAAGTACTGGAATGCAAGAGAGTGAATGGCTTCATTGCCAACAGCTCAACATTAGATATCAACCAACCAATATTGATAAAAAAAAAATATCTGTGGACATTAGTTATAAAGTGAAACTGTAAGCTACGCTCATGACCCAAGTTTGACTTGGAAAGCACAAACTAAGAAATGGAAGGAAAGGGGCTGTGTTATCTCACATCTTAAGTTCTGATTTGTTTCTGCTGAATTCACAGATTTTGGTCACCAGAAGAGGTAAGATTGAAAGATGGAATGGGTCAGTCAACAAAGCTATTGCAAAAGCATGATATAGGGTGTCAACTAAAGCAGCTTCATTCACAATTCATTTAATGCCACATATTAAATGGCAACCTCTACTCCTTCCCCTTGTTTTGTATGTTTTCATGTAGATACAAGAATTATGTAATTTTAAATTCATTCATCCAGAGGAAACAGTTTTCTATCAAAAACTATAATCCAACAAATCATTGGTAACACATACAAGGCAATAACATGAAGTCTAGACTCTTTTCATTCCTTATCCAGCATAAAGTTAAATACAATAGCTTTCAATAATGCAAAACTTAAAATTTAAAAGTATCAAAGCTTTATTTCCAAGTGTTAGACATATTTCAATACCACCAAACATTGAGAGCATCCCTATTTACACCAACCTTCTGTAGCCAACAAGTTCACAAAAGCCCCTTGTGGTAGCTCTTGATGCACTAATTATGCACTCATTCCTCATGTTAAATATACAGAGAAATCATGTTTACATTTCAGTGACCTAAACTGCAGGAAGTTCCAAAATCATTGTTCCAGGGCTCATTTTGGTAATGCATTCATTTTAATAGTTAGGAAAATGATATGTAAAGTGGAATATTTTTTCCAAGTTTGAAAAGCTTTTTTGTGAAATAGAGGAAATGGAGAGAATTCTAATCTGTTTAATGTCTGACTTGAGCAAACTTCAGTGCATGTATACTTAAGTTCAAATTAAATAATCCTATAACATAATCAATAAAAGTGATACATGTTTGAATATTGATCTTCAAAGAGGGTTGATGGATGACATTCTCAATTACGTAAACTAAAAAACACAAAAAATGTGATAAACAATTCATATTGATGTTTTAGGTGAAAGTGTGGATGACTGTGGTGGAGGCTATAGTGAAAGCATTACAGAAATGTGCGACGAGCTGCAGAATGGCTCACTTCCATTGCTGATCGTTACTCCCAATGGAAGAGATGAAGCTGGTACCAACAGGGATTGTTTTCTACTTAACCCTATGGCCAAATCTCCACTTCATATGAACATGTTCAGATTTTTAGGTCAGTAATTTACATAATTTAGGTAAGTTTTTATATATATATCCCCTCCCTTTTTTCTTTCTACAAGGTTCCCTGAGCTAGTGCTCACAACCTGGGAACAATACACATGTAATGATGGGGGCAGACAGCCTATCTAAATGTAACAAATAATATTGCAATAAGAACTAATCGCATAATTAAATACACTAACTAAAAGATAAAAATATATGAAATCAGCGACCAATTCTTAGATGATACAATTGCACTTAGGGAAAGAATGCAGAGCACCAAGTGACAATCTCAAATAAGAATTTAGTAATATTATAGTAGAAAAAATTTTGCACTGATAAAATTACCTACTTGTACATGCTACAAAGCTCCACATGTCAGCTATCAAAATATTCTTCTGTTAGGATTTCAATTATTCTTATTTTAAAACCTTTTATTTTTTTGCAGATTTTTAATTTATAGGTAGTGAGTTGTGTAACTTAATCACGTTTGAAATTAAGATGTATAGGTCATAGGTAGAGGTATTCACAGTTAGTTTCATTAGATCTTTATGGTTTCTTGTATTATATGCATTTTTAGAGCATTCAAATGCTAAATTAGTCTTTAACAGATTAATGTTTATTTTATGGAAGTATATTATCAAAGACAATTTAATGATTATTTGTAATAGAATACGTTAGTCACCTGATATAATGTTTTTGTGTGAGTCCTATACGGTAAATTATATCTCATTTTCAGTGCTCAATTTTGAAGTACTTCAAAATCATGAAGTAAAACTTTAGTAGAAATACCCCTTAAAATGTTAAAACAGTCAAAGTGAGATTGCATTAAGTTATGATAGATGCTACACAAATTATTTTCACTTAGTCCTTTATATTTCAATATATGAATTACAGATAGTACAGATAAAATCTTATTCTTTACATGCATAATTTGATCTTTCCAATTAAGAGTACTGTCTAGAATCAATCTCAGATTAATTATTTTAACATCTCTGTCAATCAAAATGTTATTTATTTGCACAATTTTAACTGAAGATGGCATGTATTTAGTTTTTGACACATTAAAGGTTAACTTATTATAACTGAATCAATTATTCAACATGTTTATATCTTGCCATATATCAAGTAAGAGCTGTTTCTAAGAATGTTCTACTTATGTGAAACATATGTCATCAACAAACATGTTTAATTTCCCTTTTAACTTTAAGTAGCCTACGTCATTTATAAAAAGTAAAAATAATATAGGGTCCAAGTGGAAACTTATGGAACACCATATTTAATTGTTAACAAGAGGCTGAAATTGCTATTTGTGTTTACAAATTGTTTTCTGTTGCAAAGATAACTTCGGACCAATTTAGACAAAGACCTCTTATACCAGCTAATTCTAATTTTTATTAACAGAATGATGTGATCTAGAGTATCAAACTCCTGTTTGGATCAGTAAATAACTCTGCAGCTATTTAAATCTTATCTAGAGCACTTTGGATAGGTAGTATAATATCTATACTATAATATCTACAGTGGCAGGCAATATACTGAATTATTAAAAAATCTGTACTGTCAGTTATGGAGAATATTTTGTTGTTTAAGATGCTGTAGCCACCTAATCTTTACTACTTTATCCATAATTTTTTATAAAACAGGGATAATACTTCTCAGTATAATTGCCTATAGATTCTTTACTACTACCTTATAATATGGCGCAACTCTTTTTACTTTACATCCGTACTAAACCCATACTAATAGACAAGTTTATAATAGTATGTATGAAAGTAAGCTAAACTACACTTTTTTATCAAGTCATTCAAAAAGCAGTAGTCTGTTTTATAGCCTTTGCTTTTTATTGTAGAAATGATTTTTAAGAACTCATTTTTATCAGTGGGATATAGGAAAAAGCTATTTGTTACAGAAGCTGATTGTGAAAAGAAGCCATTTGTATGTGCACACTTCTTTATTAACTCACCAGCTGGTTTACAGAATAGTGATTTAGTTTTTTTCAAATTTCTAAATTTTTACTTAGATCACCTATTACTATCTTCTCTATTTAATTGCATTAGTTAAGGGTTTTATTTCTCAAAATTCTGTTTATTATAGTCCAAATTCTTCTTGGTTTATTTGAGTTATTTGAGTAGAATAGTAGGCTTCCCGAAGTTCTCTTTTCATTTTAATTTGTTTACCTTTTTTATACAGCTTTATTGTTAATGGAGAAGGATTGATGCTTTTTGTTTTTCTACACAATACATTTTTCTTTTTTACCAAAGCTAAGAAAAGTATTATTGACCAATGCTTTATGCCCTAATTTGTTTGATATAAGCATTTTACACTTGTGAGAGTGGGATGAGACCTCATCTTTTATAAACAGTAAGAGAGCATTGTAATATTCAATGTCCGAGCTGTGGTTAAGTTACACTCGATTGATACACTTAAATTAGTGTATTTTGTGTACTTTTACTCCATCATCGAGTATGGAATAATATTGTGGGGTAATTCAGTAGATAGTAACTGCATATTCCAGACATACAAGAATAACCTGTACTGCTTCTAGCAGACAGTTATGCAAAGAACATTTCAAAGATTGGACCTACTCGCCTTACCTTGCATTTATATACTATGCATTTTAAAATTCTATGCAATTAATCGACATAGCTTTATAACAAATATGGAAATTTATATATGTATATATATTTTTTTTTTCTACTGGGCTCAGTGGTTGCCGTCTTTGCTGCAAAATCTCCCAGTTCATTCCCCGGCAAGCCAATGTGACTAGGAATCCATGCACACTCCAAATTAACCCCGGAAGTATATAAAACGTGGAGGGCATCCTGGATACGCAGCACGATAAGATGGCTCTGAAGTGCACTCAGGGAATCACTCACTATAACGCAGTCACTTAAATTTTGACGGCCAATGTGCAGAATGGCTCAATATATTGTGTATAGCTCCGCACTATAAATAGATGTGCCACTATAAAAACCGAATGTATATTGATTCATAAACAAAGGTGCACCCAATACCAACGGTACACTTACTTCCGTCAGTATATATACAAGTTCGGTCATTGTAGTTTGACAAAAATTCTAAAAAACCTCTACGGATACTAGAAAAAGGCATTGTAGACTTTCGGTAAACCGTCATCCCGAGGTTTACGTGGGATGTTGTAAGTAACCAAGGTGGGTGCACCCTTTCCCCCTTGGGAAACAGTATAGGCATTACAATATCGTGCTTATGTAGAAGCATTCGGAAGCGAACACCTGGGGGCCGAGGACTAATTACAACATTTCTATAATGTTCGACCAGCTCAGTGTTAAAAAAACGAAGGCAGACGTATACCCTGATTATGGACAGTGTCTAATCTTCTAAGCACAGATGGTCTTGCCGAAGAATAAACTATGCAACCGTAATCTAACTTGGTTCGGATCAGTGCTCGATAAAGTCGCAGCAAGAATGTCCGATCCGCTCCCCAAGATTTACCACTTAGTATCCATAGAATATTCAGAGAACGATTACAGCGCACTTTCAGCTGTGCTATATGTGGTGACCAACACAGTTTTCTATCGAATATCAACCCAAGGAATCTCGTCTCATCCGCGAATGTAGTAAAACTGTGCCAAACCGCAGCGAAGGTGGTAATCGCCTCCTGCGGTGCCAGAAGTTCACGCAGAGTGATTTCTCAGCAGAGAAGCGAAAGCCATTTGTAGAGCTCCAATCTGAGAGGTTGTCTAAACACCGCTGCAGACGGCGTTCCTAAAAAGGTGTGCGCTGAGATGGCAAAGTCGTCTACGAATAAGCAGGACGATACTCATTCCTGCATGCCAACACGTATAATAAGCCTTTTCGAGATCAAAGAACACCCCAACGGTTTGACAGTTCTTCATGAATCTATTCATCATCTGCGTCGCAATCGAGACAAGATGGTCAGCTGCTGAACGACGTCGTCGAAAACCGCACTGAGTGTTGGTCAGTAGGTTATGAGTTTCCAGCCACCATATCAACTGTCCATTGATCATGCGTTGCATCACCTTGCAAACGCAACTGGTGAGGGAAATTTGTGGTAGCTGGATGGAAGAAAACGGTCCTTTCCAGCTTTCAAAATAGGTACGATGGTGGCCTCCCGCCACTTTTCTGGAAAAGTGGCATCAACCCAAACACGATTATAGAGCTCGAGTAGGAAGGCCTTACCTTCAGGAGAGAAATGTTGCAACATTTGGACGTGTATTCCATCAGGACCTTTTGCAGAGTTTCGCGAAGATGATAGTGCATGGTCTAACTGTAAGCAAGATGCTAATGGTGGTGAACAAACTGCTAAATCCAAGTGTGAAAAACTGTTGAAAGCATCAGAAAGAAATGTAGGTTCTCCGGTGTTCAGGAGAATTAGGTTAGAATTATTCAAGAAATCAGCAATTAACTTACCTCTCACACAAGCCCGAGGTGAGCCCCAAAGTGGATGGTGGGCATTTACATCACCTACCAAAAGAAAAGGTGTTGGTAGTTGAGAAACTAGATCCCCTAAATTAGTGAGCGAGAGGTTGTCATTCGGAGGAATGTATATATTACAAATAGTGAGTCTGGTATGTGACAGTTTAATCCTTACAGCTACTGACTGGATGTCGGACTGTAATGATACACATTGCACGAATATATCATCTCTGATGAGCATCATAGTGCCTCTGTGCGCAGGTACACCCTCTTCCGATGATAGATCACACCTTACTGGGGTGTACCGTTTGATTTTGAAGCTGTCTTGTGGACGGAGCTTAGTCTCTTGCAAACATACGACATAAGGGCCGTGCTGGTTAAGCAGCAGTTCAAGCTCAGGTCGATGTGTTCTTATTCCACGTAAGTTCCATTGTAGAATAGCCATGTTCTTTATAATGGGATAAGTTGTACATTGTGGTTGTTTCTATTTTGAGGGCTGCGGAGGTCGGTTGAGTATATTCTTTTTAGGTGTCGGGAAGACACCTTCTACGGAAGGATGGTCCTGCCTCTTTGTCGCTGTCCTTCTGGCAGTGAGGGCAGTATCACCTTCCTCCATCTCCTCCACCTGGGAGGACCCCTTTCCAATTGAAAATTTCGGTTCGAGTACCTCGAACCGATTGGAAGTAGAGACCGACGAAGATGATAGTCGCCGACCTGAGTCCTTCCCAGGCGTATCCTTAGAAGAGGACCTTCGTGGACTCTTGTTTCCCTTTGTTGCTTTGGGAATAGGCTTTACACTTTGCTTGAGGAAGTCAGTTCTCTCATGGGTGTTCTTAAACTTCCTTGCTGGTTCTTTATATATTATTAGCTTGCCAGACTTGTTGGTCGAGGTCGATTGCTATGGCGGCGATTTAATTTTAGCGCTTTTTACAGTTTCAGATGTTACTACTGACTTAGATGTTGAAGTCGAAGGCCTAGGAAGTGAGCTGGCTGTGAGAATCTTTTCTGCAATCGTGACCCCATTTATATCGCAGGTTTGAGTTGCGATTTCCCGACTTTGTACCGATTTAGCTACAACTGAGCTGTAGGTACCATACTTCAGGACAGAGGGTTGGCGGATTCGCAAGAGTTTCCCGGCTTCCAAGAAGGACACCTTCTCTTTAACCCGTATCTCCTGGACAGTCCTTTCCTCTGCAAAACGGGGACAACTACGGAAACTTGATGGATGTTCACCGTTGCAGTTAACACACGTTGGAGCTGACGTGCATTCTTAATCATGCGAGATTTTGCCACAGTTCACACAGGTAGCCTCGCCGTTGCAGAATTCGCTGGTGTGGCCAGAGCGCTGACATTTATAACATCTGAGCGGGTTCTGTATATACTGTCTTACCTCAATAGATTCATACCCTGCCATTATCCTTTGTGGGAAATCTACCGGATCAAAGGTAATAAACAGGGTACAGATAGGCACAAATTCTCCATTTACTTTTCTTTGAACCCGATACACAGATGATACGCCTTGAGGAGCAAGATTTTCTTGAATTTCCTCACAGGTCAAACCGTCCAATGTGCGTGTGTTTACCACACCGTGTGAGGAATTCAAGCTTTTGTGTACATCGACCCTTACTGGATAGCTAGCTTACATTTTGGCCTTTAGTATTTTTGCAGCCTGAGATGCTGATTCTGCTTCTACCAGGAGCATGCCATTACGTACTCTTATACAAGATTTGACAGGACCAGCAATGTTATCAAGACCCTTTTGAATAACAAAAGGGCTTATGCTAGAGAACTTTCTTCCTTCCTCTGTTCTATTAACAATTAAGTAGCGAGAACCACAACACTCGACTACTTCTTTTCCGAACTCAGTACCATATTTAATGGATTTTTTGGATTTTGCCATGAAAATAAGTATTAATTTTCATCCCCCGGTGCTCTCCACCCACCATGTAGCCCAACAAGGTGTCACCCCACTGGGATGACAGGGCTACACAGAGGATATAGCAGGCTCGCCGTCCCACTCACCCTGGAGTTCGTTATAATACATAGTCCTGGCTGATTGACTAGGGGTGGGCTAGTCCCTAGCCTCCCGTTTAGATGAAGCAGAAACCAAAGTGGTGTATTAAATTGCATACCCTCCCTAGTCATTGAAAAGACAGAAGGCCCAGGCTCAGATATGCAACCCTCAACCAACCAAGATATTCCTTTCCACCGACATGGGTTTCCACGCACGGCCTACACGTGGGTGGGCATTTTGACCTAGTGACTCACCACTCAGAGGTTGTCCAAGGTATAACATCAGAAGACTTTAAGCTTGTTGTGCGCAGGGCGATACTTTCGTGCTGGCACAAAGAGTGGTCAGCTCTCCGTGGAAACAAGCTTAGAGTAGTGAAGGACCGTCCAACAAACTGGGTAACTTCCTCTCGTCATTCTCGACGGGAGGAAGTAATTTTGGCTCGTTTGCGTATTTTCCACTGCAATTTTACACATAGATTTCTTTTTAAGAGTGAATCTCCTCCATTGTGTCCGCTTTATGGAGAAGATTTGTCTGTCCGTCATATGTTGCTAGATTGTGTTAATCTAGCACAAATTCGGGATTCAGTGCAACTGCCGCTCAGTTTTGCAGAAGTCCTGGTGGACGATAGTCAAGCGGTAGCTAAGATTTTTAAATTTTTATCGAAGATACCCTTCAAATTTCTGATTTAGTTGTTTTTATCCTTGTTTTTGTATTAGTTTTGTATTAGCTTTTTCTATGATTACTTTTTTTTACATTAATTTTTAGATTAATCTTTCGCCCTTATCTATAATATTTCTTATTGAGCTCTATCTCTGGCTTTTGCCATTATTTGTTTAATAAGGGCACTGATGACCTTATAGTTGAGCGTCCATGAACACTAACCTTCATCATCATGGAAATTTATAACATTAATATTAGACAAAAGGGATATATTAAGCTTCACAGTGCTAATCTTTGTTGCTTTCAGATAGGTGTATATTACAAAACAACCAAGATATTTAATGCTCTCCCCTAATATCAAGGAAAAAGTTAGCAATTTTGGAGCTGTTAAGGCTTCTCTTAAGGAGTACCTATGCAATAAATCATTTTACTCAGTAAACATTTAAGTGACAAATCTGTCTTACAATACCTTAATAATTAATATTTTATAAGATTTGTAATTTATTGTTAATTGGGTGTGGATGGTTCGTTTATATATATATATATATATATATATATATATATATATATATATATACACACACACACACAAGATTAAAAAGCTATATACCTTGACATGCACAAATGTGTCAGATGAATTTTTTTAGTATTTAGCAGTGACACAAGGCCTGTAAAGCTAGATCCGATGATATTTTGCACTTTAGTACATAATTATAAACTTATGCATTTTTGCATTGTAAATATTGTAACATATTTGTAAATATGTATCGTAAATCGTGACATGTTTGCACTTAGGAGTGTACACAATACAATAATCATACTTTAGTTTTATATAATTACTAGTAGTAACTATTATGTCGATAATTAGAAAACCAGCCACTGACATTTCATCAGTGTCATATAATGAAATGATATTTATTTACAATTGTAACAGTAGTTTTTGATACTCTTTGTTAAATGTGCATACAAATAAGGAAGTACATGTACTTTTATGGAGCACATTAAGTATAGTGCAGTGACATACAGGCCTCAAAAGCCAAATAATGTGATTATATGTCTATTCTGCTGTTTTTGTAATCCGTGCTTTTAGCAGTAGAGGTTTGTACAATTTTTTTGCTTGCTGGCCAACATGAACCTACAGAATGCTATCCAATCTAATTGGGTTCATTTGTGGGTTAAATCCAGTATTTTGTATGTATAGGCTTCGTTTGTTATAATTTATGATATTAAAATCTTTGGTTGGTATTTTAGAATAGAGGACTTCTTTATTAATACTTTTCAATAGTGTTCTCCCATACAGTTTATAAGAATATTGTGTTCACTAATGTCACGTATATATTTGATACCAATATTTGTGTTTCGTTGTTATTAATTAGTACACGATCAATTAGTGTGGTTGAAGTGCTATTTATTTGTGTTGGGTGTAATTTATTTCCTTGGTGGAAATAGTAACTTGTTATTATGGATATATACTTATCTAGACTTTTACTCTGCCTGAGATAATTTATATTTACAGCACCTACAAGCATGGTAGTTTTTGGTAGGTTTTTACATAAAATATTAAAAATTTTCTAAGTCAGTTAGAAAATTATTATGTTACGTTAATTTGGATTATAGATAGCAACATCTTATGATCTTTTATTATGCTTTACATTTACTTGTAGAATACTGTGAAATTTATGTACTATGTTTTGCACTGCTTTCCAAGTATTTATAACATAAACTGATATTCCTCCTTCTATTTTTATTCCAACAATTATGAAGGGCAACAGAGTTTGGCATATTGAAGAAATTAATTAAGTTTGAGCTAGTTTTCTGCAAGCACATCTACATTAGCTATTGTAGCTGCAAGAAATTCAGTATTATCTCATTTATTAACCATCGATCTAGCATTCAGGTACATAGTTCTCATCTTTGGTTTTCGCCAACTTTTTGTATAGTTTTAATAATATTTTAACTCACTTAAGGTTTTCACAATCACACATAACAGGTATTTTTTGTTGGTTTACACTTCACCAACCTGATACTTATCAATGAAATCCTTTCCTTCACTTTGTTCTGCTAGTTTGTTTTTCTCATAGTCCACAAGGTGATTTTTTTTCCCATAGTTCTGATTGATGGACCAAACAACATTTCTCAAAAGAAAATTTTTCTATCCCTGGTCCAAGCATCTTCCCTTCTCTTTTCAAATCCCTGGTCCTTTTTGCTAAGGAATCATTGAGAGTAATCAGGTGATGATTGACAAAGATTATTTGAGGGGGTCCAGAAATCCCATATCTTCCGTGGATACCCAACTTTTATTTATTCTGGCAAGGACAGCTTCCTCCTCCTTCCAAAAAGAAAACCATAGGTGGGTCTCACTGTTTTTGGAAGGAAGTATGTGCTGCATCGATGTCATTATATGAAAATAGGTATATTAATGGTAAAAAGAAATCCATAACTAGATTTTGTTTATCACATACCTTTTTTCAAAAACCGAAAAAAGTAAGATCTTCATGAACTTTATTTAACATATATATAAAAAATAATTGAATCTCCTACTTTCCACAACTACTTCAGTTTCGTGCATTTTTTTCCTTAGGATATGGGTCGACATCTGGTAATAAATATTACAGCTAATATATTAACATCCAATCTTGTGCAGGGTTGCGCCATGGCCGAGTGGATAGACCATTCGCCTCTCACCTAGACGGCCTGGGTTCGATCCCAAGCGACCGCATGTGAGATTTGTGGTAGACAAAGTAGCGCAGGGGTGGGTTTTCTCCGAGTTCTCCGGTTTCCCCCGCCATCGCATTCCACTGGTGCTCCATCTTCATTCCATGTATCACCAGTGTCATCGCCTGCGGTGCCTTGGTAGTAAAAGCGGGCGTTAAACACTATATAAAAAATCCTGTGCTGCCATCTGTATTTAGCATTTTATAACTAATTCATTTATTTTCAGTTTGTTGCTGCTGTTCTGTTAGTATAAGAAGTGGGCTAGCGTTTCATAATCTTTCTTCAGAATAGTTTGAAGGATAATAAATATACTGCAATGCCACGTCAGTGTAAAATTCACCTTAATTCTTTTTGTTATGCATGTGGAGAGCTAACCTTCAAGAGCCAAAAGTGTAAAATTACACCTCTAGTTTGAAAAGCATATGAATAGTATTTTGGATGTCACGTAGGAGACCAAGATCAGTCATTTCCATATCATCTATGGTGTAATTCATGCTCTATAAATTTGAAAAATTGACTACAAGGTCAGCGTAATGCAATGAAATTTGGTGTTCATATGGTTTGGTGAGAATCTCAAGACCTTGTAACAGATTGTTACCTCTGTTTAGTAGATATAAAAGGATATACTTCCAAAGGGAGTTCCAGTATCTAATTTACCCTCAACCATCTGACTAGTTCCTCACAATGAACAACATCTTCCTGTACTTAAGCCTCCACAGCAGTACACTGTTTCAGAAGAAGACACACCCAACGTCTTAGGCTGTAATAGTCCTACTTGAAAAGTATAGTTTTAACCCTCTACAGCATCTTTACCCTATAATCACTAGGTGTTCTCACAAAATTTTGTCAATAATTATGTGAGGGGCGTATACTTTTCCAAATAACAAGCAGAATTGTTGGGCTCTAGACCACAAGAACAGAATCTTTTAGATATCCATGTTAAAATAACTTCATTTAGAAAACAGCAAACTCATTTATTGAATATTTTTCTGAGAATGAAGGAATAATTTTTTGCAACAATGTGAATAGCTTATTTCAGGCTTTGGGGACATGAATATTACCCAGAACACTGGCATTTATTTATTGATTCCGCCAAACTAAGTCTAAAGACAATGTTTTCCCATCTCTTCCTATCGCATATGGTTGAGGTTATGAATGCAATACTAAGGTGCATTGAATATACTTCATACAAATTATATATATGGAAACTTGAAAGCTATTGGACTCTTACTGGGTATGCAACAAGGGTATACCAAATACTGTTGCTTTTTGTACGAGTGGGGTAGCCATGACAAAGCAAACCACTACATTTGTAAAGAATGGCCTGCAAGACAAACCTACATCCCTGGCATCAAAAGTGGTTTCCATGAACCACTTGTGAACCCTCAAGATGTCTTACACCACCTTTACACATCAAACTCAGACTGATGAAAGTATTTGTGAAGGCACTAGACAGAGGACATGCTTTCGTGCATCTCAAAAATAAATTCCCAAACATAAGTGATGCAAAGATTAAGGAAGGGGTGTGCATTGATCCACAAATAAGAGCAGTCTTCCAAGATGAAAATAATTTGTTTTGTTGGAAGTGGAGAAAATAGCTTGACTGACATTTAAATCACTATGCATGAACTTCTTTAGGAATAAAAAATAATTTATGAAGTTATTGTAAGTGAATTATTACACTACTTTCTTGTTATGCGATAAAATATGTCATTGAAACTATATTTTCTGGACTGTCATCTGGGCATCTTTCCAAAAAACCTTGGTGCTGTTAGTGAACATGGTAAGAGGTTTCACTAAGAAATATCTGCCTTTGAAAAACGATTCAGTAGTAGATGAAATGCAAGTATGCGTGGTAAATATTGCTGGTCAACCATCAGAGATAACCCAGAGCTGACCATAAGTGCAAACAGTCAACAAAGACATTTTAGTTTGGTGTTTTTTGCTATTGTTATGTTTCTCATTATCACTAACTTGTACAATTAAAAAGTATCATTAAAAATTTGCTGGTAATAGAAAATGTTGGATTTTGCATTTAGAAAAATTGGTTCATGATAGAAAATTTTGGATTTCAGAAATGAATTCAGCACATCTCAATTAGTTAAAAATCACATAATTTTATCTAAAGGACAGAAGAAAAAAAAAAATAAATAATTTGTTGCACAGTGTAATTAGATAATTTTTTGCTGGTACTGTTTCACTTCCTCAATGTAATTTTCCATAGCTTATAAATTTGCATCACACATTGATTTTATATCTTGTTCCATTTTGCAATTGAGCTCTTTTTTCACACCTCACCTCTTCAAAACATTAATTCATGAACAATGCCACCTTCTTGACTTCTTCATTTTCCTTTCTTAGGTCCTGTATTATAGATTCTATTTTCTTGGTTAACTGCTGTTGAGGGCTAAAGGATTTGCAGGTTAGGTTGAGGCATGCAGTCCTCCCACTCACAAATCCAACTTGAATTAGTATTTCCAGTTAGTTCCTTATGTTTCCCTTTAGAGATTTTAAGGCATGCATGCATTCTTCTTCACATTTTAGGCTCATTTGGTTGTTTTTAACTTGTTTATCACTTGAAGCACAAATACTTATGATGTTGCTGTTGCCAACTTGAACAGAATTAAATTTGTTTATGGTGGACTAATGTAGAGAAATAATTTTAGGTTACAATATTTAAAAATAGGTATTCATAAAATGGATGAAATTAGTGAGCATTGATGATGTCACAATTGAAGAGCCATTGTGTTGCTTTGTTACTTGAAATCTTCATGCTCTCTCTGTTGACTCAAAAGATTAGTTCATTTTTATTTATTGTAGTGCATCATAATGCTTCTATTTAAAGTAATTTTTTCGAAGATGTGCAGGGGTTGATTTTTAATTAATTTTATTTATTATAGTGCATCATTGTGCTTCTATTTAATGTAATTTGGCAGGGGGGGGAGTTATTTTTTAAACTACTAAGTTATATTCAGCAATGAATCTACTCAACATAAAAGGCTGTCGGACCTTAACTAAGCTAAAAATTATCCATCTACTTGGATTTAAACTTGGATCTGGAGAATGAGAAGCAGTAGTGTTACCCCTACACCATTATGCATCTTGCATGAACATGAACCATTGCAGCTTTGTTTATCCAATAAGTTGTTTCCTATCATTTCAGTTCATTCATTCATTCATTTATTATCTGCTTAAAAGAATACAACCATATTCAAAGCATTGTCAGGTTAAATGTGTACAATAACAAATACAATTTAATATATACAAAAACAGCTTTTAAAATAATATTCTGAATTCATTCAACTGTAAATTTTTTGTGATAAACTAATTCTCTGTTCACTGTTAATGATGAGATTTGTAAACTTTTTATTTAGGTGTTCTAATGGGTATTGCCATAAGAACAGGAAGTCCTCTCAGTTTAAATCTAGCAGAACCAGTATGGAAGCAACTTGCTGGAATGATGCTAACACCAGCTGATTTGACAGAAGTGGACCGTGATTATGTTCCAGGTGTGTGTACCAATATTACTGGACTATAATATGTGTTTTATATGTTACATAAATCTTATCTAACCCTTAGAAAGTCATTTATGAAAAAACATTAATTGGACTGTATATTTATTTATTTGTTTATTTATTATTTGAGTTTCTTATTATTAGGACTATAGCTCATTACAGTGTATATAATTAGATAAATAAAGGTATAATATCCATTAACATAACTATGTATAAATGATTAATACATAAAAGAAAATATTGCATGGAAATGTTGTAAAATAACAATTTACATAACCATTGGAATTAAATATGGAAACAAATTACAGTTTACATGTTCTAATATAGGTAATATTTACTGTGACATAATTTGACAAAGTTGTTGAATTTTAAATAACAACAATGTTTGATGATAATTGAATGTAATGGTTCTATGGAAGATTTTTGACAGGAATATTTTTAATAGGTGTTGTGCTAATCTGTGTCCTTTCATGTTGTGGACAGTCAAAAAGTAGATGATTGACATTCTGCATTGGAATATGAACCTGAACCTTTAATATAGCGAAGCATAAAATTAATAATTTTATTTAGAGTTAAATGAACACTATTCCCCACTCAATTTTATATCACAAATTCATCAGTTAATAAGTATAAATTGAATTCAGCAACAGTAAAGCAAATACACATGTATCCAAAATAAGTAATACCAAATTATGATTCATAAACATACGCTTATATATATATGGATAAGTGGAAAAGAAATAATCCTGCAGAGTTAATTTTTCTTATTGTGAATAACAAGAAAGTCTAATAACAAAAAACTGAAAAATTTACAGTTTACTAGAAGAAAATATCTTTATCCAAAAATGGTCATTGCCTTGCTGGATTAGTGTCGATTAAAGGTTCTTAATTTATGACTACTTCTAGAAAATTGAATGAATGACATATTTTTCCTTTTGCATATTTTAATAGAAAGAATAGTTTTTGTATAATCTAAATTTAAAAAGTCCATAATTTGTTGGCTTCTTAGATCAATTAGAATTGGCATCATTATATCAGCTGCATGTGCTTGCTTCCGATGTAGGTGTAGATTGTAGGGAATGCTTACTTTATCACAATTTTTTTTTTACAGAACAACGTATACAATGTTGCAATTTTCAACAGCCAAATATCTGGACATGATATTACTTTATGGAGAAACACAGTGCAATTTTTTATTTGTTCAATGACCATATACCCAAAAGGGTTGTGCCAAGTACAAGCATATTTGTTGACATTTTCCAATAGATCCGTCATACTGGTAGTGTGATACCGAGTTGTCATAATTGAGGGTGACAACAACCTGAAAAAAATTATCAATGTGGAAGAGGAAGTGTTAATTTGGTTAATGAAAATCTTGTTCACAGCCGTTGTAATGTTGCTTGCACAGTGAGGGTGTTGCACTGGACTTTTTAGAGGTTTTAAAGAACAATTATTGTGCCCATATCATATCCAGCATTAATAATGTTTACCAACAAATGACTTTTATCCATATGTTAAGAGAAGTGGCTGTTTCGTCATTTTGCACAAAACCCAGATTTTGTAACAAATCTTATAGTGATGGATGAGGTCTGTTTCAAATGAAGTGACATTACAGACTTTCACAACACCCTCACATGGGCAGTGGAGAATCAGAGAGCTATAAAACAGTGGAATTTTCAGCATAGATTGTTGATCAGTGTTTGGGCCAACATAATTGGAGATCATCTTATTGGACCATGTATCCTTCCACCACATGTGACTGGTATGGGATATCAGGAGTTTTTGAGTACCAATTGCCTAACCTATTGGAGGACATTTTGTTGGAGATAAGGAGGAACATGTGCTTCCTTTGTGACATTGTTCCACCCTACATCACTCTTGCAGTCCATCGTCTCTTGATGAAGACTTTCTCAAACCATTGGATTCCTCAATTTGTACCTGTGGCTTGACCTGCCAGATCCTCACACTTGAATTCCCTAGATTTTTTTCTTGCGGACATGATAAACAAAATATACAGGAGTGAAAAAGAAACTGCATATTTTTGTAGCAGTTCAGGAACTTAAATACAACTCAAGAGTCTTCAGCAAGGTGCTTCAGAACTGATTAACAAGGTGTGAAGTCTGTCTACAAGCAAATGGCGGACATTAGAACTCTTCATTCTAAATCTTATTTCAAATTTACGTCCTGGAGGCAAGTTCAAGTATTTTAAATTAATCACAAAGTTTTCACATACTTATAAATGTTAATGAATGCTGCTGATTAAGGTTATGGTAATTTTGTGCAAAGTGTATAGAGAAGGTATTGTATTGCACCCAAAAATTTTATACAGAGAATTTCACCATAAATATATGTTTTGAGACCCCCTGATTCAAAAAAAGAAAAAAGAAGCATTTTTAGAAAAATATCCATGTGTGTGCGCGCATGTGCGGCATAGCTCAAAAACAAAAAACCGTGAAATACAAGAATGCGGCACAAGATTTTAAAGAAAAAACCCCCATCTCCAACTACCCTTTCATGAAACATTTTATTTTCTCAAAAATGGCTCTAACGATTTTGATTAAAATACTGTACGCTTAAAATATTTTTATGACAAACAAAATGTATATCTTGAATTTTCTGGGAATAGCCTCTGAAGATCTCTTCATTCAGGATGACTTTTGTGTAACTGAAAAATCCTAAGAGATATACAAAAAATTAATACACAAAAAAGGTAGATCTTATTAAAAAACACAATTTATGTTATATACAGGGTGGTGCACGAAAATTCACCTGATTTGTTTCTTGAATAGCATATTTGTTTTTGACAAGATTTGTGTTTTATCAATGTAGAAGTAAAGAATACAGCTTGGAAATACAACCTAATAAATCATATGTTCAATATGACTGCCATTTTCATTTATAACTGCTACAAATTGCACATGTGAATTTGTGACGACTCTTGGACACAAATCTTCTGGATTGGCGCAGTATAACTCCACAATGATAACCCTAATTGCACTGCATTTTCGGGTTTTCTGCGGTACACCTTTTCTTTAAGGAACCCTCAAAGGAAGAAGTCACTTGGGTTAATGCCCAGACTGCGGAGTGGCCACATTCCTCCTCCTTTATAACGTTCTGAAAATCTGTTTGACAATACCCTAAGGCCAAGTCTTTAGTGTAGGAAATCAAGCATGACGTTGGCAGTATGGGGTCGGGCTCCATTCTGCATGAGCCATTGTGTCTGCAATGGAAGACATGTGGCCATAAATTGAGGAGCATTGACCGGTTACTGTAGTATTAAAGAAGACCAGATTGATGATTCCATGGCTTAACATCGCAACCCATACGTTCTTGCTCCCCGTAGTAGTCTTTCATGTGGATTATTTGTGGAGATTCAGTGCCCAGAATCGAATGTTCTGTTTGTTCACAACTCCGTTCATGTAAAATTAAGCTTCGTCAGAAAACCATGTGTTGTGTCTTGCTCAATTGCCCATCTTGCAAACTGTAGTTTCCGCTCCTTATCTCTCACGGTAAGCTTATGCGTCACAGTCATCTTGTATAGATACAAGTGAAGCTCGGATTGAATAATTCTTTGTGCAGATCAGTGTGAAATTCCCAACTCGGCACTGGCTCTTCTTGTTGATTTACCTGGACTATGAGTCAAAGCCAGTCGAACTGCTTCATGTTTTGCGGCAAACATACAGTACGTGTATGTGGCCGCTTACATTCATAAACAAATCCAGTACTTGCAAATGTGTGATGTAATCTGCATATTGTCTGTGGGCTGGGAGACCACCATGTGCCGAAATGAGTACGTAACCTTCTCTGTGTCAATATAACACTGTTCGTGGCTGAGAACAGAAATACAATCTTCGTCTTTTGTGTGACGGTCAAGTGTCCATTGTCCACCATTGCGGCAAATGGAAATAGCGGACTGAAAATGGAAGCGATGAGCTCGTAACGACATCTGGAGTAATTTCCATGAACCACACGAAGTTAAGCGCACAATTTGACAGCTATTGCCCCAATAGTATACTTGTATGATCAAAATTTAATCGGGTGACTTATCGTGCACCGCTCTGTACTTTTTTTTTGTAGAGTTAATTGTTTTCAAAATATTCCAGATTATTGGTTTCAGTTTTAGCCACTTAAACTTTTGTCAAACAGGAAGACATCTTTCTTCTCGTTTCTCATTTGTTTACTCCTATAAGAAAGATTGGAATTTCAATTGTTTCACATAGCGATTGGCTTTTAAAGGACGAGAATATTGCTTTAGCCTGAGCATTTTGCAAGGAGCTAGAAATAAGACTAATTCTGCTTATGTTTATTTTGATTATCATGATATAAATAACAGATTAATCTTTTGAATAAAAGATTTGTTTGCCAAACAGCTAGAGGACATCATGTGAGTGGAGCACATTAGATTTTTTTCCCTTCTACTTACAAAGGACCAAGTAATAAGGATAATTTCTGCTAATGTTTATCTTGATTAGCATGATGTACATAGAAGAATAAGCTTTTTAGCAATAATTTATTACAGAGATGCAGAGAAAGTCATGTGAATGGAACACATATTTTTTTCTAAAGCTACAAAGTAAGTAATGGTTGTCCAATGACTGTGGAATTCATTAATCATGAAGATCAGTGTCAATTTAGTTTATCTATGTTTTTTAAAATATTTTGTAATGTGTAACACATACTAACGCATATAAATCTTTTCAGTAACATTAGTGTTGCAAATTTAGCTTACTCAAGTTGTTTTGCCTCATAGCTTATTGTTAAATTACATTGGAGTAACCATTGGCAAAAGTGCTTCTAAAACTTCTGCATCATGTTATACAAATGTTTTGTTTAGAGCAGTAATTAGATGTATATGCTGGCATAAAGCACATTAATCCATTTTAAGCACATATATTAAAAATTAAATAGAAGCATACATTTCCCAGCTGGCCAAAAACTATAAACAATTGCACATAAATTTCCTTTAAGCATATAACAGTAGAGAGTAAATTCTCATTATAAATTATGTTTTCCTAAAGGTTTAGCAATTGTTAGTGCCACATTGTTAATTAAGCACAGAATAATAATGTTAATAACATAAAAGTTGTTTCACATAAGAGTGCTATAACCTTTGGAATGCTTATTTTCATTTCAAGAAAAGTATTGCATTGTCACATAAAGAACATTCAGTATGGTATTGTGTAACAGTTAGAATGTACAATTTAAACTACATACTTCAATATCATGTATTAAAATTATTTAGCATATTTTTCCGAATACAAGACAATGTTTGAAGGGCAAATTGAGTAAAATATGACAAAGGCTCTTCCACTCAAACAGAAGAATTTTGCCCAAAATTTGATTTTTTAAAAAACTACATAACATTGATTCTATTAACAATACTTTTAGTATATTTTTCATACTCACATACTCATTTTCCAAAATATTTATGTTCAGAACTCAGGGTCTTCTTGCATTTGCAATATATGTTTTCCGAATACCATTCAGGGAAAGAATAAGATTTAAACTTGCTAGGGGAAATGCTACGCATAACCCACCAAGGGTACAATGAAAGAAGCACATTTTGCACAACAAATTAGCTGTTTATGGGCCTATGAGCATTCTCATTGGAAAAAAAACTGATGTGTTGCATTCACAAGACTTTCTCTACCTGTTATGCAAACAAAGTATTCGTACAAAATATTATTCTTTTATCTATATAATGCTAAACAAGTTAAACATTAACAGAATTGGTCTTACAACTTAGTTCTTTATAGGCAGAAGGGGAATAAGGGAATATATCAGTCTAAAGCAATAGACAAATCTTTTAAAAGCCGATCTTCATGTGAATAATTTAAGTTTGGATTGTTTTGCATTTCCAGAAAAACAACGGAGAGATGAAACAAAAGGTGACCTGGTTTGAGAAGATGCATAGTTTAAAATTGAAACCAATAACAAGGAATATCTTGTAAATGGTCAACTCCGCAATAAAAATGTATATGACATAAATTGTGCACTTTAACGAGTTGAGCATTTTTTGTGTATCTGTTACGGTTTACAAGTTTTGCAAAATTCAACTAGAATGAACAGGTCTTGAGAAGCTATTCCCAGAAAATTCAACATATACATAATATTTAAGATACAAACAGCTTTAATATATGACATTTTAATCAAAATTATTAGAGCCATTTTTGAGAAAAAAAATTTTTCAAAAAATTCTCCATGTAAAGGGTGGTGTGGGAGATTTTCTTGAAAATCTTTGTATCACATCCTTAGAAGGTACCTAAAGTGGTATTTAACAGTCTTCTAATTTTTGAGCTATGTTGTCCACAGACACACACATGAATCTTTTTCTGAACTTTTTTTTTTTGACTCAGGAGTCCTCAAAATATATATTTCCGATGGAATCTTGATATCAAATTTTTGGGTGGAATACAATACTTCCTCTATACACTGTATACAAAGTATGTGTTGAGAAAGCAAAAAGATTACTCTTCCACACTAACATAAAATTAGAGCAGTTCCTTACTCGTTGGTGGTTGTACATCAATGGTCAGGTAGAAAAAGAGGAAGGTTATCTGCGCATTTCCCCTCTTCCTGTACATTTCTGTTTACCCTCTGCCTCTCTGTGCTTCCCGCTATGTGAATTTGTGCACAAATTTAAATTAGGTAACATTTTTTTTTTTTTTTTCTTGTGTAAGCTTCGGCGGCTAGTGTCCATGGTATCTTGGTCTTCCGGGAAGGCCGCGTCTTGGCTTGAAATGTTGCCAATGTTTCGCCTCACTATGTGGGGCTTCCTCAGGGCGTGTGCTCTCATCACGACAGTGCCAGGTGAACTGTGTTCCGACAGCGCGGCCGGGCGCTCTTTATACTGTGGTGGGAGGGGGCAAAGGCCGGCCCCTCTCGCACCTATTGGCTGGTGGTCTGCCAATCCCCGCATTCCTAATTAGGGTCTGCCAAATTGAGCTGAGATGTTTGCCGTTGTCTCGGTTTAAGGTGTGTTGTTGTTTGTAAATTTCTATGCTTTCCCGTACCATCCTGTGTGGGAAATAGTCAGAATGTGCCAGTAGCTGTATCTGGTCGAAGTCTATGTGGTGTCCTGTGGCTATGGCGTGCTCTGCAAGAGCTGTTTTCTCTGGTTGGTGCAGTTTTAAGCTTCTAATGTGCTCTTGTTGCCTGGTTGTCACCGATCTGTCTGTTTGTCCAACATATGATGCTCCACATTCACAGTCTATCTTGTAAACTCCCGGGTTGGACAGGGGGTCACGAGTGTCTTTAATTGGACGTAGAAGAGATTTCAGTTTCTTGAAGGACTTGTATCTGGTATCAATATTGTGTTTGCGTAAAATTCTGGCTATCTTATCGGTGGTGTCTGCTATGTAGGGCAGCCAAGCAATGGATTTGTTTTTGTCTGTTTCTTTTCTCATATTGTTATTTTTCTTTGTTTGTAGGTGTCTGATTAGTGTATTAGAGTATCCATTTGCAGCCAGCGCTTGTTGTAAATGATCTAATTCTTCTTTTAGGTACTCAGGGTCACAAATGAGGGTAGCTCTATGTATGAGTGTGTTGGCTACTGCTCGTTTAATAGCTGGTGGGTGATGGGATGTTGCGTCTAAATACCTCTTTGTGTGTGTGGGTTTGCAGTATACTGAGTACTTAAGTCTTCCGCCGCTCCGTTACACTAAAACATCGAGAAAGGGGAGTTTCCCTTCTTCTATTTCCATCGTAAATTGGATATTAGTGTGCATGTTGAGATGATTTAGGAGATCTGGAATTGTGTTTTTTCCATGTGGCCATATTACAAATGTGTCATCGACATACCTTAACCAGAGAGCTGGTTTCTTGTCTGCTATGTCTATTACGGTGGTTTCGAATGCTTCCAGAAAAAGGTTTGCTACTACTGGAGACAGGGGTGAGCCCATGGCTGCGCCTTCTGTTTATTGGTGTAGCTTGTCCTTGAAACTGAAGTAGTTGCTCACAAGGCAATGGTGAACTAACTCTGGCCAATCTTCTGGGAACTGGTGTAGTTCGATCTTCTCCCGGATTATCTTGAGGGCATCTGCAATAGGTATCTTTGTAAAGAGATTTTGTATGTCGAAACTGTATAGTAAATGGTGTGGTTTGAGGTCGAAGTTTCTCAGTATTTCTACTAGGTGGCCTGAGTCACGTACGAAGGAAGGTGTTTGTCCTGTGATGTTGTGGAGACCTTTGGCTAGAAAACCCGCCAGTGCATGTGTTGGAGACTTGATGGCGCTGACAATAGGTCTAAGAGGCACTTCTGCCTTGTGAATTTTCGGTAAGCCGTATATGGCTGGGGTGTGCGAGTCGTGTGGGATCAGCCTTTTCTGGAGCTCTTTCGGTATTAAGGAACCTTTAATAAGAGATGGATACTCTAATACACTAATCAGACACCTACAAACAAAGAAAAATAACAATATGAGAAAAGAAACAGACAAAAACAAATCCATTGCTTGGCTGCCCTACATAGCAGACACCACCAACAAGATAGCCAGAATTTTACGCAAACACAATATTGATACCAGATACAAGTCCTTCAAGAAACTGAAATCTCTTCTACGTCCAATTAAAGACACTCGTGACCCCCTGTCCAACCCGGGAGTTTACAAGATAGACTGTGAATGTGAAGCATCATATGTTGGACAAACAGGCAGATCGGTGACAACCAGGCGACAAGAGCACATTAGAAACTTAAAACTGCACCAACCAGAGAAATCAGCACTTGCAGAGCACGCCATAGCCACAGGACACCACATAGACTTCGACCAGATACAGCTACTGGCACATTCTGACTATTTCCCACACAGGATGGTACAGGAAAGCATAGAAATTTACAAACAACAACACACCTTAAACCGAGACAACGGCAAACATCTCAGCTCAATCTGGCAGACCCTAATTAGGAATGCGGGGATTGGCAGACCACCAGCCAATAGGCGCGAGAGGGGCCGGCCTTTGCCCCCTCCCACCACAGTATAAAGAGCACACGCCCTGAGGAAGCCCCACATAGTGAGGCAAAACGTCAGCAACATTTCAAGCCAAGACACGGCTTTCCCGGAAGACCAAGATACCAGGTAACATTTTACAATATGTTTATATTAGGTATGTTGTCTTAATAGAAAATAGTTGTTACAGCTACGCCACTATGGCACACATTCTGCACTTTATCTGCACTCCCCTCTTTGTCAGTCCTGCTCAAAACATGAATCTACATTAAATTCAAATAAGGTAAAATATTCAAAATCTTCTCGGGCTTCATTCTGAAAAATGGGAGTTGTCTTGTGTTCAGAATAGATGCAGTAATATCCATGTGAGTTCATTACTTTACCATGGCATAAGCCTCTCATAGAGAATAGGCCAGATATTTAAACCTGTAAATATATCAAATAAGAAAATTACACAGGAATGTAGAATTTTAGATAAAGTTTACATATGGTGCAGTGAACAACCACGTCACTTTTTTCTGAAATTCTTTGAAGTCTCACATGCCAGCAACAAAACATCTGAATTTGATACATGCCCAAAGTTACTTAAATGGTATTTATATAATTCAAGGCACCACCAGTAGAAGCAGACTACTTAATCAACTACTAGTGCCATATTGACGAATACTCCTACATTTAAATGATTATCCAGACAACAATGCATTTAATTACAAAGTGGTATTAGAAATTTTTGTTCATTTACATCTATTTTCTTATCTCCTTCAGTCTGCAGGATTATTTCACTTCCTTCCTTATAGATATGCAAGTTCCCTTAGTAAATATAAGGGAATGCCTATCAATTTTTTTATCCTTATACAGTATCCTTGTTCACTTATTTAAGCTAATATCTGTGACTCAATGTAGGTTTGCTGTGCATCAGAGATATGGAACCTGATGCAAAGGTTTTTCAGACACTTGAGATGCCATTTTCCACTCCTTCAGCTTGTGGAACAGAAGTTCCTTTATCTACAAGATATCATCGCATAATGCCTGAGAATAGACTGGAGTATGTTCGATTAGCACTGAACTACAGGTAAGAGTTACCCATGTCACAATGCAGCATTCTATAAGGCCTGCACTTATTTTCAACTTGGTGACTCTTGCAGACACAGCAAAGTTGTGCTACTGAACTCTGTGTACCAATTATTCATCAGATTTAGAAGGTGAATGATGATGATGACGACGACGACGACAACGACAACCATGTTCCAAATTGCATGTTAATAAGTTCTTAAATCCCACTAGAACACATTGATGTTCGCTATAAAGAAAGAAAAATAATTCCAAGTTCAATAATCTTACTCTCTCTCTCTCTCTCTTTCCCCCCCCCCCACGAAAGGAGTATCAGTTATTTTGTTTTTTCACACTATATGGCTTTTTTTAAGACTTTAATTTTGTTAAATATAATGTTTACTAGTTCTTATTTTAATTTTAAACATAATGAATGTTAAGAATGGAAGATAAATGTGTACCACAATTAATATAACTACAAAGCAGTATATGTTATTTTATTTTTTATTTTACTTCTTATTGATAACATGGAACTCTGCAATGTTACAGATTCACTACATACTTCTTTACTTTGTAACCCCCTAGGAGCCTACTATAATAGGATTGATTTGGGACACCTAAGGTTCTGAGCCATCTCTGACTTCCTCAGTGTGGGTTACTCTTCTTTGTGAAGGAGCCAGTTGAAATGCCTACCCACATATAGGCCGTATGAAATTCAAGTTAAAGAGAAGTCTCCCTCTTGGAAGTGCAGAACTCTTGCAAATCTGTCAACCTTCTGTCCTAGTACCTATAGTTCAGTTGCAGCTAAATTGGTACCAAGTTGGGAAATTCCAACTCAGACCTGCAACATAAATGGGATCACTATTGCAGAAAAGCTTCTCCCAGTTAAATCACTTGCTAAGCCTACGACTTCAACATCAAAGTCAATGTCAGCATTTGCTAAATCTGGAACTGTATACAGCGCTACAGCAAAATTGCCACCAAAACAATTGATACCACCAATAAGACTAGCAAGGTGATATATAATGTGCCTGATATAAAGTTCAAGACCAACTATGAGAGAACCAACTTGCTCAAAGAAAGTATAAGGTCTGCTCCCAAAACATTTAAGGGAACATAAGATCCATATAAATTTCTACACAGATCATCTTCTGAAGAATATTCTGGAAAGGACTCAGGTCGGTGATCTTCATCCCCCGATCTCTATTTCTGGTCTGTTCGAGGTTCTCTTTTCAATTAGAAAGGTTCCCCTTTAGAATCTTCTGAAAAGTTCCTACCACAAAACATACAACAAACATCACCATCTTTAGATGGGGAAACTCCCATGGGGAAAACCAATTCAGAAGTTCCAGAGGACATGCTATCTTCATCCTTGGTGGTTGATTCTTTCACATTTCTCTCAAAATGTAGATGCTTTTTAATGAGCTCTTTCCCTTTTCTTGAAAGTTGTACTGATGAACTGTATCCCCAATTCCCAATCACAATTACTTTTGCAACCTTGAGTATGATTCTGTGCTTGCTGTTCAGCTTCTTTGTGTTCTTTGACTTTTTTAACTTCAACAAATTGGGTTTTATATGGTTTAGATGTGATGACCGTGGAGCTGCAGGCATTTCGTCCCCTATTCGAGCTCTTTCTTTTGATTTCTGGGATAGGACTGATCTCAAATGGGCTTGTCTTTGAAGATGTGGGACTCTTTGAGATCCTCAAGCGAAGTTGAAGACAGAGGAACACACCCTGACCTGTCGAAGATGTTGATGGTTGACATGGGTCAAATTCTACAATAATTTGTGGTTTGGCCACATCACATTCTCTGGAAAGCTCTGACTTCTTGAAGCTTGTTTCATTATCACAGATTCGTAGAAAGAGGAATCTCGTTTTTTGTTTGCTTCTTCAATATATTCGGCATCTGAGAACAGCTTGTTTTTCAGGGGGTATATGTCCGTTACTTTAAAACCATTGATTGCTATTTGAGCTGTTTGGCATCTAATATAGACTTTGCCAAACAGTTCCATTACATCAAAAGCACTGACAGCATGCTCATTGTGCCTCTACTGCCTGATTTCCTAGTTGTAATAAGCCTTAAGTGGGTCCATGAACATTTTGTCCAAAGGCTGCAGTTTGTGCAAGGAGTGGAGTGGAGTGGCAGCAACATAATGGTTATATGTGTTTTTGCCAAGTTGATCAGATCAATATTCTGTGTGGCTTAAGTGGCCATCATTGTTGTAAATTCTGTCAGGAGTGAATTTGCCTTTCTTATAAACTTCTTCTAGAAGGTTATAGAATTTCTCTGTATTTTCTTTGCTGAATCCAAGAGCTCTGCTATAGGATGTTCCAGTAGGCTTCCTTTCAGATAATTTTGTTTTGTGGTGTTTCAATAAAAGACTAACCCACTTTTCCCAGCATTTTTGTCTTTGAAAGCATGTTGAATGTTATTCCATCTTCCAATTGAACGGCCATTCTTCGCAAGTCAATATGAGTAAGTCCAAAAAGGAAGCTTCCATAGCAAGACAATAGCTCTTCTTGAAGAACTTTATCCAAAACTATAGGTCTTCCTCTTTTTGTTTTTGCTGTTTCCTTAGGTATACTGTACTTTATGTAAGATTTTCTCATAAGTTCTCGGAACATTAAAGTGTTTATTGGCCTTCTTCCAAGTCTTCATCTTTTTCCAAACTGCGTCAATAGCTTTAGTCACCTTAGATGGATTCCACTTTCTTTATTCAACCTTCTCCATTATTATCTTGAAATCTGAATAACAATTCCAAAAGAATAAGAGTGTGTACGTACACAGACAGTCTTTAAACATGAAAAGCGAAGGGGTCTGGTTTAGGCAACTGAAGGGGGTCCAGTTTGCATGACTTATGCCTACATATTATTAATCCAATACTATTTTAACTAAACATCTAAATGAAATGTTTACTGATAAACATTAACAATAAGTCTTATTATTTGAATAAAACAGGTTGAATGGCTTACCTGGCACTCTCTATAAGAAATAATGAAATATATAGCACAGAGTAAAAACTTTTTCCACTGTCAAAACACGTAATGGCAGACTGATATGCCATAAGTGAAGCAAGTGACAAGTGCACTACACAGAGAGTTGTAGAAGCTTAACCTATATTTACACTTGGTTCTGCTAGAACTCAGGGGAGGGAGTCCAGTTTTGGGCACTTTCCCCTATAGGATATTATAATCTAAATCTTAGAGCTATTTTGAAAAAATCAAAATTTTCGAAAATTTTTCCATGTAAAGGGTAGTTTGAGGGTGTGGTATTTTTCTCAAAATCTTTGTCACATCATTAGAAGATACTAAACTCAAATACCAAGTTTGGTATTTTATGGACTTTGCTTTTTGAGTTATGTTCATGGACACATACATGTGCACACACGAAATGCTTTTTTTTTTTATATATATATATGTATATGTATACACAGGGGACCCTAAAACATGTATTTTCAGCAAAATCTCAACATTGGATTTTTTGGTGGAATACAATACTTTATCTACACACTATGTAACAAGTGTTGGTTATAAATTGCGAAGCCAATTATGGACAAGTATTACAAGTAACAAATTAATGTGTACAGGCATATTAATTATGGATTGTTTTTATTCTAAAACATACAGTAAGACATTGTCATGTAAATTAGTGTACTGCCTTCAGTAACAGTCTAATAGTAATAGATCTGTTTATTTCTATATTTTATGCATTTTGAGACATTTGAGAATATAGGTTATTTAATTTGAATCAATGATTTTATTATAAGCCTATTTCCATATTTTAGAGTTTACTCTGTAATATTCAGAGCCTATTTTAGGCATCTAAAATTGCATTTTAGTAATCTAAAGTTTGAAGTCTATTTATTAGTACTGGATCTAAGAAGTATAGTTAAATGTGCTGTTATAAGCTGTATTCTAACATAAATTCCATCATAGCTTTATTTAATTTACCTGGCATAAAATAAATATTTCAGGTTTATGCTTTGAAAAGAATGCATTAGAGTGTGTTAATTATTTTTGGAATTAGTACTGTTATTTAAATTATCTACCTACTATGGAAAATGTATCTTAACTATTACCTCAACGCCAGCATCATTGTTTGCAGCAATGCATTTTCACCTTCTTGCCTCTGCTTCAGTTTCCTTGCTGTACTTGACAAATTTCTGTGACTTTCCTGAAAGTCCATGTATTGGCATCACAGTAAATTACCTAAGATATTTACAAGTCCAACATATGCCACTATTTATGCTTTTTATATAAGACTTATGCATATCTTGCCATTAATGTACGAGTTCACCACTGTGACACTTCTGAGAATTTCTGTTTCATTTTTCATATACAGCACAGATGTTTCCTATCGTTTCATTAGGATTCCATGAATTCATGTTGTTTGTTCCCATGTATACCATTACTATTTTTTACTTTTTGTCACTGTTCTCTGTCCTATTTGCATTTGTAGTTGTTCAGTTTTGATGCCTCTTAAAATCTATATTTGTGCTTGCTTTATCTGCATGTACTTCATCACGAAATCACCCTTTATTAGCACCTCAATTGTTTTAGTCATTTTTGTCAGCCGTTGCCTATGGTTTGGGTTAGTCCATGTATATTTGGATCTGGATGTTTTTTTCACTGTACATATTCCCTGTGATCTCATTCAGGATTTTACACCTGTTTACTGTATTTGTGCTGTTACCTTTCTTTTCAGAGAGTAGATCAGCTTTCAAGTATTTTTGCTGCTTAGAAGTTTTCACTTCTATAAATGCCTCTTCTAGGTTTCATGGTATATTCTTTGTCAGAATGGAGTCACTTTGAAGATTTCAGTTATTTTTTTCCAAATATGTAAAAAGGAAGCCAGTAACAGTGAAGTAACACAGATATTAATGTAACAATAATTTACAACAGCTCTTCACTTATCTTTTTTTTAAAATCACCAGAATTAGTTTTGCAATTTAAGTTTTATTGTGTCTTCAGCTCAAATTTCTCTACAATTAAATATAACATTTTAATATATTAATTAAATAACATTTAAAAAAAAAAACAAGAACTAAATTTCTTTGCTGTTATATCAAATAAAAAGAAGTATTTTAGACAGTGAGTACTATAATTTAAATGAATTGAGTCGCCATTTTACACTTTTTGCTCCAACTTTGCCTTCGTTTGGGAAGACCATTTTCAGGCTACTTAAACCCTATTTTCAATAATCCTCGGAACTGAAACTGGTCTTCCCAAACGAAGGCAAAGTTAGAGTAAAAAGTGTAAAAAAGTGACCCAATTCATTTAAATTCTTTGCTGTTGCTTATTTACATTGTTCAGATTACTGCTACTACGTGAATTGTGAACTAAGACATTGCTAACTACTGGAATCAAAACAAATTTGGTGAGATAATCAATTAGTGGTATATCAGAATTCATTGCCTGATTTTGATTCTTTAATATGAATATTTTCTCCCAAACCATTAAATCTATGGGTCCATTTAGGTGTTTTAATAGTTTAGCATTTGGATTTATTTTATGATTAAATTTCCAAACATGTTCTACCACAGCTGATTTATTAGTCTGTCTGTATTTAATATTTCTAAAGTGTTCTTTAACTCTGGTTTCCAAATGACATTTGTTCTTACCAACGTAAACAAGGTCACGATTTAAACAATTTAATTGATAAATGCCATAGTTTTTATTTTTTGAGATTTCATCTTTTTTCAAAAAGCTTTACAAATTTTTTAATTGTATTTATTTTGAGGAACAATATTATAGCATGTTCTTTGAACAATTTTGTGCATATTTTTATTTGCCTAAGAGTGATAAGTAAATTTTTTAAAAATATAATCTTTCATTTTCTTAAGAATAGAAACCTCCTTAACAGCTTATTTAAACATCTCAATTTTTTAGTTCATAAAATCAATATTCACATCATTAATTAAAGCAATGTTTATAATATGTTTATATTCTTTATTGAATTTTAGTAAATTACACAAATACAGAGCAAAGCAAACATAACCTAATAATATATCATCAGAATGTGCAATACCTTGGTAACAAAGTAGATTTTATAGAGCAGGTAATCAAAATAATTATGACATTGTCATTCTAACTGAATATGGGTGTATTAAAAAAGAGCTATATACTCTCAGAATCTCAGACTATATACTTGTGGGTAATCTTTATAGAAAAGTTCATAAAGGGGGAGCAGTTTGTATGTATAGTAAAAAAACAGTGGCAACTGAAAATGTTGAATGGGCGGAGAAACTAGGTTTAGAATTGGATTGTGAAATAATCAGTTCCTGTCTGATAATAATGAATGAAGCTAAGACATTAATAGTTGGAATCTACCATTTGCCAAATGGAAATAAATATGTCTTTTAGAAAAGCTGGAAACTTTGCTAGGGAAAATACTGAACATTTTAAACATGTCATAATAAAGGGAGATACTAATAGTGACTGGTTTACTAATGACACTACTACTAGCTGATATAAAGATATTATTCATAGTTTCAGGTTTAAAAATATTGTAAATACAGCTACTTGAGTTCAGAATGGAACTGGAACCGTAAAACGTATACCTAACAGACAAGGGAGGGAAGGATAATCCGCATACAAAGAGGTACACAGAGATTTAAGCATGCGGCAATTATGATGGTCAACCAAGGTACTAAGCTGGGAAATGGCCAGTAGAATTTCTCTTTCATGTTGCATGCTTAAACCTCTGTGTACTTCTTCATATGTGGATTGTCCTTCCCTCCCTCACCCATTAGATATACGTTTTTGCTCTCTGTTGGACAGCCTTGGTGTGATCCTGCCTCAGACACTGCCTTTGATATGCTGCTCATCCGTACCCTGGAAACATATTTGCCCAGTCATGAACTTCCAGCTCTCCACCTTCAATAGACATGATACCCCTTCATTCATCTACCAGCTCTCTTTTGAATAAATTAAGTCTTCTTACCACAGTTTCACTTCATATACACAGATAGTTCCTCTAATGGCACCTCAGTGGGCTGTTCGTTTCTTACTACCCATGCCACTCAGTGCTATAAGCTTCATTTTTCTAATAGTGTCTTTACAGCTGAACTGTCAGCAATCCACCAGGCTCTGATGTATATACAGTCTTCTGCTGACACTCTATATGTCATTTGCACCGACAGCCTCAGTACTCCACAATCTATATCTGCTTTATACTCTCCCCATCCTCTTGTACAGCGTGTGCAGCTACTAATCCACTTGCCGTTACGCAGTTGCACTGTGTTGGGTGCCAGGTCATGCAGGCATATCAGGAAATGAAGCTGCCAAGCCGCAAAGCAAGCTTTAGCAAAAGCCCATATAGATGATTCTCAGGTGCCACCTCAGGATTTCTTCAGTGTCAGCTGTACTCCCGATGCCAATCAGACTGGGCCACAATGTCTTACAAACTAAGCAAAATTAAGCACACTGTAAGGCCTTGAAAAACCTCCTGCCAAAAGAATCCGTTGCAGGGAAGTTATTCTTTGTCATCTCACACTCACTTGACACATAGACATATGCTCCAAGATAAGGATCAACCGCTGTATTCCTTTTGTGCACTCCCCATCACCATAAAACATATTCTCCTCGATTGCCACAATTTCACTGCTAGTCGCAGTAAACACCAGTTGTCTCCCAATCTCTGCATAATTTTATCCAATAACAATGTTGCCATTGTAGTCTAATTTTATTCCTACATGAAAGCACACGTTATGGTTTTATCTTATTTGACATTGCCTCATCTTTTACTTTCTCACTATTTTAGTTTCCTCTGAGTGCTAATCATCTCCTCATGAGGCAGGTTTAGCTTTTATCTATTTTTAATTCAATTTTTATTCATGGGTGCTAACGACCACAGTAGTTGATGCTCCCTAAAACCGCTACTCTACAACTACCTTTATCAGCTTCTGTAAAGGTTATATCTTTTTCGTTCATTGATTTAATAATTTGTTTATTGTGATTTAATTTAAGGCGGTTTCTATTAAAATTCTATAATACTTTACTGTATGTCTCTTTAACCAGTAAACATCGCCCTCCGTGGTGTAATGGCTACCATGCTAACTTCATATACCCAAGGTCGCGGGTTCAAACCCGGCAGAGGACGATGGATTTTTTCGGGTGTAAAAATCCTTAGCATGGCTTCCTTCGGAAGGGAAGTAAAGCCGTGGGTCCCGTGTTGTAGATTTACGGCACATAAAAGAACCTCATGCCTGATTGAGAGGCCTCTGAGCAAAATTAAGTGGTCTTTCAAGCCCAATATAGAATGGTACGCTGAGAACCACAGCAGTTAATGAGCGCCCATAAATAAAATGCCATTTCATTTCATTTAACCAGTAATGGATTATTTTAATTTAAATCCTGACTGGTAATTACTATATCTGCTAAATAATCATCTGTACTTTTTGGAAAAATCTACACAGGCTCTTTGCCTTCATGTATATACTTTTAATGCCAATAAATGTGTTCACCTGTTATAAAAGCTGTTTTTCTGTTACAGGTTGCATGAATTTGATGACCAAGTTGCTGCAGTGAGGGAAGGAATGGCTAAGGTAATACCAGTCCCATTACTTTCCCTATTCAGTGGTTATGAACTGGAAACAATGGTGTGTGGTTCACCAGATATACCATTAGCCCTGCTCAAATCAGTGGCTACTTATAAAGGTAAATATATGGCTTAGAACTTTAACAGCTGATTTTCTGTTAAATTTGTTTACAGTATTAAGGTATTTGACCCTATCGTTGATCCTAAAGACACCATGAAAGCAGTCTTTTTTGTTATTTCATTTTAATTCATTTACTTTAACCATTAGCCCTGCTCAAATCAGTGGCTACTTATAAAGGTAAATATATGGCTTAGAACTTTAACAGCTGATTTTCTGTTAAATTTGTTTACAGTATTAAGGTATTTGACCCTATCGTTGATCCTAAAGACACCATGAAAGCAGTCTTTTTTGTTATTTCATTTTAATTCATTTACTTTATTCAACATAAAAACACATAATAATAATTAAAGCACTGTAGTAAGTATAGGTATATGAAGTAGAAGGTGACTAAGGCTTACTCTTTAACCCCTTCATGTTATGGGTAAATGATAGCACTGAAGAGTTATTCTGATCTTATTGTGTTTGAATTATAGTTATACATTTATGGAATAGATGCAGTATGTCAACCATAAGCAAGGACAGTCAAATTTTGCAACTTAAAATTTTTAGAAATATTTAAAATGAGAAGAGAAATTCATGTAAGATATTTGTGATAAATTTAAATGAATTTTTACATATAACAAAGTTTTAAAATTTTATCTGTATATACAAATGTTTAAGTTTACTCAAAAATTCATTGCTTATTGCAATCAGATCATGCATTCAAGTTGGTATCTGATTTTGGTTAGCTTTTCTCGCTCTCAGCCTACCAGTCATGCCATAAACAAACAAGGTGTATAACATCCTTCAGTAATGATACAAACATTTGTAGGAATACCAGAATGTGCAGGTGTTGTCTCATTTGATTTCATTAGTTTGTACGTTCTATGATTTGTGCCTAAGTTGGTAAGGGAAGTATTCCAATTGGCGGTGTGACTAATAGTTATTTTTGCATAGTGGTTATACCTATCACAAGTTCAGTGTTTACATCTAAGTTACCGGTAATAATTAAGTTATTTGTTTTAATGGTTAACACATTCATATTTGCATATAACAGTTACCAGTAACAATTAAGTTATTTGGGTATTAGTTTAATTGTTTTTTTCAACACAAGCCTAGGTGTAGGACAGGAGTTGGATAGGTAGATTCAGACTGAAAAATTTAATGCCAAAATTTGAACCACAAATCTCCTGGTCTCTAGGTGGTTGCTTTACCACTGAGCTACCATGGCAACATGCCGGCATAGCATTCAATTTCTCAACTGACTCCTATGTTTCCTAGTAAACCACAAGATGATCTCAAATTATTTTGAGATGACAACCCCAATGGCGACTTACAATGTTGTAAGTACTTTAAGTCCTAGGATTCATAGTATAGTTAACTATCATGGTCAATTGGTATTGGTTTAATTGTTTTTTCACACAAGCCATGTGTAGGACAGGAGTGGGATAGGTAGAGTCAGGCTAAAAAATTCAATGTCATTGCTGGGATTTGAACCACGGATCTCCCGGTCTGACATAGCAATCTGACTCTACCTATCTAACTCCTGTCCTACACATGCTTGTGTGAAAAAACAATTAAACCAATACCCAGGATTTTAGGTTCAAATTTAATATGAAAAATTTAATAAGTAAAAGGTGCTAAAATAGGTAAAGAAAAGGAAGGAAAAGGTGCTGTTTTATTAAACTGATTAAAAAAATCTATCTTCTATTCTAGGTTATTGAGTTGCAAATAAATACATCAAACAGCACTCACCAGAAATAGGAAAATACAGGAAGCTGTTGTATATCAAGACATTGAGCATCTCTACATTTTTAAAAATATATGTTGTTCTATTAGCAGGTAGAATGTCTTTTGTAGACTAAAGCTTCTTTCAACATTTAGATATCAATGGGGCAAACTTTGTATTCATTCAGGATGGCAACTCTACATATTCCTCAACATACGGATTCCTCTGAAGACTAGACTGTACTCTAACTGGTCTCTCACTGAAATAAAAATATCCCATTGTTTATACTTTTCTAGACCTTGTTTTTCCAGGTTTTTCATAGCTGCAGTCAGGTACTTGTAACCATGAACACAAAATAGTTCTGTCTGCAAATTATGTATTTTTTTCCAGTAGTAGAAGCTGTTGGGCTTTGGAAATCGCATGGGCTGGATTCAATGAAACCAGAAACTCCATAATTTTGTCAAAATTCTCGCACAACATAGTAGCACACTGAATTCATGATCCCTAACAAGCAATAACTGGAAAATTTGGAAGGAGCCGGCCAGTGATTTCCTTGTAGACAGTAACAAGACTCAGAACTTTCTGCACATTCTTCTTCAGAGCAGAGATGAATTCATTTGCAATATTATATTCATTCCTAATGGATTCACAAACCCTGTTAAGGACATGGTCTAGGTATGTCACATACTTTAACTTAAGGAACATAGGGTTCAATTGGTTAATTGCTGAAACCATATATGGAGCGTGGTCTAAAATAAGATTTTAAATCCGATATAACTTGGCCACAGCTTTACACAGAAGTCCATGATTGATTGCATACTGTACTGGCATTGGTTTTCTCCAGTTCTTACATGTTAAATAACATGGAATTAACTTTCTCCCATGAAAGTGGAAAAAACTAAAATGTTGAATACATATTGTTCCGTTGAATTTGTAATTTCCTCCAATGTGATTCCCATATCACTATGTCACTTTCTCCTTGATTCTTTGTATGGTTTTTTGGTAACAGCTTACAAGTATTTTTTCTTATAGTACCAATTATCATTGTGTAATGACACTTTTATGTATTTTTCAAAGAATCCTTTGGAACCTGGATGGTACTTTATGGATTGGAATTACTGCATATGTAAAAGCAGCACACAAATCGATGTTGAACTCCTTCAAATTTTGAATTTTTGAAGAACAAAGTTGAAATACATTTTGTAATAAAGGTTGTTACGATGTATTTGTTTGAAGAGTCTTATTTTTTTATATTTAGAATACTGGAAATGTGTTGTTCATGCTGTCCTGCTGGTGTTTTTCATTTAACAAAATTCCTGAATTGCAATTCTATACCATAGTATATACGAGGGGCATACTGAAAGTCATGAGCAACACTGTTTTACAATCTTAATATTTATTTTTAAGCCAAACCAAATACATCATAATCTACAGACTTTCTTTCACTTTTCGACATAGTCTTCATTGTTTTGCACACATTTTTCCCATCGTTCTACAAGTTTGAAAATGCCCTTGTGATAGAACTCCATTCCAGCTGCCGGCAGACCCTGATGCACTGCTTTCCGAATATCCTCCAACGTCTCGTAGCACTGGCCACGCATCTGCTCCACAGAACCGAAAAGATGGTAGTCGGAGGGTGCCAAGTCGGAACACCCTAATGCCCTGATCTTCTCCATAGTGGCACGGGCAGTATGCGGACGCGCATTATCCTGTTGAAGGATGATCCTCTTTCCAGGGCGTTTATCACGCAAAGCCCGACGGAGCTTCAGAAGTGTCTTGATGTAGCGGGCAGAATTTATGGTTTGTCCAGGTTCAAGAAAGTCAACCAGAATGCAACCTTGTGCATACCAAAAGACATTTCCCATAACTTTTCCTACAGACTGCACTGTCTTCGCTTTCTTCTTTGATGGTGAGTTCAAGTGGTGCCATTCCATACTCTGACGTTTCATTTCTGGCTCATAGTGATGGAACCAGCTCTCATCTCCAGTCACAATACACGTCAAAAATTCATCACCTTCTTTATGAAATCTCTGAAGAAGGTTTTGTGCAATGGTTCTTCTCTGAAGTTTGTGGTCTTCAGTCAATAAACGGGGGACCCAACGGGCACAGACCTTTCGATAACCCAAGCTGTGGATCATTTCTTGCACTGCACTATGTCCTATTCCAAGTTGCGCAGCAATTTCATTCACAGTGAAACGCCTACCTCCTGTAATGAGCTCATCAACTCTTTCCTTGTTGCATTCTGTAGAGGCAGTTCGAGGACGCCCGCTATGAGGCGCATTTTGCAGACTCTTGTTTCCATCTTTGAAATGTTTCACCCATCTTCTAACATTGTTGGCACCCATGCAGACACCCGCATATGCACGTTGAAGTCTGAGATGAATTTCAGGAGCAGATTTTCCTTCTTTCACAAGGAATTCAATGACAGCACGCTCTCGAAACGAAACATCAATGTCAGCCATTTTTCAAACACTGTCTGTGGTCACGTGATAGAAGCTAATTATGTCACAATATGTCAACATGTGGCTTAAAGTCTGTAGATTACGATCCTGCAATTCGTTTCATTACACTGTTGAAATTTAAATTTTTACAATGGGTTGCTCATGACTTTCAGTATGCCCCTCGTAGTGATATATTACCATAGTAATTCTACATTCCATCTGTTTCTATGGAATCTTGTTTGAATTTCTGAGACAGAAAAACTTCAGCCTTGGACACCTTCAGCATGGCAAAATCTAGTAATACACTTGTTTAGTAACAGACTTGCACTCACAATCAACAGACTACTGATTCCAGTGAATGTCACCAGAGGCTTACTTTAGTAGGAACAGGTTTGGTGCACCTGGGGGTCTTCAGTATACTCCTCTGAGTGGTGAAGGAATCAGAAGGAATACCCAGCAACATGTAGGCCATTTGAGCAGACCCATGTCGGTGGAAAGGAGCATCCTATTTGGGGTGTACAACTTAATATATATCTTTCTTTGATTTCTGCTTCACCTAAATGAGAGGCTAGGGACTAACCCACCCATAATAAATCGGCCAGGACTAGATACTATACTGAACTCAAGGGTGAGTGGGACAGCAAGCCCACTATATCCCATGTAATAGCCCTGTCTTCCACATAGGGTGACCCCTCTATGGGCTCCGTAGTGGGTGAGGAATACTGGATGAGTATTTTAAATATTTTTCATATAACCGGGGTCCCCAGCCAACCTTCACTCCCTCAGTGGGCAACCTCTGAGTGGTGAGAGAGTCACTAGGTCAAAATGCCCACCCACGTGTAGGCCGTGCCTGGAGACTCGTGTCAGTGGAAAGGAATATCCTGGTTGATTGAGGGTTGCGTATCTGAGCCTGGGCCTTCTGTCTTTTCAGTGACTAGGGAGAGCACACAACTTAATACACCACTTTGGTTTCTGCTTCACCTAAACAGGAGGCTAGGGACTAGCCCACCCCTAGTCAGTCGGCCAGGACTAGGTATTATACTGAACTCCAGGGTGAGTGGGACGGCGAGCCTGCTATATCCCCTGAGTAGCCCTGTCATCCCAGTGGGGTGACCCCTTGTTGGACTCTGTGGTGGGTGGGGAGCATCGGGGGATGAAAATAAAAATTTACTTTCATGGCAAAATCAAAAAATGCCATTAAAAATGGTACTGAGTTCGGAAAAGAAGTAGTCGAGTGTTGTGGTCCTCGTTACTTGATTGTCAATAGAACAGAAGGAAGAAAGTTCTCTAGTGTAAGTACTTTTATTATTCAAAAGGGTCTTGATAACATTGCTGGTCCTGTAAAATCTTGTATAAGAGCTCCTAATGGCACGCTCCTGGTAGAAGCAGAATCAGCATCCCACGCAGCAAAAATACTAAAGGCCATGTATCGGGTTCAAAGAAAAGTAAATGGAGAATTCGTGCCTACCCTTACCCTGTTTATTACCTTTGATCGGGTAGATCTCCAACAAAGGATAATGGCAGGGTATGAATCCATTGAGGTAAGCCCGTATATACCGAACCCGCTCAGATGTTATAAATGTCAGCGCTTTGGCCACACCAGCGAATTCTGCAACGGCGAGTCTACCTGTGTGAACTGTGGCAAAATCTCGCATGACGGAGATTGCACGCCAGCTCCAACGTGTGTTAACTGTAACGGTGAACATCCATCAAGTTCCCGTAGTTGTCCCCGTTTTGCAGAGGAAAAGACGGTCCAGGAGATACGGGTTAAAGAGAAGGTGTCCTTCTTGGAAGCCCGGAAATTCTTGCGAATCCACCAACCCTCTGTCCCGATGTATGGTACCTATAGCTCAGTTGTAGCTAAATCGGTACAAAGTCGGAAAATCGCAACTCAAACCTGCGATATAAACGGGGTCACGATTGCAGAAAAGATTCTCACAGCCAGCTCACTTCCTAGGCCTTCGACTTCAACATCTAAGTCAATAGCAACATCTCCTACTTCTGAAACAGTAAAAAGCGCTAAAATTAAATCGCCGCCATAGCAATCGACCTCGACCAACAAGTCTGGCAAGCGAATAATGTATAAAGAACCAGAAAGAAAGTTCAAGAACACCTATGAGAGAACTGACTTCCTCAAGCAAAGCGTAAAGTCTATTCCCAAAGCAGCAAAGGGAAACAAGAGTCCACAGAGGCCCTCTTCTGAGAATTCGTCTGGGAAGGACTCAGGTCGGCGACTATCATCTTCGCCGGTCTCTATTTCCAATCGGTTCGAGGTACTCAAACCGAAATTTTCAATTGCAAAGGGATCCTCCCAAGTGGAGGAGATGGAGGAAGGTGATACTGCCCTCACTGCCAGAAGGACAGTGACAAAGAGGCAGGATCATCCTCCCGTAGAAGATGTTTTCCCGACACCTAAAAAGAATAAACTCAACCGACCTCCGCAGCTTTCCAAATAGAAATAGCCACAATGTACAACTTATCCCATTATAAAGGCCATGGCTATTCTTCAGTGAAACTTACGTGGAATAAGAACACATCGACCTGAGCTTGAACTGCTGCTTAACCAGAACGATCATTTGGTCGTATGTTTGCAAGAGACTAAGCTCCGTCCACAAGACAGCTTCAAAATCAAACGGTACACCCCTGTAAGGTGTGATCTATCACCCGAAGAGTGTGTACCTGCGCACGGAGGCACTATGATGTTCATCAGAGATGATATAGTCACCCAATCAGTATCATTACAGTCCGATATCCAGTCAGTAGCTGTAAGGATTAAACTGTCACATACTAGATTCACCATTTGTAATATTTACCTTCCTCCGAGTGACGACCTCTCGCTCACTGATTTAGGGGACCTAGTTTCTTAACTACCAACACCTTTTCTTTTGGTAGGTGATGTAAATGCCCACCATCCACTTTGGGGCTCACCTCGGGCTTGTGCGAGAGGTAATTTAATTGCGGATTTCTTGAATAAGTATAACCTAATTCTCCTGAACACCAGAGAACCTACATTTCTTTCTGATGCTTTCAACAGTTTTCACACTTGGATTTAGCAGTTTGTTCACCACCATTAGCATCTTCCTTACATTGGAATTCATCTCTGATTTACATTCTAGTGACCACTTTCCATGTCTTATTAGTCTCTTGCCACAAGACACCATGTTCCACACGTTTACCTAGATGGCGCATAGGTCAAACCAACTGAAACCTTTACTCCCGGTTGGCTGTCTATTATTACAACGAGCACGACTCTGTGAATGTCTTAGTGGAGCATCTCACGAAAAATATTCTTTATGCTGCCGAGCAGTCTATTCCACGGTCGACGACCAAAACCTGTCGTCGATTTCCGTTACCGTTGGTGGACGGATGAATGCCGGAATTTCATTCGTGCTCGCAGGCGTGCTCTCAGGATTTTCCAACATCGCCCAACACTGGATAACCTGATTGAGTATAAAAAGATGCGCGCCAAATCCAGGCAGGTTGTTAAGGATAGCAAAAAGACATCATGGAGCAAGTTTGTAGGGTCATTCAATCGACATACACCTTTCTCTATCATATGGGATAAGTTAAGGCGCGTGGACGGAAAAATGACTCATACGCCAATCGCCGGTCTTAAAACAGATGTAGGAGATGTTGTTGATAAGTTTGACGTGGCCAACACTTTTGGCGGTGCTTTCGCTCAAGTGTCTATCTCAGAGAATTATTCGCCTGATTTTCTTCCCCTTAAGGCTCTGATGGAATCGCAAGGTTTCAATTTTCGTTCTAAAAATCTTGAGGATTACAATCGACTCTTCACCACGAGGGAGTTAGGCCATGCACTATGATCTTCGCGAAACTCTGCACTAGATCCTGATGGAATACACGTCCAAATGTTGCAACATCTCTCTCCTGAAGGTAAGCCTTCCTGCTCGAAGTCTATAATCGTGTTTGGGTTGACACCACTTTTCCAGAAAAGTGGCTAGAGGCCACCATCGTACCTATTTTGAAACCTGGAAAGGACCGTTTTCTTCCAACCAGCAACTGTCCAATTTCCCTCACCAGTTGCGTTTGCAAGGTGATGGAACGCAGGATCTATGGACGGTTAATATGGAGGCTGGAAACTCACAACCTACTGACCAACACCCACTGCAGTTTTCGACGTCGTTCAGCAGCTGACCCCCTTGTCTCGATTTCGACGCAGATAATGAATGGATTCATGAAGAAATGTCAAACCGTTGGGGTGTTCTTTGTCCTGGAAAAGGCTTATGACACATGTTGGCGGGCAGGAATAATACGCTCCCTATACAACTGGAACATCCGTGGACGCCTTCCGTTATTCATTAAGGAGTTTATGAGGGACCGTATTTTCCGAGTAAGGGTCAGCTCGGTTTTATCAAATATTTTTGTTCAAGAGAACGGTGTGCCACAGGGATCGGTACTAAGCGTCATGCTGTGTGCTATAGTAATTAATTCTATCTCGATATGTATCCTCCCAGGAGTATCGTCCTGCTTATTCCTAGACGACCTTGCCATCTATTGTACTTCTCAGCGCACACCTTTTTTGGAACACCGTCTGCAGCGGTGTTTAGACAACCTCTCAGAGGGGAGCTCTAAAAACGGCTTTGGCTTCTCTGCTGAGAAGTCACTCTGCGTGAACTTCTGGTGCCGCAGGAGGCGATTATCACCTTCGCTGCGGTTTGGCACAGATTTACTACCATTCGCGGATGAGACGAAATTCCTTGGGTTGATATTCGATAGAAAACTGTGTTGGTCACCACATATAGCACAGCTGAAAGCGCGCTGTAACCGTTCTCTGAATATTCTACGGATACTAAGTGGCAAATCTTGGGGAGCGGATCGGACAGTCTTGCTGCGACTTTATCGCGCATTGGTCCGAGCCAAGTTAGATCACGGGTGGATAGTTTATTTTTCGGTAAAACCATCTGTGCTGAGGAGATTTGACACTGTCCATAATCAGGGTATTGGTGTGGCTGTTGGAGCTGTTCCAACTAGTCCAGTAGCCAGCCTTTATGCTGAATCGGCAGAAACCCCTCTGCAGTGTAGGCGCGATATCCTGTTAACAAATTATGGTTGTAGGCTATAGTGCATGCCTTCGCATCTAGTGTTCACGCCTTTTTTTAACACTGAGCCGGACGAAAGTTATAGAAATATCTCAATTAGTCCACGGCCCCCAGGTGAATGCTTCTTCATAAGCACGATCGTGATGCCTAGAATGTTTCCCAAGGGGGAAAGGGTGTATCCACCTTGGTGACTTACAACATCCCACGTAAACCTCGGGATGACGACATACCGGAAGTCTACAATGCCTTTTTCTAGTATCCGTAGATGTATTTTAGAATTTTTGTCAAACTACAATGACCGAATTTGTATATCTACTGACGGAAGTAAGTGCATCGTTGGTGTTGGCTGTGCCTTTGTTTATGATACCAAACAATATACTTCTGTTTTCATAGTGGCACATCTATTTATAGTGCGGAGCTATACGCAATATATCGAGCCATTCTGCACGTTGGCCGTCGAAATTTAAGTTACTGCCTTATATTGAGTGATTCCCTGAGTGCACTTCAGAGCCTTGGTGATCTCTACAACTATCATCCTATCGTGCAGCGTATCCAGGATGCCCTCCACGTTTTATATACTTCCGGGGTTAATTTGGAGTGTGCATGGATTCCTAGTCACATTGGCCTGCCGGGGAATGAACTGACAGATTTTGCAGCAAAGACGGCAACCACCGAGCCCAGTACAAAAATGTCTTGTATAACATCGGAAGACTTTAAGCTTGTTGTGCGCAGGGTGATACTTTCGTGCTGGCACGAAGAGTGGTCAGCTCTCCGTGGAAACAAGCTTAGAGTAGTGAAGGACCTTCCAACAAACTGGGTAACTTCCTCTCGTCATTCTCGACGGGAGGAAGTAATTTTGGCTCGTTTGCGTATTGGCCACTGCAATTTTACACATAGTTTTCTTTTTAAGAGTGAATCTCCTCCATTGTGTCTTCTTTGTGGAGAAGATTTGTCTGTCCGTCATGTGTTGCTAGATTGTGTTAATCTAGCACAAATTCGGGAATCAGTGCAACTGCCGGTCAGTTTTGCAGAAGTCCTGGCGGACGATAGTCGAGCGGTAGCTAAGATTTTTAAATTTTTATCGAAGATACCCTACCAATTTCTGATTTAGTTGTTTTTATCCTTGTTTTTGTATTAGTTGTGATTTTTTTCTTCTTTTCTTTTCTCAAATAACCAATTTGTGGCTTTTTCTATGATTACCTTTTTACATTAATTTTTAGATAATCTTTCGCTCTTATTTATAATATTTCTTAATGAACTTTATCTCTGGCTTTTGCCATGATTTGTTTAATAAGGGTGCTGATGACCTTGTACCTGAGCGCCCATAAGCACTAAGCATCATCATCATCGAGCAATTCTGCACGTTGGCCGTTGAAATTTGAGTGACTGCCTTATATTGAATGATTCCCTGAGTGCACTTCAGAGCCTTGGTGATCTCGTCAACTATCATCCTATCGTGCAGCATATCCAGGATGCCCTCCACGCTTTATATACTTCCAGGGTTAATTTGGAGCGTGAATGGATTCCTAGTCTCATTGCTTTGCCGGGGAATGAACTGCCAGGCAGATTTTGCTGCAAAGACGACAACCACCGAGCCCAGTACAAAAATTTCTTGTATAACATCGGAAGAGTTTAAGCTTGTTGTGCGCAGGGCGATACTTTTGTGCTGGCACGAGGAGTGGTCAGCTCTCCACGGAAACAAGCTTAGAGTAGTGAAGGACCTTCCAACAAACTGAGTAACTTCGTCTCATCAATCTCGACTGGAGGAAGTAATTTTGGCTTGTTTGCATATTGGCCACTGCAATTTTACACATAGTTTTCTTTTTAAGAGTGAATCTGCTTCATTGTGTCCTCTCTGTGGAGAAGATTTGTCTGTCCGTCATGTGTTGCTAGATTGTGTTAATCTAGCACATATTTGGGAATTACTGCAACTGCCAGTCGGTGTTGCAGAAGTCCTGGAGGACGATAGTCAAGCAGTAGCTAAAATTTTTAAATTCTTATCGAAGATACCCTTTAAATTTCGGATTTAGTTGTTGTTATCCTTGTTTTTGTATTAGTTTTGATTTTTTTTTTTTTTTTTTTTTTTTTTTTTTCCTTAAATCACCAATCTGTGGCTTTTTCTATGATTACTTTTATACATTAATTTTTAGATTAATCTTTCCTTCTTATTTGTAATGTTTCTTATTGAGCTTTATCTCTGGCTTTTGCCATGATTTGTTTGATAAGGGTGCCGATGACCTTGTAGTTGAACGCCCTTAAACACTAACCATTATCATCACCACTGATGTGCAACTCAGCTCTTAAATGATTTATGAGGTACATAGCATCCCCCAGGATTTCTTCAGCATATACACCCAGATTTGTGTTGTTGTATCCAGCGTGTAGTAAGATAATGCTAGTATTGCATTTTTTTAAGTTAAGTTTATCTACTTGGTGCTGCAGCTTATTTATCATAATGCCTGGGAAGCTTCTTTGATTTCTTAAAAATTGTCCTGAAAATGTTGTCTTTCATTCACATATTACCAAGATGTCCAGGATTTTCAATCTTTCAGAGTCATCAGGGATCACACAGTTTTCTTGCTTTTTGCACTTCGCTTTTTATATCTTTCAGAACTGTAAGCATATTCTTCACCTCTTCCATAGCTGCTGTTCAAATGTTGTGTTTGATTTTGAGTACCTTCTTTTGTGATGGAATATCCATAGTCCACAGTTTCTATCTTCATTTGGAGAAGGGTGCTTGTCTCCCTTAATTCTGCATTTTCTTTCTGCAGGGCTTGAATTTCTCTTCTCATGGAGCTAGCATCTGCTTTGAATTTACTCCTTGCACTCTTTTCTGTTTTCAAAATATGATTTTTGGTTCTTTGCTTTCCTATTTCCATTTTGCATCCTTTAAGTCCTTATTCAGGATGTTGATAATTGTGCAAAACAACACCATTTCCTTCTTGCTTAGTGTCCTATTCCAACATACACCATTTACTTGATTGTTTCTCTGCATTAGATTGATCTGCCATTTACACATTCTCCATCACTAATATGGTTTGATTTAACATGTCTGCAAGTATTACATCAGCATATTTATCACTGCTGTTACTAAATTTGCAGCTGTGTCCTCCGAGTCACTGCTCCACTTGTCACCATCTTGAATGCATCATATAACAAGAAATAGTATAATGGTTTCACTATCCTTTTTGCGAATGAGTGAAATGGGTTGGGTAGCTTTTAAAGAGCTGCATGGTTACACAATCCCAGAAAACAGGGATAAAAGAGAGCATTATATCAGCATTATATAAATTATATGGCTTGGTCTTCATCTTTTATTATTTTCAGGTATTGATGTAAATGCTGCTTTAATACAATGGTTCTGGGAAGTAATGGAAGAATTTACTAATCAAGAACGCTCATTGTTCCTCCGCTTTGTTTGGGGCAGAACAAGACTTCCACGCACAATAGCTGATTTTAGAGGTCGAGATTTTGTCTTACAGGTAAATACTAGTCTTTGGTTTATTCATTCGTATATTATATATATATATATATATATAAGGAGAAAAAACTGTACATTCACTGTAACTGTTCATTTAAAAACATGTTATATTAATTTCTATTGCCAAAGGTCAGGGTGCCAAGCTCAAAAGGCATCCCAAGTTATGTATATGATTTGTAGTAAATAAATTCAGTGCATATCCATTCCTGTTGGCAGAAATGATTTCAGTACAAGCAATATGAACATGAAAATACAGAAACAACATTCACGTTACATATCACAAGTTAGTCAAAGTTTCTCTACCACTTACCCGGTATATCAATATTGTATTCCACCAAAATATTTCAGAATTGAGATTTCATCAGGTGCATATTTTGAGATTCAACCAAAAAAGACATTTTTATAGGGAAATTATGTTAAATTATATCTGATTCATTTATGTACTGTGTTTTCGTTTTTGAGATATGCTCTTCAATAGACCTATTATGGATGAAACCTGGATATAAAACAGTTTGGCATGATGCATACTTCTTTACCAGAGATAAATGGTGCAAAAGTCGAAAATCTTTCATCCCAGAATAAAAATCAGTTTTTAAATACTTTTTATTTTGAAAACTAGCAGTGTGTCATTCATACAGACTTCTGCATGTTTAATAAGATGCGCTATTTAAAACAAGTAATCTAATATTTCAATTTTCAATTATTTCAAAAAATAATTAAATTTTTCTATTCCAGGTTTTGGACAAATACAACCCACCTGATCACTTCCTACCTGAAAGCTATACCTGTTTCTTTCTGCTGAAGATGCCAAGATACTCATGCAAAGTAAGTAGTACCACCATTACCCTATATGTTAACATATTTCTTTCTTTCAAGCTATTCAATAAAGCAGTTGTTAAATATTTAATATTAACTATACCATATATTTTGTCAGCAAGTTTAAATTAAAATAAGAACACTAATCATTAGCAGTTCATATTGCTTAGTTAAATTTGTATCTTAGACTCCTCTTCAGTGCAAAAGATGAGCATGGAATATTTCTTATGACCTAGCTTATTTTATGCTAAAATAAAGGTTCTTGATTACCAAAATCATAGCTGTAAGGCAAAATGTACAGAATCTTAAGATAATCTATAGTAATCTTTACAGATTTTGAATTTTATGAAAATTTATTAGTTAGCTCTGCATACATTATTTCTTTAATTGCTCTTCTTTCACACTGCAGCCACAGCATACTGGCACTGTCCCTCCCAGGGGCCTTCTGTGGTAGAAATGGGATTAACACTATCAGCTTTCCAAGCCACACTCTTGATTGGGTTCCTTTAATTGGTGAGAGGGTTTTTGCCAAATGCCCAATCAGTCTACAAGTCTGTTTGACTGGTTACCAGCTACCTCCATGCATACAGTTTGAGAGATACCATTGCATGGGACAGTGGAGGGGAATCATAGGGGATTGCTGGGTAGGCTTATCATGCAGGCTTGTGTTCATGTCTCCTGATAAAAGGTCAGTTCCAGGAGGGGCCATTGCATGATCAAAATAAATAAATGGCGTGTTATTTATGGATGCTCTTTAACTGCTGGTGTTCTCAGCGTCCTACTCTAAATTGGGCGTGAAAGATCGCTTAATTTTGCTCAGAGGCCTCTCTATCAGGCTTGAGGTTCTTTTAAATCTACGACACAGGACAAGTGATCTCTTCACTCCTGAAGACAATTGGGTTCCTCTGTCTATACATTGGGAGGTGAGACTAGAAGCTGAGCAAGATCCAGTTCAGGACCTTTACCTAAGCTCAGGACGTGCCCATGATGTGAGCATGCCATTGGAGACATTTACAATGGTAGAAAATTTAATCCCCATGGAACAAAAGGAAAAAATAAAAAATATATTAAATAATTCAACATTGAATTTAATTAGCAATTGATATTTGTATCAATAATCTTGGTAATCTTGCCGACTAAGGGTCTGTTGGATGCCTAACATCAGGCAGCCAACCTTTGCATCTGAAAAGCACAATTATCTGCTTAATGGAGTATATATGGTTGGTATTGTGAAAAGGAGGGAAGGCAGCGCACCTGTAGGTAATTCTGGAAAGGATAAAATATGCAATTAACAGTATGGGAAAGCAAGGATGCTATTGGCATAATAACAGTAATGGCAGCGATTGCATAGTGTGGCGGGTAAACACTGAAATATATAATGAAATTACCACATTTTCCTCCAAAACTGAAAGTATGTCCTTCTTTCCTCATAAAGTAACATTTATGCTTCTTCCGAATGTGTTTCTTTCCTTTACTCATACTGTTTCCACCTCTTTCTTTATTTTCTTCTATGTCAAAACAGCCTTTTTTAAGGCTAACAATGACATAACTAAAGAGCTAGTAGATCTCGTAATGCTGGCAGTTATTGTTAAAAGTATAAAAAAAAAAAAATAATAATAATAATAGTTTTATTTATTAGTAATGCTGCTATGTTTTCGTTAAAAAGAAACAAAGCAATTGGTAAGTTTTTATTTGATAGTAACTTTGTATGTTAAATTTCCCCATTTAACCCAAAATATTACTTGATATAATGTATTAAGAGCACTACAATTCCAGTGTGATGATGACAGGGGTATCTTCATGTTCTGATAAAATCACCTTTAACTAGCCCATGTAGCACATAACTTCAAATAACCAACATCTGCAATGGGTAGGTTAACCTAAAACAATATATAATCCGGGTCCCGTCATTTCTCCACCATTTTCAGACTCCAAAAAGAGTTATTGGTTAATGCACATTGTTTATAACTTGTTAGTTTTAAAGAATCATGACAATAAAAATATTCTTTATATGTGAAACAAGTATGTTTTTATTTCTTTATTTAAACAATGTGACCAAGGGAACAATAGTTAATACATAAAAATATATTTTATTTTCAATGTTATCTTGCTTCATCCATAACTGGGTGCATTCTCTTAGAATTAAATGAGGAACAAAAATAGAACATGCTACAATATTTAACAACAAATAACCATGCTACTACTGTCATCTAGCGGCTATTAACCGGTTGCTTTCCCTTGGTACTGCCTGCTCATTTTTGCAGCGTTTTTTCAATTTCTAAAGTTGGTATGGATTTGCAACATTGTGGAGTAAACAGACCCATAGTCAGCAACATTACCTACATCTTTTACTACTCATTAAATGGAAGACATGTTTCTGATGCTCCGTGTTTCTATTATCAATTTCTGCTCAACTGAAGCCGGTCCCCATGGCCACGCTCGCTAAAGCGTCTCGCTTTGGTGCTTCGTGGGCAGGGGATCGTGGGTTCGAGTCCCGTCTTGGGCATGGATGTTATATGTTTGTGCAATGTGTATATATTTGTAAAAGAAACAGTAAAACCAGTAATCAGTAAAACCTACGGGGGGGGAAATGTAAATAGGGATACAGTACCGGAGTCCTGATCAGACTCCTATATTTAAAAAAAAAAAAAAAAAAAAAACCAGCATGGTCCGTCATGATGGTTGACCTTGTCTCTGGTGGTGCTTGAATGAAACCTCTGCACAGTAAGTCACTGGCAGGGTTTCAAAGTCAATATTGTAATTTTAATTAAAAACAGTTAAAGTTTATTGAAAAGAAGTAATTGGCTCTTGATCCTTGCTACTTAATAATTTAAAGAAAAGAAGAAGAATAGAAATTTTCATCTTTAGTCCATTTATTATTCATGGTCTCAATTAGATTGTTGGTCCAGTAATGTCATGCTTAGAATTCATCATAACAAGCTCCTGGCTGAAGCATATTCAACATAGGTAGCAAAAATACTGAGAGGAGATATGTTAGCAGCTATTCTGTACAAGCAGAGGTGCACAAGACCTTGGAGCTCCTCATGCAGTGTGGTAAATACCTGTACGTTAGACAAATTGACCAATGAAGAAATTCAGAAAATCTTAAAAGATCAAGGTGCTACCACTGTGTATAGCATTCACTGGAAAGAAAGAGATGAATTTGTGTCCACCTGGACTCTGATTCTTAATTTAAAATGTAGAATTATAGTATTCCACCCAAAAATTTGATACCAAGATTTCCCTGGAAATGTTTTGAGACTATCTGAATCCAAAACAATTCATGGCACAGTAGAGTTCTCTTAAATGATTAAAGCAGGGTATAAATCCATCAAGTTATGGCAAACCCACTCAGATGTTTAAGTGTCACTGCTGTGGACAATCAGATATTTATCTAATGGTGAGTTTACCCTGGTAGGTGAACTCACATTACAGCAACATGGAGATGTTAACTCCAATTAGCATCTACTGCAGCAGTGAGCATTCATCAGGTATCTAAGAATGAACACATTTTATAGAGGAAACAGTGATCTAAAAGATAGGTTAGAGCGATATCCTCATCAGAAGCACAGAATAGAGCATATACACAAAGGAAACTCCGCTGTAATCCGTGTGCCAAAATTCAGTGCCCATGCGCGAATTCCGCCATACTTGGATCGAGTAAATGCTATGTTGTTGAAGTTACTTCGTGCTATACATTTTATTAATGTTATTAATTGTGTATTTTAGCTACTGGGATTATATTCTATTCAATGATTATATTATACACTGTATAAGTTAGAATATTTGTTGACTCTTGAAGCATTACTGCTCTTATAATGAGCCGTAATAAGAGAAAAGGCGACCAATAGTGCTCAGACTCTAATGCAAAAATAATACAAATACAATTAATATGGCAAAGAAACATGGAATGTCTCCTGTAAAGCTAGTAATGCGGTTTATCATGTGTTTGCATCAAGCTTCAGGTTGGTTTTCTTTTTTTTTTTTTTTTTTTTTTTTCTATAATAGGACTGATTCATTCTGCCTAATCATATTTACTGTCCATTCTAATTCAACATATTAAGCCTTTTTGTTATTTTATTAAATAAAGCTTGGCAGCCCATTGAATCACTTGGTTATTTACTCTTATCTACATATTTTCCTAACCATAATTTCAGGTTGCTTCGGTTTGTTTTGTAGAAATGCACAGCAAACAAAACAGTTTGAAAAATCTGATGTGTTCCATTCATATGATTTTTTCTAGCTGTTCCACAAACAAAATTTTCTTACAAAAAAGATGGTTCTTTATCTACATCATGCTAATCAAAATAAAAATTACCAGAATTAGTCTTAATACTTGCTTCTTAGTAAGTAGAAGAGAAATAAGAGAATGCACAGGCTAAAGCGTTAGTCAAATCTTATAAAAGCCGGTGACATTTAAGCATTTAAACTTAGTATCTTTCAAGAATGCGACACAAAGATTTTCAAAAAATTCCCCACACCCCCAACTATCCTTTACATAAAACATTTTTCGAAATTTTTTATTTTCTCAAAAATGGCTCTAACGATTTTTATTAAAATACTGTATGTTATTTTATACAAATAAAATGTATATTTTGAACTCTCTAGGAATAGCCTCTGAAGAGCTCTTTATTCTGGTTGGAGTTTGCAGAATTTTGCATAATGGTTACAATGTAAGAAATAGGCAAAAACGTACTGCATAAAATCTAGATTTCGTTAAAACACAAATTTTATGTCATATACCTTTTTTATGTAGAGCTGATGGTTTCTAAGAAATTCTTTGTTACTGGCTTCAATTTTAAACTAATCAACTTTTCTCCAACGGGACCATAAAAGCGAACAAAACATGAATTGTTTTACATACTGACTGGCTTTTAAAAGATTTGACCATCACTTTGCCATAATGTATTCCCTTAATTCCCTTCTATTTACAAGGAAGCAAGTACTAGATCATTTCTGCTAATGTTTTTCTTGATTCGTATGGCATAGATAAAAGAATAATCTTTTTTAAGAAAAATTTGTTTGTGGAACAGCTAAAGAACGTTATGGGAATGGCAAACATCAAATTTTTGTGCACTACGTTTTCCTCTATCTCTTATGGTTTACCAGTCACACAAAAGTTATATAAAAGTAATCCAGAATGAAGAGGTCTTCAGAGGCTCTTCCCAGAAAAATCAATTAATGAATTTTGTTTGTCATAAAAATATCTTAAACCTGCGACATTTTAATCAAAACTGTAAGAGATAGATAAAATCTTACTTCACAGACACTATAGATCCTCTTAAAGCCCACAATTTGTCAAGTACATTTTTTATGGTATTATCCATTTTTGTTCCCCCAGGGGCCTACTACGGTAGGTACGGGTTTGGTGCACCCAAGGTCCCGAGCCAACCTTGACTTTCTCAGTGGGCAACCTCTGAGTGGTGAGAGAGTCACTAGGTAAAATGCCCACCCACGTGTAGGCCGTGCGTGGAGACCTTTGTCGGTGGAAAGGAATATCCTGGTTGGTTGAGGGTTGCATATCTGAGCCTGGGCCTTCTGGTGATTAGGGAGTGTATGCAACTTAATACACCACTTTGGTTTCTGCTTCACCTAAACGGGAGGCTAGGGACTAGCCCACCCCTAGTCAATCGGCCAGGACTAGGTATTATACCGAACTCCAGGGTGAGTGGGACAGCGAGCCAGCTATATCCCCTGTGTAGCCCTGTCATCCCAGTGGGATGACCCCTTGTTGGACTCCATGGTGGGTGGGGAGCACCGGGGGATGAAAATAAAAATTTACATTAATAGCAAAATCAAAAAAATCCATTAAATATGGTATTGAGTTCGGAAAACAAGTAGTCGAGTGTTGTGGTCCTCGCTACTTGATTGTCAATAGAACAGAGGAAGGAAGAAAGTTCTCTAGCGTAAGCCCTTTTATTATTCAAAAGGGTCTTGATAACATTGCTGGTCCTGTTTAAATCATGTATAAGAGCTCGTAATGGCACGCTCCTGGTAGAAGCAGAGTCAACATCCCAGGCTGCAAAAATACTGAAGGCCAAACAAAATGTTAGCTAGCTATCCAGTAAAGGTCGATGTACACAAAAGCTTGAATTCCTCACGCGGTGTGGTAAACACCCGTGCACTGGACGGTTTGACCTGTGAGGAAATTCAAGAAAATCTTGCTCCTCAAGGCGTAATATCTGTGTATCGGGTTCAAAGAAAAGTAAATGGAGAATTCGTGCCTACCCGTACCCTGTTTATTACCTTTGATCGGGTAGATCTCCCACAAAGGATAATGGCAGGGTATGAATCCATTGAGGTAAGACCGTATATACCGAACCCGCTCAGATGTTATAAGTGTCAGCGCTTTGGCCACACCAGTGAATTCTGCAACGGCGAGTCTACCTGTGTGAACTGTGGCAAAATCTCGCATGACGGAGAATGCACATCAGCTCCAACGTGTGTTAACTATAACGGTGAACATCCATCAAGTTCCCGCAGTTGTCCCCGTTTTGCAGAGGAAAAGACGGTCCAGAAGATACGGGTCAAAGAGAAGGTGTCCTTCTTGGAAGCCCGGAAACTCTTGCGAATCCGCCAACCTTCTGTCCCGAAGTATGGTACCTATAGCTCAGTTGTAGCTAAATCGGTACAAAGTCGGAAAATCGAAACTCAAACCTGCGATATAAACGCGGTCACGATTGCAGAAAAGATTCTCACAGCCAGCTCACTTCCTAGGCCTTCTACTTCAACATCTAAGTCAGTAGTAACATCTGAAACTATAAAAAGCGCAAAAATTAAATCGCCGCCAAAGCAATCGACCTCCACCAACAAGTCTGGCAAGCTAATAATATATAAAGAACCAGAAAGAAAGTTTAAGAATACCTATGAGAGAACTGACTTCCTCAAACAAAGTGTAAAGCCTTTTCCCAAAGCAACAAAGGGAAACAAGAGTCCACGGAGGTCCTCTTCTGAGGATTCGACTTGGAAGGACTCAGGTCGGCGACTATTATCTTCGCCGGTCTCTACTTCCAATCGGTTCGAGGTACTCGAACCGAAATTTTCAATTGGAAATGGGTTCTCCCAAGTGGAGGAGATGGAGGAAGGTGATACTGCCCTCACTGCCAGCAGGACAGTGCAAAGAGGCAGGACCATCCTTCCGCAGAAGCTGTCTTCCCGACACCTAAAAAGAATAAACTCAACCGACCTCCGCAGCCCTCATAATAGAAACAACCACAATGTACAACTAATCCCATTATAAAGAACATGGCTATTCTACAATAGAACTTACGTGGAATAAGAACACATCGACCTGAGCTTGAACTGCTGCTTAACCAGCACGATCCTTATGTCGTGTGTTTGTAAGAGACTAAGCTCCGTCCAAGAGACAGCTTCAAAATCAAACGGTACACCCCAGTAAGGTGTGATCTATCATCGGAAGAGGGTGTACCTGCGCACGGAGGCACTATGATGCTCATCAGAGATGATATATTCGCGCAATGTGTATCATTACAGTCCGACATCCAGTCAGTAGCTGTAAGGATTAAACTGTCACATACCAGATTCACCATTTGTAATATATACCTTCCTCCGAGTTACGACCTCTCGCTCACTGATTTAGGGGATCTAATTTCTCAATTACCAACACCGTTTCTATAGGTAGGTGATGTAAATGCCCACCATCCACTTTGGGGCTCACCCGGGCTTGTGCGAGAGGTAAGTTAATTGCTGATTTTTTGAATAATTATAACCTAATTCTCCTGAACACCGCAGAACCTACATTTCTTTCTGATGCTTTCAATAGTTTTCACACTTGGATTTAGCAGTTTGTTCACCAATATTAGCATATTTCTTACAGTGGAATATCATCTCTGATCTACATTCTAGTGACCACTTTCCATGTCTTATCAGTCTCTTGCCACAAATTACATGTTCCACACGTTTACCTAGATGGCGTATAGATCAAGCCAACTGAAACCTTTACTCCCGGTTGGCTGTCTATTATTACAACGAGCACGACTCTGTGAATGTCTTAGTGGAGCACCTCACAAAAAATATTCTTGATGCTGCCGAGCAGTCTATTCCACGGTCGACGACCCAAACCAGTCGTCGATTTCCGGTACCTTGGTGGGCTGCAAAAATACTGAAGGCCAAAATGTTAGCTAGCTATCCAGTAAAGGTCGATGTACACAAAAGCTTGAATTCCTCACGCGGTGTGGTAAACACCCGTGCACTGGACGGTTTGACCTGTGAGGAAATTCAAGAAAATCTTGCTCCTCAAGGCGTAATATCTGTGTATCGGGTTCAAAGAAAAGTAAATGGAGAATTCGTGCCTACCCGTACCCTGTTTATTACCTTTGATCGGGTAGATCTCCCACAAAGGATAATGGCAGGGTATGAATCCATTGAGGTAAGACCGTATATACCGAACCCGCTCAGATGTTATAAGTGTCAGCGCTTTGGCCACACCAGTGAATTCTGCAACGGCGAGTCTACCTGTGTGAACTGTGGCAAAATCTCGCATGACGGAGAATGCACATCAGCTCCAACGTGTGTTAACTATAACGGTGAACATCCATCAAGTTCCCGCAGTTGTCCCCGTTTTGCAGAGGAAAAGACGGTCCAGAAGATACGGGTCAAAGAGAAGGTGTCCTTCTTGGAAGCCCGGAAACTCTTGCGAATCCGCCAACCTTCTGTCCCGAAGTATGGTACCTATAGCTCAGTTGTAGCTAAATCGGTACAAAGTCGGAAAATCGAAACTCAAACCTGCGATATAAACGCGGTCACGATTGCAGAAAAGATTCTCACAGCCAGCTCACTTCCTAGGCCTTCTACTTCAACATCTAAGTCAGTAGTAACATCTGAAACTATAAAAAGCGCAAAAATTAAATCGCCGCCAAAGCAATCGACCTCCACCAACAAGTCTGGCAAGCTAATAATATATAAAGAACCAGAAAGAAAGTTTAAGAATACCTATGAGAGAACTGACTTCCTCAAACAAAGTGTAAAGCCTTTTCCCAAAGCAACAAAGGGAAACAAGAGTCCACGGAGGTCCTCTTCTGAGGATTCGACTTGGAAGGACTCAGGTCGGCGACTATTATCTTCGCCGGTCTCTACTTCCAATCGGTTCGAGGTACTCGAACCGAAATTTTCAATTGGAAATGGGTTCTCCCAAGTGGAGGAGATGGAGGAAGGTGATACTGCCCTCACTGCCAGCAGGACAGTGCAAAGAGGCAGGACCATCCTTCCGCAGAAGCTGTCTTCCCGACACCTAAAAAGAATAAACTCAACCGACCTCCGCAGCCCTCATAATAGAAACAACCACAATGTACAACTAATCCCATTATAAAGAACATGGCTATTCTACAATAGAACTTACGTGGAATAAGAACACATCGACCTGAGCTTGAACTGCTGCTTAACCAGCACGATCCTTATGTCGTGTGTTTGTAAGAGACTAAGCTCCGTCCAAGAGACAGCTTCAAAATCAAACGGTACACCCCAGTAAGGTGTGATCTATCATCGGAAGAGGGTGTACCTGCGCACGGAGGCACTATGGTGCTCATCAGAGATGATATATTCGCGCAATGTGTATCATTACAGTCCGACATCCAGTCAGTAGCTGTAAGGATTAAACTGTCACATACCAGATTCACCATTTGTAATATATACCTTCCTCCGAGTTACGACCTCTCGCTCACTGATTTAGGGGATCTAATTTCTCAATTACCAACACCGTTTCTATAGGTAGGTGATGTAAATGCCCACCATCCACTTTGGGGCTCACCCGGGCTTGTGCGAGAGGTAAGTTAATTGCTGATTTTTTGAATAATTATAACCTAATTCTCCTGAACACCGCAGAACCTACATTTCTTTCTGATGCTTTCAACAGTTTTCACACTTGGATTTAGCAGTTTGTTCACCAATATTAGCATATTTCTTACAGTGGAATATCATCTCTGATCTACATTCTAGTGACCACTTTCCATGTCTTATCAGTCTCTTGCCACAAATTACATGTTCCACACGTTTACCTAGATGGCGTATAGATCAAGCCAACTGAAACCTTTACTCCCGGTTGGCTGTCTATTATTACAACGAGCACGACTCTGTGAATGTCTTAGTGGAGCACCTCACAAAAAATATTCTTGATGCTGCCGAGCAGTCTATTCCACGGTCGACGACCCAAACCAGTCGTCGATTTCCGGTACCTTGGTGGACTGATGAATGCCGGAATGCCATTCGTGCTCGCAGGCGTCCTCTCAGGATTTTCCAACGTCGCCCAACACTGGATAACCTGATTGAGTATAAAAAGATGCGTGCCAAATCTAGGCAGGTTGCTAAGGATAGCAAAAAGACATCATGGAGCAAGTTTGTAGCGTCATTCAATCGACATACGCCTTCCTCTATCGTATGGGATAAGTTAAGGCGCGTGGACGGAAAAATGACTCTTACGCCAATCGCGGGTCTTAAAACAGCTGTAGGAGATGTTGTTGATAAGTTTGACGTAGCCAACACTTTTGGCGGTGCTTTCGCTCTAGTGTCTAGCTCAGAGAATTATTCGCCTGATTTTCTTCCCGTTAAGGCTCAGGTGGAATCGCAAGTTTTCAACTTTCGTTCTAATAATCTTGAAGATTACAATCGACTCTTCACCATGAGGGAGCTAGACCATGCACTATCATCTTCGCAAAACTCTGCACCAGGTCCTGATGGAATACACGTCCAAATGTTGCAACATCTCTCTCCTGAAGGTAAGGCCTTCCTACTCGAGGTCTATAATCGTGTTTGAGTTGACGCCACTTTTCCAGAAAAGTGGCGAGAGGCCACCATCTTACCTATTTTGAAACCTGGAAAGGACCGTTTACTTCTATCCTGCTACCGTCCAATTTCCCTCACCAGTTGCGTTTGCAAGGTGATGGAACGCAAGATCAATGGACGGCTGACATGGTGGCTGGAAACTCATAACCTACTGACCAACACCCAGTGCGGTTTTCGACGACGTCGTTCAGCAGCTGACCATCTTGTCTCGATTTCGACGCAGATAATGAATGAATTCATGAAGAACTGTCAAACCATTGGGGTGTTCTTTGACCTCGAGAAGGCTTATGATACCTGTTGGCGGGCAGGAATAATACGTTCCCTATACAACTGGAACATCCGTGGACGCCTTCCGTTATTTACTCAGGAGTTTATGAGGGACCGCGTTTTCCGAGTAAGGGTCAGCTCGGTTTTATCAAATATTTTTGTTCTAGAGAACGGAGTGCCACAGGGATCGGTACTAAGCGTCACGCTGTTTGCTATAGCAATTAATTCTATCTCGAAATGTATTCTCCCAGCAGTATCGTCCTGCTTATTGGTAGACGACTTTGCCATATATTGTACTTCTCAGCGCACACCTTCTTTGGAGCGCCGTCTGCAACGGTGTTTAGACAACCTCTCAGATTGGAGCTCTATAAATGGCTTTCGCTTCTCTGCTGAGAAATCACTCTGCGTGAACTTCTGGCGCCGCAGGAGGCGATTACCACCTTCGCTGCGGTTTGGCACAGTTTTACTACCATTCGTGGATGAGACGAGATTCCTTGGGTTGATATTCGATAGAAAACTGTGTTGGTCACCACATATAGCACAGCTGAAAGCGCGCTGTAACCGTTCTCTGAATATTCTACGGATACTAAGTGGCAAATCTTGGGGAGCGGATCGGACAGTTTTGCTGCGACTTTATCACTCACTGATCCGAGCCAAGTTAGATTTTGGAAGCATAGTTTATTCTTCGGCAAGACCATCTGTGCTTAGACACTGTCCATAATCAGGGTATTGGTGTGGCTGTTGGAGCTTTTCCAACCAGTCCAGTAGCCAGCCTTTATGCTGAATTGGCGGAACCCCCTCTGCAGTGTAGACGAGATATTCTATTAACAAATTATGGCTGTGGGCTAAAGTGCATGCCTTCGCATCCAACGTTCACTCCTTTTTTAACACCGAGCTGGACGAACGTTATAGCAATATCTCAATTAGTCCACGGCCCCCAGGTGTTCGCTTCCGAATGCTTCTTCATAAGCACGATATCGTAATGCCTAGAATGTTTCCCAATGGAGAAAGGGTGCACCCACCTTGGTTACTTACAACATCCCACGCAAACCTCGGGGTGACGGCATACCGAAAGTCTATAATGCCTTTTTCTAGTATCCGTAGATGTTTTTTAGAATTGTTGTCAAACTACAATGTCCGAACTTGTATATATACTGACGGCAGTAAGTGTACCGTTGGTGTTGGGTGCGCCCTTGTTCATGATACCGAACAATATACATTCGGTTTTCATAGTGGCACATCTATTTATAGTGCGGAGCTATACGTAATATATCGAGCCATTCTGCACGTTGACCGTCGAAATTTAAGTGACTGTCTTATATTGAGTGATTCCCTGAGTGCACTTCAGAGCCTTAGTGATCTCTACAACTATCATCCTATCGTGCAGCGTATCCAGGATGCCCTCCACGTTTTATATACTTCCGGGGTTAATTTGGAGTGTGCATGGATTCCTAGTCACATTGGCATGCCGGGGAATGACCTGGCAGATTTTGCAGCAAAGGCGGCAACCACAGAGCCCAGTACAAACATTTCTTGTATAACATCGGAAGACTTTAAGCTTGTTGTGCGCTGGGTGATACTTTCGTGCTGGCACAATGAGTGGTCAGCTCTCCGCGGAAACAAGCTTAGAGTAGTGAAAGACCTTCCAACAAACTGGGTAACTTCTTCTCGTCATTTTCGACGGGAGGAAGTAATTTCGGCTCGTTTGCGTATTGGCCACTGAAATTTTACACATAGTTTTCTTTTTAAGAGTGCATCTCCTGCATTGTGTCCACTTTGTGGAGAAGATTTGTCTGTCCGTCATGTGTTGCTAGATTGTGTTAATCTAGCACATATTCGGGAATCACTGCAACTGCCGGTCAGTTTTGCAGAAGTCCTGGCGGACGACAGTCGAGCGGTAGCTAAGATTTTTGAATTTTTATCGAAGATACCCTTCAAATTTCGGATTTAGTTGTTTTTATCCTTGTTTTTGTATTACTTTTTTCTTTTCTTTTCTCTAATCACCAATCTGTGGTTTTTGCTATGATAAACTTTTTACCCTAATTTTTAGACTAATCTTTCGTTCTTATTAATAATATGTCTTATTGAGCTTTATCTCTGGATTTTGCCATGAATTGTTTAATAAGGGCGCTGATGACCTTGCAGTTAAGCGCCCATAAACACTAACCATCATCATCATCATCTAGCACATATTCGGGAACCACTGCAACTGCCGGTCAGTCTTGCAGAAGTCCTGGCGGACGATAGTCGAGCGGTAGCTAAGATTTTTGAATTTTTATCGAAGATACCCTTTAAATTTCGGATTTAATTGTTTTTATCCTTGTTTTTGTATCAGTTTTGATTTTTTTTCTCTCAAATCACTAATCAATGGCTTTTTCTATGATTACTTTTTACATTAATTTTTAGACTAATGTTTCGTTCTTATTAATAATATTTCTTATTGAGCTTTATCTCTGGCTTTTGCCATGATTTGTTTAATAAGGGCGCTGATGACCTTGTAGTTCAGTGCCGATAAACACTAACCATCATTATCATTTTCATGAAGCTTAAATTGCCTTCCTCTTCTAGGTTTATTATATACTTTTATTAGGCTAGCTATCTAGGATTATTAACACCTGCTTCACCAATAGGGATCTTTCCTATCTCCGTGGTCCTTTCCCACGGTTTCTGCGTGGACTCCGACTTGTGTGCTCTTCGGAGGACTCTTGAATGAAGGTTGAGTGAACCCTTCTCACTGCCCCTCTTTGTAAGTCTACGTGCGGAGCTCATACCATAAGTCAAGTACACCCACGTAGTCCTTATTTAGGCCCGCTTTTCCTCAGATGTCTCCTCGACTGCATGTCAAGGGGACAGATTTGGAGCTGCGACGTGTTACCGCTGACTGGAAGTGCAATGTAATCAACCACAAGTCTCCTGAAACCCCCTGACCCTCTACGGTTAGGATACGTAAAGCCGAGGGCCACAGGCGGTTATGCCTGTGATAGGGGCCTAAAGTTGCACTTGCCGATGGTGCAAGACTTACACTGGGAATCCGTAGTGATGGTTGAAGGCTAACTTTTCTGAAATATTCTTAGGGCTCGGGCGGAGCGGAGCGGAGGTCCCTGCGCTGGCACAGACCGGGAGGTTATGGTGTCTTTCCTTCTTCACGCCCCTGATGGCAGGCTGACGCCGACAGTTCCGGACGCACTTCTTTGTCGTCAGAGAGTGGGGCTCTCTCTGGCGCGGCTCCTCGGCCCCAAATTGACGACCTTGCAATGAAGGCGGCCTCTTCTCCACGCCCCCCTTCCAATAAGAAGCGCTGCCTCGACAGTTAGGACCTTGCTACAGTTTTTGGCACGCCTAAAAAACCACGGTTTCTTGTAATGGGCTGTTCAGAGGAGGACAAGTCCATGCATAATGTTAGTGCATGTCGATTAGCCCGCTCTCTTGATTCACTGGTTGGTCCCCTCCGTACGGTAACCCGACAATGTAACGGCACGCTACTTCTCGAGGCGAAGACAGATAAGCAGATCGACTTGCTGATGTCCCTCAAATCCATTGCTGGTATTTCTGTGGCCGTTACTACCCACCTTACCTTGAACTTGTGTAAAGGTGTGGTCACCCACGAGGTTTTTGCCAACGAGACCGATGAGGACCTGAAATTCTTCTTCGAACCGGAGGGTGTTGTTGATATTTACCGCGTAAAACGCAAGCTGGAGGGCCAGTTGGTCCCCACCTCCACCCTCATTTTGACATTTAATAAGTCGTCCTTGCCTGAGCGCATTTCCATTGGCTATTTTAACCTCCGTGTACGCCCATATATCCCCAACCCCATGCGGTGCTTCAAATGTCAGAAGTTTGGTCACACCTCCCAGCATTGTCGCTCTGACTCAGCTATTTGCATGTTATGTGGTGAGAAGGCTCATGACTCGATTGCCTGCAGTGCTCCACTCCACTGTGTTAACTGTGACGGTGACCATTCTTCAAATTCTAAGGACTGTCCTAAGTGGCAAATCGAAAAGAAGACACAGGCTCTTCGGGTCACCGAAAAGTTGTCGTTCTCCGAGGCCCGTCAACAGTATAAACTTCGCCATGCTGTTGAGCTTCACACCGTTACGCTACAGTTACCGCCAATCTGACTCCAGCTTCTAAATTGCGAGCCCGGCATCCATCCATTGAACCTCGTATCGGTCAGCCTACTAGGCCCCAAACCCGCTCCTTACACTGGCAGACAGGTGACCACCTGACCTCATCCTCTTCCGACACTTCTTCGTCGAAACTAAAGGTTATCATACCCAGTAAGTATAAGCAGGTTGTGGAAAGTTCCAATTCCACTGTCCCTGTAAATCCACCGTCTACCAGTACCTCTCGGCCTCAGGGACGCGGTGATCGGAAGACATCGCTCTCCCCTGCTTCCAGCGCTAAAATCAGCTAAGTTGTCCAGCTGACATCCTCTGACAGTGATGCCGAATCTTCGTCAATGGACGTGACTGGGGACTCCGGTTTTCAACCTACGAAACACCACTCCCGTGCGAAACTCAAACGCTGACCATGAGTTTTCTGTCCTGGAATGTCAATGGCTACCGCTCCCGTATAGAAGAGTTGCAACTTCTTATCTTCCGATACGCTCCCCTTCTTCTCTGTCTCCAGGAAACGCGCCTATCAGAACAACAGCCACTGTGTTTGCGTGGATACACAACCTATCGCAGTGACCTTAATGATGGGCTCCGTGCCCACGGTGGCGTTGCTATATTGGTGCAAAATTCCACCTTCTCTAGGCAAGTGACTCTTACTACTACCCTTCAGTCTGTTTGTGTTGAAGTCTTCTTTCCCACCCTAACTCTCACAATATGCAACATGTATCCGCCGCCTGGTATACCCATCTCTGACACTGACCTTGGTAACATGTTGTCTGCTCTCCCTACTCCTTGTGTGGTAGTTGGGGATTTTAACGCCCACAACTCTATTTGGGGTTCTCACCGCACTTGTGTTAGGGGGACATTGATTGAGCGGCTCTCAGACATGCACAACTTCATTCTACTAAATACAGGAGATTCCACACACCTCTGTCTCTCCTCTGGGTCTTTCTCAGCTATTGATTTAGCGTTCTGCAGCCCTTCTGTTGCGCTATCCTTTGAATGGAGCATCCTTCAGGAACCTTGTGGCAGTGATCACTTTCCCATACTTCTTCATTTTCTAGCATCACCTCAGCCTTCTCTCTCTTCTCCAAAGTGGCGTTTTTCGAACGCTGCTTGGCCTGTGTTTCAACAGTCCTTCAGTCTTTCTGACGGGTGTTTTTCCAACGTGGACGATATGGCCACTCATTTTACTGAGGCTGTCCTCTCAGCCGCCTGCTCTTCCATTCCACAGTCCTCTGGAGGTAGCAAACGACTATCCGTACCATGGTGGAATACTACATGCGCAAAAGCCGTTTGTGCCCGAAAAACTGCCCTTCAGCACCTTAAGCGCCATCATAGGATGGAAAATTTAATTATGTACAAGAAACTCAAATCTCAAGCACGAAAAACCATTCGGGAGAGTAAAACCACCTCTTGGAATGTTTACATTTCCTCTATTTCGTCCAACACACCTTCCTCGGAAGTTTGGCGTAAGGTTCGCAAACTCAAAGGCCGTTCCTGCCCTCTTTCTGTCAGTGGGTTGCTGCACAAGGGCTCCATTGTATCAGTACCAGCAACTGTTGCCGAAATTCTTGACTCTCACTATGAGACAGTCTCGAATTCTGGAAATTACACCCCGGAATTTCTGGCTCATAAAGCATTGGAGGAACGGCGTTCGCTGGACTTTTCTTCTCGTACCACTGAGGATTACAATGCGGCCTTTACCTTGCCGGAGCTTCAGGCAGCACTCAGTTCCACCAGAGCTGCTGCCCCTGGACCTGATGGCATTCACAATGTCATGCTGCAACATCTGCCAACGCGTGCTCTGGTTTTCCTTGTACGGCTCTACAATAAAATTTGGACTGACCATACTCTTCCTACTTCATGGCGTGAGGCGTTTATAATCCCTATTCCCAAGGAAGGGAAGGACCGCTTTCTACCTTCCAATTATCGCCCAATTTCCCTGACGAGCTGCTTATGTAAGCTGCTGGAGCGCATGGTAAATCGTCGCTTATTATGGGTCCTAGAACATCGGAAACTATTGTCCGATCTTCAGTGTGGGTTTCGACCAGACCGTTCGACGTCGGACCATCTCGTTTCCTTGGCCAATGCAATTTCCCGGGCCTTTGCGATGCGGCAGCACCTAGTGGCTATTCTTTGATATCGACAAGGCTTTTGAAACAACTTGGAGGCATGGAATCCTGCGCAAGTTACATTCTTGGGGTTTCCGGAGCGCACTTCCCTTGTTTCTCCAAACCTTCCTCTCGGAGCGGTATTTTCGGGTCAAACTGGGATCTGTGTTGTCGCGGAGACACACACTCAAAAATGGTGTTCCGCAGGGCTCTTTTTTAAGTGTCATTCTATTCTCCATTGCCATTAACGGTATTGTGGACACCGTTCGCCTACCAGTCCGCGCCTGCCTATATGTTGATGACTTCGCTATTTACTGCTCATCCGCTAGCATTCCAGTCATCGAACGCCAGTTACAGCTAGTTTTGACCAGAGTTTCTGCTTGGAGTGCTCACAGCGGCTTTCGGTTTTCCACATCGAAGACTGTGTGTGTTCACTTCTGTCGGAAGCGCACCTTACACGATGATCCATCTCTGTCTCTTGAGGGTAACTTGTTGCCATTTGTCCCCATTACCAAATTTCTTTCTTTTCTTCGACCGGTCGCTTACCTGGAAGCCTCACGTCTCTCACCTGCGGAAACGGTGCACTTCATCGCTGAATCTGCTTCGGGTGTTGAGTGGGACCCAGTGGGGAGCTAGTAGAGCGTCTTCTCCGCCTGCATCGCTCTCTCGTTCGCTCCATTTTAGATTATGGGAGTGTCGCTTATGGCTCTGCCGCTCGTACAACGCTCAACCTTTGGACTCCGTTCACCATACAGGTATTCGCCTGTGTACCGGAGCTTATCGCACTAGCCGAATAGAGGCGTTGCTTGCTGAGGCTGGTGAACCTTCTCTTTCTCTACGCCGCGAAATTTTATTGGCCAAATATGCTACAAAGCTTAGTGCGTTGGTTGACCATTCCACACACGGTGTTCTTAAACCTCTCTGTGCCTCTTCTTATGCGGATCGTCCTTCCCTCCCTCGCCCGTTATGTATACGTTTTCGCTCCCTGTTGGACAGCCTCAAGGTGACCCTGCCAAAGACGCTACCCATGGTACGCTGCCCATCCGTACCCTAGAAACGCCTCCATCCGGTCATAAACTTCGACCTCTCCACCTTCAATAAACATGATACCCCTCCATTAATCTACCGGCTCTCTTTTGAACAGCTTAAATCCTCTTACCCACAGTTTCAGTTTATATACACGGACGGTTCCTCTAATGGCACCTCAGTGGGCTATTCATTTCATACTACCCGTGACACACAGTACTACAAGCTACACCCTTTAGCAGTATTTTTACGGCCGAACTGACAGCTATTCACCAGGCTCTGCTGTATATACAGTATTCTGCTGACACTCGATGTCATCTGCACAGATAGCCTCAGTGCTCTACAATCTATCTCTGTTTTGTACTCTACACATCCCCTTGTACAACGAGTGCAGTTACTAATCCATCCGCTGTTACAACAACACTATGCAATTGTACTGTGTTGGGTACCTGATCACGTAGGCATATCAGGAAATGAAGCAGCAGATAGAGGCGCAAAACAGGCATTAGCGAAAACTCATATTGATATATCTCAGGTGCCACATCAGGATGTGTAGAATTATCTTCAGCGTCAGCTATACTCGCGATTGCAATCAAATTGGGCAACAACATCTTATAAACTCAGTGAAAACAAGCACACTATACGTCCTTGGAAAACGTCCAGCCGTAAGAACCGTCGTGAGGAAGTTGTTATCTGCCGCCTCCGGATTGGGCACACACACTTGACGCACAGACATCTCCTCCAAGGTAAGGATCAACCGCTCTGTTCATTTTGTACGCTCCCCATCACCGTGAAACGTCGTCTCATCGACTGCCACAATTTCACTGGAAGTCGTACCAAACACCGGTTGTCCCCCAGTCTCAAAATAATTTTATCCGACGACGATGACGTCATTGCACGTCTAATTTTATTATTACGCGAAAGCGGACTTTACAGTTTTATCTGATTTCACGTTGCCTCGTCTTTTACCTTCCTACTATTTTAGTTGCCCCTGACTGCTGGTCGACTCCTTAGGAGGAGCATGTAGTTTTTATCTGTTTTTACTGAACAACTATTCATGGGCGCTAATAACCCCAGCAGTTGATGCGCCCTAAAACTGCTACTCTACTACTACTTTTCCAACCAGTCCAGTAGCCAGCCTTTATGCTGAATCGGCGGAACCCCCTCTGCAGTGTAGACGAGATATTCTGTTAACAAATTATGGCTGTGGGCTAAAGTGCATGCCTTCGCATCCAACGTTCACTCGTTTTTTTAACACCGAGCTGGACGAACGTTATAGAAATATCTCAATTAGTCCACGGCCCCCAGGTGTTCGCTTCCGAATGCTTCTTCATAAGCACGATATCGTAATGCCTAGAATGTTTCCCAAGGGAGAAAGGGTGCACCCACCTTGGTTACTTACAACATCCCACGTAAACCTCGGGATGACGGCATACCGAAAGTCTACCATGCCTTTTTCTAGTATCCGTAGATGTTTTTTAGAATTTTTGTCAAACTACAATGACCGAACTTGTATATATACTGACGGAAGTAAGTGTACCGTTGGTGTTGGGTGCGGCTTTGTTCATGATACCGAACAATATACATTCGGTTTTCATAGTGGCACATCTATTTATAGTGCGGAGCTATACGCAATATATCGAGCCATTCTGCACGTTGGCCGTCGAAATTTAAGTGACTGTCTTATATTGAGTGATTCCCTGAGTGCACTTCAGAGCCTTGGTGATCTCTACAACTATCATCCTATCGTGCAGCGTATCCAGGATGCCCTCCACGTTTTATATACTTCCGGGGTTAATTTGGAGTGTGCATGGATTCCTAGTCACATTGGCTTGCCGGGGAATGACCTGGCAGATTTTGACACAAAGGCGGCAACCACCGAGCCCAGTACAAAAAGTTCTTGTATAACATCGGAAGACTTTAAGCTTGTTGTGCACAGGGCGATACTTTCGTGCTGGCACGATGAGTGGTCAGCTCTCCGCGGAAACAAGCCTTAGAGTAGTGAAAGACCTTCCAACAAACTGGGTAACTTCCTCTCATCATTCGCGACGGGAGGAAGTAATTTTGGCTCGTTTGCGTATTGGCCACTGCAATTTTACACATAGTTTTCTTTTTAAGAGTGAATCTCCTCCATTGTGTCCGCTTTGTGGAGAAGATTTGTCTGTCCGTCATGTGTTGCTAGATTGTGTTAATCTAGCACATATTCGGGAATCAGTGCAACTGCCGGCCAGTCTTGCAGAAGTCCTGGCGGACGATAGTCGAGCAGTAGCTAAGATTTTTGAATTTTTATCGAAGATACCCTTCAAATTACGGATTTAGTTGTTTTTATTCTTGTTTTTGTATTACTTTCTTTTCTTTTCTCTAATCACCAATCAGTGGCTTTAGCTATGATAAACTTTTTACCTTAATTTTTAGACTAATCTTTCGTTCTTATTAATAATATTTCTTATTGAGCTTTATCTCTGGCTTTTGCCATGATTTGTTTAATAAGGGCGCTGATGACCTTGCAGTTGAGCGCCCATAAACACTAACCATCTCTCTCCTGTGGGGAGGCGCATACATCCAGCTCTAAAGAATGTTCCCGTTTTATCGAGGAGAAGACCATACAGGAGATCAGCATTAAAGAGCATTTAAGTTTTCAGGCAGCACGGAAACGTTATCTCGACCTTCACCCGACTACCCCTTTGAAATATTCCGCTGATGTCCGCCAGCCGGTGCGGAAACAGGATGCTATAGTTCAGACGCTCCCTGGTCCTCGTGCCTGTGTGTCTGTAGGTATCCAGACCGCATCCTCCGAATACGTTTCTCCTCCAAAGGTAGCACCACCAGCTTCTTCTGTGCCATCTACATCTTCCGCCGCTGTTTCTGCCCGCCCGATTCGTAAATCGCCCATTCGTCGTACAAGTCGTTCTCGCTCCCCTAACCGCACCAGCACGACTTGTTCGGACACTGATACCAGCGATGGCAATCTGGAATTGTGTCCGGTTGGCGACCACACTAGACGGAGTCAAAGCCCAACGAAAAAGAGAAAGCTTAAACTGAACCCACCGGTCTCTGGCAACCATTAATTCGCTCCCTTACCGACGCACGCATAATGAACAGCAGCCTTCTTACCGTCCTCCTTATGTCCATCCTCCAATGGAATATACATGGTCTACGCACCCATCGGCCCGAACTGGATATTTTAATCCAGTCTTATTCACCCCTTATCGTTTGTTTGCTGGAGACCAAACTTCGCCCTCGAGATACCTTTGTTTTACGTCGGTATACCTCGGTTCGCTTCGATCTGGAACCGGATGAGGGCTCTCCTGCACACGGTTCTCTAGTTCTGGTACGTGACGACATGTGTTCCCCAACTGTTCCACTCACCACTCAACTGCAGGCTGTTGCTGTCCACCTTTCTCTTCCCGGTTTAGTTTTTCAGTGTGTAGTATCTATGTTCCACCTTCGTCTCCCCTCGCCGCTGCCGAACTTGTAAATTTAGTTTTGCAGTTACCTTCACCGTATCTTCTGGTGGGAGATTTCAACGCCCATCACCCTCTTTGGGGATCTCCGAGGGCGTGTGCGAGGGAAACCTTACTCAGCGATCTTCTGGACCAGCTGAATCTCTCCCTTTTGAATACTGGTGAACCTACCTTTCTCTCAGACTCTACAGGCACCCTTCCTCACCTCGATTTAAGTCTCTGTTCAGCACAGCTTGCACACCGTTTGGAGTGGAATGCTCTTTCTGACGCTTACGGCAGTGATCACTTTCCAGTTGTTATTACACTCCTTCATTGTACTCCTCCAACCACTGGCACCCCAATATTTCAGTTTAACAAAGCAGATTGGTCACTTTATACTCGCCTAGCCCGATTTTCCGTTGCCGAATATCTCACTGTCAATAACATGGTTGAGCACCTAACTTCCGTTATCATAGCCGCCGCCGAACGCACCATTCCCCGTACGTCTTCCCAACCTATGCGTACCTGGGTTTCTTGGTGGAACGAGGAATGCGGCAAAGCTATCCGTCCGCGGCGAAGTGCTCTTCGGGTTTTTAAACGTCACCCAACAGAAGATAACTTATTAGTCTATAAACGACTACGGGCTAGAGCGCGGCGCATTGTCCGTGAAAGTAAGAAGGCCTCTTGGAAGCGCTATGTGGAGATCTTTCATAGCTCCACGCCCACATCCGTTGTGTGGGATCGACTTTGGCGTGTAGCCGGTAAGGCAAAACCGTGCACTATACCCGGTCTTAGGGCAGGAGGTGACACCCTGGTGGAGCCGGCTCTTATCGCAGACACCTTGGGTAGAGCCTTTGAGGCAGTTTCCAGTTCCACCAATTATGACCCAGCTTTTATTCCCCATAAGGTTGCGTTGGAAGCCCAGGAGTTGTCATTCCGCTCCGACAACCATGAGGACTACAACCGCCCTTTTAGCCTTCGTGAACTAGAACATCCCCTCTCTTTTTCTAGGCATACAGCTCCTGGGCCCGATGCCATACATGCGTCACTGCTTCAGCATTTGTCTACGGATGGTAAGCTCTTCCTCCAGCTCTTTAATCGCATCTGGCTCGAAGGTGCGTTTCCTGCTGCCTGGCGCGAGGCCACCGTTGTTCCCATTCTGAAACCTGGCCAGGATCGCCAACTTCCTTCCAGCTACCGCCCAATTTCACTAACTAGTTGCGTTTGCAAGGTTATGGAACGTATGCTCAATGGGCGGTTTATGTGGTGTCTCGAGTCTCGGGGTCTCTTGTCGAATGTTCAGTGTGGGTTTCGTCGTTAACGTTCTACTATCGACCACCTGGTGTCTCTTTTGACCCACATTATGAACGGATTCCTGAGTAAAAGCCAGACTGTAGCTGTATTTTTTGATTTAGAGAAAGCTTACGACACATGTTGGAGAACTGGCATTCTCCGTACAATTCATCAGTGGGGTTTCCGTGGTCTCCTTCCAATATTCATTCGGGAGTTCATGAAACACCGGGTATTTCATGTGCGTGTGAGTTCGGTTTTATCTGATTATTTTACTCAGGAGAACGGAGTACCTCAGGGTTCAGTATTTAGTGTCACTCTGTTCCTTATAGCTATCAACCCTCCTTTGACTGCCTTCCCCCAGGGATTTCCTCGTCGCTGTTTCTTGACGATTTTGTTGTGTACCTCACAGCTCGGCGATCCTGTCTGCTCGAGCGTCGTCTTCAGCGGTGTCTAGACTCTCTTTCCTCCTGGAGTGTGGCAAATTGCTTTCACTTCTCCGCCGAGAAGACGGTTTGTGTAAATTTCTGGCGCCGGAAGCAGTTTCCTACTCCTCTCCGCCTAGGTACAGATATGCTACCGTTAGTTGAAGAAGCGAAATTCCTGGGCTTACTATTTGATAGAAAGTTATGTTGGTCTGCCCATATAACTTATTTGAAGGCGCGCTGCACACGTTCTCTTGATATTTTACGTGTTTAAAGTGGCACATCGTGGGGAGCCGATAGGAACGTTCTGCTATACCTCTATCGTACATTAGTCCGTTCCAAGTTGGATTATGGGTGTATCGTCTATTCTTCAGCGCGTCTATTCTTCGTCTATCCTTCGTCGTTTAAACACCATTCATCATCAAGGCATACGGCTAGCAACTGGCGCCTTCCGCACTAGCCCAGTCAGTAGTGTCTGTGCGGAAGCTGCAGAACCACCGCTATATAATCGCCGTGAGTTTCTCTTGTGCAGCTACGCCTGCCGTCTGTCCAGTATGCCTCACCACCCGGCTCATTCATACTTTTTTGATGCCTCTTTGGACGCTAATTACGCGTCTCGCTCCCTCGTCCTCTTACCACCAGGGGTACGTTTTCGCAAGCTTCTAGGGCAAATGAGCACGACCATGCCTACAGTGCTTCCCAAACGAGAAACTCATTTCCCTCCTTGGATTCGCCCTGGCAACTCTTTCTATCTAGGGTCCTCATCTCTTTCGAAGTCGACTACACCTGGTTTCATCCTTCGATCCCAATTTTTAGCCCTTAAAGACTAACATCGCGACCACATTTTTATTTAGGGTCGAAGAATGATCAAGGTGTTGGATGTGCTTTTGTGGTTGATAACCACTGTTTTACTTTTCGTCTTTTACAACAGTGTTCGATTTTTTTCAGCTGAGCTATTTGGTATTCTTCAGGCTCTTTTTTATGTGCGGCGACATGCGCTACCACTCACTGCAATATGTTCAGATTCTCTGACTGCTCTCCAAAGTCTTCGTCCGCTGTATACTTACCACCCAATCATACAGCGGATCCAAGATTGCCTTCACTCGCTTTCGGCAGCAGGTCTCCGTGTTACGTTTTTGTGGGTACCTGGTCACACGGGAGTAGCGGGAAACGAAAAAGCTGATTCTGCTGCCAAGAGTCAATTACATCATCCAGGATATTTTCTTCTTCCGTTCCCGCTAGTGATCTTAAGGTGGTGTGGCGAGGGACCATTTATTCTTGTTGAGCGACTGAATGGTCCAGCACTACTGGAAACAAACTGCGGGTAATGAAAGCACTCCCTGAATCCTGGAAAACCTCTTGTCGCACCTCCCGCCGAGAAGAGGTCATTTTATGTCGCCTGCGTATCGGACACTGTTATTTTAGCCACTGTCATTTATTACGAGGAGAGCAAACTCCAGTTTGTCGGTGCGGCGCAACCTTGACAGTGAGACACGTTTTAACCGATTGCCAATTTTTAGCAGCTACGCGACTGTCGTTGAATTTCCCCAGTGGCATGCGTGACATTTTAGCAGACCGTCTGACTGCTGTAGAACGGGTTTTATCTTTTATTCGACAGTGCCCTATGATTGGACGTGTCTAATTTTAATGGCGTTCTACAGCTTTTGTCACTAGTTTTATCTGTTTCTTTCAACCACCTTAGGTTTTTTTTTATACTTTATTTTCGGAGTGTTATCTCCTACATTTTAATCCTCGTTTTAGCATCTGTGTGCGTTTATAGCATGAAATCTTCGGCCTAAGTTTAAGTTTTATTTTATGCTGGGTTTTATTTTTCTTACATCTCCTAGGGCGCTAATAATCTTATAGCTTGGGCGCCCTAAAACCTTACTTCTCTCTCTCTCTCTCTCTCTCTCTCTCTCTCTCTCTCTCTCTCTCTCTCTCTCTCTCTCTCCGAACCCGCTCGAATGTTATAAATGTCAGCGCTTTGGCCACACCAGTGAAACTAGTTAAACTATAACGGTGAACATCCATCAAGCTCCCGTAATTGTCCCCGTTTTGCAGAGGAAAAGACAGTCCAGGAGATACTTGTTAAAGAGAAGGTGTCCTTCGTGGAAGCCCGGAAACTCTTGCGAATCTGCCAACCCTCTGTCCCGAAGTATGGTACCAATAGTTCAGTTGTAGATAAATCGGTACAAAGTCGGGAAATCGCAACTCAAACCTGCGATATAAACGGGGTCACGATTGCAGAAAAGATTCTCATAGCCAGCTGAGATTCTCACTTTCTTGGCCTTCGACTTCAACATCTAAGTCAGTAGCAACATCTCCTACATCTGAAACTGTAAAAAGCCCTAAAATTAAATCGACCTCGACCAATACGTCTGGCAAGCTCATAATATATAAAGAACCAGAAAGAAAGATCAAGATCATCTATGAGAGAACTGATTTCCTCAAGCAAAGCGTAAAGTCTATTTCCAAAGCAACAAAGGGAAACAAGAGTCCACGGAGGTCCTCTTCTGAAGATTCGTCTGGGAAGGACTCAGGTCGGCGACTATCATCTTCGCCGGTCTCCATTTCCAATCGGTTCGAGGTACTCACTTAGAATAGTGAAGGACCTTCCAACAAACTGGGTAACTTCCTCTCGTCAATCTCGACGGGAGGAAGTAATTTTGGCTCGTTTGCGTATTGGCCACTGCAATTTTACACATAGTTTCCTTTTTAAGAGTGAATCTGCTCCATTGTGTCCGCTTTTTGGAGAAGATTTGTCTGTCCGTCATGTGTTGCTAGATTGTGTTAATCTAGCACGTATTCGGGAATCACTGCAACTGCCAGTCAGTCTTGCAGAAGTCCTGGCCGATAATAGTCGAACGGTAGTTAGGATTTTTACATTTTAATCGAAGATACCCTTCAAATTTCGGATTTGCTAGTTTTTATCCTTGTTTTTGTATTAGTTTTGATTTTTTTTTTCTTTTCCTCAAATCACCAATCTGTGGCTTTTTCTATGATTACTTTTATACATTAATTTTTAGATTAATCTTTCGTTCTTATTTATAATATTTCTTATTGAGCTTTATCTCTGGCTTTTGCCATGATATGTTTGATAAGGGCACTGATGACCTTGTAGTTGAGCGCCCATAAACACTAATCATCATCATCATCATCATCATCATCAATGTGCTCCATGTAATGAGCCTTTGATGGTGCATCATTTTTTATTGTAGTGCCGCCTTTTTAGTGCGCTGCGTGCATCCCTGTGTCTGCCCACTGACCTCCCCACCCTTCTGGGTGACACACCTGAGGCTTGTGGGAGGCTTTTTACTTTTCTTCCCCGCTGTGGAATGTACAGTCAGGTTTAATTTTAGCTTGGGTTTTTATCTTTTTAGCAACCTGTCTGTAATGTTACCTTGCCTTTACCCATTCAGTGGCGTTCTCCTTGTTGTTATTTCTGTCTCTCCTTTTTTAAGTCTAGCCTTAGCAACCATTTTATACTGTACTTGTTTTAATACTTGTGCGGCACTCCTTTTTTACTGGTTTTTATGCGTTTTAACTTTTATCCCTTTTATATACCCTAGGGCGCTAATAGCCTAAGCAGTTGTGCGCCCTAAAGCCCTACTACTAGTACTACTATTACTACTTCACATTCAACGTTCACTCTATTTTTCTACAGCAGGCTGAACGAACGTAATAAAAACATCTCAGTAGGTCCAAGGCCTGCAGGTATTCGTTTCCAAGAGCTTCTTCAGAAGTACGATATTGAAGTACCTAGCATGTTTCCTAAGGGGAAGAGGGTGCACCTATCTTGGTTACATGCGACATCACACATAAATATTGGGATGATGGCATACGAATGTCTACAATGCCTATATCTAGTATCTGTAGATGTTTTTCAGAATTGTTTTGTCAAATTACAATGACCAAATTTGTATATACACTGATGGAAGTAAATGCACCGATGGTGTTGGATGTGCCTTTGTTTATAGAACCGCACAATATATATTCGGTTTTTATAGTAGCCCATCTGTTTATAATTCAGAGCTTGATGCAATATACTGAGCCATTCTGTATGTTTGCTGTCGAAATTTGGGTGACACCATATTATGAGTGCATATTAGAGCCATAGTAATCTGTACAACTACCATCCTGTCAAGCAGCATATCCAGAATCCCCACTATGCCTTACATACTTGCAGCAATAATGTGAAGTGTGCATGAATTCCTGGTCACATTTGCCTCCTGGGGATTGAACTGGCAGATTTGGCAGCAGAGACAGCAACCACAGAGCCCAGTACTAAAATTTCTTGTGTAAGAAGACTTGAAGCTTTTTAAGACTTTAAATTTGTTGTGCGAAGAGTGGTGCTTTGGTTCTGGTGTGTGGTCAGCTTTCTGCGGAAACACGCTTAGAGTAGTGAATATACTCAATATACTGGGTAATTTCCTCTCGTCTATCTGGATGTGAGGAAGTGATATTGGCTTGATTGTGTATTGGCCACTACAGTTTTACTCGCAGTTACTTTCTTAAGAGGGAACCTCCTCCTATCTGTGTGCAATGTATAGAAAATTTGTCTGGCCGTCATTCCTGTATATGTGCATGTTTCTCTAGCACATATTTGGGAATCAGTGCAACTGCTGATCAATCTTGGAGAGCATGGTAACCGAGTAGTAGATAAGATTTTTAAATTTTTATCAAAGGTAAACTTCAACTGAGGATTTAGTAATGTTTTTTCATATCATTTTTCAAAATAGTTTTCTAAATTCATCTTTGCCATGATTAACTTTATATACATTGAATTTTACATTTTGCTTTTGTCATTATTTATACTTATGATATTTTTTATTGATGTATATATCATGATTTGTTTCATAAGGGTGCTGATGATCTTGTGGAATGCCCTAAATACCAACCATCTTCATTATAATCATCGCCATTGTCGTCTACATCAGAACTGATATTCAGATAGTCATACTAATAACATAATACATTAATACTGAATTTTTTTCAAATAATAAAATATTTTATAAAGCATTAGCCTACAATGGACACAAGGGCTTAAACTGTCCACTATTGAAGTAATGGTTCAGATTGGATGAGTAATTTCCAAGATATGTTAAGACAAAACTTAGTATTACAATTCCTCTTTATAAATAACCTAGATGTTTCAACTAATGATGTATTGATGCAGGCTGTTCTTCGTGAAAAGCTGAAGTATGCCATCCACTTCTGCAAATCCATTGATACAGATGAGTATGCACGAGTTGCTATGCCAGGAAGTGGAGGAGCTTCAAGTAACTGTGATAGTGATGAACTGGATAGCATTGCTAGTGATGCCCCAGGTTCCATATAAATATTGTACATCATTCTTGTGTATAATTTTATTAGGTTAATTGTAAATGCCTTAGTAGCAATGTCATCAAGATCATCCAACTTGGAAACAGTGTACACCTGCATCTCTTTAACACATATAAAGTATGGAATATTAAGGACTGTCACATTTTCTGTTTGTTGAAAGCTGAATGCTGAGGAGGACATTTTCCTTATTGCTGTGCAAAGTGTTACCATCAAAAAAACAAATTGCAACTTAGGTTGTTTAAATTTTAGGAGTATAATATAGAAAACTCCCCAGCATCATATGTATTTCAGTGAAGCATATCATTCCAGACTTTTTTTTTTTTGTGGGGGGTGGGGGCAAAGGAAAAACATAAGATGTGCAATAATTAATAGTACCATTTGAAGTAGCCTGTTAAGTTAGATTATCTCTTTGAGTATATGTTCGGAAATATCACAATATTTAAGAAAGAAAAAGACAATATAATTATTGAGGCAGATATTTTAGTCTAAAATGTTTGGGTAAACCATAAAGATGTTCGCCTTACATTTTCAAATAACTGTTTGTTTGTTTGTTTGTTTGTTGATAGGTTCAAACCATGTACTTGATATTTGCATGAGGCTTGATAGTTTGTGTCAGCACTGTAAAAAGAAATGCAGTATTGTATTACTGATCTAAAGCTATTTGTATTATTTGTATTAAAGGCCAAGAATGTATTTAATTGGACTGAATAAATGAGATTATATTGTTGTAATGTAAGTTTCTGGTAGGAAAAACAGAAGTGCAAATGTTATTTGTAAATATTCATTACAGTAATTTGTGTATAATGTGAAAATATCTGTAAGGGAAATTTTCTTACTTCTTTAACTAAAAGCAATAAAAATTATAAAAAGGATTAACTTTAGCTATTAACATCCAGAAGTTGTTGACTAATGAAAACCAAAATAGGGATGTGTATAAAAGTAACTCTTATGTCATACATAGTTTCTGTTTTTCCCTGTGTATTTTAGTATTCATACAAAAACAAATTCTTCACATTAGATTAATCAGATACCTTAAAGTAAACAACATGGACGTGGTCTCATACATGCTGCTCCTGACATAGCACTTGTGTATCATAAGCTATTTTTTGTAACTAATTAACTCATGTGGGAAAAACCAAGTGTCACATAAGGGATGTATATTAAAGTCAGAATTTCTGTTTATCCACATATATTATAGTATTCAAACAAAACATTTTTACCATCACATTAATTAGATACCTGCCTCAGTTTAAGCAACATAGAGTTGGTTGCATGCATGGTATTGCTAACAAAATACAAAGTTTGTATATCAGAAGCTAGTTTTCATTATTAACAAACACATGCGGGAAAAGCCAAGTGTCATTTAATATGCTTTAAATCACATGACTTTTCAGTGCTATGGATGAGTTTCCTGGGTCATGGAAAACCATCCCAGCCTGCTACAGACAAATTATCTCGGACGCAACTTTTAATTTTTGGAACTTGCAGGCTTTGATTTGTATAAGCCATGCAATCTTTTGGTAAGCATATGAAGAACTTTTCTGCTGAATTTCTGTATGGTTATGCCTTCTGGAGGAAAATATATAAAGGAGGTATAGCAAGATAGTGACATTTACTACAGAGCACTGCTAATCAGTGATTGGGTATACCATCATAAAAAATGTCTTCAAATGGTGCACAATGTTATCTTAGCAATGCCAAAATGTTAAATGCTTTCAAGTCATTACCATTAGATTTATCTGATATTTCAGAGCTTGCAGTGACAGTGACAGTGACTTTAATGTGATGGATAATAATGAAGATACCAATGATAATGAAAATTAGTAACAAACAGTAGCAACACAACTGCTCAAGTGTACATGAATGGACACTTCTTTATTACAGTGAAGCTGTGGAAGCTTTACTCCACAGTTCACGACTTCAGCAGGGACAATTCAGGTGTTTTTGTGGATATAAGGGATAACTCCAGTGTTTTAGATTATTTCCAGCTCTTATTCCCCTTTCATTTTGTGCAGGATATTGCTGAGAAAACTAATAAATATTATACATTTTTCAGTCAGAAAGAGGAACCATCTCCAGACTGCAGAAATAGAAAAACATATCAGAAGAAGAGATGTATTTTCTCTAGCCCCATATGTACAATGTACACAGTGAATAGAGAAGGTATCATATTCTACTTAAAAATGCCATTTCGAGAAATCACCAGAAATATATGTTTTGGGGTACCCTGAGTCCAAAAAAAGTATCCCCTCCCAGGGGCCTACTATGGTAGGTACAGGTTTGGTGCACCCGGGGCCAACCTTGACTCCCTCAGTGGGCAACCTCTGAGTGGTGAGAGAGTCACTAGGTCAAAATGCCAACCCACGTGTAGGCCGTGCATGGAGACCCGTGTCGGTGGAAAGGAATATTATGGTTAGTTGAGTGTTGCATATCTGCGCCTGGGCCTTCTATCTTTTCAGTGACTAGGAAGGGTACGCAACTTAATACACCACTTTGGTTTCTGCTGCACCTAAACGGGAGGCTAGGGACTAAACTCCAGGGTGAGTGGGTCAGCGAAATTTACTTTATGGCAAAAACAAAAAATCCATTAAATATGGTACTGAGTTAGGAAAAGAAGTAGTCGAGTGTTGTGGTCCTCACTACTTAATTGTTAATAGAAGGGAGGCAGGAAGAAAGTTCTCTAGCGTAAGCCATTTTGTTATTCAAAAGGGTCTTGATAACATTGCTGGTCCTGTAAAATCTTGTATAAGAGCTCGTAATGGCACGCTCCTGGTAGAAGCAGAATCAGCATCCCAGGCTGCAAAAATACTGAAGGTCAAAATGTTAGCTAACTATCCAGTAAAGGTCGATGTACACAAAAGCTTGAATTCCTCACGCGGTGTGGTAAACACCCGCGCACTGGACGGCTTGACCTGTGACGAAATTCAAGAAAATCTTGCTCCCCAAGGCGTAACATCTGAGTATCGTGTTCAAAGAAAAGTAAATGGAGAAAACGTGCCTACCCGTACCCTGTTTATTACCTTTGATCGGGTAGATCTCCCACAAAGGATAATGTCAGGGCATGAATCCATTGAGGTAAGACCGTATATACCGAACCCACTCAGATGTTTTAAATGTCAGCGCTTTGGCCACACCAGTGAATTCTGCAACGGCGAGTCTACCTGTTTGAACTGTGGCAAAAACTCGCATGACAGAGAATGCACGTCAGCTCCAACGTGTGTTAACTGTAACGGTGAACATCCATCAAGTTCCTGTAGTTGTCCCCGTTTTGCAGAGGAAAAGACGGTCCAGGAGATACGGGTCAAAGAGAAGGTATCCTTCTTGGAAGCCCGGAAACTCTTGTGTATCCGCCAACCCTCTGTCCCGAAGTATGGTACGTATGGCTCAGTTGTGGCTAAATCGGTACAAAGTCGGGAAATCGCAACTCAAACCTGCTATATAAACGGGGTCACGATTGCAGAAAAGATTCTTACAGCCAGCTCACTTCCTAGGCCTTCGACTTGAACATCTAAGCCAGTAGCAACATCTACATCTGAAACTGTAAAAAGCGCTAAAATTAAATCACCGCCAAAGCAATTCCCTCGACCAACAAGTCTGGCAAGTTAATAATATATAAAGAACCAGAAAGAAAGTTTAAGAACACCTATGAGAGAACTGACTTCCTCAAACAAAGTGTAAAGCCTATTCCCAAAGCAACAAAGGGAAGCAAGAGTCCACAGAGGTCCTCTCCTGAGGACTCGTCTGGGAAGGACTCAGGTCGGCGACTGTCATCTTTGCCGGTCCCTATTTCGAGGTACTCGAACCGAAATTTTCAATTGGAAAGGGGTCCTCCCAAGTGGAGGAGATGGAGGAAGGTGATACTGCCCTCACTGCCGGAAGGACAGTGACAAAGAGGCAGGACCATCCTCCCGTAGAAGGTGTCTTACGACACCTAAAAAGAATAAACTCAACCGACCTCCGCAGCCTTCAAAATAGAAACAACCACAATGTGCAACTTATCCCATTATAAAGAACATGGCTATTCTACAATAGAACTTATGTGGAATAAGAACACATCGACCTGAGCTTGAACTGCTGCTTAACCAGAACGATCCTTTGGTCGTATGTTTGCAAGAGACTAAGCTCCTTCCACAAGACAGCTTCAAAATCAAACGGTACACCCCTGTAAGGTAGAGGGTGTACCTGCGCACGGAGGCATTATAATGCTCATCAGAGATTATATATTCGCGCAATCTGTATCTTACAGTCCGACATCCAGTCAGTAGCTGTAAGGATTAAACTGTCAGATACCAGACTCACCATTTGTAATATATACCTTCCTTCGAGTGACCCCCCCCCCCAGGGGCCTACTACGGTAGGTACGGGTTTGGCGCACCCGGGGGTTCCCGAGCAACTCGCCGCCATCTCATCATCGCCACCAACTCAGCCACGTTTTGTGTTTGTGTGCATATTTGTTTGTTTTGTGAGAGCGAATTTACTCGCCTCATCTTCTTCCCCTTCTAGGCTTATTCTTCACATGTTAGTATTAAGGCTTTAGATTTATTAACTCCTGCCTCACCAACAGGGATCTTTATTCTATCTCCGTGGTTCCTGTCCCACGGTTCCAGCGCGGCTTCCAACATGTGTGCTCCGGAGGTCTCAGGCGTGAAGGTTGAGTGGACCCTTCCTACTGCCCCTATGTGTAAGCCTTAGGTGCGGAGCCCGTCTATTCCGTTATGTACACCCACGTAGCTTCCTTGGGGGTCCGGTCCGTTTTAATTTCCCGACGAGCGCTGCTCGTTGGGTTAGAATTACGGACCGGTCGTGTTACCGCTAACGGAAAACCCGGTGTAATCAACCACAAGTCCCCTGAATCCATGTCTGCTTTATTACGCAGCATGGCCTAAAGTGGGGAGCCACAGGTGGTTATACCTGTGGTAGGGGCTTAAAGCCGGGTTGTACATGGTGAAGGGCTTACCCGTATGGACCAGCAGTGGTGGCTGGAGGGTAACTCCTTCTGAGGTATTCCTTGAGATCGGTCTGGTAGGGGTCTACCAGGCGGCACAGACCGGAAAGTATTTTGGTGTCTTTTCTCTCTACTCCCGGATGGCAGGCTGACGCCGACGGTTCCGGAAGGGGGTCTTTCCATAATGCTATCTCCGCCCAAAACCTCTTCTTTTGACCGCTTTATAGTTGTGACCTTGGCATGTGAAAAGAAAACTATGCGAGATATCAGTCCGTTTTACATACAACGCGCGATTGACAGGATATGCGGTAAAGTGACCAATGCCACCCGAACGCGAGACGGTACGCTTTTGATTGAAACGTAGACGGCAGACCAGTCCAAGAAACTCCTGAAGGCCAGCTTGTTGGGTTCCTACCCCATAAAGGTGGCCCCCCCCACAAGACTTTGAACACGTGTAGAGGCGTCGTAACTACCTCTTGTTTAGACGGTCTTTCCGAAGCAGATATATTCACTAATTTATCTGACCAGGGTGTATGCCAAGCGTACCGTCTGCTCGGCAAACGAGAAGGTGAATCAGTGGCACTGCGTACGGTATTTCTGACTTTTAAGGGCACCACAATACCCGAGACCCTATATTGTGGATATGAACGCGTCTCTGTGCGACCATATGTGCCAAACCCAATGCGCTGTTTTCGGTGCCAACGGTTCGGTCACACGCAAACTCGGTGCACCTTCGACGCTACCTGTGAACGTTGCGGACAAGCTGCCCACGGAGACACTGCTTGTGCTCGAGACCCTTGTTGCGTCCATTGTACAGGGAAGCATCCATCTAGCTTCCGGCAATGTCCACGTTTTCTCGAGGAAAAGTCCATCCAGGAGCTGCGAGTTTTCCTGAAGCCAGGCGTCGTTTCCAAAATCTGCAGCCTGCGACCATCTCAGGCTATGCCTCAGCGCTCCGCCGCACTCCTGTTTCCTCAGTGGCACTACAAACCGTGCCTGTAGCCGATGCGTGTACTCGAACAGAACAGACGCCGACCACAACAACCTCGCAGTCTTCAACATTCACACCACCCACTGCCACAAGTTCTATTTCTCCAGAACCTGCACGTAAGCCGCTAGTGAGACCGACACCATCTGTCGCTGCTCCTCATGAGCGCAGTCGCAAGAAACTCAAGGCCACTGATAAACCTTCCAAGTTCCGTTCTCGTTCTACGAGCCGTAGGGGTCTTCCGCATCCCGAACATCAGCGGATAGCGCCGACGAAGGTGGCTATACTCTTGTGGGTCCAAAGAATGCAAAGCACAAGAAACGCCCACCTTAACTCCATCTACTTCGTTTCCACCCTTCGTTTGAATCCCAGCTGCAAACTCATATTATGATTATTCTGTAAGCTTTCACGCCTCTAACTGTGCCCCATGGCTCTCCTGACGTGGAATATCCGCGGTGTCCGTACCCATAGGGCCGAATTACAGCTGTTACTACGGTCCTATAACCCTCTGATTCTGTGTTTGCAGGAGACAAAGATTCGCCCCCATGATGCATTCGCCCTGCACCAATACCTTCCCATGCGGTTTGACGTTACACCGGAGGAGGGCTCTCCTGCTCATGGGGGTGTTATGATCCTCACGCGCAATGACATCTGCGGTCAGCCAGTCTCGCTTACTACTACCTTGCAAGCTGTTGCTACCCGACTTACCCTTCCTGGTTTCTTCTTTACCGTATGTAATGTCTACGTTCCGCCTTTATCTATCCTCTGCGCCGCTGACATGCTCCATCTCTTGTCACAGCTCCCAGCACCTTTTCTTCTGCTGGGTGATTTTAATGCCCACCATCCCCTATGGGGTTCTCCTAGGGCCTGCATGCGGGGGACCGTTCTTGCTCACCTTTTCGATCAAAATAGTCTCTCTGGTCTGAACACCGGTGAACATACTTTCATTTCCGATTCTTCTGCCACCCTTTCCTACCTGGACATTTCTGTTTGTTCAGCACAGCTTGCTCGCCGCTTCCAATGGAACGTAGTATCTGACACTCATTCCAGCGATCATTGTCCTTGTGTCCTCACCTTGCTTGCACATCACATTCCCTCATCGCGTTCGAGCACTTGGCAGCTGTCTAAGTTTGACTGGGCGCTCTTTTCCTCTCTGGCTGTGTTTGGCGACCGTCAGTTCCACACGGTTGACCATATGCTTGAGCACTTTAACTGTGTTATACTCTCTGCAGCAGAGCAAACCATGCCCCGGACATCTTCCCGACCTAAACGCTTACCGGTCCCTTGGTGGACTGCTGAGTGCCGCGATGCCATTCGTGATCGTAGGAGGACTCTTAGGGTATTTCGTCATCACCCTGCGCTGGAGCATTTGATCATTTTTAAACAAACACGCGCACGGGCACGCCGAATTATTCAAGATAGCAAAAGGTCTTCATGGAATTCGTTTGTGTCTACCTTTAATCGCACAACACCTTCATCTAGTGTGCGGGAGAAGCTCCACCGTGTTGCCGGTAAGCAGACTGGTACCTCCATACCGGGAGTACTCGTGGGCACCAACACCGTAGTTGATCCGGTTGCTGTGTCAGACGTCCTTGGTAGCACATTCGCAAATGTGTCCAGTTCCGCCAATTATCACCCGGCGTTCCTTGCCATTAAGACAGAGATGGAGTCTCAAAGTCTCTCTTTCCGGTCCTCTGACACCGAGTGCTGTAACATCTTTTAGCATGCGAGAGCTGGATGCCTCACTAGCATCTTCTGGGCATTCCGCTCCAGGACCTGGTGGTATCCACATCGCAATGCTGCAGCACCTCTCTTCTGATGGTAAACTCTATCTCCTGAGCCTATATAACCGTGTTTGGCAAGAGGGTGTGTTTCCTGCGGCTTGGCGTGAAGCCACGGTTGTTCCCATTTTAAAACCGGGAAAGGGTCGTAGACTTCCTTCCAGTTACCGTCCTATCTCCCTCACCAGTGCAGTTGGTAAGGTGATGGAGCGCATGATCAATGGGCGGTTATGATGGTGGCTCGGGTCTGAGAAACTGCTCTGCAATATTTAGTGTGGCTTTCGCCGATACCGCTCCTCGACTGACCACCTAGTCTCCCTCTCGACTCATATCCTGAATGGATTTCTGCGCAAGTGGTAAACTGGCCATATTTTTCGATCTCGAGAAAGCATATGACACCTGCTGGAGGACTGGCTTATTGCGTACGTTGCATAGGTGGGGCTGCCGTGGCCGCCTTCCAGTGTTCCTCCGGGAGTTTATGGAGAGGCGGGTATTTCGTGTACGTGTGGGTTCTGTTTGCTCCCGCGTATTTAGTCTGGGGAATGGAGTGCCTCAAGGTTCGGTTCTCAGTTGCACCCTCTTTGCCATCGCCATTAATCCTATCGCTGATTGTCTTCGTGCTGGAATTTCCTCATCCTTATTTGTTGACGACTTTGCAATTTATTGCAGCTCTCGGCGCACATGTCTTTTGGAGCGTCGCTTTCAGGCCTGTCTCGACCCTCTGCATAGTTGGAGCGTTGCGAATGGTTTCCGTTTTTTCTGCCCAGAAAACAGTTTGTGTCAACTTCTGGCGTCGGAAACGTTACGCGGCGCCTTCCCTACACCTTGGGCCCGTACCGCTGCCCCTCGCCGAAACTGTGAAGTTTCTTGGCCTAGTGTTTGACAGGAAGCTTAGCTGGTCGTCTCATATTTCTTCGCTGAAGGCTGGATGTGATCGAGCACTTAATATTTTACGTGTTTTATCCTGGGGAGCAGATCGCACTGTACTATTACAGCTATATCTTTCGCTCTAAACTTGAATACGGGTGCATTGTGTACTCTTCGCATGTCGTTCAGTTTTACGTCGTTTAGACCCCGTTCACCATCGAGGGATCCGCCTGGAACTGGGTGCGTTTCCGACGAGCCCAGTTATTAGTTTGTCTGCTGAGGCTGCTAAACCTCCGCTGTGCTATAGGCGTGAGCTCCTTCTTTTCAGCTTTGCTCTCCGCCTCCATGCAATGCCGAATCACCCGTCTTTCAAGTTATTCTTTGACGAGTCTCTTGACCGTCAATATGCTGTTAGTGCGCTGGCCTTGCTTCCTGCCGGGTTTCGCTTTGGTGAACTGCTTCGCCTGTTGGATGTTCAGCTACCGGATCTGCTATCACTGGGGGGATTGTTCATCCCCTCCTTGGTTATTTTTTTTTTGGTAGTGTTTAACGCCCGCTTTAACTACTGATGGCACCGCAGGCGGTCTCCTTGGTTATGCTGCGACACCCCGGTCCACCTACGGTTGGCATCCATGCCGAAATCAGTTACTCCGCCCTCCAGTCCAGTGCAGTTGGCAGGCTGAGGGCAGCCCGAGGTGTGTTAGACGTGCCCCTGTTCTCGGAGAGAACTTAACCACGTTCTGACGGTATTGTGGGTTTTTGCAGGATGGCGGGTGTGTTTTGGGGTTGTGGAGTGACAGGAGGAGGCAAGTATTGCTCCTCGACGGTTGCCTCCGCCCTCGGCCTTCCGCTCCGCTTTTTTGGAGTTGCAGGCCGAGTTTTCTAACCATTGTTTTATTTTCACGGATGGTTCAAAGGATGTTCGTGGTGTGGGATGTGCTTTTGTTTTTAATTCGCGGAGTTACGCGTTTCACCTATTGGGGCAGTGTTCACTTTTTACCGCCGAACTTTTCAGTATTTATCAAGCTCTTGTTTTTATCTGGGGACAGGATTTTAGGCAGTTGTTATCTGTAGCGATTCCCTCGGTGCACTACAGGGCCTGCGTGAGTTCTATCCATACCATGCTTTGATACAGCGTATTCAGGATCGCCTGCATTCGCTCGCTGATGCTGGCGTCAGCGTGTCGTTTGTTCGGGTTCCTGGCCACGTAGGTGTGAGTGGGAATGAGCAAGCGGACGCAGCTGCCAAGTCTGCAATTTTACATCCTAATGTTTTTAGCTCCACTGTTCCTCCCAATGATGCTCGTGTCCTCCTGCGCCGGGCCATTCTTTCGCGCTGGTTCGCGGAATGGTCCGGGGTGCGTGGAAACAAACTCAGAGAGGTCAAATCCCTTCCTGTCCCCTGGACTACCCTCTTTGCGTGCATCTCGCCGCAATGAAGTGATTTTAGTGCGACTGCGTATTGGACATTGCCGTTTTAGCCATGAGTACCTTTTACGTGGGGAATCGCTCCTCAATGTGCTCCGTGTAATGAGCCTTTGACGAAGTGTCACTTTTTATTGGAGTGTCGCCTTTTTACTGTGCTGCGTGGATCCTTGTCTCTGTCTCCTGACCTCCCAACCCTGCTAGGCGACAATCCTGCTACATGTGAGGGACTTTTAACTTTTGTTCGCCGCTGCGAAATGTATAGTCGGGTGTAATTTTATAACGGGGTTTCATCCTTTTACCGACCTTTCAGTCCCTCGGTTTTAATCTGGTAATGGTAGTCGTTTTATGATCTCCATGACTTCATGTGCGGTACTCCTGTTTTAGCGGTTTTTATGGCTTTTAGATTTTAGCTCCTTTTGTTTACCATAGGGCGCTTATAACCTCGGCAGTTGTGCGCCCTTAAGCACTACTACTACTACTACCTGTGTCTTGTGCCGGACTTTCTAATTTTCTCCGCCGCTGCGGGATGTACAGTAGGGTTTAATTTTTTATCTGGGTTTTATCCTTTACCGACTTGTGTTTTTAGTCTGGCTTTGATAGCCTTTTTATTCACTCTGTGGTTTTAAAGCTTGTGTGGTGTTTCTGTTTTAGTGGTTTTTATGCCTTTTAACTTTTAGCTCTTTTAATTACCCTATGGCGCTAATAACCAATGCAGATGTGCGCCTTAAAGCCATACTACTACTACTACTACCACCACCACCACCACCACCACCACCACCACCACCACTTTGATATACGTTTTGTTTCATCTTTAGATTTTTTTGGGGTACTTGTTTCCCCATGGTCTTCAACAGCTTCATTTGATGAGGGAGTTTCTTCTTGACATGAACTTCTTGGGGTCAATTTTATAAACACATCAAGACGTGGAACTTCTCTGAATGCGTCTTCTTCACTTTTTCTTTTATCTTTCGCCAATGAACCAAACTGAGCCCCACTAAGTCTCTTTGTTCTTGTAGTTTTTTTTTTTTTTTGGTGTTTAACGCCCGCTTTAACTACTAATGGCACCGCAGGCGGTGACACTGATGATACATGAATGACGATGGAGCACCGGTGGAATGCGATGGCGGGGAAAACCGGAGTACCCGGAGAAACCCCGCCCCAGCGCCGTTTTGTCCACCACAAATCTCACATGGGGTCGCTTGGGATCGAACCCCGGCCGTCTAGGTGAGAGTCGAGTGGTCTAACCACTCGGCCACGGCGCGGCCCGTTTTATTCAGTGACAATCCACACTGAAACTGAGAAAATGAAAGAAAATGTAATAAACAGTTGAAAGATTCAAACATAACCTATTACTTCATTATGCCGGAATGCCGGCTCATTAAATATAAAAGAGCTCAATATACTTACAATAATAATATTTACTGTTCCTTACATCAGCTAACAATATATAGAAAGTAAACGTTAATGAATAACAATACACACTTCTTGATCTTAAAAGTATTTGCGTGTGTTAATCGATTCTCACTATAGGAATGCGTTTCGCTTTGTCTCCGCTACGTGCGCATAGCGTGCAAACTAATCAGCTTAGCCAACATGTTTCAATTAATATTCCTCTGCGAGCAGCAAATTTAAATGAACTTGACGTTTCATGTCCGTGTTTTTTTTTCTTTCTTTCTTTTTCTTTCTGCAGCTTCCCAATAATTGCAACCCCCTAAAATGTACCGCCCTGGGCAGTTGCCAGGTTTGCCCTGCCCTAAATACGGCTCTGGTCATTGCAAATCGCTTCTTTGTTTGGCCAGGAGTAGAACAAAAGGAAAACGGACACTTCGTGTCTGAGGAAAAGATAGCACCCACAATTGAAACCAATTACAAAGAATATCTCCGAAACGGTTACCTCCACAACAAAATCATAAAGGACACAAATTGTGTGTTTTGACCAGATCTACATTTTTGTGTAGTAAGTTTTTGTCTATCACTTACGGTTTAGCAGTTAAACAAAATTCCGCAAATTTCATCCAGAATAAAGATGCTTTCAGGAAATTCAAGATATACATTTTATTTGGGATGTAAATAGCTTTAATATACGGGATTTTAATAAAAATCGTCAGAGCCAAATTTTGGGAAAATTAAAATTTTCGAAAATGTTTCCATGTACAGGTTAGTTTATGGTAGAGGAATTTTCCTTGAAAATCTTCGTGTTACATCCTTGGAAGATACTAAAGTTGAATACTACGTTTGGTATTTAACGTTTTTTCGTTTTTGAGCTATGCTGTCCAAAGTAACACACACGGACCTTCTTCTAGCCACTTTTTTTTTTTTTTTTTCGAAACAGAGTATCCCAAAACATCTTGACATCGAGTTTGTGTGTGTGGAATACAATATCTTCTCTATCCACAATGTACATTGTACATGCGGGCTAGAGAACCTAAAAAGTATGTACATATTACAAATTATGGTCTACGTGCTAGTCAGGAAAGTAAATTCCACATTTTCATCTCTGCATGAAAGGCAAATAGAAAGAGAATGCGGGGAACAATACATTATCCGAAGCAAGAAATGCAGCAGGTCAGAAGAACTTATCGTTGTGACGAACCACAACATCCTTGCAGAGATTGCACCTACGAACACATGAACCTCGCAGCTGACAAAAATCCCAGGATTGTTGTGAACCTCACTACAAGAAGCTGAAGTTCGTGTCAGTAATTGCTCATTTGATTAAACGGAAATTTGTCAAGCCAGGCTCTTAAGCATGCGCAATGCAGGGACGGCAATTCAGGTGATGTAGATGAAGTTTTCACCTACATATGGCAGATTCCATTTTATAATATTGGCGATGTTACTGGCATTCTAAAACTAAATCGAAAATTTACACTGCATGCAGATTGCATTACGTCAATGCTCAACCCAACTTCGTTTTGGAACTACAGCCAAGTAGGGAAAGAAATAGTGGGAGTTGCCTTTCAAACCAAGTGCCGCTGTGAGAATTTTTTTTTTTTAAGAAACTGCTTCCTAAACTGCTTGGAGACCATGTTAACATGGTTAAACGCCGCACTATAGCAACATTACGTCACCAAACGAAGTATTAAGGTGGTCATTAGGCTGATTTACATAATGGTGGAATTATAACAGGTCAGGGACAAGGGCTGCTTATTTTCGTTCTGTTTGATCAGTGACGTCACATTGATTGCAACTTGCGGGAACAAAGTTAGGAAATTGCTGCCGAAGCTAGGACAATACTAAAGCAGAAAGTGAAGTTTGAATACTTTGTATATCTGTAAAAGAACTATTATTCTATACATTAGGAGGTATAAACTATAATGTTTAGCTTATATAAGGGAATCACTAACTTTGTACTGTAAGTAGATCTGTTACTCTAAGACACTTGTGCTTTAATGTTACACAGAAAGGTATTCATGCAAAACATTATTACAGTCAGTAGCTTAATTATAATCCACAGGAATATTTATGAATTAGAATAACACTACAAGCAATAATCTGAATACTATAATGATAGTTTCCCACAATATAAATGAAAACTTGCGTTGGAATTGCCCCGTTTATCATATGCTTCTTACTTTCAAGCTGCGCATAAGGATACAATGAGGCCAAAAACGCTAAACGTCGCAATGTTATTATTTATTAAATCCTCGCATATCTTTTACTTCATTTCTCTATACTAGATATTTGACAGTTTAAAGCTTGGGAAATCTCCATTTTAAGTCTATGAACCTAAATTTTATTAAAATCATTAATGAAAGGCAACATTTTGCGTGAATCGATGCGAACAAACCATTTCAGAGAGACAGAAAACGGCTGGCACATGTATTAATCGTTTTTAAAGAGCGTAAAGGACAGAAAGAAAGTTTAATGTCGGAATTTTAAAGTTTTTTTTTTTTTTTCCGAGTTTTCGTTTATCAGTATTTTCTTAAGCACATATTTCTAAACAATGAAGTTTTCTATAGCAATACATTGCTGAATTCGTTTGTAGTTTCTTAAAAATATCATCATCAAATAACGCTTTATTAATAAGCTTAGTTATAAAGCATTATGTAAGAATATGAATGTGGTGTAAATGTTTAAGCTTAAAATTGAAATCTATGTTTAACATTTTTCCACCAACTACTTAGTAGGATAATTAAACATTCAGCTATGTAGTTTGTTCGCAACTATTTAAGAGTGAAATTTGGCATATTAATTTTTACTTTCTCCAGTCCCGTATGTATGTACAATTTACATAGTGGATAGAGAAGGTATTGAATTCCACCCAAATATTCAATGTCTAGATTTCACCATAAATGTATGTTTTGGGGTCTCCTGAATCCGAAAAAAGGCATTTTTAGAAAAAGGGCCGCACGCGTGTGTGTGTGTGTCTGTGGACAGCATAGTTCAAAAACGAAAATACTGATAAATACCAAACTTGGAATTTAGGATTAGTATCTTCCAAGGATGCGACACGAATATTTTCAAGAAAATCCTCCACCTCCATTTGCCATTTACATGGACAAATTTTCGAAAATTTTGATTCACTCAAAAATGACTGTGACGATTTTGATTAAAATACCATATATTAAAGATATTTACATTTTAAATAAAAAGTATATCTTGAAATTTCAATGAATAGCCTTTGAAGACCTTTTTATTCTGGATGAATTTTGCGGAATTTTGCTTAACTACTAAATTGTAAGAGATAGACAAAAATGTAGATCTCGTCAAAGCATACAATTTATGCCCCTTACATTGTTGTTGTGGAGGTCACCGTTTCCGAGATGTTACTTGTTATTAGTTTCAATCGTAAAGTAAAGAAAGGTAAATGGCGTGTTATTTATGGACGCTCTTTAACTACTGTGGTTCTCAGTGTTCCATTCTAAATTGGGTGTGAAAGACCGCTTAATTTTGCTCAGAGGTCTCTCTATCAGGCTTGAAGTTCTTTTACGTGCCATAAATCTAAGACACGGGACCATCTTCCCTTCCGAAGGAAGCCATGCCAAAGTTTTTATACCCGAAAAAATCTATCGTTCTCCGCCGGGTTTGAACTCGCGACGTTGGCTATATGAAGTTAACATGATAACCAAAACACCACGGAAGGTGACTCAATCGTAAGGTGCCTATACTTTTCTCAGAGAGGAAGCGTCCGTGTTTCTTTTATTCTACTCCTGGCCAAGCAAAGAAGCGGTTTGAATGATGACAATCGCATAACGACAGGTTTTAAAACATTTGACTGCCACTTTAGCCTGATGTGTTTCTATTCTATTTATAAGGAACCAAGTAACAGAATTGTGCTAGTAAAGTTTAGTTCGATAGTATGGTGCGGAAACAAGACTAATCTTTTGTAAAAGTTTGTAGAACAGCTAGAGTAAGCATGAGAGTGTAACGCATTAGATTTTTTAAAAATATATTTATATGTTTAAAACCGTAAAAAATATTGAAATGGTAAGTATCCCGGGAACCAATTTGAACAGATATATGCCATTTGACGTGCATGAAAATTCTAAATGCTTAATTAAAGGGAATAATCTAGCCCAAAATAAAAAACATTTGTATAATTTTGCTTTTAATTATGTATTTTTATTTTATAAGATGTGGATTTGGTGTTTGTTTCATTCAAATATTTATTATTACAATTTAATTTGGAAATATATGTAAGTGTTTATAACTTTTATAGTAGTAATTACTTTAAATTAAGTTACTCAAAACAATATTTTACTACATAAATCCTCCGTTTCCCTGAAACTATAAGGCATAAAAATGTTAAAGCATAGTACGAACTTGGAAAAAATTACAAGTAGATATAGATATCGAAAGCTAAGGCAGTGGTCTAGTCTGACTACTTGACTCTTTTCTGTAATGGTTGCCTCATTTATATCACTGGTCTGAATTGCTATTTTGCGACTCGGTACCGGTTTAGCTGCAACTGAGCTGTAAGTACCGGACTTCGGGGCATAGGGTTATCTGATGCACATGTACTTCCGGGTTTCCGAGAAAGATACCATCATATGAATCTCCTGGGTCTCTGCTTCCTTTGCAAAAGGGGACATTCTCAGAAACTTTGGATGATCACCGTTGCAATTCACGCTCGTTGGAGATGCGGTACATACACCGTCGTGCGAGATTTCAGCATAATTGATAGGGGTAGATTAGTTGTAGAAAAACTGAGATGCTTATAGCATCTAAGAGATTTTGGGATATGCGGCCTAACTTCTGTAGTTTCCTATCCTAGCTTAATCGTTTGAAATAGATCTACCTAAGCAAAGGAAAGATACATGGTACGACTGGGCAATATTCAACATTTACTTCTCGCTGAACCCTATACTGAGATCTGAGCCTTGATTTACAAACCTTTCTTGAATCTCATCAACGGTCAAGCCAGTCAATGTGCATGTATTTACCACACCGCGTGAGAAATCCAAGGTTTTGGGCACCTCGAGTTTCACTGAGTAGCTGGTTAATTTATTGCCGTAAGTATTTTCACAGCTCGACACGGTGGTTCTGCTTCAAACAGGAGCGTGCCGTTGCGTGTTCTAAGACACGGTTTTACAAGACCGGCAATATTATCACGTTGCTTTTGAATTTCAAAAGGGCTCACCGTTGACGAGTTATTTATTTACTTGGTTCTGTTGTTAACCAAGTTGTAAGGACCACGCGACTAGATTAATTTTTTCTACATCGTTAGCATATTAAATTTAATGTTTCGTTTGGTGGCATATTAAATTATTAACATTTCATACCCCAGTACTCCCTATCCACCTTGGAACCCAACGAGGGGTCGCTTAGATGGGATAATAGGTCTACACAGGGATTATGTTGCGCTCGCTACCCGCCTACACATGAGATCGTTTAAAATCTAATCCTGGTCTGCTGGCTGCGGATAGGTTAGTCCCTAATTTCCTGTTTAAGTGAAGCGGAATCCAAAGCGGTGTATTGAAGTTGGCACCTTCCCCCGTCACGAATAAAAATAGGCTCAAGTTCAGATACGCAAACCTCAACAAACCAGAAGTTCCTTTACACCGACACGGATTATCACGTATGACTTATATTTGTGTCAGAGTTTAGACCGACTCCCTCACCAGAAGGAGGAGTCTACACCGAGAAAGTCACGGTGTATCGAAACTCCTGGTGCGCCAAACCCATACCTACCGCAGTAGACCTCGGGGGATAATTATGATAACGATAGTAGTAGTAATGTGGTTTTAGGGTGCACAACTGCAAAGGTCATTAGCGCCCTAGGGTAAATAAAAGAGCTAAATATTAAAAGGCATAAAAACCACTAAAACAGGAGAACCACACAAGGGTTAAAACCATGGAAAGTATAAAAAGGCTACCAAAGCCAGACTAAAAACGAGGCACTAAAAACATAATTTGGTAAAAACTAAAACCCAGAAATAAAATTAAACCCTACTGTACATCCCGCAGCGGCGGAGACAATTAAAAAGTCCGCCCAGAAGGCTGGGGATGTAAGTAGGAAGACACAGGGATGCACGCAGCACAGTATAAAGGTGGCACTCCAATAAAAGATGACGCACCGTCAAGGCTCGTTACACGAAGCACATTGAGGTGCGGGTTCCCCACGTAAAAGATGCTGGTGGCTAAAACGGCAATGCCCGATACGCAGTCACGCTAAAACCACCTCATCGCTGCGACATGCACGCGAGGAAGTAGACCAGGGGTCAGGAAGGGACTTGACCGCCCTCACTTTGTTGTCACGCACCTCGGACCATTCCGCGAACCAGCGCGAAAGAATGGCCCGGCGCAGGTGAACACGAACATCATCTGGAGGAACGGTGGTGCTAAAAACATTAGGCAATAAAACTGCAGACTTGGCAGCTGTGTCCGCTTGTTCGTTTCCGCTCACAACTACGTGACCAGGAACCCAAACAAACGGCATGCTGACGCCAGCGTCAGCGAGCGATTGCAGGCGATCCTGTATACGCTGTATCAACGATGGCATGGATACAACTCACGCAGGCCCTGAAGTGCACTGAGGGAATCGCTACAAATAACAAACTGTTTAAATCCTGTCCCCGGATAAAAAGAAGAGCCTGATAGATACTAAAATGTTCGGCGGTAAAAATCGAACATTGCCCCAAAAGATGAAATGTATAACTCCGCGAATTAAAAACGAAAGCATATCCCACATCACGGTCTTCCTTAGAACCATCCGTATAAATAAAACAATGGTTGGGAAACCTGGCCTGCAGCTCTAAAAATGCGGAGCGGAAGACTGAAGATGGAGTCGTTGCTTTCGGCATGGATGCCAACCCAAGGTGGAACTGGATGTCGCAACGTAAACAAGGGGGGAATGAACATTCTCCCCGTGGAAACACAGGCGGTAGGCGAACATCCAAGAGCCGGAGAAGCAGGTGAAAACGAACTCCTGCGGGAAGCAAGGCAACCGCGCTGACAGCATATTGACTGTCATGAGACTCGTCAAAGAATAACTTGAAAGACGGGTGTTCTGGCAAGGCAAACAGGCGGATAGCTTAGCTACAAAGAAGCAGGTCCCGCCTATGAGAATGCGGAGGTTCAGCAGCCTTCGCAGACAAACAAATAACTGGGCTAGTCGGAAACGCACCCAGCGCCAGACGAATCCCACGATGGTGGACTGGGTTTAAACATCGTAAAACCGAAGGACAATACGAGGAGTATACAATGCACCCGTAATCCAGTTTAGACCGAACAAGCGAACAGTAGCACGGTAGCAGTAGCTGTAATAGCACGGTGCGATCTGCTCCCCAGGATGTGCCACATAAAACACGTAGATTATTAAGTGCACGATCACATCTAGCCTTCAGAGAAGAGACATGGGTCGACCAGCTAAGCTTCCTGTCGAACACCAAACCAAGAAACTTTACAGTTTCGCCGAAGGGCAGTGGTTCGGTCCCAAGATGTAGAGAAGGCCGTTCGTATGGTTTCCGACGCCAGAAGTTGACACAAACTGTCTTCTCTGAAGAAAAACGGAAGCCATTTTCGACACTCCAAGTATTTAGATGGTCAAGACATGCCTGTAGGCGACGCTCCAAAAGGCACGTGCGCCGAGAACTGCAATAAATTGCAAAATCGTCCACAAATAAGGAGGAGGAGATACCAGCAGGAACACACTCGACAATGGGATTGATGGCAACAGCGAAGAGAGTGACGCTGAGTACCGACCCTTGAGGCACTCCTTTCTCCTGACTAAAAACACGAGAGAAAACAGAGCCCACACGCACACGAAATACCCGGTTGTTCATGAACTCCCGGAGGAACATTGGACGGCGGCCACGGCAGCCCCAACTATGCAAGGTACGCAGTAAGCCAGCCCTCCAGCAAGTGTCATAAACTTTCTCCAGATCGAAAAATATGGCCACAGTTTGACCTCCGAAGATCATCACCTTACAAACAGCACTAGTGAGGGAGATAGGACGGTAACTATGAGGAAGACTATGATCCTTCCCCGGTTTTAAGATGGGAACAACGGTGGCTTCGCGCCAAGCTGTAGGAAACACATCCTCGCGCCAAACGAGGTTGTACAGGTTCAGGAGATATTGATTACTGTCAGAAGAGAGGTTCTGTAGCATGGCGATATGGATATCGTCGGGTCCTGGAGCGGAGTGTCGAGAGGATGCTAAACTGGCATCCAGCTCCCGCATTCTAAAATCCGAGTTATAGCCCTTGAATGCAAGGACCGGAAAGAGAGACTCTGAGACTCCACGCCCGCATTGATGGCACGAAACACTGGGTGATAATTGGCGGAGCTAGACGTAGTTGCAAAAGTGCTACCAAGGGCATCTGCAATAGCAACCGGGTCAATTACGGTGTGAGTTCCCACGAGAAGCCCCGGTATGGAAGTACCAGTCTGCCTACCGGCAACACGGCGGAGCTTCTCCCACACAAAAGATGAAGGTGTTGTGCGACTGAATGTTTCAACAAACGAAGCCCAGGAAGCCCGTTTGCTATCTTGAATAATGCGCCGTGCCCGGGCGCGAGTTTGTTTAAAATTGATCAAATGCTCCAAGGTAGGGTGATGGCGAAATATCCGAAGAGCCCTCCTGCGAGCTCGAATAGCATCGCGGCACTCTGTAGTCCACCAAGGGACCGGTAAGCTTCTAGAGTAGGAAGACGACCGCGGGATGGACTGCTCGGCAGCGGAGGTCACGACAGAGTTGAAATGTTCGACCATGTGGTCAACGGAGTCGAACAGGCGGTCGCTGAAAACAGCCAGAGCGGAGAAAAGAGCCCAATTCGACTTAGACAGCTGTCAAGAAATCGCACGCGAGGAGGAAATGTGGAGTGATAGCAGAGTAATGACACAAGGGCAATGATCGCTGGAATGAGTGTCTGATACTACGTTCCACTGAAAACGGTGAACAAGCTGTGCAGAGCAAACAGAACGGTCCAGGTGGGAGAGCGTGGCAGAAGAATCGGAAATGAAAGTAGGTTCACCGGTGTTCAGAACAGAGAGACTATATTGATCGAAAACGTCAGCAAGAACAGTCCCCCGCACGCAGGCCCTAGGAGAACCCCATAGGGGATGGTGGGCATTAAAATCACCCAACAGAAGAAAAGGTGCCGGAAGCTGAGACACAAGATGGCGCATGTCAGCGGCGCATAGGGAAGATGAAGGCGGAACGTAGACATTACATACAGAGAAGCAGAAACCAGGAAGAGTAAGTCGGATAGCAACAGCTTGCAAGGTAGTGGTAAGTGAGACCGGCTGACCGCAGATATCATTGCGCGTTAGGGTCATAACACCCCCATGAGCAGGAGAGCCCTCCTCTGATGTAACGTCAAACCGCACAGGAACGTATTGGTGCAGGGCAAAGGCATCGTGGGGGCGAAGCTTTGTCTCCTGCAAACACAGAACAAGAGGGTTATAGGACCGTAATAACAGCTGTAATTCGGCCCTATGGGTACGGACACCGCGGATATTCCACGTCAGGAGAGCCATGGAGCACAGTTAGAGGCGTGAAAGGTTATCGATGAATCAAACTATGAGTTTGCAGCTGGGAAGCAAACGACTGGCGGTAACGAAGTAGATGGATTTAAGGGGGGGGGGCGTTTTTTGTTCTTTACACTCTTTGGACCCACAAGAGTATAGCCACTTTCGTCGGCGCTATCCGCTGATGTTCGGGATGCGTAAGATCCCCTACGGCTCGTAGAACGAGAACGGGACTTGGAAGGTTTATCCGTGGCCTTGAGTCTTTTTACGACTGCGCTCATGAGCAGCGGCAGATGGTATCGGTCTAATTAGCGGCTTACGAACAGGTTCTGGAGATATAGAACTTGAGGCAGTGGGTGCTGTGGATGTTGAAAACTGCGAGGTTGTTGTGGTCGGCGTCTGTTCCGTTTGCGTACACGCGTCGGCTACAGGCACGGTTTGTAGTGACACTGAGGAAACAGGAGTGCGGCGGAGCGCTGATGCGTAACCTGGGATGGTCGAAGGCTGCAGCTGTTGGAAGCGGCGTCTGGTTCCGGAAAAGTCGGGCGTTCCTTAACTCGCAGCTCCTGGATGGCCTTTTCCTCGAGAAAATGTGCACATTGCCGGGAGCTAGATGGATGGGTCCCTTTACAATGGACGCAACAAGGTCTCCAGCATAAGTAGTTTCTCCGTGGGCAGCTTGGCCGCAACGTTCACATGTAGCGTCGAAAGTGCACCGGCTTTGGGTGTGACCAAACTTTTGGCAGCGGAAACAACGCATAGGGTTCGGTATATACGGCCTCACAGCAGCGCGTTCGTATCCACAGTAGAGTGCCTCAGGCAAGGTGGTGCCTTTGAACGTTAGGAAGACTGTCCGTAACGCAACCGACTCACCATTACGTTTGCCAAGAAGCCCTGACACACCCTGGTCGGAGTTATTGACGACAATTTCAGCGTCGGAAAGACCGTCTAAGCTGGAAGTAGTCACCACGCCTATACAGGTATTCAGCGATTTGTGTGGGGCCACCGTTATTGGGTAGGAACCCAATAAACCGGCTTTCAAGAGCTTTCTGGACTCGTCTTCGGTCCTGGTTTCAACTAACAGCGTACCATCTCTAGTCCTGGTTGCATTTGTCACTTTTCCACATATCCTGTCGAGTTCACGTTGAATGTAAAAGGGGTTAAGGTCTCGCATTGTCTTTGAATTACAAGCCAAGGTCATCACTAAACATTTGTTAAAAATAGAAGTTTTGCGCGGAAGGATCATTATAAAAAGGCCCCCTTCCGGTACTGTCGGCGTCAGCCTGCCATCCGGGGGAAAGAGAAAAAAGACACCAAAATACTTTCCAGTCTGTGCCGCCTGGGAGACCCCTCCCATACCGTCTCACGGAGTACTTAGGAGGAGTTACCCTCCAGCCTCCACTGCTGGTCCATACGGGTAAGCCCTCCACCATGCACAACCCGACTTTATGCCCATACCACAAGTATAACCACCTGTGGCCCCCCACTTTAGGTCATGGTGTGTAATGACACATCCATGGATTCAGGGGACTTGTGGTTGATTACACCGGGTTTCCGATAGCGGTAACACGTCCGGCCCGTGATTCAAACCTGTCGACCTGCGTTCGTCGGGAGATTAGCACGGGCCGGGCTCCCAAGGAAGCTGCGGGGTGTACATATCGGTATGGACAAGCTCCGCACCTAAGGTTTACACATATGGGCAGTGTGAAGGGTCCACTCAACCGTCACGCCTGAGACCTCCGAAGAGCACACAAGATGGAAGCCGCGCTGGAACAATGGGACAGGAACCACGGAGATAGAAGAAAGATCCCTGTTGATGATGGAGGAGTTAATAAACCTAAAGCCTTATAATTAAATATTTAGGGAATAAGCCTAGAAGAGGAAGAAGATGAGGCGAGTAAACTCGCACAAACAATAACATGCACAAACATATGCGCACATATACACGCACGCGCCCCCCCAGGGGCCTACTACGGTAGGTACGGGTTAGGCGCACCCGGGGTCCCGAGCCACCTTGACTCCCTCTGTGGGCAACCTCAGAGTGGTGAGGGAGTCAGTAGGTCAAAATGCCCACCCACGTGTAGGCCGTGCGTAGAGACCCGTGTCGGTGAAAAGGAATATCCTGGTTGGTTGAGGGTTGCGTACCTGAGCCTGGGCTTCTGTCTCTCAGTAACTGGGGAGGGTGCGCAGCCTAATACACCGCTTTGGTTTCTGATTTGCCTAAACGGGAGGCTAGGGACTAACCCACCCCTAGTCAATCGGCCAGGACTAGGTATTACACCGAACTCCAGGGTGAGTGGGACGGCGAGCCCGCTATATCCCCTGTGTAGCCCTGTCACCCCAGTGGGGTGACCCCTCGTTGGGCTCCGTGGTGGGTGGGGAGCACTGGGGGATGAATTTATACCATTTTTTCTATGGCACCAAAACAAAAACCCCTTAATAAAGAAGTTGGAAAGGAAGTAGTCGAGTCATGTGGTCCTCGCTACTTGGTCATTCATAGGACAGAGGAAGGTAAGAAGTTCCTTACGGTGAGCCCTTTTACTATCCAAAAGGGTCTCGATGCCATTGCTGGTCCTGTTAAATCCTGCGTTCGAGCTCGCAATGGTACACTTCTTGTCGAAGCCAACTCCGCCTCGCAAGCTGCAAGAATACTTAAAGCCACCATGTTAGCCAGCTATCCAGTGAAGGTCGAGGTGCACAAGTCGCTGAACTCCTCCCGCGGTGTAATAACAACCCGCGCGTTGGACGGTTTGTCCATTGAGGAGATCAAAGAAAATCTTGCGACTCAGGGTGTCTCAGCTGTTTATCGGGTACAACGTAAGATCAACGGTGAATTCCTGCCTACTCGTACCCTGTTTCTTACTTTTGATCGGGTTGATCTGCCTCAAAAGATTAGAGCAGGGTATGAAGCCATCGAAGTTAGGCCTTATATACCCAATCCGCTGAGGTGCTTTAAATGCCAACGTTTTGGTCACACTAGTGAGTTGTGTACCGGCAAGTCCACCTGCGTCCACTGCGGTGACACCTCCCACGATGGGGCTTGTGCTTCAGCTCCATCGTGTGTGAACTGTAACGGGGAACACCCATCCAGTTCCCGAGACTGCCCCCGTTTTGCAGAGGAACGAGCGATCCAGGAGATACGGGTGAAAGAGAAGGTGTCCTTCTTGGAAGCCCGGAAGCTCCTGCGACTCCGCCAACCCTCTGCCCCGAGGTCCGGTACCTATAGCTCAGTTGCAGCTAAACCGGTACCGCGTCGGGAAATCGCAACACAGACCGGCGATATGAACGGGGCTACAATTGCGGAAAAGGTTATTTTAGCCCAAGCGCTGCCAAAGCCTTCGGCTCCTACACCCAAGTTGGTATCAACATCTGCCAAATCCGCCAGCTTACAGAATAGTCCTGCACACTTGTCACCGAAAGCCTCGACCTCCGGAACTAAAGCTATTAAATTCACGACGTCTTCTGCCCCAGAAAAACAGTTTAAGACCAAGTATGTACGACAAGACTTTTTGAAAGAGAATGTGCAATCTATTACCAAGTCATCTAAAGGTAAGAAAAGTTCACGCAACTCCACACGTGTATCCTCCTCTGAAGGGTCATCTGGGGAGGAGGGCGTGAATCGGCGACGGCCGTCTTCGCCGATCAGCACATCCAATCGGTTCGAACTACTTGGACCGAAAACTGCTCTTGAAAAAGGGACCTCCCTTGTGGAGGAGATGGACCAGGAGGATTCTGCCGCCACTGCCAGAGGGACAGTGCGGAAACGGCAGGATCGTGCTCCTGAAAATAGTACTAGCCCAACGCCTAAGAAGAACAAATTGAACCGACCAGCCAATCCCAATCTGCAGAAGCGTCTTTCGATTTGAAACTTATCCCATAATATACTCAATGGCTATCCTCCATTGGAACATACGCGGAATTCGACCACATCGACCAGAGCTTGACTTGTTGCTGCGCCAGCATGAACCCTTGGCTGTATGTTTACAAGAGACGAAGCTCCGTCCACAGGACACCGTTACCATCAGGCAGTACTCCTCCGTACGATGTGATTTATCCCCGGAGGACGGTGTCCCGGCACATGGGGGCACTATGATGCTTATTCGAGATGATATTTTTGCCAACTCCGTACCCATACAATCTGCAATCCAGTCCGTTGCTGTCAGCATTAAGCTACCCTCCGCTTCATTCACCATTTGCAGTATCTATTTGCCTCCATCTGCGGACCTCTCGCACAGCGACTTAGAACACCTCATTTCGCAGTTGCCACCACCCTTTTTATTGGTAGGCGACGTGAATGCCCATCACCCTCTTTGGGGCTCTCCTCGGGCTTGTGCGAGAGGTACGCTACTTAAAGATTTCTTGGATAGTCAGAATCTTGCTCTCTTGAACACCGGAGAGCCCACCTTTCTATCTGACGCATTTCATAGTTTTTCACACATTGACATTGCAATTTGTTCCCCTCAGCTGGCAGTCACCTTATGCTGGAATATCATCTCGGATTTGCATTCTAGTGACCACTTTCCTTGTCGTATTAGTGTCTTGACACCCGTTGTATGTTCCACCCGTTTACCTAGTTGGCGCCTAGACCACGCCAGCTGGGAACTGTACTCCCACTTGGCTGAATTTAGCTACGAAGAGCACGACTCTGTGAACCACTTGGTCGAACATCTTACAGGGACCATTCTTTCTGCTGCTGAGCAATCCATTCCGCGTTCGACTGGCTACAGCCGTCGATTTCCGGTACCTTGGTGGACCGCTGACTGTCGGGATGCTATTCGCGCTCGCAGACGAGCTCTACGGGTTTTCCAGCGTTTTCCTACACTGGATAACCTGATACACTATAAACGGATGCGTGCACATTCTAGGCGGGTTATTAAGGATAGCAAAAAGATGTCATGGAATAAATTCGTGGGTTCCTTTAATCGACATACACCTTCCTCTGTCGTATGGGATAAGTTAAGACGTGTGGCTGGGAAACCGAACCATATGCCCATCGCCGGTCTCAAAACACCTACCGGAGCTGTTGTTGATACATTTGACGTGGCGAATACTTTAGGCAGTGCTTTCGCTGAGGTGTCTAGCTCAGGCAACTATTCCCCTGAGTTTCTTACAGTTAAGAACCAGGTGGAATCTCAAGAATTCTCGTTTCTTTCTGGCAACCTTGAGGATTATAATCGCCTTTTCACCCTGGCAGAGCTAGACAATGCACTCTCCTCATCACGACACTCAGCACCAGGTCCAGATGGTATCCACGTCCAAATGTTGCAACATCTCTCTCCTGATGGCAAAGATTTCCTACTCGAGGTCTATAATCGTGTCTGGGTTGATGGCATTTTTCCAGACAAGTGGCGGGAGGCCACCATCATACCCATTCTTAAACCTGGAAAGGACCGCCATCTTCCTTCCAGTTACCGTCCTATTTCCCTCACCAGTTGCGTTTGCAAGGTGATGGAACGCATGATCAATGGACGGTTGGTGTGGTGGCTGGAATCCCACAATCTTCTGACGAACATCCAGTGTGGCTTTCGACGACGACGTTCAACTGCTGACCACCTTGTCTCTCTGTCAACTCAGATTATGGACGGGTTTCTTAAGAACAGCCCCACAGTTGGGATATTTTTTGACCTCGAGAAGGCCTACGACACGTGTTGGCGGGCGGGAATATTGCGTTCTCTGCACAACTGGAACATACGTGGACGCCTACCGTTGGTCATTCAGGAGTTTATGCGGGACCGCGTTTTTCGAGTGAGGGTGGGTTCGGTTTTTTCTAACCATTTTATTCAAGAGAACGGAGTGCCGCAGGGCTCGGTACTCAGCGTGACTCTATTTGCTATTGCGATAAATTCCATATCACTATGTGTGCCTCAAGGTGTCTCTTCCTGTTTATTCTTGGACGACTTTGCCATCTTCTGTACTTCTCAGCGTACACCGTTTTTGGAACGCCGTCTCCAGCGGTGTTTGGACAATCTCTATGCATGGAGCTCGAAACACGGTTTTCGTTTCTCCGCTGAGAAGACAGTCTGCGTTAACTTCTGGCGCCGTAAGTGGCATATGCCGCCGTCTCTTCGACTCGGGCCAGATTTACTTCCTTTCGCAGACGAGGCGAGATTCCTTGGTTTGATCTTCGATCGGAAACTTTGTTGGGCACCACAAATAGCACAGCTTAGAGCACGATGTGACCGTTCTCTAAATCTTTTACGGATACTAAGTGGCAAGTCTTGGGGTGCGGATCGGACGACATTGCTCCGTCTTTATCGTGCTGTGATTCGTTCGAAGTTGGACTATGGCAGCATTGTGTATTCTTCAGCTCGACCTTCAGTGCTCAGAAGGTTAGACACAGTCCATAACCAGGGCATCCGTGTGGCCGTTGGAGCTTTTCCAACGAGCCCAGTTGTTAGCCTCTACGCCGAATCGGGAGAACCTCCTCTGCGTTGTCGGCGTGATGTCCTGCTTGCTAATTATGGCTGTGGGCTGAAGTGTATGCCTGGGCATCCAACTTATCACGCGTTTTTCTCCCCTGAGCTGCACGAGCGATACTGCCTCCGCTCCCTGAGCCCCAGGCCAGCAGGTTTTCGTTTCCGTGAGCTTCTACGCCAGCACCATGTTGACATTCCTCGGCTGTTATCCAAGGGAGAGAGTATACACCCCCCTTGGTTACGCGCTACCTCCCATGTCGATCTCGGGATGACGCTCTACGGGAAATCTGTTACGCCTCTTGATAGTATTCGTCGTTGCTTTTTAGAATTTTTATCTAAATACAGTGGCCGTATTTGTATTTACACCGATGGTAGTAAGAGCCCCGACGGTGTTGGATGTGCCTTTGTAACTGGCACCGTAACTTCTACTTACGGTTTGCCTAGTTGCACATCTATATATTCTGCCGAGCTATATGCTATTTATCAAGCCCTTCTGTATATTCGACGTCGAAAATTAGGTGACTGCCTTATTCTTAGTGATTCCCTTAGTGCCCTTCAGAGCATTCGTGAGCTGTACAATTACCATCCTTTGGTGCAGCGCATCCAGGACGTTCTCCACATTTTGCACGCTTCTGGTTTTAATGTGGAGTGCGCATGGATTCCTGGACACGTTGGCTTGCCAGGGAATGACACGGCGGATTTGGCAGCGAAATCGGCAGTCACAGCGCCCAGTGTTACGATTACCCATTCAACAGCAGAAGATTTTAGAGTGGCTGTACGGAGAGCCGTTTTTTCGACTTGGCATGCGGAGTGGTCGGCTCTCCGTGGTAATAAGCTGCGAGAGGTGAAGGACCTCCCTGTCAACTGGGTAACCTCCTCTCGTTTATTCCGCCGGGAGGAGGTAGTACTAGCTCGGCTAAGAATTGGCCACTGTATTTTTACTCACAGTTACCTTTTTAAACGTGAACCTGCTCCTGTCTGTGCGCTCTGTGGGGAGGCACAGACAGTTCGTCATGTGTTGCTGGAGTGTGGTCACCTGGCACACATTCGGTCATCTATGGGCATGCCGGCCTCTCTTGCTGAGGTCCTGGCAGATGACCCAAGAGCAGTGGACAGGGTTTTTAAATTTTTAGCAAAACTTTCTTTTACCTTGACGTTTTAGTGTGATAGCGGTTTTTTAAACTCTTTTGGTTTTAATGTGTTGATTTTAGATGGAGTTTTATATCCAGCTCTGGTTAGAGGGCTGGACGTTTCTGTTACTTCCGTTTCAACTGTGTTAGCTCTTTTATTTGTGTTTACTTTTTTGTTTGGTATTTTCTTACTGGCTATTGCCAAGTTTTAATCATAAGGGCGCTTATGACCTTGGCAGTTGAGCGCCCTTAAACACCATCATCATCATCATCATCATCACATATACACGCAGACAAGAACACAAAACGTGGCGCAGTGGATGGCGATGGAGAGGATGATATGTTGGCGAGTGGCTCGGGAACCCCCGGGTGCGCCAAACCCGTACCTACCGTAATAGGCCCCTGGGGAGATGATAACAGTGGTGTATATTTAAGGGTGTTCGATTATAGTTTCATTACTATTATAATGACCATCTAGCTGATAATATGCCCACACTTAGATAAATTATGTTAAGTTTAAGAGGGGGTAGAAGTCATAGGCCACTTCATGAACTAAGATTCACTAATTCTGCAATTCACTTCAACGCTAAATACAGGAAATGTTATCCATTATGTATGATAACACATACATAATGGGCGCTTTCCTTTCGATCACATGGCCCTTGCTGTAGCTGGACTTACACCTGTGTTAGACAGGGGAATCAAGTATCATTATGGTACCACTGAGTATTTCACCAAGAGCCGGGGGCGTACTCCATCCCTAACTACAAGGGCACTAATAACCTAGCAGATGAACTTCCTTAAATCCCAATCATTATCATCATCCCTAATCAGAAATGTAAATTAACCTCAAGCCTGATTAAGGGGTATCTGAGCCAAATTTTGGGGTGTTTCAAGCCCAAAGTTGAATGGGACGCTAAAAACCGTAATAGTTAAATAGCGTTCATAAATTTAAAAAGAAATCGAGTATACTACCACGAAGTGTAATTATTTTGTTGCTATGGGGGCGGAGTTACACAGCGATCAGGGTCCCAATTATTGGTCTAACTTGTTGAGGGAAGCACTGGAATGACTTGGAGTGTACATAACTCGCACAACACCTCTCCAGCCACAGTCAGGCACCAGGGTAGAGATGCTAGAAGAACATGCTAAGAAGGTTTTGGTTAGAGAGACTAAGTTATAGGGTGTCACTTTTCTTGTTCGCTTGCCGCTTTACAACTCACGACGCCACCTGTTTGACAGCAGTTAGTTTGATCCTTGGTAGGAAGCTGATTATTCTATGCATCTAATATTTGAATGATTTGGGCAGAACTAGCAGTTCAGTGAGCATATCGTAGGCCGATTTAACGATGCATGAAATAGCTCGTCAGCATAATCAGGTTAAGAGTGACCAGATGAAGAACCGTTAAGTCCGGCAGGTTCACAGTCTGGTTTTCGAGGACAGTAATTTGGTGTGGCTATATCTCCATACTCCGACCAAGGGTGAGCCTTAAGGGGAGTCGAAATGGGATTTTTTTAAATTTTTTCCATTTTTATATTGTAATTGCATGTGAATATTTTGAATTTCCGCTAATTTTGGTATAAAATTTATAGAGGTACGCTAATTTTAAATAATCCTTTTAGTAGTTTTTGTGGAACATTCTAATACACTCGCTTGGTATACATCAATAGGCTTGTAAATGTTAGTGTTAGGGAAGATCTTTTTTTTTTTTTTTTATTTCGATCGGAAAGCTTTACTTTAGCTATTCGCAGCATTAGCATCCAGCTCACATTTGGCTCATGTGAGAGTTTCGAAATACTGCTAAGTTGTTTTTGGAAAGTTAGGTTACATTTTGTTAGTGCTATGTTTGAAAGCCATATCTGAAGGAGTAAAACTTTCTATACAAAGCCCTCATTATTTCAGAAACTAATTAACGCTAAGAACGGAAAATTTCACCACACATTTGGCCTAAATAGGCTTCCTTTTAAGAAAAAAGTTTTTATGTATATGCATTAGTTATTTTTATAAATTTAAAAATCATCGTTTTTCAATACAATTTTAAGAGCTTTATGAAAAAAAAATTATACCTTTCCTTCTAATGAACGGAGATATTCTAGTTACATCAATCAACAGTAAAGGTATTGCTGAATACACCTTGACAAATTTAGCTCATTATCTTAAATATTTGCTGAGATAATGGGTCAAACTTTAATATTGTCAAGGTAGGGCATTTCGACTCCCCTTGAACTACAACACTCGTGGCAAGGGCTATACCTCGTGGTGAAGAAAATTAACAGTGTCGTTTAGCGCACCCAAAGGTTGCCGCGAGGGAAGAATTCGGCAGTACACATGGATCCGCTAGCCCGCTATGATGGTGCTCGCCGGGACAACCGGACCCGAGGAGGAAATCGTTTGACTGTCCGCCGAATGCACGCCGTTCCACAATAGCCGTAGTGTGCGAACAATTTGCTTTCTAAAGTTTTTTGGCGTATATGGATTTATATGTGTAAGGTCTTAATGTTTTCATTGCTTCACGGCCGCGCCGTAGTCGAGTGACTAGATCTCTCGCCTCTCACCAAGTTGACGTGAGTGCGATTCCAGTGGACCGCAAGTGGGGCTGTTTGTGGACAAAGTGACGCAGGGCGTGGTTTCTCCAGTTTCCCCCGCATTTGCATTCCATCGGTACTCCATTTTCATTCCAGTATAATCGTTGTTATCATCAGTGCCTTATGTACAGAGCTAGGAATTTCGTAGCGTTCGCCGCTCCCTAAACAGATTGCAACCAACCATCTGACCCTATCAAAACAAGTCATTGATAAGTAACTCGGGGGGGGGGGTTATCAAGTAAACGGCACTGTTTCCAGAGATCAAAAATGACTTATGAGAAATTCGTAAAGCAGACTATTGTGAATAATAATAGTAATAATAATTTATTATCCGCCATTAGGTAATTACATAAATTACAATAGCGTTTGTCCTATATCCTAAATAGAGCTTAGAAATGATATACTTATAGACTATGTGCAAGACATTTGACACAGTTCATTTTGACGCTTTTTACACTACAGCATAGGTAGTCTATCAGCCATTTATACATTCTGTCTTAAAATCTATATGTTTTACTTCAATGGGCAAGCTGCTATACAGTTGAATTCCAATGGTTTTATATAATTTGGCTGTTTTCTGGAGTCTCTGAAAAGGTATTGCTATTTTGTTATTATTTCTTGGTTGATATGTATGTATGTCATTTCTTTTTGTGTGCATATCTATATTTTCTTTAATATAAACTAGAACATCATATACATATAGGTTAGCAATTGTGGGAATTTCGGTAATCTTAAATAGAGGTTTGCAATGCTGCAAACTTTGTTTTGAATAATAAGTTCTTCAGAAATCCTAGAACTGCTACCCCATAGTATTAATATATATATCTTTTGGAAAAAAGAAAAATAGGCCGCCCTTACATATTCTTTTGGCACTAGCTTGTTCAGGTTAGCTAGCACAAATACTGTACGCGATAGTTTACTACAGACAAAGTCAATGTGTGTGTGTTCCAAGAGAGATTATTGTCCATATTTATCCCCAGCAGTTTTACATGTGCCCTTGCATTTTTGTAGGTTGCTTGATTTAATCGTCCTGGAATGACATAAGCCTTTACTCCGAGACTAGGAATTGTTCATGAGTGAATTATATCTTCGGATTAAATCAGAATTCGTGTTAATACCTTTATTGGTAATGTTGTTCGGTGAACATAATACTTTGAGTCTTGTTTTCATTGATGTAAAACCATTTAGATCAAACCATTTCTTCACCTGTTGCATGTTTAAGTTTACAGTCTGTGCAAGTAAATCGTCGTTTATGTTGAGGAACGTTGTGTCATCTACATAAGCAACCATATGAAAGACAGAGCTTTTCTGAACATCATTCATCTTTATTAGAAATAACACTGGCCCCAACACAGAATCCTGTGTTACTCCGATATCTATCTCAACTACCTGAGACACTTTACCTCATATTATCACCTTCTGCTTTCGATCATTTAAGTAGGATTTAAATATATTCAAGGACACTCCATTTACCCCATATTTTTCCATTTTTCTAATGAGATGTCATGTTGCATACAATCAAAGGTCTTAGTTAAGTCACAAAGAATTGCCTGCGCCGAACAAATTGTTACATACCAAAGGCTGACTCTGACCGACTTTCTTCTTTACATATATACATTATAAAAATACCAAAGCAATTAGAATACGAATTGTAATGCTTTACTGATCAAATATAAAATAATATCCAAATAATAGCATTAATTTCTTAAATATCTTCAGATTCTTATCAGGTAAAAACAAAAGCAGGAATTAAACTAAATTTTTACTCGTCTGCAGCCGTATGACTGAAAAATATATCTACTTCTGAAGTCTTTCAAACGAAAATAATGCTAGGTTCGGACAAACAAGAAATGTAACTCGAAAAAGTTCTTTCCACTTCACAAGATGTATCAGTATCACCAAGCAAATATCACTTAATGGGATCTAAAAGTGCAGCTTGGGTGCGATACATCACACCGAACCTTGCATTCTTTTCATTTACATTTTTCATTTTCATCTTTATTTCAGGTAGAATGCTCGTGGATTAGTAGATCCGCCTTGACAGTTCTTCTACATTCCGCACAGATTCAGTTCAGCGCCATACCTGTGGAATATAACAGAGTGATAGTAGTTTGTAAATTTATGAACAAATTTGCAATCAATATTATGTTTCTATGAAGTAATTCGGTTATTAGACGTTTGACAGTTTGTTTACTAGAACTGCCCTCGGTTTCTGAATAAGTACGTGTGTAAGTGCACTGCTAGAAAACGTACTATGGTTTTAAAACTAATTAATTATGCTCACATTTGAGCAGAACAAAGATGTTATTCGAACCGACCTGGTGTTGTGTTATGCAGAGATAGCTGTTTTGCAGTAAAGGATTGTACTTGACGTTGATATTTGCTCGTTCCAGTAGCGTCGAATGCCATTGCCAACCCTGGTCACTCTTATTTTGTGTACGGAAATCGTGCGAACTTCCTAGCTCTGCTTATGTATTAAAAGCGGACGTTAAGCACAATAAAAAATTATTGCTCCACTACTATGGTCTCATCTGTATGAGTGAACACTTAGGTGTCGGAGGCCACTTAACATAAAAGGAAAGTATATTTGCTCATGTGTGAGAATTTGAGATATGCGGTGTGGTTTACTCACTGAGTGATTGCCTTTGGTTCTGGAAGTTTAATGACACGAGATTAGTAGGTATGAAAATAGAGCAATTTTCCCAGAATGTTAAGTTTTTGGCTGTGGGCTTTGAGCGCATAGTAGAGAGATAGCTAAAACTCCCTGTGCGGTTCGTAGCAAGATTAGATTAGATTAGAAAGCATTCTGTAGGTTCGTTTAGACCAGGAAACCACTGAACATAGAAGTTGTCAAGACATATACATGTATACATATGTTTATGTACAATGGAAAAAATGTATAAAGTTCGTGCTTAAAGCTTGGGTTACAAAAACAGCAGAATAGACATATAATCACAGCATTTGTATTTGAGGTATCTACTCTACATAATGTGCTCTATAAAAGCACATGAACTTCTTTTTTTTTTTTTTCCAATCACATAAAAACAGAGAGTATAAAAATTAGAGTTAAAATGTATAAATAAATATAATTTCATTATATGTAACACTAGTGTAATGTCAGATGATATCCTTCTAATTATCGACGTAATAGTTACTACTAGTAATTATATAAAACTAAAATATGATTATTGTATTATGTACTCTTCATAAATGTTAACAAATTACAATGCATATTTACAAATATGTTATAGAATTTCCAATGCAAAAATTTACAATTATGCACTAGAGTGTAAAATGTCAAAGCATCAGGCTTTAACAGACCTTGTGTCATTGCTAAATACTAAAAATTAATTTCACACATTCGTGCAAGTCAAAGTATACATCAGTTTAATTTGAATATAAAACACACACAAACACTAATATACACAAAATGCAATACATTATAATACTTATTAACACAATGGTTGTTGACAGTATTGTCAGACAGATTTGTCACTTAAATATTCATCTACAGAGTAAAATGATTTATTGCAAAGGTACTCCTTAAGAGAGGCCTTAAAAACCCTGAAATTTCCAACATTTTCTTTGAGATTAATGGTGTGGGTGTATAGGGCTTGTGGACGTACCTGGTGGGGCTTGGCTGCGCAGCGACGACTGGTCCTCTCTCCGGCATTGCAGCTGCTAAAGTCGATTCTCGATGCTCCTCAGCTATTGGTGGGCTCAGCGACGAGCAATTGAGACGTATTTATATCTAGCTTTGGTATTTAGCTACGGTGATCTCCAGGGAGTGGTATGGGAATCAACTTAAATAACGTCGGCACTTTCCGTTCAGTCCAGGTTTATTTCTCTTTTTCAAGCGTTCCCGAGAATGTTCTTGGCGCGATTGAGTTTCGACAATTTCCCTCGAACAAGAGCACAACGCGCATGAAGGTAACTAAACTTTACGCGGCGACGAGTGCAACTGTTACGTGCAGAATAGTTGTAGACACTTTAAAATTCCGCCGTGGCTTCCTTACGCGTGACATTTATTTCAACTGTGTGAATCACTGTAATAACTTTACTATATTTACGAGGATTCTTGAATCAAGAATCACAGAGTCTATGTGTAGTTACACACCAACTGCCTCAATCACTTTAATAACTCTGCTAATTCGCGCATTCACTCCTTTTGGGGTCACAGCTCTCCCCTTGGAGGTACTCTCAACTGCCTGAAAATTGCGGCGAATACTCTATATTTATAACAAATTCTACCCACGCGCAAAACCCTCAACTCGTAATCTCATTGACCCATTTTTGACGCCGAAAGTAGCTTAGGGTGCGCTTCTGCCGTGACGTGATTAATTGTGATTGGTCAATACGTCTTTCACGTGATTCTTGGCCTAAATTTTCTCGTGGTTCCCCGGTTTATATGTCGCCTTTGCTTTCTCTTACTGAGACGTGACCACACAATAGCGTCTTTCCCCTCTTGCAATATACAAAGAAATAGCGTAAACAACTGAATTCGTCGCTTGAAACTCTGGGGTTGAAGTTAGAAACGCTTTCCAGGAACAATCTCTCTGAACATCCAATATACAATAAATACATTATAACTTACTAGTTAACCTAAACAATTTAATCAATTACAAACATTGGTTATGCGCTTATTCACCTGGGCTATAATCCGTCTCACTGGGGAGAGCATCAAATATCTTGATTGCTTTATAATATACACCTTTCTGAAAGCAACGAGGTTTAGAATTGGGACGATGAATATATCCCTTTTGTCTAGTATTAATGTTATGAATTTCCATGTTTGTTATAAAACTATGTCGATTAACTGCATAAAAATTTAAAATGGATAATATATAAACACAAGGGAAGGCGAGTATGCCCAATTTTTTAAATAGTTCTTTGCTTGACTGTCTGCTATAAGCATTACAGATTATTCGTATAGTTTTCTTCTGTATCCGGAATATGCATTTAGTATGCACTGAATTACCCCAGAATATTATTCCATACTCGATGATGGAGTTAAAGTAGGCAAAATACAGCAATTTAAGTGTATCAATTGAGTGAAATTTAACCAGTGCTCGGAGAGCATAACATGCTGAGCTAAGTTTAGGTGTGATGTAGCTAATATGTGACTTCCAGTCCAAATGCATATCTACCTGAAGGCCAAGAAATATTACTTCATTTAGCTGTTCTAACAATGTCTCATTAATTCCTATTTCTATGTGTGTTTGTGGTGAGCGAATAGTTATAAATTTAATTGTTTTTGTTTTTTCAAGGTTTACTGAGTTTATTTGCTTTGAACCAATTTGACATACAATTTAGAACATACTTTAATTTTACCACACAGTCATTGACATCTTTACTTGTTACTAGAACACTAGTGTCATCTGCGAGAATAAATAAATACTTACAATACTGTTAATGTATAATGGGAGGTCATTTATGTAAACCAAGAACAAGAGAGGCCCTAAGATTGATCCCTGTGGAACACCATGTTTTACTGATTTCCATTCTGAGGCGCTATTTTGATATCCATTGGAGTTATTAATTTCAACCCTTTGTCTTCTCTTCTCTAGGTATGAAATGAACCAATCTAATGTGTTATTCTGTATTCCATAGAAATGTAGTCTTGCTATCAGAATCTCATGATTCACACAGTCAAAAACTTTCGGTAGGTCACAAAAGATTCCACCGATGCTCCTTTTCATTTAACGCTGCTAACACTTTATGCGTGAGCTTGTAGGTTGCATTATCTGTCGCTACTCCTTTTCTAAAGCCAAACTGTTCTTTGGCAAGTAAGTTGTTCTTTTTTAAGTAACAATAAAGCCTATTGAGCATTACTTTCTCAAACACTTTTGAGAAAACAGACAAAAGATATATAGGTCTATAATTTGAGATATTATTTTGTTTACCTTTTTTAAAAAGGGGTTTGACAATAGAGTACTTCATTCTGTCAGGAAATATTCCACTTTTAGTGATCCGTTACATAAATATCTAAGGGGAATGCTTACTAGGTTAGAACATTCTTTTAGGATTTTACTTGATATTTCATCATATCCAGAGGAATTTTTGTCTTAAGCAAATTTATTATATTTTTTATTTCAAAAGGAGTAGTCCTTTTTACTTTGAATTCAGGGACTCTGTTTACGAAAGAAGTTTTCAAAATACTTAATGCTGATTCTTTACATCCATAATTTATATTTAATTTGTCTCTTACATTCAAAAAGAAATTGTTAAAAATATCTGCGACCTTTTGAGGGTCATAAGTTTTTTAATTACCGGAATTCAGTGCAATTGAGGAGCTTTCTTGAGATCCTTTACCTGTTTCTCTTTTTATTATATTCCAGATAGTTTTTATTTTATTATCAGAATTGGATATCTCCTTATTATAATGCGATATTTTAGCAACTTTTATTGCTTCTTTTAGAATTTTACAATATTTTTGTAATGACATTCTAAGTTTGGGGTCTTATTATGTTTCAGCTCTTGGTATAATTTTCGCTTACGTTTGCAAGAAGTTTTAATGTCTGTTGTAATGCAGATCTTATTTTTCTTCTGATTATGTGTTTTACGATATTTGGCTGGAAAGGATGCTACAAAGTGAGAGTTGAAATGTTTTGGGAAATGATTGAACTTGTCATTTACTCCATTTATTTCATAAATTTAAGTCCATGATTCTTTTTGAAGGGCATACTTAAACAATGTGAGGGTGCTTTCATCTACTTTTCGTGTTCTGCAATATTTATGGTTTTGTTTTAACTTTAGGTTAATCTCTTTAATGAGAAGTATTTGTGCTCATGATCTGAAAGGCCATTTGCAAATGGTAAGGTTATTGAAGTTTTAATTCTATCTATTTTTATGAACATGTTATCTATTGTGTAGAGGAGCTACCCTGACTTCTTGTAGGAAAATTTACTGTGTGTGACATGTGGTATGTAAAAATATAGAATTGAGTTGGTCCTTTCGGAGACTAGGTATAAGATAATCGATATTAATGTCACCACAAATTATTTGTTCTCGTTTCGGTTTCAATATAAACTTTAAGGAATCATCTAACTGTTTTCTGAATACCTCATAGCTACCTAGTGGGGACCGATATAGAGCTATAATTGCAACATTTACTTGATTAATGTTTATTTGAACTGCGCACATCTCTATGTTTAGCTCAAAACAAAACTTGTTTAGATTAATGATTTTATAGGGTACATCTTGTTTTACAAATATGCAAACCCCCTTTTTTTTTATTTTTTTTTTAATTTTTTTTTTAAATTTTTTCTTGAATATGCTGCTCCTAAAGAGTACCCATGCAGTGAAAATGGAATGAATTCCTGTTCTGTTAAGTGATGTTCGGATAAGCATAAAACATGTGGCTATAATTTTTCAGAAGCAAGACTAAGAGAAAGTTCATGAACTATGTTTCTTAAACCTCTAATATGTTGGTGAAATATCACAACGAGCTACTGCTATTATTTATTTTAATAAAATTACTGATATTTTATTTAGTCCTAAAATTCTTTTTGGTGAACTTCTATTTATTTCAAATGACTTTAGAGCTCTTTCATGGCTATTTTGGGGTATTTCCTTTAACCCTGTACTACAGCATTGTGCAATAAAAACATTTTTTAGTAGCATAAGCATTTTGAAATTAAATTATTGTTGTTATAACATCATAATCACCTGGCGGAGGTGGTTCTTAGGCGGCTCTAGCGGCGCAAATAGAGAGCCTTATATTGAATCTCGCGGAGACTTTCTCTTTTTTGGATGGTTTTGTCGGGTGAAAAGATTGTGGTTGGTGACCCTGTTGCTGCATTCTCTTAATGGCGTATTAGGCGAGCTTCAAGCGGTAGCGTCATAAATTTGTGACTGTTCGTTTATTGTGCGAGTAAAATAGTTAAAAGTTATTTGAATCTTAATCAGTGATTTAACAGTAAATAACATTGGGCGCTGCATAGTAAATGGCTACTAATGAAAAAGCAGATATGTCAGGAGAAATGGAGTTCGTTGAAAACGATAATGGTGAACTAACGGATCTGAAGCTGCCAGAAAATGAGAGAGGGAAAGCTAATGAAAATGGAGAACATGGACAAAAGAAAACCGATGTTAAGGCGAATGAAGATGCTGGAAAGAAGGAAACGGGCAGGAAAAATGCTGAAGGAGAAGAATCATGTTTGGATAATTCAGATATAGATAAAGAAATGGCTGAATTTCTTACAGAAGTACCGACAGAAAGCGAAAAGGGCGTCGAATGTTCGGGAACTGAAAACGCCGAAAAAGCACAATCTAAAACTGGACCAAAAGAAAAAAAACCTGTAACGATGTATTGTAATAAAGCTTTAGGCATCAGTGGTTTTCCGTTAAGGCAGACAGGGGTGAGTACTTTTGAGTTAAAGTAATAGGTAAAATATTTCTATATGCGGATGACATTTTTCTATTTTATGAAAATAAACCCGAATTACAAGTAATGAGGGGTACGAAAACTAACCTTACTATACTACAGACATGATTCACAAATAATTATTTAATCCTAAATGCAAAAAAAAAAAAAAAAAAAACTACATAAACTCTCCAGATCAATTACCTGTTAATTAAGTCCAAAGATAATATTATAAAAAGAGTAAACAGATTTACATACTTTGCCTCGCATTAGTGTAATCTTTGACAATGGACAAATGATATGGTTTGTTTTTGTTTTGTTCATTTGGTCCCATCTTTGAGCCAGGCTCGGGGACATTGAACACGTCATACAGACAGTTAATTTTTCGATGCATGCAACCATTTTTAACACCACCAAATTTTAACTACTTTTTTTTAATACATTGTCAGCCAAATTTGTTATTTACATATTATACGGATTAAAACATTTATGCTTAGATAACAGCCGTAAAATAAGTCTTCGTTTGTAGTCTTGCACACTAATATGTATTTAAAAGCAGTATGGTCCAATGAAAATAACAAAGGGCAGCTAAACTGTTTAGAAATCAGACAAAAGAGAGCTGTTAAAATATTTTATGAATTCAATTTTTTAAAGCCTTCCATAGAGAATAAGGAAACATACCGCCACTACCTATTTCTGTAGTGAATTTCTATTTATGTACAAAACTGAACATGCCTCCTATGTACCAGCTCTGTAATCAAACACAAAAAAGAAATTCACTCCTACAAAACAGGATTAGCCAATCAAGTCTCCATAGAACTAGTTAACCCTACCAAGTATGGAATAAAAAGTATATTACCTAGTGCCACAAAAACTTACAGCAATCTCTCACTTAACATCAGAGAATCACTGAATTTATACAATTTAAAACAAACTCTTCAAAATCCTACTTGAGCAACCTACCACAGTATAAAGAGCACCCGGTCACGCTGTCGGAACACAGTTCACCTGGCACTGTCGTGATGAGAGCACATGCCCTGAGGAAGCCCCACATAGTGAGGCGAAACGTCGGCAACATTTCAAGCCAAGACGCTGCCTTCCCGGAAGACCAAGATACCAAATATAGTTTGTAAGGAGGGAGGGCAGCGCAGTCATAGGGTAGTGTGGAAAGCATGAAATTTGCAATTAACAGTAAGTATATGCTTTAGGAAGTGTAACCATAGCAAGGTGGGGAAACCCAGAAATATATACAATGAGGCAGTGCTTTCATAGGAAGGTGTGGGAAATGCTGAAATATGCAATTATAAGCGTCAGGGGGCACATATACTGTTCTTCTGAATATCTCCTACTGTTCTCCACCTCTTTCATATTTTCTTCAATTACAAAACAGCCCTTTTTAAGGCTACCAATGACATAATTAAAGAGCAAGTAGATCTGGTTGGGCTGAAAGTTATTCTTACAACTAATAATAATAATAATTTTCATAATCATCATACTACTACCACCACCAATAATAATAACAATAATATAATAATTTTTATTTACTACTAATGCTCCTGTTTTCATTAAAAAGAAACAAAGCAATCAATAACTTCTTATTTAACAGTAGCTTTGTGTATTAAATTTCTCCATATAACCCAAAATATTACTTGATCAAACGTAATAAGAGCAGCACAATTGCAGTATGACATATATGGGGTTATCTTTATGTTTTGATGAAATCGCCTTTAGCTAGCTCATGTACCACATAACCTCAAATAATCAACATCTGCAATAAGTCGGATTAATGGTGTATGATAGATGCTGTCGTCCGCTAGAATTGCCACGCCCTTCGGCTACGTCAAATATGCGCCATTTAGCAACATATAACCGTGCTACTACTGCCATTTTGCGGCTTTTGACCGGTTGCATTCCTTTGGCACTCTGTGCTCAGTTCTATGGTGGGTTTTCAATTTCTAAAGTTGGTATGGTTTTGCGGCATTGCGCGGCCAACTGACCCTTAAACGTCGACATTACCGATATATTTTTAGTAGTAATTCTTTAAAATCAATGAGTCTTAGTAATTATTGCAGAAAATGGGCCGCACAAGAAATTGAATGAAAGTGAGATCAATTGATCTTGCATTTGTAATGACGATTTCAAAGATTTTATTTGTTGGTCAAGCTTTTTACTTTCTCTATACATACTATGTATATAATATATAGAGAAAGTATTGCATTGCACCCAAAAATTCGATACCAAGATTTCACCAGAAATACATGTTTTGAGACCACCAAACTTGGTATTTAAGTTAAGTATCTTCCAAGGATGCGACACAAGGTTTTCAAGAAAATCTCCCCACCCCCAACTACCCTTCACATGGAAAAATTGTTGAAAATTTTGATTTTCTATAAAATGTCTAATGATTTTGATTAAAATATTGTATATTAAAGATATATACCTGAAAAATAACATGTATATCTTGAATTTTCTGGAAATAGCCTCTGAAGACTACTTTATTCTGGATGAATTTTACGGAATTTTGTGTAACTGGTAGACAGACAGACAAAAACTTACCAAATAAAAAAAATGTAGAGCACATTAAAACACACAATTTATGTTACTTACTTTTGTTTTTTGTGTAGTTGATCGTTTTTAGATATTCCTTGTTTTTGGTTTCAGCCTTGAAAAACTTATACTTTTCTCATTCAGGAATTTGTCAACTCTTGTCCATACAAACAAAGGAACTTCAGTCACATAGCAACCAGCTTTTTGACTTTTCCTTTAACCTAATGTACTCCCTTTTTTCACTTCTACTTACAAGGAACCAAGTATTAAGTCTATTTCTGCTAATTTTTTGACACTTAGCATGAAGTAAATAGAAGCATAAGCGTTTTAACAATAATTTGTTGCAGAGATGTAGAGAAAATCGTGTGAATGGAACACATCAGATTTTTTGTTATATTTATAGACTAATTTGGGCCAATGCTGGAACGGTTGATATTTTGCCCATATGACAGATGTATATCGAAAATGGTTTATAATGTTCAGAAACATATTTCTCCGCCAACTACTACCACGATAGAAAATTAGAAACTTAAATGTATGTATACACACTAACCTTAACAGATTTAAGCCTAACCTCGTTCTAAATTTGAAAACCACAGGACCTAGTGGTTTTGCCTATAGAAACAGATTAAAAAAAACTCGCAAAAACATTCCTCCACCAACTACTATAGTCGCACTAAATGACGTGTTATTCCTATGGGTCGTCATGATGCGATAATCCTGCCAAGAGCAATGTAAGACATTTCCGCTAGCAACGAAACCAAGCTTTTTCATTATAAATCCAGTTTTTATGCAAGCATTTGAGCATACATCCATTATAAAACCATTTATTATCCTTATAATACTCAAAATACTGATCAAATGTATTAAGAGCACTGCAATTGCAGTGTGACGTGATGGGCATATCTTTGTTTGGTATTTTTCTTAGTTTTAACACCTACTTTGAGGGTATAAAATAACATAAAAATCTGAGATGGTGAGGTAAAATTTTTATTCAAATTGGGTTGATTTGACATGCAATGACCCACTTTCAAATCCGGATAGTCTGTGGAAGTCTTATCCAAATAAAATGTAAATGTAGAACTTTCTGGGAATTGCCTATGAAGCCCTCTTCAATTGTTATAACATTTTCATAACTGTTAAACAGTAAGAGATCTAAAAGCCTTATTGCGCAAATATGTAGATCTCTTGAAAAACAATTTTTGTAAATACAATAAAACATACATTTTGTGTAGTTAATTGTTTCTGAGATGCTCCTTGTTTTTGGTTTAAATTTTGCAAATCCAATAGGATTGACAACAATAGTGGACCATTTAGCAACATTCTTTTTAGTAAATAATTTTTCACTTCTCTAATGTTTTCATTTGTGTATCAAAGTTGTTTTAGTTAATACTTTCACATTCTACAATTTGAATCATAGTATAAAACGTGTTGAATACATGAAGCATGTTATGAAAATAAATAAATTGTAACAGAAAGCATTAACTTGCCAGTAGTTGACCATGGTGCATTAGTTATAGAACAGATGGTAATCCAGTACCTGACCACAATGAACGTTTAGGAGATTCGTAACAATTACAGCACGTTTTATGATTATTCACTTTTATTAGAATAATTAGATAGCATACAGTACAACACAATAACAGTAACCACATCTGAAAATAAACTGATTATTTGTACTCATGGGTTTAGATTTTTCTTTAACATTGATTGTCTTTGAATTTCATGAACTGCTCAGAGATATATATATATTGTCTTTGAAAAATGGTATCTCATCCTGTCCTAGATATTCTGAATACTAGCTGTGATAGAACTGATATATCACCCAATCTGTCACAACAATGTCATCTTTCTGCAATTTGAATGTATCTGACTGACTGACTTGCATCCCATAACTTTGACCTCATATTGGTTTTGAATTTCATGAACTGCACAGATATATAGGGAACAGCGCCTCTTTTCCCTGACATAACTCAAACCAACACAAGAGAGTACCTGAAATAACATTGTTCCTTTGTTGGTGGGTTTAGCACATCACTTGACTTGTCTCACTACTAATCAATTGGGATTTACATCATCTGAGAAATCTTGGAATTGAACAATGTCTTCAGAATGTTTAACTCTCTTTAGGTTTCCTTTTCATGGTTTGGGCTTTAGTCATAGGTTTACCTTGGCGTGTTACATTTACGTTTTCTAGCTTGTTTCACCCTCTCCTTTAGTTCTTTTTCTTCTTTCTTTTCATTATTTTAATCATTCAGAAGGCATAGCTATATTGGGTAGTCATAAGGTTTTTTCTTGCTACTGTTAATTTTGGAGATTGTGTTGGCCAGATTACACTGTTTGTAAAGTGGGACTGTTATTCTGTTTTGAGCCATCTGATGTAGAAATAATTGTTGAGCCAGCATTACTAGTTGTTGTACGTTGATTCCTGTCAATTTCAGGAATGTTGTTTGAGCTGGTCTTCTCATCTTGAATGACATTATTTCTCTGATTGGATTTATTGTGGTTTGCAGGAATGATTTGGGTTTAATTTTTCTTAGGTTCTATCTGCTTTTCATCATCCATCTCTTGCTTGAAGCTTTAGCCACAGGTTGAACAGTTCCTTTGCTGATTCTTCACCCATTCCAAACTCCTTCAGTTGCTGCCTCTATAACTTCTTCAGCTTTTCCCTGATTTCATTGTTGACTCTATGCATAGATGATGTTTCACAGAGTAATTAGCAGTTGTGCAGGCTTCAGTTAAATTACAAGATTCATGACTCATGCAGCATTCATAATCCCTAGCATTAGGGTTATATGAATACAAGCTATATTTACGGTAACCATTTTTAATAGTATATGCAGTGGCTCTCTTCTAATGCCAGATTCACAATGGAAGGTTACTGTCGATGTGACATGGGTCTCATCGCGACACCACGTTGGTCATGGAAACTAGTGTTCACAATAGGGCGGTACAATTTGAACATTACTGAATGGTGCTGGTGCATAGCACACTTGAAGCAATGGCTGCAGATTTAAAACAAGTTCTTGCTCTGTATCTACCAGAAAGAAGAAATGACAGAAACAATCAACAAAGAAGACAGCAGAAGCTTTGTCCATAGTGGGTTCGATCTATATTCAAGGAGTGCAGCCAATTTGGGGATTTTCATACCCTAATCCTGAATATGACATATCTTGAATCATTTACAATTACATGCAAATGACACCATCATAATTTGATTATGTTTTGCACATCGTTGGTCCTCATATAGAGAAACAGTCAATTCGAAAGCCAATATCTTCAGTAGAGCGCCTTTGAGGTAGTATGGGCTTATTTATTTTTCAATCAACAGCATAGATGTGGTTTTAGTTAGGGGGCAAGATTATTTTGGAATGAAGGTATAATTTTGGTTGTCCAAAATAGTTTCCATTTTCTGTAGCATTTGTACTACATTATTACACAGTTAAAAGGCATAACAAAAAAAGGAATGAACTTCCCTTGATGTTGACGTCATCTTTAACAACTTAAACAAGGACCACAGAATATTAAATAACAGGAATTCTGTGGATGACGCCCATGCCGTGTGGTAAAAGTTAACTCCAATTCAACTTTCTTTGCACAGGTTTTGTCGTGTCAATTCTGAATTCCTATTGTCAATCGTTTTGCCACTCATGCCGCATTGCTAATATAGCTCCATTGTGAATCCGGCATAATGCTTTCTCAAGCAAAGTTGCAAACAGTGCCCATGTTACACATATATTATTTGTTTTTCACTTACATTCCGTTACAAGACTTGATCAACTGGTTTCAGACCTCGAAAGACAGTCACATCAGCAGACTGCAGCAGATGAGTTGTGTTAAGCAGGAGGTAATTCAAAAAATACTATTTGCTTACTTTATATGTAAGGTGAGATCTTTCACTCGTATCAGAAACAAAACTGGTTACTGTGCATTTCCTGTGCCAAGGAATGAAAATATTGGTCATATAACCATAAAATGTTTGACCTGTCATCCATCTGTTTTCAGTTCTTCCTATACACTCATGTTCTCCACAATATATCATCATTGGAGAAGGACTAGCTCCACACACCTGGAATGTAGCTTACACAGTAATCATATCCTTGTCATTTCCATATTTAATTTCACAAAATTTATAGCCCTGGGGCCTAAATCAAGGCCTGTTTTTGGAGATCTCATGAAATGAGATTCATCTGAATTGAAGATGTACCCTGGGTCATCAAACAAATCCTCATGATCTGTCTTTACAAAACCTGTTTTCACTTCATCAAACCATGCCCTGGTTGCTGTTTCTGATGCACAAGCTTGAGCTTTATTTATAGCCTCAGTATGTCTTTCTGCGAGTCCAAGATATCTTTTCATAAACAATGAAAATCTTCCTTCCTGGTTTTTCTTTTCTAAAGGGGTTTACCCTATTATCTTTTGTAATAACATCTGACATTGTTTCAATTAGGGTTACTCTGTTTAGTGGGAAACCCTTCTTTGTGTTTGCAATCACCCATGAGCACAGTAGCTTCTCTTACTCAATCAAAATTAAAGAAAGTCAAAGAAAACTATCAGCATGGCTTTAACATTTGACCTGACAGCTTTTTTTGTTCTTGGAGAGCTTTTTCTAACACACTGTGAGGATTAACCGTGCTCTCAACATCATAGCTGTAGACCAATGTCTCACCACCATCTATGATTCTCTTAAGAAACGATCTCATTCTCATTTGTGCAATCCTAAAGCTCTTCACAAATTGTGAAATAATGGTCTTTCTGGTCTTGACTTGTTAGTCATGGAATGAACTTGGTGGTAACACAATGCATTCCAAGATGCTGTGTCAGGATTTAATGACATGATCCAACTGAAATGTTACATTCTTCTGCAAACTCTTGGACAGTCAGTCTTCGGTTGGCACACACAGTTTTGTTGATGTTCCTGTCATGAGTGTTGTTGGTAGGTGTCGAAGGGCATCCTGAATGAGGGTCATCTTTAACTACTCTCTGGTTTTTTTTTAAACTGCATGAACCATTCAAACCTCCAATTATGGCTTAAGCACTCATCAGTAGGCTTCCTGCATCATTTGGTGTGTCTCTGTAAAGGTTTTCTTTAGTGTCATGCAAAATTTAATGAGGATGCATTGCTGCTGTAACTCTGCCATCTCAAAATTTGCAAACTGTGCGACACAATGTTCTACTCAACACAGCACTGAACAATAATTAAGACATAGAATAATGAAACTTCCGGCAGTTACACATTAAACACAGGTGTGTGCAGGGATGCCAATTGCATTTCACCCCAACACTCCATTGGCACAAAATTACCAATGTTTCAGAATTTTTTGAACAGAACTCGTGTGCTCACAGGATAGCTCAGTTTTAAAAGAAATATGTCATACTTATCAACTACTGGCATGTTAATCCTGTTAGTACTAAATGAGAGTTTATTTGTTTTACTTTTTCTTTCATTTTCTTTTCCTCTTTTTTGTTATTTTTTTGTTTATATTTCCAAGTACTATATACATACATAGGAAGTAAAGGAAGGTATTGTATTCCATTTAAAAGGCTATATTTTTAGGAAAAGTTCCATGCTTGTGTGTGTGTACACACACACTATACTTCAAAAACTAAAAGTATTTAAGTAGCAAAGTTGGTGTTAGAATTTAGCATCTTCCAAGGATGCGACACCTAGAGAATCCTTCCACCTGAAACTACTCTTTACATGGAAACATTTTCAAAATTTTTGTTTTTCTTGAAATGTCCTTGATTTTGATTAACATACCATATATCAAAGATATTTTCATGACAGAATGTATATCTTGAATTTTCAGGGATTGCCTATGAAGATGTCTTCATTCAGGATTACTCTTGCATAACTGGTAAACCATAAGAGATAGACAGAAACATACTACTCAAAAAATGTAGATCTTGTTAATACACATAACGGGTCATATACTTTTTTTTTGTGGAATTAACCATTTTTGAAATATTCCTTGTCATATGTTTTAATTTTAAAATTATCTCAGGGTCATGGAGTTTAAAGTAATTCTGCATTCGTCTTCTTAGGAAGCCTTACCTTCCATACAGAGGCAAGCCAATGTTTGTCTTGATTAGCAAGAAAAGTTTAATACTCATTTGTTACAGAATAGGTAGAGAAATTACATTCTTGTGAATGCAACACCAGTTCTCTCTCTCTCTCTCTCTCTGTCTCTCTATACATAGTATGTACATCGTAGCTAAAAAAGGTATTGTGTCCCACCCAAAAATTTTATGTCAAGATTGAATGGAACACATCAGATTTCTTTTCTTTTCTTTTTCTTCCTAGTCATGCAAATAGAACAGAATTTGAAGGCCGTCACATCTTAAAATAAATTACTATTGTTTTAGCCTAGAATGTTCCCATATTCCTGTTCAAGTTCGGTTCACTTTACATTTACAGAAGAACAAAAAAAGAGAAGAAACGAAGGGTGACCCTGTTTGAGACGATGCATAGTTTACAATTGAAACCATTAAAAAGGAATATTTTGGAAATGGTCAGCTCTACAACAAAAATGCATATGACATAAATTGTGTTTTTAATGAGATCTACATTATTTGTGAAGTAAATTTTTGTATATCCCTTATGGTTTACCTATTTTGCAAAATTCATCCAAAATGAACAGGTCTTCAGAAGTTATTCCCAGAAAATTCAAGACATACATTTTATTTGTAATGTAAATAGCTTTAATATACAACATTTTAATTAAAATCGTTAACCATTTTTGAGAAAAACATTATTTTCAAAACATTTTCCACGTGAAGGGTAGTTAAGTGTGGTAGGATTTTCTTGCAAATCTGTGTCTCACATCTTTGGGAAGATAACAAACTTAAATACCAAGTTTGGTATTATGTTTATTTCTAGTGAAATCTCTGTATTGAATTTTGGGGTGGAATACAATACTATCTACTACATACATGTGTGCTAGAGAAAACAATTCACATTCAGAATAATATTAATTCATGTGGGTAGTGGATCCAAAAATATATCAAAATCTTAATAAAAAAATTAGGATATAATGGATAAATTAATTAATTTCTTTTTCACTTAAATATTACTTTTGGGCATGATTTTAACCTGAAATAAACTAAATACATTTACTAATCAAAATTCACAAACTGTCACCATATGGTCAGCAACTGTTGTAAGCAAAACAAACAATGGAAGAGGAAATAGTGCTGGATATGTGATCACCTGGGTGTTTGTTTACACATTCCTTTGCACATTAGAGTGGCTGTGAGACAGTTGAACCATGTTGATGTGCTTTGGAAATAAGGGAGCGCTTAGTGTTGTGTACATAAGCAGTGTTTATGAATACCAAATGCAAAAAAGCAATTCCTTATCAAAGAATAAAACTTGTTTTTTTCCACATAAGCTGTGTCTATCGGGAAACATACAAGTCAGTTCAGAAATTTAATGCTGTGTTAACATGTTGCCATGATAGCTCTAAAGCAGCCGGGAGATCTGTGGTTTAAATTCTAGCTATGGCATTGAATTTTTCGGTCTGACTCTATCCAAGAACACACATTGCTTTAGGATCTATTTTTCATATAAACGGCTGCTATGAATTTGATCCTAATGCTTGTCTCAAACTTAAAAGACAGCTTGGAGGTAAATAGGATATCTCTGCCTGTATCCAATGAATAAATGTTGCCATTAGCTTCATCCTTTTGTACTTGCATGCTATTGCAAAGTTACTGATTCATTGTGTAAATATTTAGTTATAATTTATAGTTTTCACCCACTGATGTACCATATTGAAAAATGTGTGTACCAAAATAGCACTTTTAAGCAAAAATTCCTCTACAAAGTATTTGATAATAACATAAGGTTATTTGGGACTTTCACCAAGACGTCTAGCGGTTGAAGGATTTATTTTACCCATAGAGAAGTATTGTGTTTGAGATGGAACTTGAAATATCATTTCACTTGCATTTTGCAAGTTATGATGCAAACATTAACACTAATATCCGGTGAAACTGATATACTGGCACTCTCATTTTCCTCTTTCTCACTAACAAATTTTTATGAGTATCAATAAGCAGGTTATATAAAGGCATGTCACAATTCTCAAAAAAATAGTAGCAAAGGTTTTGCATTTTCCACTTTATATGCATCAAACATTGATACTATTCTGCCGCTCATTGAATGTTATAAGTTTGGTGGCTTTTTTACTCGGAGCTTTCTTTTGGCAATACAAATTCAATCTTATAGTCAGTTACTGCTTTTTGGGCCAGAGACCTCTCTTGGAGACTTGGAAGACCAAAACAGATCAGTCAGTCTAATCGGAAATGTAACATTTAGCTTAGTGTATTCCCTTATTTCCCTTCTATTTACAAGGAAGCAAGTAATAAGCCCATTTCTACTTTTTTTTTTCAATTAGCATGAAGTAAATAGAAGAATAAAGTTTTTTTAACAATTTGTTGTGGAGATGAAGAGAAGGTCATGCGAATTGAAGATTTTTTTTATTCGTCTATTTATTTATTGATTTTTTTTGTAGAGTTAACTATTTTCAAGATATTCTGAGTAATTGGCTTCAGTTTTAAGCAGCAAACGTTTCTCAAAAGGCAATTTATCTCTCATTTGTTTACTCCTAGTGAGCAAAGCGAACCAAATTTTAATTGTTTCACACAGTGACTGGCTTTTAATAGATTTGGCTAGTGCTTTAACCGTGCATTCCTTTATTTCCCTTTTACTTACAAAGAAGAAAGTAATAAGACCAAATCTGGTAATTTTTATCTTGATTAGCTTGATGTATATAAAATAATAATCTTGTGTAAGAAAAGTTAAATATGGAACAGCTAGAAAAAGTCATGAGAATGGAACCCATCAGAATTTTTAGTTGTAACTTTTCATGGAAGAAAACAAATTTTGTCATTGCCCTCTTTGTAACATTTTGCACTCAAAGTTCTTATAAAATATCATGTTTCCCCACCCTAAACTTTACATGGAAAATTTTCATTTTCTTAAAAATGGTTAACAGTTTGATTAAAATACCACATGTTTAAGATATTTTCCTGATAAATAAAATGTCTCATGATTAAAATGCAGTGTATTAAAGATCTTCATATGACAATGTGTAGTATTTCTTGAATTATCTGGGAAAAGTCTCTGAAGTCCTCTTCATTCTGAATGACTTTGACAAAAGTAAACTGTAAGAGACAAAATATTACTACATAAGAAATGAAGATCTCACTAAAGGAGATTAAATGAAAAGTGTTGTGGATTTAACCTTTTCTTAGATATTCAGGAATATTCTGTAATGTTTTGTTAAAACTTTAATTCTAAAAGCTGCTAAATATTTCTTATGCCCTATTCAGCATTCTGTAACTTTCCAACAAAATAAAATTTTGTTAATAAAGAGTTGTTGAATGTAGCAAATGGCAAAACCATGTTGCAATGGAACAGAATCATAGATGTCATTTTAATGCTGCTTAAGAAGAAATTTATAAGAAGTTAACAAATTAACTATTAAATTCTTATGAATTTTAGTGTATGTAACAGATTATTTTTAGGTAGGCAATATTCCATGTGATATGATGGTCCCAACTTAGCTTTTTAGACACAAATTTTAATCAAATAAAATGTGTTCCAGTCACACAACTTTCTCTAGCTGTTCCAAATACAAAATATTCTTTCAAAAGATTATTCTTTTACCTATGTCATACTAATTAAGATAAACATAAGCAGATTTGGTCGTATTGCGTGCTTCATTGTAGGTAGAAGGGAACTAAGGGAATACATTATGCTAAAGCGATAGTTGGTCAGATTATATGCATTGAAAGAATTACTTAGAATACCTTATCACATGCATGTGATTCAGTCCAAATACCTGCCTTGCATTCAAACGGCTATGAGTTTGAATCTTGGTTAGGATAAATTATCTGAATAAGATTTTTTTTTCGGGGTTCTCATCCTGAGAGAGAATTAATTTAGGTTACTTTAAAAGCTCAATGAACCCTGGGCTTATTTGAGTATCAGTTTACTCATTTCATTCATTGTCCAATATGACCTATCAGCTTAAGACAAATAATAAAATAATTAAGGTCTGAATTATTAGCATTTAGTATGCATAAGTAGAGCAAGATGTTTAACAAACATATTTGTGTGTTTTAAATGCTCTTTCTAATGCAATTATAATTGTATTATGTTAGAACTTATTATTTGTAAAAAGAACTTTAACAGTGAGTGGATTTTCATGGCATATAGCATAGTACTAGGCAGTAAAACGAATGAGAAGCCAACAAAACTGTACACGTGCTAGTTTGCCATTGGTAACAAGAAATGCAAGTGGCAACTGAGATTAAATGCTGCATAATATTGAATTGATAACTAGCTACCAGAAATTTTCATTATTTTGAGGTGGAAATGTGAATATGTATTACAACTAAATATCAAATTGGTACAATTTCTGTTGGGTATTTTAATTAATTCTGCCTTTAACTGATATATGAAAAAAATGGTTTCTAACTTGTTTGTTGTAACAGGATGAATTCAAATTCTGGCTGTAAAAATAGAAGCATGATGCATACTATAATGCCTCATTTAGCAAATGATTTTGTACTGCACAACAAACAATGATGCAACTAGGTGATACTTACATGAGGTGGCAATCTTATTTGCATTGTGTACGGTTAAGGATATCAGTCCTACCAACCCATTTGTGCATTTGGTAAGGGCTAATGTGGATCCATGTTTACCAGCGCTACATTCTCTTAGCTTGATAAAAATTAAGTGATGGAATCGTGGACAGTGCATTTAGGAACTTACAGGATAATTCTTCTTTTCACAATCTGCAATTTTCTGAGGCATCCCAAATTTAAGTCTTAATACAAATTTCTTGTATAAAATATTCTGTAACCATATTTGATAAAAGTGTTGATAAAAATTAGATCATACACATTAAAGAATAAACCACTATAGAATATGCAGACTACAACTCAGCATTTCATCAGGATCACAGTCTGTGATGTCCAATAAAGAGCTTCATATCCTACACTTATGTACAAGATCTTTAGATTAAGTGGCATCTGGGTCACAGGCACACACACTTATTGCCGACACTTCATATTGCACTTTTGCCATTTTTCAACTAACATAAACACTGGCCAGAGGAAACAGAGTTTGGCGTTGATTTTGTGCTTTGGCATGTAACAAGGAGGCTCTAGATATGGCTATAGCATATACACAGACTTTCCCACTGGAATGAGTTTAAACATATGAAACTCACATGATTAGATCATGACTGGTGAATCTTGCAGCATTTTCCGATCGTGATTGGCACTAAGTGTTAATGGGTAAGAGATTTCTGATATAGTGAAGACTTCTACAATAATTTCTCTTGTTCACACTTTCCAGGCTTTGCCACTTTGCAGACTGGTATCTTAATATTTTGCATCTGCATATGTATGTGAGCAGTTGTTTTCACTAATGAAGACTTCTAACCATAACTTAAAATTTATTCTTCATTTGTATGCGAGTCAGAGCATAGTGTCTAATGTTGAAAAACTATTTTAGGAGAAACAAATTAATATTTCTTAACGAAGTATACAAGCTCACATCAACAGTATGCATCGTAAAAGCAGTAACCCATTATCACAATGACAAAGGTATGATTTGTTTAAATACCATCAGGATTAAATCATTTCTAAGTCCTAATACAGAATGTTGTTCTGTAAAACATTTTCAATGCTCTGTATGTGCAATTTTGTTAAGTACTAGTATTTTGTTTCTTGTGCAGTAAAGTCTATTTCTGTTTACAGTTATTTTATATCAAATTGGCTGTCCACCCCTGCTTCTCACTGGTGGTGTACCTAATGAAAAGACTGTAACAAAATCTTCCATTTACAATACGACCATGCAATAAAATAAAATTACAATTAAGTAATTTGACAACACTTTATTGTAATGACTTGTAATGTACAATTTTCCTTCCGGAGAGAAAATAAATAGTACCGATGGTTTGCCGACTCTTGAGCATGCAACATACAACTGCCCATGCGAAAAACAGGCAATTCAAGGTATATTTCACACATTTCTAACAATTGACCTTGGGATTTATTGTTATTGCAAATGCAAGGCACACAGGAGACGGAACATGCTTAAAATCAAAAGGAAAGTCAGTTGGCATTAGTGGTATTATTGGAATAAGCACAACCTAGCCTTCGAACTTTCTTATGATTATAGTAGCATAAATCAAAATTTTCATAATTTTTTTAACTGTGGGGTCATGTTCCATAGCATAATTTTGGCTGATTGAGATTGCCTAGCATAATTATTACCAAGTCAACCTTGAGCTGTAAATTGTGTGGCAGAATTCTGGCAAATCCAATGAATTTAGGAATTCAGTTAGCTAATTGACAACTTCATTTGGATTGATAATGAAATCAATTGACTTAAATGAATGCATTTGTCCATAAAATTTGCTCTGATTTTTTTATATTCAAATCATCTACATTCTTATTAGTTGCTGCTAAAATGGCTCATTAGCTCAACCAGGCATAGTTTTTGTAATTTACACCAATATTTAGGAACACTTTCGATATTAATTCTTCCTTTGACATTGTGAACTAACAAAAATTTGGTGGAAACAAAGTGAGGCCAGTAAAAGTATCAAACAGGAATTATTCCATTGCCAATGTCTAATAATGCCTTTGCATCTGGTAACCGCAATGATATGCGCAGTGTAACATACGAGGGCCGTTCAGAAAGTAGCCTCCGGTTGATTGCAAGAAATTCACCAAGTTAAATAAAAATATTTTAATATATACATCTTACAACTACATCTTTGCACTATTTTTCTACATAGTTTCCATAACGATTGAGGCACTTATCGTATCTGTTCACAAGCTTTGAAATTCCTTCTGCATAAAAATCACCCGCTTGTGCCTGGAGCCAGCCTGTGACCGCATCTTTGAGCTCTTCGTCGTCATCAAACCGCTGGGACCCGAGCCATTTCTTCATATGCATGAAGAGGTGATAATCGCTTGGCGCCAGATCTGGGCGTAAGGTGGATGGTTGACAACGTCCCACTTGAAGGACTCAAGAAGGGCTGTTGTTCTGCGAGCAGAGTGAGGACGGGCGTTATCGTGCAAAAAAACGATACCGGAAGTCAGCATACCACGGCGTTTGTTCTGTATAGCCCGTCGTAATTGTTTTAGTGTTTCACAATACACGTCTTGATTAATGGTCGTCCCACGTTCCATGAATTCAACCAACAACACCCCCTTTGCATCCCAAAACACCGTTGCCATCAATTTTCGGGCAGAAAAATCTTGCCGGGCTTTTATTGGTTTGGTAGGCGAATTTGAATGTGCCCACATCTTTGATTGTTCTTTTGCCTCAGGGTTCACGTACTTAATCCAGGTTTCGTCCCCGGTCACGATTCTGTTTAACAATGGTTCACCTTCGGCCTCATAACGTGACAGAAAGTCTAATGCAGAGGCCATTCTTTGAGTGTTGTGGTGGTCGGTAAGAATTTTGGGCACCCATCGTGCACAGAACTTACGGTAACCCAATCTTGCTGTCACTATCTCGTACAAGAGAGTCTTAGAAATCTGTGGAAAATCAGTAGACAACTCCGACATTGTGAAACGTCGGTTTTCACGAACTTTTGCATCAACTGTCTGAACGAGTTCGTCCGTGACCAATGATGGTCTACCACTCCTCTCTTCATCATGAACGTTTTCTCGTCCACTTTTAAATAAACGTACCCATTCACGGACCACTCCTTCACTCATAACTCTTGGTCCGTACACGGCACAAAGCTCACGATGAATAGCTGCTGCAGAATATCCTTTGGCTGTAAAAAACTTTATAACAGCACGCACTTCACATTTGGCGGGGTTTTCTATTGCAGTACACATTTCAAACGGCCACAAACACTAAACTAGCACAGGTACGACTTTCACTCGACCACGGCTTGATGCCGACTGACCTGCTGAGTGCGTGAATGCACAGATGGCGTCGCTACTACCCGCACTGTGACCGATCGGAGGCTACTTTCTGAACGGCCCTCGTATATTACAAAAGGACGAAGTCAACACACCCATAAGATAGTGTACAAAGGATGACATATGTAGTTAACAGCGCAGATAAGCAAGGACGTTGTTGGCATAATAATAATGGTAGTGCTTTCATAGTGTTGCGGGTAAATGTTAAAATACTAATGAATTATATTAAGGAGAAAGTCACAAAGTAACATTCATGCTTCTTCTGAATCTCTTTCTTTCCTTTACTCCCCACCCAGGGTCCTACTACGGTGGGTTTATTACGCAGCATGGACTAAAGTGGGAAGCCACAGGTGGTTATACCTGTGGTAGGGGCTTAAAGCCGGGTTGTACATGGCAAGGGGCTTAACCGTATGGACCAGCAGTGGTGGCTGGAGGGTAACTCCTTCTGAGGTATTCCTTGAGTCGGTCTGGTAGGGGTCTACCAGGTGGCACAGACCGGAAAGTATTATGGGGTCTTTTTTTCTCTACCCCCGGATGGCAGGCTAACGCCGACGGTTCCGGAAGAGGGTACTCCCATCATGCTATCTCCGCGCAAATCTACTTTATTTGACCGATTTTTAGTTGTGACCCTGGCCTGTGAAAAGAAAACTATGCGAGATATCAGTTCATTTTACATACAACGCAGGATTGACAGGATATGCGGTAAAGTGACCAATGCCACCAGAACGCGAGACGGTACGCTTTTGGTTGAAACGAAGACGGAAGACCAGACCAAGAAACTCCTGAAGGCCAGCTTGTTGGGTTCCTACCCCATAAAGGTGGCCCCCCACAAGACTTTGAACAACTGTAGAGGCGTCGTAACTACCGCTTGTTTAGACGGTCTTTCCGAGGCAGATATTGTCACTAATTTATCTTAACAGGGTGTATGCCAAGCGTACCGTCTGCTCGGCAAACGAGATGGTGAATCAGTGTCATTGCGTAGGGTATTTCTGACATTTAAGGGCACCACAATACCCGAGACCCTGTATTGTGGATATGAACGCGTCTCTGAGCGACCGTATGTGCTGAACCTAATGCGCTGTTTTCGGTGCTAACCATTCGGTGCACCTTCGATGCTACCTGTGAACGTTGCGGCCAAACTGCCCACGGAGAAACTGCTTGTGCTCGAGACCCTTGTTGTGTTCATTGTAAAGGGAACCATACATCTAGCTCCCGGCAATGTCCACATTTTCTCGAGGAAAAGGCCATCCAGGAGCTGCGAGTTAAGGAACGCCTGACTTTTCCGTAAGCCAGGCGTCGCTTCCAAAATCTGCAGCCTGCGACCATCTCAGGCTACGCCTCAGCGCTCTGCCGCACTCCTGTTTCCTCAGTGTCACTACAAACCGTGCCTGTAGCCGACGCGTGTACGCAAACGGAACAGACGCCGACCACAACAACCTCGCAGTTTTCAACATCCACAGCACCCACTGCCTCAAGTTCTATTTCTCCAGAACCTGTTCGTAAGCCGCTAATTAGACCAATACCATCTGCCGCTGCTCATGAGCGCAGTCGTAAAAAGACTCAAGGCCACGGATAAACCTTCCAAGTCCCGTTCGCGTTCTACGAGCCGTAGGGGATCTTACGCATCCCGAACATCAGCGGATAGCGCCGACGAAAGTGGCTATACTCTTGTGGGTCCAAAGAGTGTAAAGAACAAGAAACGCCCCCCCCCCCTTAAATCCATCTACTTCGTTACCGCCAGTCGTTTGCTTCCCAGCTGCAAACTCATAGTTTGATTCATCGATAACCTTTCACGCCTCTAACTGTGCTCCATGGCTCTCCTGACGTGGAATATCCGCGGTGTCCGTACCCACAGGGCCGAATTGCAGCTGTTACTACGGTCCTATAACCTTCTGGTTCTGTGTTTGCAGGAAACAAAGCTTCGCCCCCACGATGCATTTGCGGTTTGATGTTACACCGGAGGACGGCTCTCCCGCTCATGGGGGTGTTATGATCCTCACGCGCAATGACATCTGCGGTCAGCCAGTCTTGCTTACTACTACCTTGCGAGCTGTTGCTATTCGACTTACCCTTCCTGGTTTCTGCTTTACTGTATGTAATGTCTACGTTCCACCTTCATCTATCCTCTGCGCCGCTGACATGTTCCATCTCTTGTCACAGCTCCCAGCACCTTTTCTTCTGCTGGGTGATTTTAATGCTCACCATCCCCTATGGGGTTCCCCTCGGGCCTGCGCACGGGGGACTGTTCTTGCTGACGTTTTCGATCAATATAGTCTCTCTGTTCTGAACACCGGTGAACCTACTTTCATTTCCGATTCTTCTGCCACGCTATCCCACCTGGACCTTTCCGTTTGCTCTGCACAGCTTGCTCACCGCTTTCAGTGGAACGTAGTATCAGACACTCATTCCAGTGATCATTGCCCTTGTGTCATTACACCATATTTCCTCCTCGCGTGCGAGTTCTTGGCAGTTGTCTTAAGTCGAATTGGGCTCTCTTTTCCGCTCTGGCTGTTTCCAGCAACTGCCAGTTCGACTCCTTTGACCAGATGGTCGAGCATTTCAACTCTGCCGAACAGTCAATACCGCGGTCGTCTGCCTACCCTAGTCGATTACCGGTCCCTTGGTGGACTGCCGAGTGCCGCGATGCCATTCGTGCTCTTAGGAGGGCTCTTAGGGTATTTCGCCATCACCCTACGCTGGAGCATTTGATCAATTTTCAACAAACACGTGCACGGGCATGCCGAATTATTCAGGATAGCAAAAGGGCTTCATGGAATTCGTTTGTGTCTACGTTTAATCGCACACCATCCGTTGTGTGGGAGAAACTCCGCCGTGTTGCCGGTAAGCAGATTGGTACTTCAATACCGGGGCTACTCGTGCGCACCGACACCGTAGTTGATCCGATTGCTGTTGCAGACGTTACTGATGCTGTAGCACATTCGCAAATGTGTCCAGTTCCACCAATTATCACCCGGCGTTCCGTGCCATTAAGGCGGACGCGGAGTCTCAGTCTCTCTTTCCGGTCCTCAGACACCGAGTGCTATAACACTATTTTAGCATGTGAGAGCTGGATGCCTCATTAGCATCTTCTCGGCACTCCGCCACAGGACCTGATAGTATCCACATCGCAATGCTGCAGCACCTCTCTTCTGATGTTAAAACTCTATCTCCATGTTTGGCAAGAGGGTGTGTTTCCTGCGGCTTGGCGTGAAGCCACCGTTGTTCCCATTTTAAAACCGGGAAAGGATCGTAGACTTCCAGTTACCGTCCTATCTCCCTCACCAGTGCTGTTTGAGAGGTGATGGAGCGCATGATCAATGGGCGGTTACGATGGTGGCTCAAGTCTGAGAAACTGCTCTGCCATATCCAGTGCGGCTTTCGCCGATACCGCTCTTCGACTGACTATCTCGTCTCCCTCTCGACTGACATCCTGAATGGATTTCTCGCAAGTGCCAAACTGGCCATCTTTTTCGACCTGGAGAAAGCTTATGACACTTGCTGGAGGACTGGTTTATTGCTTACTTTGCACAAGTGGGGCTGCCGTGGCCGCCGTCCAGTATTTCTCCGGGAGTTCATGGTGAACAGGGTGTTTCGTGTGCGTATGGGTTCTGTTTGCTCTCGTGTTTTTAATCAGGAGAACGGAGTACCTCAAGGGTCGGTACTCAGCGTCACTCTCTTTGCTGTGGCCATCAATCCCATCCTGTAGGTATTTCCTCCTTGGACCTGGACGATTTTGCAATTTATTGCAGCTCTCGGCGCACTTGCCTTTTGGAGCTTCGCCTGCAGGCATGTCTTGATCGTCTACAAGCCTGGAGTGTTGAAAAAGGTTTCCGTTTTTCTTCCGAGAAGACAGTTTGTGGAAACTTCTGGCGTCGGAAACTTCTCTACACCTTGGGCCGGAACCGCTACCCTTCGCCGAAACGGTGCAGTTTCTCGGCCTGGTGTTCGACAGAAAGCTTAGCTGGTCATCCCATATCTCTTCGCTGAAGGCTAGATGTGATCGTTCACTAAATATTTTACGTGTTTTATGTGACACATCCTGGGGAGCAGATCGCACCGTGCTATTGCAGTTCTACCGTTCGTTTGTCCGCTCTAAACTTGATTATGGGTGCATTGTGTACTCTTCGGCATGTCCTTCGTTTTTACGTCGTTTAAACCCCGTTCACCATCGCGGGATTCGTTTGGCGCTGGGTGCTTTTTCCGACTAGCCCGTTTATTAGTTTGTCTGCGGAGGCTGCTGAACCTTCGCTGTGCTATAGGCGTCACGTGCTTCTTTGCAGCTATGCTCTCCGGCTCTTTGCCTTGCCAGATCACCCGTATTTCAAGCTATTCTTTGACGAGTCTCTTGACCATCAATATGCTGTCAGCGCGGTTGCCTTGCTTCCGGCAGGGGTTCGTTTTCGTATCCTTCTTCGGTTCTTGGATGTTCGCCTATGTTCATTCCCCCCTTGGTTACGTTGCGACTCCCTCTTCCACCTCGGGTTGGCCGCCATGCCGAAGTCACTGACACCGTCTTCGGTCTTCCGCTCCGCATTTTTAGCTTTGCAGGTCGAGTTTCCTAGCCATTGTTTTATTTACACAAATGGTTCCAAGGAAGACCGTGGTGTGGAATGTGCTTTTGTTTTTAATTCGCGGAGTTATACATTTCATCTTTCGGGGCAGTGTTCTGTTTTTACCGCAGAACTTTTTAGTATCTACCAAGCTCTTCTTTTTATCCGGGGACAGAATTTTAGGCAGTTTATCTGTAGCGATTCCCTCAGTGCACTACAGGGCCTGCGTGAGCTGTATCCATACCATCCTTTGATACAGCGTATTCAGGATCGCCTGCATTCGCTCGCTGATGCTGGCGTCAGCGTGTCGTTTGTTTGGGTTCCTGGCCACGTAGGTGTGAGCGGGAATGAGCAAGCGGACGCAGCTGCCAAGTCTGCAATTTTAAATCCTACTGTTTTTAGCTCCACTGTTCCTCCCAATGGTGCTCGTGTCCTGCGCCGGGCCATTCTTTCGCGTGAGAACAAATTCAGAGAGGTAAAGTCCCTTCCAGTCCCCTGGACTACTTCCTCGCGTGCATGTCGCCGCGAGGAAGTGATTTTAGCGCCGCTGCGTATTGGAAATTGCCGTTTTAGCCATCTGTACCTTTTACGTGGAGAAGCCGCTCCTCAATGTGCTCCGTGTAATGAGCCTTTGACGGTGCGTCATTTTTTATTGGAGTGCCGCCTTTTTACTGTGCTGCGTGCGTCCCTGTCCCTGCCTCCTGACCTCCCCGCCCAGCTAGGCGACAATCCTGCTGCATGTGAGGGACTTTTAACTTTTGTTCGCCGCTGCGGAATGTATAGTCGGGTCTAATTTTATCACAGGGTTCCATCTTCTTACCGACTTTTCAGTCCCTCGGTTTATCTGCTTATGGTAGTCCTTTTATGATCTCCATGACTTCTTGTGTGGTACTCCTGCTTTAGCTGTTTTTATGGCTTTTAATTTTTAGCTTTTTTGTTGACCATAGGGTGCTAATAACCTCGGCAGTTGTGCGCCCTTAAGCACTACTATTACTTTCCTTTACTCCTAATATTTTCCACCTCTTTTCTTTATTCTCTTCTTTGTCAAAACAGCCATTTATAAGGCTAACAATCAAGTAGATCTGGTTGGGCAAGTGATAAGTTTTTATTGGATGATAGCTTTGTGAATTAAATTTATTCATTTAACCCAAAATGTTACTTGATCAAATGTATTAAGACCACCTCAATTGCAGTGTGATGTTGAAGGGGGTATGTTCGTGTTCTGATGAAATCACCTTTAGCTAGCTCATGTACCACATAATCTCAAATAACCAACTTCTGCAATAGGAAGTTAACCTAAAATGGTTTACTATCCGAATCCCGTCATTTTTCCGCCATTTTCAGATTCCAAGAAGGGTTATGGGTTATGTGTGTAGTTTATAACTTATTAATTTTAAAGAATTACAAAAAAATATATTTATTTCTTATTTTATTGTTTAAATGATATGACCAAGGAAACGATAGTTAATACATAAGAAATGTAGTTGATTTTCACTGTTATCTTGCATCATTGACTACATTACCGGGTGCACTCCCTTAGCGTTGAATGGGGAAGAAAAAATTGAGCAGTACTATGGCCATCTAGTGGCAAATAGATAACTACTTTATAAGTTAGTCACCAGAAAAGCTTCTTCGCTTCTTTATTTTAAACAATAGGAGTAAGGAAAGGACAAATAAAATGACGTTTTATTTATGGACGCTCTTTAATTGCTATGGTTCTCAGCGTCCCATTCTACACTGGGCATGAAATACCACTTAATTTTGCTCAGAGGCCTCTCTATCACGCTTGAGGTTCTTTTACGTGCTGTAAATCTACAACACGGGACCAACGACTTTACTTCCCTTACGAAGGAAGCCATGCTAAGGGTTTTTACGCCTGAGAAAATCCATCGTCCGCCGGGTTTGAACCCACGACCTTGGGTATATGAAGTTAGCATGGTAACCATTACACCACGGAGGGCAACAAGGAAAGGACAGTTACAACATGTATTTGAATTTCACTGCTGCATTGTGTCATTGTCTGAATAAACTGTTGTGTTACCTTAACATTGAATGGGGAGGGAAAATGTTGCAGTACTATGGCCATTTAGTAACAAATAACCGTGGTACCACTGCCTTCTGGTTGCTATTAACCGAAATACGTTCCTTTGACACTTATTATTCATATTATGAGACTAAAAAACCTTTCCCATACTATTCTTAAACATTTTCTTTTCCTCAAACCTTGTCCTGACAATAACGAACACAATAAAAAAAGAATTATTCAATTTGATATAGTCATTTGGAAGTGTTACACGTATCTACATTTCGGCGATTCATTTTTATTTATGCATTAATAATATTGAACAACCTATAGCTATCACCGGTAGTTAAAGATTTATAACATATGATCTGTAATAGAGAATGTGTTGCTTAAACAGTTAGGTCTGGCCACTGAATGCTATGCTGCACTATTGTCAGTTGTGCTGAGTAAACACTGCCCACATTGCATGTCCTTTTTACCAGGCAAACATGCTCTGCGTGATTGTGTCACATGGCAAGTTGGTGATGGTAACTGCTCTACACATTAGTTTTATTATTTATACTAGAGTATTAATAGATATGATCTTTAAACTTAAAGAATTGGGTTATGATTAGGGAGTGTAATATTTAAATATAATTTAAATTATTATTTTAATATATTTAAATATTATGGATTTATTATTTTTTCAGGTTCTATATGATTTATACCTTTAATTTTTCTTTAACTGCTGAGGTTCTTAGCATTCCATTCTATATTGGGCGTGAAAGACCACTTAATTTCGTTCAGAGGTTTCTGTATCAGATTTGGTTCTTTTATGTGCCATAAATCTATGACACAGGTACAATTTTACTTCCTTTCCAAGGCATACCATGTTAAGGATTTTTACACCCAAAAAAATCCATTGCCATCTGCTCTAACCACTGAACTACTACGGCAACATGTTAACATGACTTTAAATTAGCCAACTGACTCAAGATTTTTTTGGCAAACCACAAGGAACTCTCAAATTATTTTGAGATGGTATACTCCAGTGACAGTATACCCTAAAAATACTATGTTCCTGTGCATCTTTAAGTTCAAACTTATGACGATAACACCAGCGTAAACAATAGTCATGGCTTGTTGGAAAGTTTTAACTGCAACATTAATGTTATCACTGATGAAATGGAAATTTATATTGTTAATGTTGATCATAACTTACAGTACGGTTCAAGTTTTATTGGTGCGAAAAATTCAGTAATGTAACAACTTGCAAAGGAAATCCAAATGTGAGTTTACCACTTTTAGTAATTTTAACTCCATGCTATTTACACATGCTTAATATAGTAAATAATCCAGTAAAAATACTTTAGTTTGACAAAACCAATGAAATAAAACCATAAATTATTTATAACTAAATAGTAATGCTTCATCGCTTAACACCCTTAAAAATACCACTCTGCAATTCTTGGAACTGGTGAAAGTCCATAGACAAATAAATATTATTATTATTATTATTATTATTATTATTATTATTATTATTATTATTATTGTATTAACAGTGAGCATATAATAAAGTGTGAGCTCATTCCTTATCAATTGTAGCATAGAATCTGCCTAAATTTTAAACTTGTGAACATTTACAACAACCAGGTAGAGAATTAAACTTGAACACATTGTTCCATGTATCCTTTATAAAGTGAAATCCATTGCAAGACAAGTTATGGCATGAAAAACAACTCTAATAATTATTAAGGGAAAAATGACCATGAAAGCAATATAGAGATGTTTATATATTTTGTCTTGGTTGAATCTCGATGGAGTTGTGGAGCGAAAATTTGGGGAATTGATGGGTTGGTATAATATGGATTTAGTATTAAGAAGTTTCTGTAAACCCTGGGAGTTATCATTAATAGTGCAAATGCCACAGCTTTATTAGAATTAGGAACAGTGTGAGATGGTTAATGATGGAGAAAATCCTCAAATACTTATTTAAAGTTCAAGAGTTACTTAATACAGAATTAATGAAAAAATGCCTGATAACATGTAGAGGGAAGTTTGGATACTATATCTAATAAGTGGCAAGAAAAATCAGGGAACAGGTAATTAAAAGTGGATGAGATATGTGGGTTAAAATAGGATATTTTGGAGGGAAGTAAAAAAGAGAATGGAAGATACAGATAGATCTTATTTGCTGAGGTCAGGGAGAAAGGCTGTCATTTTGCAAGAAACTAATAGGTGACCCAGAGATGGAGAAGTACATTTTAATTTATAAAAGCAAGAAAGAGAAGGTTTAGCCTGGTTTAGATTGTGAGTTTGGAAACTATGGGGAATGATTGGGGGTGGGGAGGTTATCAGAGGAATGTGCCCCATCTTTAGGAATAAGGAAGATGAATTTGAAGATGACATTTTACTTCAATGTAAAGCCACAATGGATTGGAGAAAAAGTCAATAAATAGGGAATGGTTATTGAAGAACAAAGACATTGTACTTGGAAAGAATCTTGAAGATCAATAACAGAAACCTAAATAAGCAGAGCTTTTGTTGAAGGTAAAGAGGAAATGGAAATTATTAGTTGAAAACTATGGTACCTACATAAGGGTTTAGTTGAAAAATATGATGTTTACCATTCACATGACTTTCTCTACATCTCTGCAGCAAGTTATTCTTAAAAAGCTTATACTTCTATTTACTTCATGCTAATCATAAAAAAATTGGCAGAAATAGTCAAATTACTTGCTTCCTTGTAAGTAGAAGAGAAATAAGGGAGTACCATAGGTTAAAGTGATAGTCAAAAGCTGGTTGCTTTGTCACTGAAGTTCCTTTGTTTGTATGGGCAGCAGTTGAAAAATTCCTGTATGAGAAAAGTATAAGTTTTTCAGAGCAGAAACCAAAAACAAGGAATGTCTCAAAAACAATGAACTGCACGAAAAAAATGTATATAACATAAATTGTGTGTTTTAACGTGCTCTACGTTTTTTGTGTATTACTTTTTTTGTCCATCTCTTAGGTTTAGCAGTTATTCAAAATTCCGTAAAATTCATCCAGAATAAAGTACTCTTCAGAGGCTATTCCAAGAAAATTCAAAATATACATTTCATTTGTCAGGTAAATAGCTTTAATATACAATATTTTAATCAAAATCATTAGAGCCATTTTTTAGAAAATCAAAATTTTTGAAAAAAAGTTCCATGTAAAGGGTAGTTAGGGTTGGGGGGATTATTCTCAAAATCTTCGTGTCGCATTCCTGGAAGATATTAAACTTAAATACCAAGTTTGGTATTTTACCAACTTTTCGTTTTTAAGTTATCGTGTTCACAGACTCATGGACACACACACAGATCTTTTTCCAAAAATACTTTTTTAGATAAAGGGTACCCTAAAACATATATTCCGGTGTGGAGTGCAATACCTTCTCTATACACTATGTACATAGTTTGTATAGAGAAAGTAAAAATGATAGCTATGTAATATAAAAATTTGTATAGTGAAATAGTTATGGCCTGGCCTGGTCAACTAAGGTTAAAATCAGTCCTAACCGTGCATGTACTCTAGCTTTTTAATATATAATGATAATAATAATAATAATAATAATAATAATACAGTATACTCTCAATTATCTCGTGTAATGTGGGGGAGAAGGACGAATAATTGAGAAACCTGTAATTTTAATGTACAACATACATATGCAAATAGGAAATTGTGTTTAAAAGCTTTTTTCAACATGTATTATTTGTTCAGAAGTTTATTCTATTTCTGTGCGTAGGTATTGTAGGCCTGTTTATTTCTTAAAGTAGTCCATGATGTTGGTTTGCTTCTGAGAGGTGTAGATGTTATTATGCAGAGCACTTTGAATTTTTCTTGCAGCAATAATGTCATTGTACTCTAACCCCCTCTGCTCCATTTAATCTAGAAGAGTATCAACACATTGGAATGCAGTACAATGACTGATACGGTCACTGTCTTCATTTACACTTACACATTCACTGTCCTCGTGTTTGTTTTGAAGCAGCAGTCACAATTTTGGTGTCACTCATGCATCGGAAGCCAAGTTCACATGTGTTGATCCTCAGCAACTCATTCAAGTTTTCTTTGACATCTTCAAAACCATTAAACCTGTTGTCAGTTTCATTAATTGTGCAGTTGCTTCTTCTTCATCACTGAAACTGAAAATCCTTCTCTAACTGGGAGAAATTTCCTCCATGACTGAACTAGTGTTTGTGGCTTGACATCCCATATCAGAAATCCTGTATATGGCATCTAGAAGTGTCAACTTCTTCCAGAAGGCGACCAAATCTTCATCAATAGCATTCTCAGTAGATGAGCCTGGTAATGCTGTTTTACTGATGCAATTACGCCTTGGTCAATTGGCTGTATAATAGAGTAATATTAGGTGGTAAAAACTAAGTAATGATGAGTCCTTCATCAGAAACAAGAATGCTCTCATTGGGATGTGAAGGAGCGTTATCAAGCAATAGAACAGCCTTTTGTGGCAATTCTTTTTCTTCTTGAAATTGCCAAATTTCTGATACAAATTTTTTGAGGAACCAGTTTTTGAAAATTTCACTATTCATCCATACTCTTTAATGGTTGTAATAGTGCACAGGGAAATCCTTAGCTTCGATATCCTTGAATGCTCTGAGATTTTGCTTTTCTAAGTACTTTTTGTGGTTCCCAGAAGCATTAACAGTACACAAAATTGTGATCTGTTCTTTAGATAACATATCCATGAGCATGAGCTTCGCTCTTAAAAGCAAGGGTTCTGGTTGGTAGATATTTCCAATACAGAACACTTTCGTCTGTACTACAAATTTGGTCTGGTGTGAGATTCTCTTCTTCCACAAATTTCTGGAACTCTTCGTGGAAGGAAACATTAGGCAGCAACATTAGAACTAAGCTGCTCTCCTTGCACAATAAGTTTGCAAATCCCATGACGTTTGAATAGGGTTAACCAACCGGTGAGGCATTAAATTCTCCCTCTAACCCTAGAGCTTCCTGAAAAATTTTAGTCTTTTCGGCATACATCCCACCTGAAACAATGACACTTCTGCTCGTTTTTGGCTGAACCATTGTAAAAGAGCAGCATCTAAGTCATCAAATGTAGATCTCTTCATGTGTTTTCGTGCAGATGGTCCTAAATTAGAATCACAGTTCCTGATAAAATGCTGTATTTTCTGCTTTTTGTTTTTAATGATCCGAACAGTCTGCATTCCAATCCCATCAGCACTTAGTTTTGCAATAGTTGCCCCCTACTCAAGTCTTCAAATTAATTCTAATTTTTTTTTTAATGTCATCTCACATTATTTTCGTTTTTCTGCCATCTCTTTCACAAATTTCTTTTAACTTGCTTTGTTAACACCTACACGCTGATTAACTGAAAAACTGAACTTGTTTTTAATTTACATGGAACAGGCAGGTTGATAACAATGGAAACAAAACTCTGTTATCACGATTGTTTAAGCAATGGAAATGGACTTATTGTCATGCGGTGGGTCCTTTGTGCTATTTCCTAAAGAAAAACCATCTACAGTAATTTTTTGTGCAGGGGGAGATGCTCAAATAATCTGCAAACTGTATAATCCGCACACAAATAATTGGAAGTATACATTATTGCTACCAAAGAGACATTCAATTATACAGTAGCAAAGAAATAGCGATAGACAAACCTTTTATATCTTATAAGAGAAAATATTGTAAGTTTAACGTTAAAACAATGTTGTGGAAATGGTTGTTACACAAAAAAAGTTTTTACATAATTTGTGTTTTAACATGATCTACATTTTTTGTGAGATAATTTTTGTCTATTTTTTATGGATTGCCAATTATGCAAAAGTTATCCGGAATAAAATGGACCAGAGGTTCTTTCCAGAAAATTCAAATATACATTTTATTTATGATGTAAATATCTTTCATGTATGGAATTTTAATCAAAATTGCCAGAGCCATTTTTGTGAAAATAGAAAATTCCAAAGTCTTCCTTGTAAAGGGTAGTTTGGGGAGTGGTATTTTTCTGAAAATTGCTGTGTCGCGTCCTTGGAAGATACTGAACTTATATTTCAGTTTGATATTAAACTGACTTTGTTTTTGGGTTATACTGGCACATATATATGTGTCCTAAAGTGTTCCTATATATTTTATTTGTTAAGTAGTCCTCAAATTTGCATTTCTGGTGAAATCTTTTTATGAAAAGGATGAAGTACATTACCCAATATGCACATTTCAACATGATAAAAGTAAATAGAATAGTATAAAAATGGCAATTTAAGGCATTTCTCCATAAGTTCCAGTCTGTAGTAATTACTATAACACCTTTATTCCACTAGCAGATGCAATTTGTCAGTTTTGTTATTGAGCTTTTGGTCCTTTAATAAATCTAGTTACCATATGAAAATGGATTCATTTGAACTTTTATCAAATTGATGTCCATGAAGTATCTCTTAATATTATGAAACATTTAAAAAATGCAAATAGGAAGCCTTCAATGGGGAAAAGCAAAGCTATACAAATAATTTCTCGTGATCAAGAATGTTCAAGTGCTATTTCCTAGTATGAGTTGTTTTTCCACCCTAGGGTGCTCTTAATTTGGTATATGGCAAGGAAACATGTTATCATCCTTCTAAAACCAGAAGCTTTTTCATGTTTTTCTTACCAAGTAAGGCAGGTAATGTATTTGGCCACAGCCATTTGACTGCTGATTTTAATGTACACAAAACTAGATGGAAGCATGTGAAATATTTTGATTGATACAATCAACAAAATTTTCTAAAACCATTTGCACGTATTCTTTGACATGTATCTAGGACCTTTTTTTTCTTCCCCAGGCATTGAAAAAGTTGTTGATTGACACACTTGGAGCTGGCAATGTGAGAGTTAAACCAAGGGCTAGAGATGAAAAGCAAATCTATATCTATTTTGCTTCAGAAGAGCTTCTGAATCAAGGAAAAGATGTGCTGAATAAGCAAAATATTATATCTTATACTCTGAAAGTGCAGGTTTGTACATCTGAATTAAGCATACTTTTATCCTGACGGAGGTGCATATTTATAGTCATAACTGAAAAATATGATTCCATAATCAGTTTTATTCTCTATATCTGTAAATTTTTGGACCAATTATTTTACCTTCTCATTTTATCTTGTTTGAGACATCCATATCCGAAATAATAACCCATCATAAATGTCCCATTTTTGTGAGAATGGTTACTTTTGCTTTATTCTTCTGTATTTGGCAATGCACAGTAGATCAACTCTTGTTGAAGCAAACTAAAACAAACTAAGCATGCACATCATTTGTCAGGGCTCTTGGTTCTGCGCATAGAAATTGCTTGTGTGCAATTTGTAGCAATTACATGGTAACATAGGTTAAATAAAAGGACAATATTAACACACTACTAAACAATACAAATTGAGAATTGAACAAAAATTACATACTACCTTACTCGAGTAAATTTCTCTTTTCTGACTGCTAAAGTAGTGATGATTCTGCATTATTTGAGTGAGAAACAAATGAGTTTAATATTGTATAAAATAACTTGTTGATTTGACATTCTTCTATTTAGCTTAGAATACATTTTGTTTATTGTGATCTTTATGGCATTTAATAATAGTAACAAAGAAACTGTAATTTCTAAAAATACATATTAGTTTTTTTTTTTTTTTTTTCCCTCCAGATTGTGTCAGGTTTAGAGCTAAAGTATAGGCCAGAGCAGAGAAATCAACCAGAAACGAAACCAAATCGTCATAGCACACAAAAAAGAAAATTGGATGAGGAGTCAAATGAAGAACCACCTGCAAAAAAAGACAAATATTCTGAACGTCCAGCTAAAGACTTCTATTTTAATGAAGAGAGCTATGATGAACAGGTAGGCAATTTTAGTTTAATGATTAAATATTTCCATTAAGGATTCAAGGTAGTGTGGTTGTAAGGCTTTAACAATTTATCAAAATAATCCCTCACACATCAGGAAGTTCTTAATGAATTTTCATGAATATGTTGTGGTATGTACAATAACAGTCAGCATTTCTCCTGGTGAAAAGTTTGTGCTTATTTCTGCAAAACTTGATTTTTAAAAAATTATAATGTTTGGGGGAAAAAATTTATATGAAAAAAAAACATGGTTGAATTCTGTACCTCTCATTCAGAAACCTTTCAAAGCAGAATATTGAAATTTTCTACACTGTTCTGATAATATTTATCTCTACTCTAACTGCCACAATCAGAAGTATATGACTCAAGATAACTATTTTAAAAAATACCACATTTGTGAAAAAAAAAGAAGAGAAAAATTTTCACATGATTAAAAATTTGTAATTTACATAATTGTAAGCTGGACTTATGTATCAGGTGGTTAGAAGTGTGTGTTAGAAAAGTGTAGCAAATTTCAGCATTCTAGTACCAGTTATTGCTGAATAAAAGGTACATGAGTATCACAAAATGTAATATCAAAAAAATTGAACTTAAAAATTTGCAATGCTAATCTGACTTAATTCAATACAGTCCAGGGCTATAATCATCTGAATCTTTATTCCTGAACTCTAGCATTCCTCCTATTGGTCCTGGCTTCCTTTGTGGACTGTTGGGCAGCTCATTCAGCATGATAAATACGCTTATCGATGCAACGCAGTGCTCTTTCAGTATTTACATTAGGATCTCGTCCCATTTCGTTAAAAACAAGCAATCTGCATACAGCACCATTGTTAAATTTTAGGACAGCATCATGCACACCTACCTGGATCATTGTATGAGCCACAAACACTGTCTTCGGCACATGCTCCCACACACTTGTTGAAATTTTGATTTGATTTTGTGTCTGCCCATGCAGACATTTTCCAAGGAGACTTATATCAATCAGTCCTCTATATATGAGCTCTTATTACTTCCATCACAGTTTTGGGAAGTGAATTTTTATGTTTGTACACTTCATCTGATGTTTGTGTCTTGTGAAAACTGCACCATGTCAGGTTCCTTTGGGCAGAGATGGTGCTGAGGCTTGGTATCAGTAGACCCAGTGTGATAAAATGATGGCCAGACTGCTGTTGTCATTGCTTCCACACTGTGAACACTAATTGCTAAACCATAGTATGCCTGCAATTTATCAATGACAGCATCAGTTAGTTGACCAGCTCTCACAAGTGTTTTCCCATCATTGAGTTTTTGTCCTTTCATTTCCTCCTCCTTGTTTTGCAGGCGTGGACCTATATGTTTCTGTATGTGCGATGTGTGCCGAAAAGACTAAATTTTTTCATGAAGCACTAGGATTAGAAGGAGAATTTAATTTCCTCATCTGGTTGGCTAACCCTATTCAAATGTCTTACTGTCAGACACAGCCCTTTGAGTCCCCATTTCCCAAGTTTCAATTTTCCAATTTCAATCGCATAGTAACAGCTTTTAAAGCATTTGAATATTGATTTAGCCTAATATATTCCCTAATGTCCCTTCTACTAATAAGGAAGTATTTAATACAACCATTTCTGTCGTCCATTTATCTAGATTAGCAGAGAGAAGGATTAGCTTTTGTAAGAATAATCTGTTGCAGAATAGCTAAAGAAAGTCATATGAATTGAACACATCAGATTTTTAAATATTTACACTATCACTACACTATTTTGTACAGGATTGTTTCGCTTACTAGTTCATTATACATTATACAGTAAGTGTACTACAAAACTTGACCACCAGGTGCTCTGTCTGTCTCCCAGTCACGTTTTGTATAGTTGGCTAGCAGTCGCATGGCCCATCACCCAGTTACACAAGCAGAGACATCAATAAAATCAAAAATCACATTAACAATTATAAGAATAAACTCAAAACATACCTTATCACAGGAGATGTTGGAAGTGCTGTCCATGTACATCAATACATCTATGGCATCTTTTGAGGAAATTTTCATGCACATGGTCAGCTTCCAAAATGCAGTTATTTCTGTCCCGATATTTTGTTTTAATTCCTCTTTGTAAGGGGGTTATTTTTGTATACTTCATTTTCAAGTTGCCCCATAAATAAAAATCGTATGCGAGCCATAATCCCCTACTAATGATTCTATCCTCAAAAATGTCCTCAATAAACTGTAATGATTCATCAGCTGTGTGCGAGGTGATAGAATCATGCTGGAAATATTCAGACCTCCATTCAATGTCTGTAAGCTGTTTGAAACGTGGTGCCAGTATATTATTTCTGTATCTTTCTGCATTTGTGGTACATTCATAAAAAATAGGCTCTGTTATTCTGTATCCATTTATTGTGCATCTTAGCCCGATTTTTTGATCATACAGGGGAGTTTCATAAACAAAATTACTTGTGTTGTGATGACACATGACTATGAATCAAACCAATGCTTCGTCACAGAACAGTATTAATCGTGGATTGATCGCTTCATCATTAACATTCCTCAAAATCCAGTTACAAAAATTTATCCAGCTGATGTTCATGTGGTACCAATTCCTAGAGGAGAACAGTAACCTGTATGGTTTGAGCTTTAAAAGTTTTGTTGCAATCCATGCTGAAGCTCTCAATGCCAGTTTCCTGTGCAAGATGCGTGAGAAATTTTTGAGGTGGCCATTCTAACCTTTCTCTGATTTTGTCTAATTTCTGTTCCATAAGCACAAGCCCATTTACCTTTATTTTCCTATCACAGATTGATCCCATTTCCCTGAATTTATTTACAAGCAAACAAACAACCTCTGTACTTGGTACACATATGCCAGGAAATTTAATTTCAAACTTCCCTACAACATGATGTAAGCACATATGTATTGCATATAAACACTCTTTAGTGTACTGTATACTGCATTTTGAAAGCACTTAAACAAATCTTGACTCTTCTAAACATTTCTAATGTTATTCATGCATGAACTGTACTAGAACACTGACGCTTGTGTGATGGCAGAATGGATGTAGGAAGTGAGGGCAAGGAAATGCAGTGAAGGTCACATCCTGGCGGCCACATTTTGTAACAAACGTAGTGTACTATTTTTCACTTCCACTCCCCTTTCGGTGATATTGCATAATGAAAAATTGCACTTTTGGCATTTACATTATATTTGAATGCCACAACCCAATTTAGTCTTCCATTTTTTTGCAGAATGTTGTACTCATGTTTTCACACGACCCAATATTTTCTTGGTTGAATTGAATAATGATGGGGATGAAGTGGCAATGGGTGGCCCCTATGCCAGTTCATGTGCTTTTGTGACTGATTAGCTGAAGCACCAGATTTTTTCTGAATTGCAATTCTGTTTCAATATGCTTTCTTAGTAGGCCTGTTGGTTGTGCCATATATAAAATGAAGCTATTTGCAATAGCTATATTATGAAATGGAAAAGATATTTGCACCATTTCTTTGCAGCTCTTCCTATGCTGTAAAATTCTCTTCTTTGGTTTGCCAAGCTTGCTCCCCTCATACCTTTCAAATAATTTACGACAGTCTGACCTGGGTGTGAATTGGTAGAAAGTAACATTACATCCCTATTATCTTGCCTTACAATGGCAGTCATGCCTTCATATTGCAGTTTTAGAGATTCCCCATGTTTTAGCTTCAGCTGTTTAGGTTTGCAGAACTCTTACAGCCAATTTTTCCTCCCAGCACAGGTTGTAACACAACATAGACTTTCTTCTGTACAAGTATTTTCATTAGTTTAGTGGAGGTGAAGACTAGATGCTACTGCTCTGCATAATCCTCCCCCATTTCCATTACAACCTGCTCCCTGAGAATTACATTGTTCCTTGCCTTGCTCATTTCTGCCACGGTATATTTTACAACAGATATCCAATTTTACTATCTGCTATTCCCTGTGCCTTTATTACCCATTTTGTGGGTTTACCTGGTATATGGTGTTTCAAATGAAACCAGCCTTTGAATCCTATCATAACTTCATCTACGGCAAGATCTTGATCTGTTTTGAAATAAGTTTGAAATTTTTTTTACAAACTTCAGCGCAGTTCTAACCTTGTACAAATAATATTCCTTTGCACTAGCATAAAACCAACCCATATACACTGTATGGCCTTTTGAGAAATATGGCTAGAGCAAGTATCAAACAGGCACAATTGCAAAATCATTTTTGCCAGTATACACTTCCATGTTTAATACATATCCACTGTTTGCTTCACATATAAAATATAGTTTCATACCATATTTTTCTGGTTTGTTTTTCTTATAGACACGAAAATGTATAAGATCACAAAAAGCACAGATTCCTTCGACAGATTTTCACTTGGAGTTAATAAGTCCCTAAATCTCCCCCATAAGATAGTCAGAATATGGCCTAATTTTATGTAATGCATCATGGTTGGGCTGGGCAAATGGAATATACGTTTCATTATTGTTTATATGCAGCATTACTAAAGAGACATTGTTTATATGCAGCATTACTAAAGAGACTTGAGGCTATCTCAGGGCATCAATCTGGCTGCAAATGTTAAGTGAATACCTGCCAGCGAAAATGTTGTAAACCTTAAAATGCAAAATTTTCAGAAGAGATTTCTGCATCCGAGCAAACTGTGCCTGAATTAAAACAAAAGATAAAAGGCAAGTAATGTTCATGTTTGCCAATATAACTTCACACATGCCTCACTCTTACCACATACAACATTTATGCGCGAATGAAAATTCAGTATTCTATAAAAATTAAGGTTACGTTTTTGCCGGCAGGTATTCAAGTGCAAAATAGGTGTTGTGGACCAATAATCTGAAATGGAGCACTTTTGCACTAAGCACATGTGGATCAGAATTGGAAAACATTTATACACATTTCACAATGTAACCGATTTCCAATGTGCCCACAAAGAGTGCTTCTTTGTTTGATTTATACACCTTAGCTTTGATATACAATCTGCAGCATGCCTGTTGCTCTCTTGTTTTGTGCGTTTGACCATATCTTTGTTGAAGTTATTTTCAAGATGTGGCATCAACTGGAGCAGTGATACCTGGAATTTCTCCAAATATAAGATTTCTTGCTGGTGGAGCAGCAACAGGAATATCATTCCAGTCTAAATCAGCATCTGAAGGTTTAATATTTTTCGTACATCTGATATGTTGAAGTTGTACCATATGCAGTGGATTAGTTGTATTTCCTAAAAGAAAAAACACTGAAAATAAGAAAATAAAGTACATTAGCATGATTTTCTCATATATACGAGGGACAGTCAAGTATAAGCAGGCCTTTGTTTACTGCACTTGCATAGAGTGCCACATGGGTTCGAGGCTTTTACAGCATGTGCAGTGAGGTCGCTGGAAGGGGACAGTGGCCTTGGGAACTTGTTTGGCTCTGTTGCTCAATTACTGCCAAGATGTCTGAGAGAGAGGTGCATCCAGCTGTTGCACAATGAGTAATAATCAAATTTCTCCTCAAGAAAAATGTCGGTGCAGCTGAAATTCGCCATCAGTTACTCCCACAGTTTGGGGAAAGAACCCTTTCATGGTCCAGAGTTAAACATTGGTGCTGCAAGTTTAATGAAGGATGTGAACATGTTGAAAACTTGACTCACCCTCGCCGCCCACATGCCAGCATCAATCCAGAAAATGTCCAAGCTGTTCAAGACATCATTGAAGGGGATTGCCATATCACAGTGCTTGAAATTTGTCAACTTCTCATAAGCTATGGGAGTTCCAATCAATCATTTGAAGGGAGCTGAAATTGAGAAAAGTGTCAGCTTGTTGGGTTCTGCGGTTTCTCACTGCAGAACAGAAAGCAATGCAAGTTCAAATGTGTCGCAGCTTCTCATGCGCTACGAAGAGGAAGGTGATGCTTTTCTGGACAGAATGATCACTTGTGATTAGACATGGGTGCATCATTACATCCCCAAATCAAAGAGGGTCGTTCTGGAGTGGAGAGCAACTGCCGGTGAAAGCCAAGTCACGACTGTCAGCAAGGAAAGTTTTAGCCACAGTGTTCTGGGACTCAAAAAGTATCCTCATTGATTTCCTCGAACAACAAGGACAATGACTGACTATTAATGCTGCCTACTACTGTGACCTCAGTCAAGTTTGTGTTGCTTTCTGGTCAAAACGTCACAGTAGCACAATCAGAAATGTGTTGATTCTGCAGGACAATGCCAGACCACACACCACAACAGCAACACAGCAGCAAAAATTGGCCGAAATGCACTGGACTGCCCTTCCACATCCACCCTACAGCCCAGATCTCTCACCATGTGACTTCATGTTTGGTCCACTCAAAGAAACTCTTGGAGGACATCGTTTCATAACCAATGAGGAGGTGAAAGACTTTGTGTGCAACTGGCTCCGCACCCATCCTCATACTTTCTTTGAAACTGGCATTAAAAAACTGCCTGTCCGTTGGAACAAGTGCATAGAAAAGATGGGCGAATATGTAGAAAAGTAAGAAAAATGTTCATTTCAATTATTCTTTATGAATAAATTTACAGGTACGATTTACCTGTTGATATTTGATTGCCCCTCGTAAATATAGTGATAAATTATCATTGGCAGTTTCAGGTGCCACTTCCTGCTGAGGCATAACCTCATCAGTTTCCTCTTCATATTGAGGTTGATTCTCATTAGTGTGATTTTCAGGGCTCACTGCATTTCTCTGTTTGGTGTTCTGTAAATAGAAGTATTGAAGAAATATAGTACAATTTTCTTGATTGGAAAATAATAAGAAAATGCGCAAAAACATTACTTCTACAATGTAGTAGTAATAACCTCACATTATCAATAAATTGCAATGCCGAAAATTCAATATAATACAATTTAATTACCTTCAGCATCATTTACACACTCAAAACATTCACTAAAGTCTTTCTCAGATCCTGAATCATTGAAATAAATATTGAGCATTTCTTCTCTGGGAAGATTACGTTTGCTTCAGCTAGCCATCTTTGAACCATGTATGCAGGAAGCTCTGTAGACATGCAGACTTTCGAACAAAACATACTTTCGTTTGTTTTCCTGGTCTCATCTGCCATCTAGTGGATTATTTTGTTAACTAAAACATCCGGCTACATAGAACAACAAAAGAAATACAAACATAGCCGTCGCATGTCGTGAGCATTATATACTGTGAGCATAGCCCGCAATTAGACCAGAAAATGTTAAAACATCAGAATTTAATACACAAAATATGTGAACATGCTTAAAATATAAACACAATGTGTATATTTATGAATTATCACAGTTCACAATTGATAGTACTGGATCTTTTATTTTTCAGACTTTTATATGTTTTTGAAACTGTAATAATTTGTTTCTGATTTTGAACTCTCTTATGCCATATTCATATTTGCAACTAATTTATACAGATCATATATTTATAGTATTAGTTTTAAGTTAAACATTTTCTTCACTGTTGATCAATATTTCTAGTGAAGTTGAGATTGTGATTTATATAGCTTAATGCAGCATCAAATTCAATAAATAATTTTGAATGAAGCTATTAAAGGAGAACACTGATATGTCATAACTAGAAAGAAAGGGCTTAAATATGAACAGCTCTTTTTAAGATGTATGGTTTGCTATTGTACATTGTGACATTTGTGAAATAGACATTTTATGGTGTTTTCCACTTAATTCTGGGCCTTTGGACAAGTGGTGATGACAAAGCCTTCTAAATTGGGAACAAGGACCATGCAATTTGAACAAAAATGTAAAGTGAAGTGAATGTCATGTTCTTTGAATAGACCTATTTTGCGTGTTGTTGAGTTGATCTTTTTTCTGCAGAAGCATTGCTACTATTGGCATAAAGACATATATTAATTTAATAAAATGTATTTGTAAACAAAGTGTTTTAGACTTGTGATTTCTTTGCAAACTATCTTGTGACTTATGCAATAAGTGAATTATAAAACTTTATAAAGTCATACTTAGAGTAAGCATCTTGTCTGCTTCAGGTGGCATTCAAAAATAAAGATGCCAGAAAAATTGTTGAAGACTTTGGAAAAACCCTCAGAAGAACCATATCTCAGTTTGAAGTTCTGATCTGCAACAGGGAGAAGAAAAATGATGGTTTGGTATGCAAACTAGATGAACTTGCTGAATGCTCACCAGCACAGAGACTTTTTGCTAGGTGTAAATTTGTAATAGGTGAGTATGTAACATTTAGGCAATATACCTCTATATTTTTAATTTGCTGATTTTATTTGGAAACAGCTTGTCACTCTAGGAGTATTTCTTTGAGACCATTCAAAGAAATAGTTTCTACACATTTTTACTTACCTATAAGATTAAATGCTTAACATGTTCTGCTCTAGTTTTAAAGTTATTTATTTTTTTAAGGGATTTGCTATATATTGAATGATGTTGAGCAACTCTTATGTTTATATCCAGGATTCTTTTGAGCAATAATAATCACTTACTTCAAAGTCAAATCTACATTTAATGTTAAATTTATTAGGGCATTTAACATGGTCTTAAACAAAAATTTCAGTGCTTAATTCTTATTTTTATTTGAAGTATCAAAGCTAGGTTTGGAATTTTTACTATTGTAGTACTCCTATGCCACTACAGCCTTTACAAGCCTGGGGTTACCAATCCAACTGACAGCGTCATGCTCACTTTGCAAGGCAGAGGTAAATGATCAACTAATATGGTTATGTGGCCAGAATGTTGGCTATAATGGCCTGGATTGTTGCCTGTCTTAGCTCCTCACTTTCTTCACGAAGCCGCTGGACCTATATTTGTGCTTAAAGTCTACATCCACATGAGTGGGATTTAACCTGGGGGTATTCCACGCTCCAGCTCATTGGACCACAGATCAGGACTTGATATTTTTACCTAATTACATTATTACATTTATAGATAAAGCAGATTTTGTACATATTTGCAGCACATGCTCAACGTTTTTTTTTTTTTTTTTTTTTTTTTTTTTTCTCTCTTTTTTAAAGCAACAATAATTCATTTTTCCAATATATACAAAATTATGGGGAGTGGAATTTTTACCATTTGTCATAAATTCCATAGTTTGAATACAGATTTTTTTTCCCTTCCACCTGCTCTCTGAAGAATCTTGAGAATGAAAGCAATAAAAGAAGTTGGGGTGGGATAATTTTTGAAATCTTAGTCACAACCTTGAAAGATGTTGAACTTAAATACCAAGTTTGGTATTTTATCTGCTTAGCACTGGTGCTTTAGGCAAAATACTGTGCGAGATGTGCCAAGCAATTTTGGAGCAAAATTGAGGGTTTTAAAATATGATAAAATGAGAACTAAGTTACAAGGAGAGGTTTTTTTAATTTCATTAATTAGTATCTTTTATTAAATTACAGTCAAACTTGTCTAATGTGAATTATTTACGATTTCTAATTACAAAAGTTTTATTTTTTAAAAATGCTTTTAATTAAAACAGATCTAAAAATTAAATTAGGGAAGGACAACATTAGAGTGTGTACTTACAGTTTTGTAATGTTAAAACTCTGGTTCAGTTCAGATTCAAAATTTTTTTAAAGAAACTTAATATCTTTGTTTTTTAGCATTTAACCTTTGATTCACACAAAACACGTCTAGTTTATTGAGTGATTGGAACATTATTTCACTCACATTTTGTTATCCCCCAACATAACACATTAATTGTTGTAAGTGATCCATGGCCTCAGCAATTGTAGGAATTGTTTTCAAGGGTTGTTCCAGTTCTTCCTCATCTGAAGGCAGGTTGTGTTCATGACGTCCAAAATGTTGGCATCGGTGAGCTCCACACAAACAGCCAATTCATCATCCACGTGCCCAAAATCCTCATAGAGAGCACCAGTTTGAGAATTAACATCTTTCCAGTAGTGTAGGTGCAACTGTTTTGTTTTCTTCCAAGACCTTCAAGTCCAATATTACAGAAACCAGCCTTTCAGAAACAGTTGGCTATGGGGTTTAGTTTCACTTCATCCCATGCACTATTACACATACGAGCTGCTTCAAGCATATTTATTTTGAAGTTGTCACTTTTGTCCAAATTTGCCTCCAACAAAAGATTCTGGACTACCTGCTGCCTGTAGAAATGTTTGAAATGTTTTTATTGCTTCCTGATCCATTGGTTGCCCTTCTGATGTCATATTGGGGGGGGGGGGAACAAAATGTTGATATTCCGTAACAATGTAATATTGTTATGAGCTATACAATTGTCGATAAACAGTAAAGTGTATAATTTTATTTGCAAATCTTTTTGCCTAACTTCAAGAGCCATCTTCCAAAAATATTACTTTTTTTATCAGCTTCGTATTCCACTGGCTGAGATTTAACATTTTTAAAGCACAGGGGATTGGCTGAAATCATTAGAAATGGAAGCTTTTAAGTGCCATCCATATTGGCACTAATGAGAAGTGTGATGCACTCTTTGCTAAGTTTCCCCCACTACATCGTTCTCCTTTAAATACAAATGTTTTATCTGGTGTACATTTATACAACTGCCCTGTCTCGTCGACATTGAAAATATCTTTTGCATTTTTGTCTTGAATCCACTCTACCAAACTCATTTTCCAATCACTGCTTGCTGGTCAACACCTCTACTTTCTCCACAAACAGTTTTAAAGGAAATTTCATTTCCAGCCACCCACTACAAGCCTTAAAATTGGTTTTTCCCAATTGCTTTGCAAATTCCGCTGCTTTTGCTATAATAAGGGGTTCACTTAACATTGCCTGCTTGAACAACTTTTTAATACACTCATCGACATCAGGATTTTCAGGCTCTTTTACTCTTTTTTACTTTCATCACTGTTTGTAACTACACTGTTCAAAATTCTATCCTTATTTTTTAGGTACAGAGACAACGTATTCTGGGGGATTCCAAAGTCTCTTGCAATGTCACGCTTCCCCCCCCCCCCAGCCAAAGTAAAGAGTTTTGCAATTTATACATTTAGGTTTGGAGAGAGCCATTGTCGGCATAGTTGACTACTTAAACACACAGTGATGATTTTGATGTAACTGTGTACACTGTTTAAAAATGCTCACTTTACTGCAGGGAAGTTATTTGCTGTAAACGTAGGCCAACATGTGACTTCAGGTAGAAAGAATGGTAAGGGGAGCAGTGTTCACAATGACAAGTGCCTTGGCGGCAACAAGTTCCTAGAATTGCACATTAGCTTGAATAACCCACATTCCATACAAGCAGGAGAGGAAATTGGAATTACAATATGATGTATTTCCTGAAATTTAGCATGGGAATGGGTCCACAGTGTGGTACAATACCTGGGATTTAACCAGACAGTTTGACTAATCTATCATTTTTTCACTCACTCTCGTTGAATATTATATTGAATTATCCAAAAAAATATTGATTTACAGAAGACTTCTTAACATTGCTGAGTATAGGCATGTCAAAGGACCATGCTGAAAGCTTGAATTATTCACAATTTTTAGTTAAAAACATTGAAATGAATCAAGTTTGTATTATGTATTACATGAATAAGCAGTCTCCTCACTAATTGTAAAAAATGCAAAACAAAAAAATTTGAAAATAAAATGAAAACCTGAAATATCATTGATTAAGCATGAACATTAAGCACACAAATTCAGATCAATGAAATAAAAATGCATTTGTTATACTAAAATAGCAGTGTTTTGATGAGGTGCCTTTATTTTTAAAATTTAATTTATTAAATTAATTTAGTATTGCAGTCTGAAAGCTCTAAAAACACAAACATATGCTTTAAACAAGTAGCAGTGAAAATATATTAAACAACACATAAATTAAGTTACTGTATACTATAGCTGCTCTTATGGTATTGAAAATCTTAAAAATGCAATCCTCTCTCTCGCTCTCACTCTCTCTCTTGTTAATGGCTCAAAATGGCTCTGTTGATGTTGATTAAAACACTGTATTTTAAACATATTCACATGACAAATAAAATTTATGTCTTTAATTTTCTCGGAATAACCTCTGGAGACATTTATTCTGGATGAATTTTGCATAAGTGTTAAACCATAATAGATAGACAAATTTAATACTCAAAAAACGTAAATCTCGTTAAAACACTCAATTTATCATGTACATTTTTTTGTGGAAAATGTATATCTTTAATTTTCTGGGAATAACCTCTGGAGACCTCTATGAATTTTGCATAACTGGTAAACCATAAGAGATAGACAGAAACATACTAATCAAGAAACTTAAATCTCGTTAAAACGCCTAATTTGTCATGTACATTTTTTTGTGGAGTTAACCATTTCCAAGATATTCCTTGTTATTGATTTCAATTTTAAAATAATTCAAACTTTTCTCATACAGGAATTTGTAACTCCTGGCCATGCAAAGAAATGAATGGCAAACCCGCTTTTAAAAGATTTTACTATCACTTTAGCCTAGTGCATTCTCATATTTCCCTTCTGCTTACAAGTAGTAAGACAATTTCTGTTGTTTATTTTGATTAGCATGTTGTAGATATAAGAATAAGCTTTTTGCTTTAATCTATTACAGAGATGTAGAGGAAGTCATCTTAATAGAACACATCAGATTTTTTATTGAAAGATCTTCTCTTTAAGAGTCAGCTGTTGACACTACTTAGTTTCTGGATCATATTGATCACAATGTTATGATTTTTTCAACATATGTATCAATCCAGCAATTGCAGAGAATCCTGCGTGAAGCTTTGCTTTGAATACTCATTCCAAATACGCACCGATTCTCTGAATCTGTTAACATGTGTTGAGATGATATTTCTATAACAAATGTTTTGCTGAGGTAGTATTTTCATCCATTGTCGAACTAGCAGGCCATCATGCATTAATTTAATCTTCAGAGGAATCCTGTTCTAAAATTTAGAAACTATTTTTAAATTAATGGACTGTGATGAGTAAAGATTCTCCAATGCAATGTAAAGTAACCTTCCAAGACTTTCTTCTCTAAATCAATTTCTTCAAAGTTGTAGAAAATCAAGGTGTGGAAATGCTCTGGCTTGAGAATATTATGTTGCACAGGGACACCTGTGTACTATGCATGGGTGTTTTCTTGGGTGCTTGGCTCCCTAATCTTTATCTGGTAGGTTTTTCACAATTTCAGAAAAGGAGCAAGACAACCACATTAAGACATGAAGTATGTTGTACACCCTAACATGTAGTGGCTTCAATATACTAAGGTTTCATTCTGTCTGTAGATCCCAAAGTTCTTATACACGTACGTGTACATGCACTGTTTCCTTATTCGGCTAGTTTGTGGTAAATTAGATAACTTTTCACCATAATGGATTAGGACCTCAAAGAAAGAAACTTGCTTTAGTAGGCAACACTATAGAAAGACTGGTGAACAGGATCTCTCTCCTTCCCTTGCTTCCCTGTTAAACCAGCACCCAAGAAAATGTGTTGCAGATAGTATGCGTAATATGGAAGTGCTGACACTCCTGGAATGTGCTTGGGTTTAATGTTGCATGAGTTTAAAGCTAGGTTAATCTTCAATGGCATATCAAAACTTAACTATTTTCCAAAATCTCAGAGATACCGATACACATAAAGTGAAATGAGGCCAGTAATGTCTTTTAAGTGTGACAAAATGTGGTTCATTATTCAAACTGTAAGGCAAGTAAATACATTTTTAATACATATATAATATATATTAGGTTGTGCCTATTTATTGATGGTAATATTTGTGTTCACAGTTACCACCTTCAGTTTTTACACATCAATTATTCACTGAAGTATTTTTATGCTTCATTGCATGAAATGTTACCTAGTAAGCATATAATTTGTAGGTGGCTATTCTATGGCAGTCACAAAATTGAATGGCAGGTGGTAGGAGGAGCTGGCCAACAAAACATCCAATTGAATTAATATGCACACTATGTTTATATTTGCTTGAATACAACTGTAATACCCTATAACTTGTTTTCATTTTGACTTACTACTTCATGTAAATTCGTGGCCTTTAATGTGTGGCAACATTGTGCTTATCTAGTAGTGGTCATCTATCAGCTGCCATTAAATTTTGTGCCTGTCATAGTTAATTTAGTTGGATACTTTTCACAGAATTTGTTTAAAATATTTTATACACTTTTGTCATTTTGTTTAGAAATCTTGTAAGTAAAGTTTTCTTGCTAATCAGTGTAGTGTACTATGCATGTCCTGCATTGGCCTCTCCCAGGTTCAGAATTTCTTTAATAAATAAATAAATTTAAAAAAAAAAAACAGGGAGAACAATATGATGCCTGGCAAAAACTTTGCTGTAGACCTGAGGTCCTCTAAAAGGAAACTTATCTTTCGCCAGGATATATACTAGTCTAAGTAGCATTATTTGTGACGCACCCTTTGAAGAATTTGACTATGGCTTTCTCTGTTGTGGCTAAATCTGCCAGTGTGAGATGGTCCCAGAAGGTTGCTTGTCATAGGTAAGAACCAGTTTAGTTTTGGCCCAGAATGGTATCATTACAGATTCCAAGCATGGTCTGATGGAGTTTTTACTGTTATATATTGATTTAATTGTATTACTCATCTGCTCTCTTGATATGTACGCCAAATGCCATTATGGGTATAATGGTACTAACTTCCTAAAAATAATAAAAACTGCAGTGTAATCATAGTCCTTTAGATTTTAAAATGTTTAATGTAATCAATTCTGTGTGTACAGACTGAAAGCCATGTGCGTTTTTGGTTATGTAAAGATAAACTTGCTGCAACTTAATTGGGTGTTCTTAAGGTAAAGTTTGATAATTAGTGTAAGTGTTGAACACCTATACCCCATATTTTACAATACCCTTCCCCCATTGTTTTACGTATGTAGTCGATTAAAAACTAGACAGAAGTTTATAATTGCTTGAATGTGTGTAGTTAAAGTTCAGGAACCCAGTGGACATAACTTTTCATGCCATTTGATGTGTAAATAACTCAGGAAATTACTGGATATATGCTCTTCTTTACATTTTTACTTTCTCTACACACACTATGTGCATAGTGTATAGGCAAATATTTCGCTCACCTGTTTATTGAAAACATGGTTTCTTGATAATTTAGGAGATCAAGTGTATTACACCCAAAAAATTTGATACAGGATTTTGCCACATGCATGTTTTGAGATCCTCTACTCCAAGGCATTTTAGAAAAAGGTTTGGGTGTGTGAGTGTGCACAAATGAAGTCTGTTAAATACCAAACTTGGTATCATCCAAGGATGAGACACAATCTTCAAGAAAACCTCCTAACTACCCTTTACAAGGACACATTTTTGGCAGTTTTAATTTTCTCAAAAATGGCTTTTAACGATTTTGATTAAAATATTGTATATGTATACCTTGAGTAAATCATAATGTTTCAGGAATAGATGAAGATACAGGAGAAATTGCTCTTGGTTTTAACTCTAGTGGAGGGAATATGAAGAAAAATTGTAAATCAAGGCAACACTTCCTTCCAAATATTCTACAAGCAGCAGATGTGAGTTAATATTGTTTATATTGTAGGATAAAATGGTTACATATGAATTAGGATGAATCACCTTTCTTTGGAGGAAGAAGTAAAGAATGTGTTTCTGAAACAAGTGCAAATGAAACACTAATTTCATTGTTTTAGAACAGTAAATTGCAAAATAAACCAGTATATAGTAATAGGTATACAAGGTGGGAGCAGCATGTGCAATTGTATGTGTGTTTAAAAAGTAAACTGATATACAATGTAATTTTAACTGGCTACTAACATAAACATATACTTGGAATTAGTAATTTACAGCTTACCAACAATGTTGGTAATCAAAAATTATTCATGCATTTGTTAGATAAGGTGCAGGTAAAAGGTGGATTTAATATACTTTGTATCAGCCATTGATAAGGTTTTGGCTAAGTTCCTTACATGTTGGTGCCTTAAACAATATTTAAGAAAAAAGTGCAAGATAAAAATATTAGTTTTTACATTTTAGCTAAGATAAATACATTTGCACCTATCATTTCCCAACATGAGTATAGAAACAGCATGCTTAGCAAATCTATGGGTGAAAGAATTTGGACTCAGTAGTCTATAATCCACTAGTATTGTCCTAAAAAGAACAAATTAATATAATTGGCTAAAAAAATGATTCTGAAAATAAATAACTCTTTACTCCTGTTTGAGTTGATAATTTCCTTCTGATGGAACTTGCAATTCTGTTTGTACAATGTGATTTTTAATCTCTAAGGTTCTGAGATATTGTTTCTGTTTATTACACTAAAGAAGTGACAGACTCCAATTATTTCTTTCAGTTAATATAGTCCAAAAAGAATAGATAAATTGGCAATAATAAATTATATTAATTCAGTGGGGGGGGGAGAAATTGTGATTCAAAATGTTTAACATTAAAATCAAAAATGTATATTTGCGCCTTCACCAGAGTGTTACATTTTCAACATCTGCTGTGACTGGGTAAGTTAATTGTGTGTTTTATTTGTTTTCTCATTTGAGGATAACACTATTATTGCACTAATAAAGGATTCTTTCCACCCATTTGTCTCTTTGAGCAGTCCTTCACCTTGAGCTATTTGATGCCATCTTGAATAGCTAATAGCTAAACTATGTTGAGCCTATAATATTAGCTATTGTGACAGTCTTCCCTGTGGCAAGATACACGTCAGTAGCATATCTTTTCCTTCTATTAGGTGAGGGATTTTTTAACGATAAGGATTTTTCCAAGGTAAATTTCCCATGGAGGGGAGCCTCTTGGAAAGCACTTCCCCGGATGTAGTTTAGGGGAAGCTTGCTCCTTGATAAACCTTGACAGCTTTAATGTTGCAGCTATTCCCTCTCCCATCTCTCTTTTTGCGTATTTCTGTACAACTTGCACACCTTTGTATGTTTTAAAAGTAACCATTGATAATATTTTTTCTTTCTGAGCCGTTAATAAAATGTTAAAATATAAGTAAGAGGTTTCTACTAGCTGCTATATATTTATAACCTCTCAGTTATCAGAAATTCTCAATAAAAGATGTAAAGTTATGTATAGTGAGCTTATGTGTAACATGGATAAAAATGAGGGGAAAAATTACTATCCATGGAGCTTAAAGTTACTCAACATTCATCTTCTGAAATACGGGAAAACCCTGATAGGGGGGAAAAAAACTCATTTGAGTAATTTGCTATAAGCAAGATTTGAACTCGTGACCTCTTGAATGTGAGGCAGATATGCTATCACTGCATTACTGAGGCTGGCCACTTACCATTTTCCTTATATGTAGTTTTTTAAAACTTTGACGGATTACATAAAGTGTGTCAAAGAGACCATATTTATCCAAATACAAGACGATACCACTTTTCAGAACTTAATTTTCGAATGTAGCATATCATCTACATAAGACATGTTTATAAGACAGGTATATAAAAGAAAAAACTTTAAAAGTTTGCCATATATTTTAACAGACACTTAAGTTGAGAGGGCCAGTTGTACAAACTCGGAATAAATCTTGGAATACACTATTCGTGGTGTAAATATGGTTACGAGTTGTACGATGCAATTTTATTCCTTAGATATCTATTCGACTGTTTGCAGATTTAAAATGAATGTTGGCTATGCTGCAAATCATTCATGGCCAACTTGATTCTTCATTTCTGCTTTATTTTCCTGAAAACTTGCATTATTTTCACAATCAGCTATTCCTAAACTATGTGTTATTTCTTATTTTAACTACTTACGGTACTATGACATAATTATAAATGTTTACCAGCGTGTTCGGATGCAGAATTGCTATATACTTTACAAAGCATAAACACACATACTGTGATTAAAATTTAGTTGAGTCGATTTTGTAACACTATATCACTTATACTGTGACTTCTTGCGATAGGTTAGGAGTATGGGAATGAAACCTTACTGTATTGTCAAGTTGTATCTTGGTTGCTGATATAGACATCTTTACGTTTCTGTGCTCAAAACAGCTAATGTACTTAACCTGGATTCTGTAATTGTATTCAGTAAAATACTTGGTAATCGAATTTTGAAAATTAAATTTTAGCTGTTGTCAATGCTACTTTCAACTTGAAATGTGCATAACAGAATCGTTGCACCAAGATCAGGTACATAAGCAATTTGCTATACAGGTATTATTAACCAACAAAAAAATTAGTAGCTGTGTCGAATAGTGCATTAAACCGTTCCCATTACAGTTCGCACTTTGCTGATGGCAATATTTAATACAACACTTTGAAATGGTCAACCAAACTAATAAAACTGAGAACATTATATCTTAGGAAGGTATCGTTTATTCAATAAAAATTGTTTCTAATATATTAAACCCACAGCATATAATATGAAAAATTATTAATTTATTGTAAAATAATAATACATATTATATTTGCGAGCTCTGAAGGCGTCTTTTAATCTGGGCATATCCTCAAAAAGCTTGTAATGTTGTCGTTAAACTTGCACCTAACCTCCAAAATATGATTATAGCACAGAATGTCGCTAACATTAACACTTGTGGCAATGTTGCGTTTTGAAACATATCGGCCTCGAAGTAACCAATTCTTTGTATTTCGTCAAAACGTAACCTCGTTCTTTGCAATGCTATGCATTGTACTGGTGAATTGCTATATACTATTTAATATTTATCTTGGGTAGGATTAAATTTAATTGTTTCCATAAAAATAGTCGTATTTTGATGGGAATAGGTAGGTTTTACTGTTTTATAAATGCATCTTTACTTTAACTTTGTCTTATGCCCTATAGCCGCCAAGTTATCTCAGTGTGATATACTTTCTCAACTTTAATCTCATTATAGCAGTCTTTATTTATCGGACTACCTCTATAACATATTGTATTTAGGTATAATATGTCATTAAAAACGTATTATAAAGATATTAATCATTTATATCAGTCAAATATGAGTCAAAATTGTGTCCAGAACACAAGCGGCCATTTTCCTTTTTGTACTCTATTCTCGGAATAACGGCTTATCCCCGCAAGGAATCACGGAATAAGTTATTCCATGTTTATTCCCTTGATAGTTTCTATTCCGTTGTAGTACAACAAATTAGCACATAACCATGGAATAACGTCTAACAGAGCTTTATTCCGAGTTTGTACAACTGGCCCTAAGCCCCTTAATTATTTATTTTACTTAATTTGAATTTGTGTGGAAATTCACATCTTGAGGTGTTTCTAGAGAGAGGAGTACGGAAATCTAATGGTATAAGTGCGATGGTACTGTAATGGCAAGATGGATATTATTTACACAACATACTTAATATAGCACATTGTAAATGTTTTTACCTAATTTGAATTTGCATAGAAATCCATATTGCAAGAGGGAAAAGGAAATGTATATAGAATGTGATGATGGCGGTAGCTTAACTGTAACAACGATGATGGATATGATTTTGTGTTTACATAACATATTAAATATAACACATCGTAAATTTGTACCTAATTTGAATTCACGTAGAAATTCACTTTGCAAGCAGTAGAGATGGAGAAGAGAGAACGAAATGTACAGTATATGTAATGATAAACTGTAACGGCAGTGTAGTGTAATGACGATTATTTATGGATGCTATTTTCTGTTAATGACAACATACTTAATATATCATGAAACGTTTGACCTAATTCAAATTGCAGTTTATGTGTGACCCAAGAGGGAGAAATGGGCAGCTAACCTCTCTGTTTGACTGTTGACTTCCAATGCAACATTACATGCAACCACCAATGTGAAAAAGTCCTGTAATTTTATTCTCGGAGACTAATCTCTTTTCCAATGAGAATGCTCAGATTCTCCTTAACAGCTAATTTTCAGCACAAAATGAAATGCTTAAAATGGACCCATATGTTGCAACCTTGGTGGTAATCTATACCATTTCCCCCAGGCTTTACTACTGCTCTACCCCGAAGTTTGAAACTTATTTTTTCCCTGTATGGTATTCAGAAAGCATATATCGCTAATGCAAGATGACCCCCAGTTCTGAACGTTAAATTTTGGAAAAAAACAGTATCTTGTATTCAGATAAATATGGTATGTAGTTGTTTAACTTTCTAAAAATGTTGAATTATGTTTGATTACAAACTTCATTTCACATTGCCTAAGAGTAGCTTGAATTGTGTAAAAGAGGAAATTAGTCAAAACAAAGTATAAGACTGGTTCACTATCATGGAATGGAAACCAGAATGAGAACAGCAGTTAAAATGTGTGTTATGATGAATTGTATTATAATGTGAATATTCACAATTGCTGGGGATGTGAAGGAAGACTACAAATTTTGGATCCAAATTAGACACTCACAAGGTGGGAAAATTAACCTGGAAGACATTCCAGCTAATGTGCATTCTACCTCAGATTCATTGAGTGTTGGTTCATCTAGCAAAAGCATTTCTTGTAATTTATTTGCAACTCAAAACTTGCTTAAGAAGCAGTATAGTATACCAAACAATGAATAGCAAAAACTGAGCAGTAATAAAAACTGGTTAATATTCACAATGAACAAATAACTTGAATGTATACTATCAATAATGAAATATCTCAATACAATATTTTGCAGGAGGAATGAGAAATACGGTTGAATTTACATTTTTATTGTCAAATTTTGGCATTGGCTAATATGAATATCGTGGCTGAATTGAAGTAGATAAAAAATATCATTAGTTCTTATATGCAAACATGTGTCTTCCACTTTTACTATCAATAAACATTGCTGCTTTTTTCCTTATGTATTGTGAACAAAACTGCAGTTTTGCAACCTATTTCAATTCTGGTTGCTGTTCTGGTTGTTATTGTGAATAGTCAATACTATTAATGGCTTGCAAGTGAATAATTAAATGAAGAAAAGTATATCCTTTAAATGTACAAATTCACATTGTTTTATACAAAACCTTGCCTCTTACAGGTATTTTAAATCTTCAATAATTACTTTATCATGAAAGAGTATCTTTTTTATGGCTTGAAGTCTAGTACATCTCCATCTAAAGGCTACACACATCCAATGTGAAAGAGAAATGGTCAAACATAGTTTGATATTATGTGAGGATCTGTATTTAAAAAGTTAAAGCCTGTTCAGTATCTTGCCACAGCCACTCAATAGTAGAGCATCAGCATGAAAAGCAAGATCCTTGATTTTAGTCGCAGCCAATCTAATTCAACTATATTGCTATTATCAACAGCATTTTAAAAAAATTATCTTGAATCAATGGGAAACATTTATTGTAAAAGCACACATTTGAATCTTGGGTCAAGCTCCCCGAAAGGTATGGACTCCATTAACTCACAGGATTAATAGATGTTGCATTAGAAATTAGCCACACTTGATAATTTTAAATGAAATAAGAATGTCTGTAATTTGATGCTAAGCACAAGAAGGATGCTTTACTACTGAGATTAGTAGCAACTTGTAAGTTTTGCGATAAACTTTGCATAGTTGCTCTGAATTGTCTATTTAATGTTTAAGTTGTTTCTCTTTGCTACATTTGTCTTGCCAATAGTGTCTAAAATATTATCCCTCAGGGTTTTATAGCTTCATATTGCAACATGTCTTTGATTCTATGTTCCAACTCTAAAAGCATATTAGCATTGTTATATGTAATTCATGTATAGAAAGGATTTACCTTTATTCAGTAATAAAGTGAGTATGCAAGAACCTTGTCTTGATCTGGTTCTACATTCCCAAAAATTAAAGATAGTAGTAGCATGTTCATATTCTTAAATTATAAGAGACTAATGGCATATTATATTAAGTATGCTCATGGTCTTGGTCCAGCTTTTTTCCCCTTTTATACCTTTTATTTATTTGTTGTGTTTGTTTAATAGCATGTGCCTTCCTTCTCTCTTCCAATGGGCCATGACATTTCTTCATGGTGCATCATGTGTGTCCAGTATTGTTAATGTACTCTAAGCTAATTTCTGAATTTGAGCTGATCATATGCAACAGTTTATGCATTGTTTGTTACAATAAATACAAGTACATAAAACTAACTAATACTTCTGTTAGTTCATTTTCAGATCACTGTGCTGAGAGAACTGCTGGAATGTGTGTATCTGGACTCTTGAAAGTTTCATATGAGTTCTACACTATGGAGTGGTTTAAATCACAATGCTGCCTGTATAAGCTGCTCTCACATGTTCAGACATATCCATGTCTCATGGCATTGTGAAAACTGCTGGATCATTAAGTGACAGTCTTAATTTCACTGACTGTTCTTTTATTTGCATAAAACTTTTTACAAAGAGTAGGATATAAGTGAATTTTTGCTTATTTGCACTTGATATTTCGCTGTAACTATGTTACAGCTCTATTAGGTGCTTACATTGTGTTGAATTGCAATGTTTATCAGAACCAAAGAAATTACCATGTGGGGTACTTCAATAATGTGGAGCCTGAGTTCATCATTTCGCACATGATGTTTTTGGTTCCAAAAGTAGGCCATGTAAACGGTAATTTTTTGATTTCCATTGAATAACTTGGTTATTCTAGTATTATGAAAGTGAAGAAGCGATCAGTGTTCTGCAGCACAACCTCATTCTTGTAAATAGTCCATTGTTTACTCAGTTATGCCTTCCCACTTCATCTGGCTTTCAGGGTGCAGGATGGTATTGTGCATCCTTGCTACACTGATTTCTGGTGCTACTGACATTCAATCTGCAACTGCATCTACATTCCTTATTAACGGTTCACCTGCCTGCTTAGTTGTAGGCCATTGTGTTAAATTATTGGCACACCTTCTTTATTTCTGTGATTTCTTTTGTTGGACAATACCAATATAAGGAAATCATTATGCACATTTTGGTTTACTACGTCTCATTTTGTAATGAAACAAGCTCTAGGTTTCATTATTTTCAGAAAAGAAAGCCTGGCATTATTGAATTTGTTCTATGAGGGTTGTTTAAAAAGTGAAGTAAAGTTTTTCTCCCCATCCTTAGTAATTAACAAAAATAACAATTGCATTTTATCTGCCAAATTTATGTTCCTTCCAATCTTGCATACACATGTAAATAATTTTCAGAGTGGCCATTCAAATATCTCTGCAGAAAAAAGAAGCCATGTAGAACAACTCTTGGGTTTGTATGTAGTAAATAGTTTGCAATAATTGGAGGGCAGAGAATATACTGATAGACACTGAAAAAGATATTGGTGGCATTGCACATTTACATTACTTCTCTGCTTGTCTCAACTTAATATCAATTTTAGCTTCATGTAACAAACATTTATGTACCATATGTATTCTATTTCCAATACACACTATGATTTTTTTTTTTTTTTTTTCTCAGGGGCCTAAAATTAGGAAGTATGCATGCATTTATGACCAAAAAATCCATAAAAATATCAATAAAACACAAAATATGACTATCTTCACCATACAATGTTTTTCAGCTGTAACTTTCACGAATAAGGTGCAGAATATGATATATTTTGTCCCCAAAGTCATGAGCATAACACTGCAGTTTTTCACTGTTTGAATACTTAGAGACGTTGAATGTTCACAGAGAAAGAAAGGTTTTGAAGGGAGAAAGATGAGGTAACAAAAATTGGAATATTTAGAGAAAACCACTTTCCTGCCTGTCTACGAATTTGGTATTCTCTCACAGAAGTCTTGGGGTAATTTCTATCTGAAGCCTTAAACTATAGATTCTATTGTTAGCTGCATTCCAAGAAAATAGAAGTAAAACATCCTGAAAATCCACTTTATTTTTATCAGACTGCTATGAAACCTATATTTTTAATGCTAATCTTTCTGATTAGACCCTAATTGATGTCTCTTGACTGTAGTTACAAGAAATGTCAGTGCAAGCAGTAGAAAGAAAGTGGATCATTTAAATGGGTGCTTGCAGTTACAGGCTAACGATTATTTTATCAGAAGAAGAAAAGTCAGCATGTCAAAATAAATGGCTCAGATTTTAGCGTAATAAGAATAAAGTAAGATACAGCAATCTTAAGGCGTGTTTCCACTGGTGACTTTTATGAGATCTATTTGGAATACGTTCCTAATGCTTATACACATAATGGTCTGGATAATTCCATACACATGCATGAGACACTAGTCTAGAACACTTTGCAATTTGTACAGAACTCATTAAAAGAAGTTTCTTGGAACAGTCAAGTTCAATTGCAGCTATTGATACAAGCAAACACAGTGGTCCTCAATTATGAATTAATGTTTTATAGTTAAACTGCCACACATGCTGTTGCTTTGAAAAAACAGAAAAAAAACTCTATAATGCACATAACATTTCTAACTGAATTCGCATGGAGCATATATCTTGCATTTGAACTATTGTTTTAGATCGCCAGGAATTCAGAACCAATAGCAGAAACTTGACTGTTATCTTGTAAAGTGTATTGTGTTGAGAATGCAAAAATTAAAACTGCTTTATACTCTGTACCTTTCCTAGTTAATGAGTATTCTGCTTGCAGTCACTTAAATTGTAACCTATTACACCTTAGTTATACTTAATGCTGCTACAGTTGTCAATAAGTGACTTATTCACACTTCCCGGTCGAACTGAGATTTAAGATTAACTGCAAAATATCACTCAAACGTGCTCTGTTTTATTGAACTCCCTGTATTCCACACCACTGAATTTCATAAGCATGATTTCTGCTCCAATTCTGTTACTAACATTCCTGTTAAGGTTATAGATCACTCCATTATGCAAAATGTTATAATCAGTGTACAGCAAGATTGAATAGCACAAATGCAAATTCTGGAACTTTTAAGTTATCGCTCTTTATGCTCAACTTGCAGGAACCTGCAAAATGTTCAGAACATTTATACGGTTGTAAACCAGGAACACAAAACAAGTATGGAACAAGTCTAGAACATAATGTTGCTGGATTTGTTCTAATCTAAATAAAAATGCACATAACACAAACTCAATACAAAAAGTTGCCAGTGGAAATGCACTTTAACATAGTCACACCATCTATACTGCCTCCGTAAAGTTCCAAGTGATGCTAATGTTACAAAACAAAGTGAAATGTTATGTTTTCAATAAAATACCATACCATTACAAGCTATGTGTTTCATCTCAGATTATTTCCTTGGGGTTAGCTGCACATGGAGAGGATGGATTGGAGTTTTTGCAGTAGATGAAAGGATGTAACTTATTCTATTAAAATTAAATCATTAGTCCATTTTGCAGCATCCATTTGGTCATGAATATCAAGAATCAATATTCCATTATAATGTGAAAGCAATAAAACTTTTGACAAAGTCAATAAAAGTCAGCACTGAACAAATTCATTTACCTCTAATATGGGAATCAGCCACAATGTATGCTTAGTGCTCATAATTCAGCCAGTATTGTAAACCTCATCACTCAAGTGATGCACCCTCAAGCCTTGATTATGACATAATCAAAGGTTGCACAACTTCTCATGTTCAGAATGAGATGGCACTTGATTTGTGCCCATTCCATAGTCCCATTCCCTTGCAGACAAACTGAGGGATGTTTACATATTAGTTCTGATACAGAATAACGTAGGACAATTTATGCAATGAATGGAAGGAACACAGTTTTCATGAATGCATATTAAGCATCGTTGAGTATTCATTCATAGGTAAGAGGTATAAATAATATGCCAGAGTAAAATGGAACAAGTCACACATAGCCATTTTACAGCAAAAAATAGCAAGAAGGAAAACAAAGAATATTTAAATAGAATTATAGGTCTTGTTTTTTGATAAATGCTGGTGCAAGTATGCTTTAAGAACCACATATTAGGAAAATTAAACAATAAATTATTAGCTTTGTTTTTTGATAAATGCTGGTGCAAGTATGCTTTAAGAACCACATATTAGGAAAATTAATCAATAAATTATTAGCTTTTAATATTCATATGTTTATTTTTGTATTTTGCTACATACTTATTAATTGTTTGTAAAGGGTTTTAAATAGATTTTGAGAACCCTGGTTTGCAGAGAAAAATAAAATGATACCCTGGGTTTACTGAGCTGGTAATTACCCTACAAATATCTATGAGGTTAACATGAAAACCTGGAAGATACCCAATTAGGTAATTCACCTTCAATTGAGATTCAAACTCGTATCCTTAAAGCTGCTGGAAGGCAAATGCAGTGCTTTCTTTCCAGATGTGGGTGAGTCAAATCCTGAAATCACTTGTATTTGCTACCGGGGTGATAGAAACAGTTATATTACATGTCTGTTTCCAGAGCATTGTATTAATTTCATTTTGATATGTTCCTTTTGCTGAAGACATGACTTCACTATCCAGAGGCAGCAACTATATTGACTGACATGAAATGCTTGTAGGTTTTTAGTGTGAATTTACAGAATATTCACATGGGTATTTTGATATCACATGGGTCAGGATCTGCTATTAAGTGCTCAAAGTGCACTAAGATTCCATGTACTACACACATTAACTTTCCATTGAATTTAATTTGAGTTTTGTAACACTACAGCACTTGCTATTCTTTAAATGGAAGACATGTACAAGATATATGCTTCTATTTTAAATTCCTGCTGGACTCCTGGCACTGTGTAAAGCACTTGGAGGCTGCATTAAAATTAGTAAACTTGCAAGAGAAAGGTAACGAAGAAAGAATGTAATATGCAACTACCATTCATTCCTTTATCTTAAAATCATCATAAAAGAAAACCATTTAACCATCTACAGGAAACCTACCCACAAGAGTTATATAAAACAAAATAGTTACAATCCTGTTCCCCACATCAACAGTCTTAGATACAGATTGGTTATTATCCTCATGTGCCAAAAAGAATATAACCATGAATTAAACAACTTATGGACATAGCCACAGATCATGGATTCTGAGGAGAAATAGTACACAAGAAAATACACCGAGTCTAAAATAGAGGAGAGAATAAGAGGTTAGCACGCTCATTCCTAATGAGTTACATACCACCTAACAGCTTTCTAAAAATTCCAGAGGATCTTTAAACAACACATTTTGACCCCAAAACAGTTACTTCATAAAAAAAAAAAAAATATTTAATTCAAAACTTAAAAATGACATTCCACAGAAAAGTAAGCCAGGAATACATTAACTCGAATGCAATGACTGTAAAAAAATTTACATGTTAAAAAAAAAAGAAAGAGCAAAAGAACACCTCAGGAACATAAAACAAGTGCAACAACCATAAATAGAAGTCCAAAAATACTTAAAAAACAAACAAACAAAAAATCACAAGACAGAATCAACAGGTTGGGAAAATATTTAAATATGGAAAAACAGAAACTGCATTTTCAATTTTGAAAGCCTGTCCAGCGACCTACTAATGCAGAAGTTCATTCAGTCACTGCCAGAGACAAGATCAACCACCATGACAGATGATGCAGGCAGTGGAGCAGGAATTGCTAATAGAAGCATTTGAACAGCTTTGATTTTAAATACGGTTAAATATTAGCTTTTGTTGAACAATCTGTATAGCACTTTTATCACCAACCTCGATTTTTAGGTTCTTAAAACTTAAAACCAGGTTATATCTATTGGTATGTAAGGATTTTATTGAATCTTAATGTTCAATTTAGGCATTCAGAGGATTTTTGGAATATATATTTGTTTAAATCACTGGCTATTACATTGTGTTTAAAACACAGTAACTTTATGTTGTAGAAAGTTATGAACATTTCCAGCTGTGGAAAGTTTTTATTGATCAGGATCCACTTGAGCAGAACATTTCTTGATTTGCTTTTGGGTAGGTTGCAACAGTCTGCTAATATTACTGGGAACAAGAAGTCTGGATATTACTGCTGGATTGTAAACTGTATGTTAACTGTTGGGAACTCCGTATAATGAAAGATGTAAATAATACATAATACCCAATAGCTATTAAATGTTTGTCTGTTGTTTTAACCTATTGTTGTGCAATACAAACAACACATGGTACAAAAATTGCACGTGTGCCTGACAACCACTTACAAAGTTATTAAAATGATATCTTATGTATTCCATTCACATGACTTTCTCTACATCTATGCAACATATTATTGTTAAAAAGCTTATGCTTCTATTTACTTCATGCTAATCAGAAAAAATTAGCAGAAACACTCTTATTATTTGCTTCCTTGTAAGTAGACCCGAAATAAGATAGTACCATAGGTTAAAGTGATAGTCAAAATCTGGTTGCTATGTCACTGAAGTTCCTTTGTTTGTATGGACAGCAGTTGACAAATTCCTGTATGAGAAAAATATAAGTTTTTTAAAACAAACCAAAAACAAGGAATGTCTCAAAAACTATGAACTCCACAAAAAAAAAAATGTACATAACATAAATTGTGTGTTTTAGCGTGCTCTACATTTTTCGTATAGTAAGTTTTTACCCATCTCTTACGGTTTAGCAGTTATTCATAATTCCGTAAAATTCATCCAGAATAAACTACTCTTCAGAGGCTATTCCCAGAAAATTCAAGATATACTTTTAATTTGTCAGGTAAATATCTTTAATATTAAAAATTTTCGAAAAAAGTTCCATGTAAAGGGTAGGTGGGGATGGGGGGATTTTTCTCAAAATCTTTGTGTCGCATCCCTGGAAGATACTAAACTTAAATACCAAGTTTGGTATTTTGCCTACTTAATTGTGTTCACAGAGACACGGACCTTTTTCTGAAAATGTTTTTTATTTACACAAAGGGGACCCTAAAACACATATTTCCAGTGAAATCTCGGTATCAAATTTTTGGGTGGAGTGCAATAGCTTCTCTATACACTGTACATAGAGTGTATAGAGAAAGTAAAAATAGGTGTAATTAGATCCTAACGTAAAATCAGGTCAATTTAGGCTTTATGAAAATTAGGTATATTCCTCATGGTATCTAAAACAGCAAAATAAACTGAAATTTGGTGAATAAAAGGTCAGAACCTAAGAAACTGGGGCTTGTTCATGACCTATGCTTGATTATAAGCAGGAAAGGGAAAATATATATTCCATTAAAAAAATCTGATATGAATATTTGAGCAAAAATATGTTAAGGATCTTCTGAATTTAAAAGAAAAAGAACAAAACATTTTTTGAAGATGTTCTGTGTGCCATCCCTCTGCATAAAACATGTGTACGCAAATGTCTAAAGTTTTTAGTCTGTTTATTTCCTAAGGTTCCATTATTGATTTATTCTCTTCAAGATAATCCATGTGTACTTCTGCTTCTGTATATTGGCGAAAGACTTAACAGCTTTTTGAAACAGAAATATGTTTATACTCTTGGCATATATTAACCATTTGAATAAATGTTCTGCATTTTTGAACAACCTTTATAGATAATGCAGGCATGATCCCAAATGTCATAGTTCACTTTTAATTAGAGCTAACCTCGTTAGAAACAGGCAAATTTTCTTGTTGAATATGCAATGCTGACAAATTGAAGAGATCCTTTTTTTGTGTTACACCTGAAGTGGCACTTAGAGAATGCACATTTGAGTGACCACCCCCCTCCTCATTAATTAGCAAAACTTATTTTGTTTTGCTAAACACATAAAGTAAATCGATCTATCTCCTAGTTGATTAAGGGAGAAGGTGATTTGGATTATTGCTCAAGCAACCTGATATGTTTTTGGCAGGTGTTTGAGAAGCTGGTTAAATCTTCAGAGAGGGAGCCGGGTAAGGGTGCTACAGGATTTTGGCGCAAGCTGATCGTTCGCAGTAGTACTGAAGGAAAAATCATGCTGACTGTGGTTGTTCAGTCTGCTAAAGAAAAGGCGCAGGAAGAACTAGATTACCTGAAAGGCATTATCACAGATTTTTATGAGAATGGAGAAGGAAAGAACTCAAAGGTCACTTCTGTCTACTCCATAGTGATGTACATGTAGGTGTTTTACTTTTCAGTTTTAACAAGTATAGTTTAAGTGAAATGGATAGCTAAGCTAAACTACAACTGATATCAAAATACTATTTTTGTAAGATTCAAAGACCCATAAGGGCATGCAAGTCTACCTAAAGATAGCCATAAAAGTGCAGTCTTGCCCATAATTTCCTCCCTCCCTTCTTTCCTTCCCCCCAAAATTATTATAGATGGTATGGCCTGTTTCCAGCCAATGCTGATCTCTACCATACCTGTTGAACTTGGAAAGAACATTGTTAATTTCCATTATACTGTGCCCCCCCCCCATCCCCTTGGATTATAACAATTTTATTTTGGCTTTGTGCTCAATTTTCAGCCAATGTCCTTTCATCAAAGTTTTCTTTCATTCGTTTGCTTCTGGGCATTCTAATAAAATATGGATTGCCTCTTAAGTTACCCCTAAAATCTTGTGAATTTCCAAATGCCTATCTAAGCCAGCAAATCTCTATCTTCCCCTTATGTGGATTTTCAGTATATCTTTCTCAAGATTTTTTTTTACTTTTAAAAATAAGTAAACTATACGTTTCCAACAAAGCAAACATAGACTGCCTAGGTAACCAAATCAAATCTAAATGTCATTCCTTAAATTTTCTTTTCCTAGCTGTAAATCTTCCATTCTGTGGGTTGGTAATTACTTTTGGAATTTAATTTAGAACTGTAAAGTAATAGTTCCAAATATCTCAAGTACCAAACTTTTCACACTCATTTTTTCCCTGTATATAATTTCACTTGTACAGTCATAATTTGTATGCCACCAAGATGAATTTTATCTGCTGTCCTTTTGTTTTCTCTCATTTTATTATATGCAAGTCAATGGACAAAATTGAGTATGTGAGCAATTAAATCTTCATATTAGTTGTGGCTAAAAAAGCTGAATCTCAAGATTGATTTTTTTTTCTTCTCCTTTCTCTGTGTTTCTTTCGTTTATGTAAAATTGTTCTTGTCTGCAAAAAAGGTAACTTAGCAAATTATTATAAGCACACAAAAATGTTTCATACTTTTTTTTTTAGCTCTTGCCCTTTATCAGATAGTCATGCAACAATAACACTCCAGGAGAATTAATATTATTAGTAAACACTGATAATTATTTTAAATCAAACAAAGGCATCATTGTCCTACAGCTACTGAATATTAAGTAATGGAAAGCAAATTTTACACTTTTAACAGGCAAACTGATGTGAATGATTATTATAATTAGGGGCAGGAATATAGTCTCATTAATATTTATGCATTGGAAGCTTACAATATTATCACCTAAATAATGTCCATATAAAAATATTTAGCAGCACATTGATATAAATATGTTATTTAGTGTAATCTCTTGGTGAACTAAACTAGTTTGCAAACCATATAGATTATTTAAGTCATCAAAATTTAATGTTAAGAGTTATTATATATCCCTGTATCCCAGCACTGTCGCTCTCTTTTACTTTTGGCATGATTACATGAAAACAAAGCCTTCACTATATATCACCACACCATTAAGCTCAAGGATCTGAAGTTTTGAGAATGATTCTGAACACGTAGGAATATTTTTTAAATTTAATTTCTAAACACTACTAACAGCTTTTCTTTGTATAATTTAGTAGGTTACAGTCGTATAAATTTTGATACTACCAATAAGATTTAAACTAATATAATATTATGTGTAACTATAATCACCCCACTTCAACACAAATTTGGGAACTTGACCACCACCATGCTATAAGCGGATAGCTACAACCAGATGCGTTGGAAATTTACTGATCTGAAGTGAGCTATGATCTTGCAATGAAATACTATCAATGTTGCAAAGTTTTAAGTCGGACTTAATTGGACATATTATTTGGTATATTGTACCTGTAAATTATACATGAAGATAATTAATAAAAATAATATATTTGAAGTAGGAATGTGCAAAAGGAACTAGGTCCAGTTTTGTTAGAAATTAAGTTAATAGTAGTTGCAAATTCTCCATACTTTATCTTGACTTTCAACATGAAAAGGATCCAAGTTCTGCACAATGTATGCAGTTTAATGATGTATCAATATGATTGGGACACAAAAGGTAAGGGGAAAAAAAATATTTGGAAATCATTGTAAACTCTTCTGCAAAACGGAATTTCACTGTAAAGCTCCTAGAAGCTGAAAATATCCTCTATTTTAGGACCTGGTTTTCTACTTTTTATAAAAAGACATCTATTTCTTTAGAAACATGAAAGAAAGAGGTGCCTAGCGAGAGAAAAGGACAATTTTCAGTTTCAGAATATCAACAAGTTGTTTAAAAGTTTAATTGAAAAAAAACAGCTGAAGTTTAAATACATAATCAAAATCTCATAACTCATATTTTTAATCTTCAGCTCTTCTATAAAATGTTCCATATCTATGTTTGATAAAAGTCTGAACAACCAAACTCAGATCACACCTGCAACATATGAAAGCACAAATCACACCAAATATTGTGAAAACTACTACTCTCAGTTTGTGAAAGTGACAGTACTGACTCCACGTCTCAATCAAATGCAACAACACAATGTAAAATAAACAAATAAATCTATGTGTAAAGTCATCAGATTAAGTGTCAATGTTTTTAGTGGCACCTGGGCCTCAAGCATGCACTACTTGCTTCTTGACACTTCATCTCTGCACATAACAACAAATAGGATGAATGAACAGGGTCAACTAGTAGCACTATTATTTAAAAATGACAAAAATCAAAGTCTGTGCATTGATCACTTGTCACCCAAGACATCATAAGTCCACCCAAAGAAATCCCAGCTATAGCACAATCTTTATCTCTCAGTCGAGGGAAAAATTGCACCAAATTTAAGGCTTGATACCATGCAGTATTGTTTCATGAAAGAAAATATAAGACCAGCTATTCTAGCTGCATTCACAGCATACCTAACACTGACCCTAGGACCATGTAGTAGACATATACAAGTTTAGGATTTTGAGTTGCCTAATAGTGATTATTTTGTGAGCTAAGTGAAACCATAGCTCCCTCTTGGGAGGGAAGCAGTGTAATACAGCAGATTACCGAGTGAGGTGACTCTGCAGTAAAGTGTGCAACTACATTTGGGAGGGTGTGGGTTCAATTTCAGGAGCAGACCTTCCAATCAAAGGGCTTTTCTGAGTTTTTCTCAGGTCACTAGGCAAATGGTGGGAGGTTCATTATGTCCCCTGAATTTCTGTTCATAATTTCCTGTCCCCATCACTTCCTTATCATCTGTTTATGGTTAGAGGAATAGGTAACGTGTTCATCAGGTTGTTGATGGATGGTACCTTGCACACTGTAGAGATTTATTTCTGGCTCTATTGGAACCTGACTTTGGGTGCTTTTGGACCAGAGCCTCTTGGGGGGAAACTCTGGAGGCTTGGGATTTGTGAGTTGTGGTATCGAAGTCATTCATTCTGAAACCATTATGGACTCTGTTCATGCTTGCATCCGTCATCATCCAGATTTGGTCATCCTTTGGATTTCTCATGCCTTATCCCTCCTTTCCTGGAGTCACAAAGAGTCCCAATGACCTATGTACAGTGTTCTGCCCCCAATACTAATAAGGCGGACTTGGAATCTTGAGAGGGAATCCACCCTGGTGCCATTAAGAGTTTCTGCTTTTTCTAATGGCACCAATTGATATAATGCAGCTGCAGCAGCAAGTCAGCGTGTTGCATGAACTGAAAAACCATGTGATGTGTTTTGAGTTTGTGCAATACAGAATCTTGTCACATCACGTAGGTATAAATGCCTCCAGTAAATTCAATGAACTTTGAGATCGTGTTGCATTTCCCCAACTCAAAATATCTTGCATAAATGGATTCTTAATTGTTAAAGAGAAACTTTGTTGGGAAGCAAAGAATATGTAATGTTTATTAGATGCAACAGAAAAAAAATTATATTGCATTGCCTCCAGAGTGTTGCATCAGGTTAAACTTATGCTTTATTTAGATTTAGTAGACTGTACTACACACTTGCACGCATTTACGTAAATATTTTGTTACATCGTCTGCAAATAATGCAAACCTTATAAGTATAGCCATCTGAAAGCACAGGTAGTTCTGCTAGCATTATACTGAGCCCTTAAAGCAAGGTTGGCGTGCAGTATTACAGAATATGGTATAGGTCCTGATTTTCATCATTTACTTTTAAGGAATTCAAGATTTTTTGTATGTCTGTTAAAAGAAAAACAGAATTATATGCATTAGAAACTAATGGAAATGCTCATAGAAGCACTTTCTTACTCAACAATACTTCTTCTGTAATGACTCAAGATAACTAAAAACTAACCAATTTGTATTTGTATTGTTCATTAGACACATTGTATATGCATTATACGCAAGATAAAATATTCTAACAGTAAAGAAAAGATATGTATTAGCATTAAAATCTTATTCCTAATTATAACCTTCAAAAACAATATGAATTGGCTGAAATTATTTTTCTCTGAGTAGAAAGAGGGAGAGTATGTATTCATGTGTGTCAATCATGCACATGCTTGATCTTTTTTAAAAATCCAAATTAAAAAATAGGCACAGAACAGTTAAGTTACAATACTGAGTAATTTCAAAACTAGGGGTTAAAGGAACTGCAACCCTTGTATCATTGACATTGCTGCACTCTTGACAGAAATTTCAAATTAATGTCAACAAATATTGTACATGTCATAATGCCTACAGTATTGTATGTTACTCTGAGGAAGTACTAGAAACACTGCCTGTACTTTTTAGTTCAGCAGACTGAGTTCAGCAAACAACCTCCTGCACAGTACCACTTGGAAAAGAGTGGAATTATTCATCATTGCCAACTTTCTAAGCAAGGCACAGACAGCCATCTGCTACCCAACTATCAATCAATAGCTTCTGCAAAAAATAAACAATGTGGTTGTAAAGTAAATATAGTATAAACAAGCATAACAATTCTCTGTAGATCTGTTAATGCCTATATTACCCATCAGCAATGAAGATTTTGTTTGGTTCTTTTTATTGGACTTGCTACTTTTTATTTTTTCTTTAAATCAGTTTATGTTCAGGCTCAAGAAGGGAAGTGTTAAAGAAAAACTTCCCATTCTGCAAACTCAAGAATATTGATGTAAAATCTAGACCTCATAGCCAGTGTTTCACAGAATTAATGTATATAAACGTGCGTTGTGTATTATCCATTATCTAGGTTGTATTTTGGAGTTCTTTTTATTTTTGAATGCACAGAATATTTTCTACAAACATTTCATTTACCTTAAAATGGTCCTTATGGGTGGCTTAATCAGCTACTGCTCTTCTGATGTCAAGCTTGTGGGTTCAAACCCGGCCCAGAGTGATAGTTTTTAAGTGTGCTTAAACTCTTGCGAGACAAAATGCACACCAGTGGCGCTGATATGATCATGACAGCATGATTAGCAAACAAAAATGTGTTCGTCTTATATTACTTTGAAGTGTTAACAGAAAACCAATGTGAAGAAGGTTAGATATGAGTATGACTTATTCATTCATAGGTTGCCTTGTATTCCATCTTGCATACCAATTTAGGACTGTACAAGCAAAATTATACATTAAAAGAGCTTCAGAAGTTGATTATATACAAATAATTTTAACACAGCTTCCTATGTAGAATAATGATCATAATTAGTTAGTTGAAACTAATGATAAAATAGTATGTTATGTAATTATTAATTTTATTTCTTTAAATACTAAATACTTTGTGTGGTAAACACATTTCGTTAATGTGAATATTATACATAATTTTAGATGCTCTTCAATAGAGTAATATAGATGTTTATGTAACTACGTTAATATTTAACACTCGCACATTTAAGTCCATATAGATGCTGTCTTGCATATTTGTTTGTGTGAACAAAGCCTATACCTTTATGTTGCTGCATAATGCAACAGCTTTCTCTTAAAGCAGCAAAATACACCTTGGTCGTTCTTGTTGTTCTTGTTCTTGTTCTTTTTTTCTTTTTTTTTAAGCCCAAATACGCTTAGTTACTGCATTTCAGTAGAGCTCATAGTAAGATATCAAATTTTACACTGCTTTTATTTTAAAACGATGACTGTTGATAAAATAACACCCATCAGTCATGAAATTATACAGTGATTGGCAGAGGCTTAAATTTTATCAACATTGTCATTTCATTTAAATTCAAGTTCCATCACATGTTGGTGTAGTGAGGCACCTTAACTCTGGTTTCTTCATTGAGAGAATTCTAGTTTGCTAGTTTGCCACTTTGTGCACCTGATTAGTAATCTACCTGCCCATAGATGGCACTATAGGTTGAAACCAGAGACTAGGGATGTGAAAATGGCAGAATTTAGCCCAGGTGCCTTTTCTTTCAAGGTATGAGATTCTTTTATATGCAAATAAACATTGTATGGGACCAACAACTTGACTTTCCTTCCAAAGAAATTTATGCTAAGGATTTTTACGTTCAAACAATCACCTCCACCAGAAACACTGTTGAGTCTTGTATACATTGGCTTTTCCATGTTAAAGAATAATAGATGAATTTGAAGAAGCCTAAGTTTTAGTTAATTCAGATGTCTATATACATGTTTTTTTCATAACTTTTTTTGGTTATATGAGTGAAACTATCTAGCTACACTCATATTTGTTTTATTCAACTTAAATATGTTTTGAATTGCTACTTGCATAATGTTTATATAAATAAAGCAATAACAGTCTGATTTTATTTTAAATTACACATGGTTTTATTTACACTAAAAGTATGCTGTTCCTCAAAAATTTGTAAAACAAGTTCATATTGGGCATACCTCAGGTAGCACTTATTTAAATAGTAAAAGTATTGGTTATTGTAGATAAGGAATGTGCTATTATTTATTTCATGTCTTTCTACAAAATCAAAAATATACAGTAAAAGTGGCTGAGGTTTCTGGTAATTTAAGCAAAGGAAATTGATAAATGGCAGTATATATATATATATATATATATATATATATTTATTGTGTGTGTAAATAATAATAATAAAAAAGATACGACTGTAGGTAATCGGGAAAGCAAATGCCAATTTCAGTAAAGGCATGTGCAGGGCATACAGAAAATTATCAATGAAGGGCAAGGGACAGTGCAAACCACATTACTCGTTCTGTCCATAGCGCTGTAGTATATAGTTCTGAAACTAAAAGCTCATCTGGAGAGATGCAGAGTATGCTTGCAATGCTAATACATCCTTAATTTGCAATCTGAATTCCCAGATCAAGAATTGAAGTTTTACATGTTGGCAATGCCATCTTTTATACGCAGTCACTGGCAAATTAATGCAGGTGATTTGCTAAGAGGTCAATCAAATGTATTCCAGAATTTTATAGAAATAATTTGAGTTGAGAAGATACTGCATTGTCATACTATTTTACATAAAAACATATTTTTTCTATTAGTGCCTACATTGAGGAAAAAGATCTCTTTGCAGACTTGGCTTTGAATTCCTCCTCCACCACCACTACTATTGTTGACTTGTCGCTATCTCGGTTACTGTAAGCAGTCAAAATAAATGTTTCCTCCAGATTAGGAGCATGTTACAGTGATTTCAGTAAATATCTTCCAACTTTTGGCACAGCTAAACTGCAACTGTGTTAGTTGTCAATCATTAAGAATGACATCATGAGTCAAATTACCAATGTGTTTGCTGTAACACTACCTTATCTAAAAGCAGCAATAGTATTAAAACATTTGCTGCTCATATTTTGTAAAGAAAGTCAACCATCAAAATGCCCTTAGGAGTTTCAAAAAAATGTTCCATTACTTTCATGCAATCTCCATTCCAGCAAAATCTCTTTTGCTATAACATTTGAGGTTTTGGGTGTTCCTTCTGTGAAATGTTCCTTGAGCTTTCAGATAGCTTTGTCAAATTCACTTTCTGGTCTGATAATGTTTCTAATTTCAGTATCTACTATGAATGACAGATGTCTTCTGGAGACTTGAACAAATGTTTTAATGCTTAATGCTGCCTAGTGACTATTCTATAATTTTCATGGAGCTACTGCACATCAATGCCAATAGCTCAACCAATCAATAGAATGTGTATGTTAAGCTACGTTATTATGTAGGTACATTTTCCATATTTACTTTGAAGTATATCATCAGCTGAGCACCACTTCTTGAAGAAGTTAAAATCTTTTTCAATATACGAGGGGCATACTGAAAGTCATGAGCAACACTGTTTTACAATCTTAATATTTATTTTTAAGCCAAACCAAACACATCATCATAATCTACAGACTTTCTTTCAGTTTTCGACATAGTCTCCATTGTTTTGCACACATTTTTCCCATCGTTCTACAAGTTTGAAAATGCCCTTGTGATAGAACTCCGTTCCAGCTGCCAGCAGACCCTGACGCACTGCTTTCCGAATATCCTCCAGCGTCTCTCGTAGCGTTGGCCACGCATCTGCTCCTTCACAGAACCGAAAAGATGGTAGTCAGAGGGTGCCAAGTCGGGACTAGGGAGGATGTGGAAGAGTTTCCCACCCTAATGCCCTGATCTTCTCCATAGTGGCATGGACAGTATGCGGACGTGTATTATCCTATTGAAGGATGATCCTCTTTCCAGGGCGTTTATCACGCAAAGCCCGACGGAGCTTCAGAAGTGTCTTGATGCAGCAGGCAGAATTTATGGTTTGTCCAGGTTCAAGAAAGTCAACCAGAATGCAACCTTGTGCATCCCAAAAGACACTTCCCATAACTTTTCCTACAGACTGCACTGTCTTCGCTTTCTTCTTCGATGGTGAGTTCAAGTGGTGCCATTCCATAATCTGACGTTTCGTTTCTGGCTCATAGTGATGGAACCAGCTCTCATCTCCAGTCACAATACACATCAAAAATTCATCACCTTCATTATGAAATCTCTGAAGAAGGTTTTGTGCAATGGTTCTTCTCTGAAGTTTGTGGTCTTCAGTTAATAAACGGAGGACCCAACGGGCACAGACCTTTCGATAACCCAAGCTGTGGATCATTTCTTGCACTGCACTATGTCCTATTCCAAGTTGCTCAGCAATTTCATTCACAGTGAAACACCTATCTCCTGTAATGAGCTCATCAACTCTTTCCTTGTTGCGTTCTGTAGAGGCAGTTCGAGGACGCCCGCTACGAGGCGCATTTTGCAGACTCGTGTTTCCATCTTTGAAATGTTTCACCCATGTTCTAACACTGCTGGCACCCATGCGGACACCTCCATATGCACGTTGAAGTCTGAGATGAATTTCAGGAGCAGATTTTCCTTCTTTCATAAGGAATTCAATGACAGCACGCTGTCAAAACGAAACATCAATGTCAGCCATTTTTCAAACACTGTCTGTGGTCACGTGATAGAAGCTAATGACGTCACAATATGTCAACATATGGCTTAAAGTCTGTAGATTACGATCCTGCCATTCGTTTCGTTACATTGTTGAAATTTAAATTTTTACAATGGGTTGCTCATGACTTTCAGTATGCCCCTCGTAACAATGAAAAAGTATGAGTTGAACAAGAAAATCCGCTTGGAATTTTGAAATGCTAAAGTTAATGAGGTGGAGTACTGCCTGGATTACAATGAACTCATCAGTCTGGGTGGCTCATTTGGTGAAGCACAGGTTAAGGTCACTGGTTCAAACCTAGCTCAGACCAATGATTTACTGGCATATAAAAGACCTCCTTTGGGATGAAATTGCAGCATACCAATAGTGTTAATAAGATTCTTGATATTGATAGTGTCGTTTAACAAATAAGTTGCATTAAACTTGCTGTTGGATGGTAGCTAGAATCACAGGCATGAAGCAGTAGCATTGAGTGATAAAAGAACTAATCAAGAGTCATTCCCATTACATTAATGCATCCTAATGGGACCTTAGGTTTAGTGTCATTTCTTAACTTCATGTTAAGTAAAGTTCATCGTAATCCTAGCTTAAGGGTGTTTATCTTCTATTCTTATGGATAGTTAATATGTACAGCAGAATGTCTGTAAACATTTATGTGTAATGAACATACATTTCTTTTTTTATCTTAAGAACAGGTTTACAGGATATTAAATTTGATGGCAAATCCTTTATAATACATCCATCAAACTAAAACTAATAATTGCTTTGGAAATTTAATGTCCTTGTTAATGTACTCCATAGAAGCTGACCATCTCATCAAAAATTAAGTAGAAATAGGTTTATTGCCTTGGTTTTAGGATATTTTGTATTGATTATTGACAATTAAAATATGGCCAATTGTAAGAGCCCTAGCCTTAAATAATAATGATAATAAAATATAATATCCCTTTCCATTGTCTTCATCCTCCTAACTGTGTGCCACTTACATGAAAATTAATAATAAAATATAAATAAGAGTTTAACAGTACCCAAACATACGCATTTTCTGTATTCTTGCACTTAATTGGGACTATATTGTTTGCGGCAATTTACGTTCACAAATAATAGTAAAAAAAAAATGATTGCTTTAACTTCTTAAAAATTCAAATTAAAGTAATATAATTTGTTAGCAACTTTGTTTATGTAGGTATTTTTGTTATGCAACATTTTTCAAAAAATAAAATAAGCAAATTATGTTGGGGTGAGCTGGTGATGTAGAAACTTACTCTCCTATGGCCTTTCATAGGGGAGCCTAAGTTACAATCTTGGTAAAGAGTTTATGTGAGTATTTGACTTCAGCTTTTATTAAACTCCATATTTTGCTTCAAGTTAACCTTAGTATCAATAATTGGTACTGAATAATTAATCATTTGAGGTTGCTAAAAAAATTTCTATCATGTACGAGCAGAACTCGTAGCTCCCAATTGAGTTTCTGTGATATTAGATTTTCCTACTTCAAGAAACTTCCCTCTCCCCCACCTGCAACTACTTTTTACATGGAACATTCAAATTCATTATTTTCCCAAAAATGGTAATAATGATTTTTATCATCATATGCTTAATATATTTGAATGACAAATTAAAATGCACATCTTAACTTTTCTGGGAATGGCCTATGAAGCTCACTTGATTCTGAAGGAATTTTGTATAATTTGTGTACATTACACATTAGAAGTACTACGCTAAAAGTGTACATCTCTAAATCACCTAATTTTTCCAAATAACCTTCTTGATGGTATAAGCCATTTCTGAATTGTCCAATATTAAAGGTCCATATAGTTACATTTCTTGTCATTATTTTATGCTCCTTTAAATATTCGGTTGTTTCTAGCAAGTACATGGAAAGAATTTGGGATTTAAGGCCAGCATATAGTATCCAGTTCTTAAACATTTAACTATCCATATTACTTTTGTGTATAATAAAAAGTGTAATGGAAGTATTTTTGCCAAGGTTTATCTCAATTAAAATGAAATAGCAAAGTAAGCTTTCTTGAAGAAAGCTAGTCACTTGATGATGGTATAAAAATGCATGTGAATATAACACATTAGATTCTTTTTATGATCTCAAGATAGAGAACGGTTGTATTCCACAAAAAAATGTTATGTTGATATTCACCAGAAATATGTTTTAAGGTCTCCTGAGTTCAAAAAAAGTTAGTTTTTATATATATATACATATATAGAAAAAGGTCTGTGCATGTGTGCAGCATGGCTAAAAAATGAAAAGACCTTTAAATACCAAACTTGGTACTATGTTTAATATCTTCCAAGGGTTGGACACCAAGACCTTTAAATACCAAACTTGGTATTATTTTTAATATCTTCCAAGGGTTGGACACCAAGATTTTCAAGAAAATCCTCCTACCCCAAACTAATCTTTAAATGGAAAATTTTGTTTTTCTCAAAATGGCTAATGATTTAAATTAAAATGCCTATATTAAAGATATTTACATCACAAATAAAATGGATATCTTTAATTTTCTGGGAATAACCTCTTTATTCTAGATGAGTTTTGCATAACTGATAAACTGTAAGAGATAGGCAAAAACTTATTCTACAAAAGATGTAGATCTTGTTAAAACACATCATTTATTAATTCCAAATCTTCTCGGGCTTCTAGCCAGGTAAAAACTTGGCTTGACACCAACGTTTCGAAGAAGTGCATCTTCCTCGTCTTCAGGGTGAACTGATCAACCATCATTTATGTTCTATATGTTTTTCTTGTAGAGTTGACCATTTTCATATTCCTTGTTATTGGTTTCAATTTTAAGCTATACTAACTGCTCTCAAATAGGAAGCCACCTTTTGTTTCGTCTCTCTTGTTTCACTGCTGGCCATCCAAATTAAATCAAACTTAAATTGTTTCACATAGTGACCTGCATGTAAAATATTTGACTCGCTTTGGTATAGTATATTCTCTTACTTCTACTTCTACTTAACAAGAAGCAAGTAATAACACTAATTCTGCTAATGTGTATCTCAATTAGCTTGATGTAGATAAAAGAGTAATCTGTTGTAAGAATAGTTTGTACAACAGCTAGAGAAAGTCATGAGAATGGAACACATTAGATTTTTTCTGCACCCCATTAAATCCACTATTAAAAATGCACTTTTGGAGTTCAGTAGAGCTCATTGTATATATTAGTATCAATTCAAAATAAAAAACTGTTAGACATTTCTGATTTACATTTTTATTTTAATTGCAGTTAGATATTTGAGCTATCAGACTATATTAATTCCATGATGGCATGAATCTTACAGTAGTACATAGTGTTGTAAACTCCTATTGGTGTGAAGGGTTGCTATGTAGATCAATATATTCTCTCTAGGTGCAACTAGTAAGTATTGTACATTTGGTCTGTCTCAAGACCACTGCCAATGAATTATATGAGCTGTAGGGGTTTGCTGGGGATGGCATAAATTTATTCATTTGGTACCCTAGCCAAGGAAAATTCCAATTTATATCCTCGAATATATGTGTTGCCAGAAGTTTTGTAGTACCATGTTAAATTAAGCTTTTGTGTTTGCATCTGTTTTAAGGTACATGGCATGATTTTTGGATATTATTATCATCCATTTTTTAATGCTTGTGCTATAGGTCAAATAACTGGCTTCTACATCCAGAGGTTTCAGGTTTAATTCCCAGCTGGCATGGGGAAATTTTCTTAAATCAGATTTGTTCCTTATCTACAAAGAGCTCTGAAATAAATATATATATATATATATATATATATATATATATATATATATATATATAAGAAATTGGATCAAAAGTGGGTGTGAGCATTGGGAAAAGTCAATTATCAGTGAATATTTTGGATTTAGAAAAGTTCATGCTCGATGGGTTCTGAAGTTGTTAATCAAGTAGCGAAGTTGTTAATCAAGTAGCAAAAACAGGTTAGGTTGGAGATAGTGCGAGACTTCTGAATCAATTCTGACAAGAAGGGAAAGACTTTTTTTAAGTATATCATCGTATATGACGAGATGTGGATCCATCATTTCACTCCAGAATCCAAAATGGCGAGCAAGAAATGGTGATAAAAGGATGAAGCATGCCCAGTGAAGTGCAAAACCTGCATCTCAACCGAAAAAGTTTTCAAACAAGGGAGTTTTACTAGTTGATTTTCTTCATGATGAATGCATGGCAAATGCAGCTTACTATTGCCAATTGTTAAATTCAGCAAAAGCTGCCTACTTAAATAAAAAACACTATATGCCCAACAGAGATGTCATCCTTAGCCAAGCCAATGCTAAGCCTCACACTGCAAATTTACCTGGGAACACATTGAAGAACAGTCACTGAGAAACACTTGAACACCTCCTTACAGTCCAGATTTGTCCCCCCCCCCGGATTATTTTTTGTTTGTGCTCATGAAGGAATCGCTTTATTGACTTGTCCTCAAATGATTTTTTTTTAATAAAGTATATTCAAGCTTTCAAGTTGTTGGCATAAGTGAGGCTATGTAGATAGGGTGCCACTTGTGTATAGGTTTATAATCAATAAATATATTTTTAAAACTTCTGTATTTGAATCACTCTTATAGTAAACAAGTCATAAAACCAACATTAAGAAACCACAACCCTATAATTTAGCAAGAAATAACACTTAGATATTTTTCAAGTGAAAGTCTTATATGACCAAGAATTTGGTACTATATAAAAAAATAAAAGTAAAGCAGGGTGCCAACTGTATAAACCTATTTGCTCTATGCAGAAGGTTTCTGCACTGTTTGGGAGCAGACACTCATTTTATTTGCCAGGTCTGTTCTGCTCCTGAAAGTTGTACAATGAAGCTTCATCTAACAAAGGGAATCTTCCCCTTTTTCTTTCTTCTTGTTCATTGAGTGGAAGGATCAGGTACTTCGTGTATGTGTGCAACTTTGTACCATAAAATTTGAGGCTTTCATGCCAGCAATATCAGTTTCCACTTGACTCTTTGGCATACCTTATTGTGTTAGTCGTGTAACACAGAGGTTGAGAGTTTGGTTTTTGGGGGGAGAGGGGATTTTGCTTTGACTAGAATAATTCTGTCCTCCAGAGAGCCTAGACATAAGCATTTTTTTTTTTTACTTAGTATTTAAGATAACCAACAGTAACATAAAGACAATATGTATAGTGAATGAATGTACATTACATGCTAATTCTAAGGTACCCCTCTTACCTTGGATGTTACAGATAGCTTATAAATAGAACAAACATTTTATGCTTGTAGTATTGGCATAGCAAATAAAAATGAAAATTCTTTGATTGAAAATGCAGAAGTATTTTGTTAGTCATAAATTTAGACACACGAATTCACACACTAAATAATGATAATTATAATTTGCACTTTAATCTTTATGAATTTGCACTTTATGATCTTAATCTTTTGATGCTAGGAGCTATGAATTACAGATGCTAACTAGATGACTTCATAATATTGAAATTTGTCATTAAGGCATACACTTTGCAACAGAAGGTCTGCTGTTAAAATTCAGACACAACTCTCTGTTTGAGGTTTTTTCCAGGCATTCCTCACTCCTAACTGGCTACTGAGTTTCAATAAACTAGTTAGGCCTGCAATGTTTCTTTTCCCAATAGCATTTTATTTCAGTGTGAGCTGTCTTCATTTAAAGCCTAACGGGTGCACAGCCTTTTGCCTGTGCACGATTAGGTGTGCCACAGCCAGTTTTGCTCCTACATAAACTCTGCACATAAAGCATGTATAACACTTGTTACCTTATAGAAGATGGTAGAAATGTCATCCACCCTCAGCTAAAAAAGCATTATATTGGGAGAATACATTCCAATTCACATGATTTAAGTTGGGCCACTGTAATATTTCCGACTTCATTTCTAATATTTTGTTTTAGTTCTTCCAATGTAATAGGATTTGTCTCCTAAACTTCATCTTTCAGGTTACCCCACAAGTAAAAATCACACACTGTTAGATCAGGGGAGCCATACAGCAGTACTAATCACTCTTATGTTCAATTGAATTGAATTAATGGATTCCTTTGCTTTATGAACAGCAGCAGAATCTTGTTGAAACCACCCATTTGATTTCTCTTCTGTCAGTTCATGATAAAATGGGGTCAAAATGTCATTTTGGTATCTGCATTTGCAGTTTGGTCGTAAGATATTGGACTTAAGTGTCTAGCACTAACAGCACACCAAACTCCAACTTTCCGATCATAATGAAGGATTTCTTGAATGCAGTGTGGATTTTCAGAGGCCCAGTACCGACTGTTAGGCATGTTGACACGACCATTTAAGTGGAACCACGCCTCTTCGGAAAAGAATATAAGCTGTGGATCAATTAAACCATCATTCACGATAATGCATTCATATTACTGGATCTTGTTAAAAGAATGGACACTTGTACCCTAGTAGTGTTTTGGTTTTAACAATTTAGTTACTCTGTGCAGAAGACTGAAATTTCCACCCGATGTGCTAATTTTCGGATGAATTTTGTTGTGAACATTCAAGATTTGCACCTATGTTGTCTAACTTTTTCTCTGTTAAAACTGTATGTTTAAGCTTTCATTCTTTGTTTCCTACAGAACCAGTGGTTTTGAATTTCTTCACAATCTCGGGAATTGTAAATATGGAAGGAGGCACTTTACTAGAGAACTTCTGAATATACTTTGTGTGAACATGGCTTGGTGATTCCCATTTATAATAACTTTTACCAAAAAAAAATGCGTGTTTGTGTTAGTGGCTGGTACAATAATGCCGATACAGAGTGCACACTGCTAGTTCGTGTGCACAAAGGCAGCTAATGGTGTGGGAACCCAGCAAGGTCTCGGGAGATGCAAAATTCTGTGTGCTCTGTTAGGTTTTAAATGAAGAACCTTGCAGTAAGAGGAGGCATCCAAAAAAAAGAAAACATTGAAATATTGTGCATCAGCATTCAATCTACAGAGCAGTTCTTAATTTTTGCATTTATATTTCAGACTTTTAGTACCTTATTCCTTTTTACTTTCTCTAGCATGCATGTAAAATGTACATAGTAGATATACAGGGTATTGCTTTCTACTTAAAAATTTGTTGCCAAGATTTCACCGGAAATACATAGTTAAGTTCCCTGAATCCATAAAAAGCATTTTTAGAAAAATTGTGTCTGCGCACGCATGTGCACCATAACTTGTAAATGGAAAGTCCATTAAATGCTAAACTTCATATTTAAGTTTAATATCTCGCAGGGATGTGGCACGATTTTAAGACAATGCCCCCCTCCAAACTGTTTGGAAATGTTTGGTTTCCTCAAAAATGGCTGCAACAATTTTTATTAAAATACTGTATATTATGAATATTTACATGGCAAATATCTTGAATTTCCTGGAAATAGCTTTGAAGTAGTTTTCATTTTGAATGATTTTTGTATAACTGGTAAACTGCAGGAGATAGACAAAAACTTAACCCGCACAAAAATATAGATTTTGTCAAAAGATGTTTATTCCTATACATTTTTGTTGTGGAGCTATTTCCTGGATAGTCCTTATTGGTTTCAATTTTAAAATACTTAGAGATTTTCACTCACAAATTTGTGTGTGTTACATTTGTTTTGCTCTTGGCCATCCAAAGGGATTTGCAGAACAGGTAGATAAAGTTGTGTGAATAGAACGTAAAATTTTTTCAGATCTTTTAATCTGCATTCAGCAATGAAATGTCTTCATTATTTTTACTTTCTCTAGTACATATGCACAATGTACCTAATAGGTACCCTGTATTGCACCGAAAATTTTGATAGTGAGATTTCACCTAAAGTACATGTTTTGAGGACTTGTCAATAAAAAAATTATTTTACAGAAGGTTCCAGGACCATGTGTGTGTGTGTGTGGCATGGGTGTGGTGTGAACCCAAAACCAAAAAATCTGATGTGTACCATTCATTTGGCTTTCTCCATATCCCTGCAGCAAATAATCCTTAAAAAGCCTATACTTCTATATACTTTATGCTGATCAGAAAAAATTAGCAGAAATAGTCTTATTACTCGCTTCCTTGTAAGTTGAAGCAAAATAAGGGACAGCCGTAGGTTAAAGTGATAGTCAAAAGCTGGTTGCTATGTCAATGAAGTTCCTTTGTTTATATGGATAGGAGTTGACAAGTTCCTGTATGAGAAAAGTATACGTTTTTCATAGCAGAAACCAAAAATAAGGAATGTCACAAAAACGACGGAACTCCACGAAAAAAATGTATATAACATAAATTGTGTGTTTTAATGTGCTCTACATTTTTTGTGTAGTAAGTTTTTGTCCATCTCTTACGGTTTAGCAGTTATGCAAAATTTAGTAAAATTCATCCTGAATAAACTACTCTTCAGAGGCTATTCCCAGAAAATTCAAGATATACATTTTATTTGTCAGGTAAATATGTTTAGTATCCGAAATTGTAATCAAAATCGTTAGAGCCATTTTTGAGAAAATCAAAATTTTCGAAAAAAGTTCCATGTAAAGAGTAGTTAGGGGTGGGGGGATTTTTCTCAAAATCTTCGTGTCGCATCCCTGGAAGATACTAAACTTAAATATCAAGTTTGGTATTTTACCGACTTTTCGTTTTTGAGTTATTGTGTTCACAGACACACGGACACACACACACACACACACACAGAGACCTTTTTGTAAAAATGTTTTTTTTTTTTTTATATTGGGGACCCTAAAACATATATTTCCGGTGAAATCTCGGTATCAAATTTTTGGGTGGAGTGCAATACTTTCTCTATACACTATGTATAAAGTGCATATGGAGAAAGTAAAAAGGGTGAAATACCAAAGTTGCCATTAAAGTCCAGTATCTTCCAAGGATGTGACCAACATTTCCAGGAAAATTCACCCCCCACACCAAACTACTGTTTACAAGGGACATTTTTTGAAAATTTAGATTTTCTGAAAAAAGCCTGTAACTATTTTTATTAAAAATCTACATATTAAAGATATTTACATGGTAAACAAAATGTATCCTAATAACCATGCCTCTCGGCCATGCAAAGAGAAATCAAATTTCAATGTCACATAGCACACATCTTTGTTTGATGCTATAGCCTAATGTATACCCTTATTTCCTTTCTGCTGATAAGGAAGTAATAAAATCATTTTGGTAATGTTTATCTTTATTAGCATGATGTAGATAAAATGTTTTGTGAGATTGTTAGCAAAATAGATAGTCATGTGAATGGAATACATCCAATGTTTTATAACTAGAGACCCAGTAATATCAGAAATCATTAATCCATGAAGCTTTTATACGGGTTAGAAAACAAATTGCTGGGCTTATGGATTCAATGTAAGTTTTTGTCTCTCTCTTTTGATTTACCAGTTCTGTAAAACTCATTTAGAATGAAGAGATCTTCAGAGGCTATTCCTACAAAATTCAAGATATACATTTTATTTGCCATGTAAAGGGTAGTTTGAGGTGGGTGGATTTTCCTCAAAATATTTGTATCATGTCCTAAATACCAAGTTTGGTATTTTATAGACTTCATTTTTGTTGAGTTATGTTCACAGACACAGGGACATCTCGGTATCAAAATTCTGGGAGGAACGTAAGGTAATACCTACTGTGTATATTGTCTATACCTGCTAGAGAAAGTAAAAAGAAATATAACTTAAAAAAAATATAAGCCTTATTCATCCAGCTGTGTTCTAATAAAATGTTCACCTAACTGAAAATTAACTGCTGGTCGCAATTGAATTCCTTATCTTTGGTGGTTCTGCAGCTTGCTTTTGAAAATTTACATTTCTGGTTTTGAATAGCTTCAGAGACACCTTGTTTCTCAACTTTCATTAGTCTGCCAATAGGCAACAGTGGGCTTGACAATCCAGTCTTCTCCTTATCATAATTGTTATAATTTAATAATAGGTGTCTTCCTCTTTCAGGAAACTGAATTTTTATTGTGCATAAAAGTCTGGTATTAACAAATATTAATCAGCCAGATGCTAACTTACAAAATGCTTGCATTAACATAATAATCTAATGACTGCCCTCATTGTAGAAGTGACTGATTTTATTTGGGAATATTTCAGTTTGCTTAAGAAATGTTGGTTATTCATGACATTGATGAAAATCTGAAGAGAATATTCTGGTTCCCTATGTATAACTAATGTATTTTACAATGCTGTTTAACATTTCCAACAATCAGATTCACTACATATCCCATCATTTCTTTGGTGTTATAAGATTTTTATTCTTACTCTTACGTACAGCTTACACACTTGCAGACTTCATTTTTTAAATTGCAATTTCCTTGTGAATATCACTATGTGGTAGTCATTTATGGAAAAGTCAACAGCCATATAGCATTGCTTTGGTAATGAAGAGTCACAGGACAGCATTTATTTATAGTCTATTTTGATTTTCAACATTATCAGTGGATTATTTGGGTAATAGTGGGAATAAGGGCAAGGCAGTTGGCAAAATTATTGGCAGTGGGAATAGTGCACGTAATAGAATTTTGACACTGCTACATTTGTTGCACATCCTGTCCATGGCTAGAGGATTGAACCTGGCTCACCTTGGTAAGAAGCCATAAGTCCAACCACTTCTGACTATGGAAAACAACATAGGACTCAGAGAATGGTAACTACCTCTTCACTGAATTTCCTGGTTGCAAGAATCGAAACAAAACAATTAAAAAGACAAAATACTTGGTTTATAAGTCATGAGAACAAAATTGCAAGGCCAGGGGTACAGCTAATTTACAGAAGCAAGGTCCATAATGTAGATTTTTTTTTCGCTAAAGAATGCTCTTTATTAAAATAATTTAATAATAAATTAATATTTGCGATAGAGAAAAATACTTTAAAGTAATACATTTTTGTTGTTGAATGATATTTGTGATATAAATAAATTGATAAAGAGGTATTATTTTACAAACCTTGTACATTCATAAACTTACATTCTTTACTTTCTCAACCAAATACTAAGTAGATAGAGAAGATATTGTATTCCACCTGTATGTGGGCATGGAGGTCCCTCCCCCCTCACTCTTTTAGATGAACTTCCTTGGTACATCCCTATTCTCTCTTTTCTTACTTTCGTTTGTTCTTTAAAAGCAGCAGGTATAATCTTTCTGCTTGTAGTTTTGTTACACATTTTTTAAATTTTCCATTTATATTTTTATTAAGGCTACAAATAATAGTGGAAGCTTCTAACAAGCTGATAGCATTTAAGTACTTTGTTGAACATTGCATGAATAAGCTATTACATGACATTACAGAAGTGTGAATTTAAGGTAACTTTTATTATATATTGTAACAAACTTTTGAGATTTTTGTAACCCTTGGAGGAGAAAAAAATGAGCTTATAAATCACACTTTAAAACCTCAGCTCATAAAAAAGCTTATTTCCTGGCATATTTAATTTCTATTTTTTAGTTTTATTTAATGAAAACAGCAGATAATACTAGTAATAATTTATTACAATCTTTATTTTAAAGATTTGAAAGTGTAATATGCTTAACATTTTTCCTGTAAGCTGTGAAATATAATACTGGATGGCTAATATAGGTTAAAAAAAAAAGAAAGAGTAAAGTTGTAACATGTTTATCACACACTATAAAATAGTACTGTTTTTTGTTTTTTGCAGAAGTCAACGACAGAAACGAACACCTGCTTCCACTATGGCACTGACTTGGGGCTCAGAGTATCTGGAGGAAAAGTTTCTTGGCATTAGATTACTGCTGGATCCTAAAACATTTTTCTATTTCAATGTTCATGCTGCTGGAATAATATGTAATACGGTTGTGGACTTACTGAAACCATCCAAAAGGATATCAGTAGTTGAAATTGGTTGTTATTCAGGATATTTAGGAATGCACCTGGCAAAGGTTGGTATTCATTTGGTAAATCCCAAAACATAGAGAGTATTGTGTGCTGGATTGGATTAATTTACGTTTTTGTACTGGTTTATTTGCTTAAACATTCCTTTCAGTATGTTGTTTAACATGTAAGAAAATTCCACTAAGTAATTGTAAGAAAAATGGAGGAGCTGAAAAAGGTAGGAAACTTAAAACTTTTTTGCTAGTGAATATCATGTGTTTTAGGTTATAGTAAAAGTAGATTACAAGTAGCAAATACATAGACATACATATTGCTTCGTTAAGTTAGCAGCTGAAGCATCAGTGACATTTATAAAAATGCAATGAAGTTACATAAAAAGAAAAGCTGATTTGTTGCACTCACATGAGACTACAGAGTTTTCTAATACTATTCATACAAAACCTTACTCTTCTCTCATACTTGTTCTTAACAGATACACATTTTCATTACATATTTTAGTTAGTAGTTATCAGGAAAAAGGTGATTGATTTTTGAAGAATATGTTTCTATGTGATTGCTTTGAAATTTTATGCTTCTTGCATGACCACTAGAAGAGGGGTGAAGGGGAGCCAATGAATACCCTCCACTACTTTAATAAAGTTTTAAGTATATGAAAATTCAAACCAATAACAAACAGTACCTTGAAACTGGTTAAAGGTTCAAAAATTATTTAATAATTTGCCTTAATTTTTGGTATAGCAAGATTTTGTCATCTCTTCTGGTTTACCAATTAAATACAAGTCATTCAGAATAGAATGAAGAGGTTCATATAAGCTCTTCCCAAGAGTCTCAACATATCAGGTAAGTTAAACATTTGGTATTTTAAAAAAATTTGTTACTATCTATTTTTGAAAAAAATCAAACAAAAGGTTTCCATATAAAGTTTGTTTGGAGTAGGGATTTTCTTGAAAATCTAAGTGTTGTATGTTGGAAGAACTTTAATACTGTGTTACACAGTGTGTCACGTTGAATCATTACCACTAGAAATGTCAATATCTCCTCGCACAGTCAAGTTATAAATATGCTTTTCAGCCTACCTTGTGCAGAAACATTCCAAGTTTTGTGATAATGAAAATTATGATGCTATTGCACATGTGCTTGGTATGACAACACATAGGGTTAAAATGGCGGAATTCACAGTACAGCAGAAACTGAAATGTTATTGGTTAGCCAAATTGAAGTTCCCAATTACAGTACAACGAAGATTTAGACAGGAATATGGTGCAAATGCTTCAGATCGTCATGCCATTGTGAAATGTCATAATCAGTTGAAAAGATCTGTGTTGAGGAACTGAGTGCTGCTACAGTTGAAGATGTAAGGGAAGCTTTTCAGCATAGCCCAAAGAAGGCCATTGGATCAGTTCAGAGCTAGGTATTCTGAAGACAACTGTTCACATGGTTGTCCATAATAGACTGCAATTTACAGCATACAAAATCCAACTTGTGCTAAAGTTGTGGCGGAATGGTAAACCCAAATGGACTGAGTTCGCTATTATTGATAACAATGAATTCCTCAACCACATCACATTCTCAGATAAAGCAACCTTTCACACACATCTGATAATGTGTACTGCCATAACTGTAGAATGTGGAGAGAGAGAAGAAAACCATGCATTGAAATGGAGTATGAATTTGATAGTCCCAAGAGTTACATCTTTATATTCTTGGGTCCACCAAAAGTGCGCATGTGGAGATTTATTGAAACTTTGTGAGTTTATTTAACATACAATCTATGTCTATTAATTTAGGATATATTAAGGTTTCTTTGTGGTAACGATTCAACAGGATATTTAAACCACTTTTAGTTTTTGATCGTATTCTATTCAGAAACACATTTCTTTCCTAAAACAATTTCCCCCCCACCCTTTCTTTCTTAGTACCTAAATCTTTTTTCTCTCCAGTGTAAGAAAGTAATAACCAAAACATCAGTCACTGCAATATAAAAAAGTGAATATTTGTTTCTTAGATTCATTGTATGAAAGAACTTTAAGATAAAGCAAAATTCCATTAATCAATACTAATTCCAGCTGTAGGTTGTACAGATTAAAAAGTGTCTCTGGGTTGGAAGAAAGCATTAAGTAAGGTAATTTCTTCATATCATTTTACCTGGGTAAAGCATAATGTAAATTAGTAATGTTATTCTGCATCTCCTAACTTCTTTCACTGCCCATATTCAATTGATCTGGCAACATTCTACCATGGTGCATATCTCTACAGTATTTCACTATTCTCAGTGTTAATATATGTTTGCTCCCTACCCTTCCTGTTCAATTTTAAGAAAAGGTGCTGTTGTAAATAAAGATGTGTATGTGTAATAAATTTTGAGTATGTATTATCCTTTAACTATGATGAGAAACTTGTCATTCTGACAATTTATGGGAGAAGCATTCCATGCGCAAGGATATTTACATGATAGCAAGAGTTAACTGGTGTGCTTGCATTAAGCATTCATGAGATGAAATTAAAATAAAGACATCTGATCCAAGCTCAGAAAATCTAGGTAACACAGAGAGTCATTGCTAGAAGTTCAACATGATGAATACATTGTAAAGTTCACAATTCCATCTACAGTAATGTCCCATCTACAAATCAGAAAGCGGCTGCATTTGTGAGCATTGACCTCAACCTTCCTATATTCAAGTTTTTTTATCAGCTGTCATTGAAATGGGTTTTGGATTCTGCCAAAGAAATGATGAGAACATAATTATTGAACTATCTAGGCTTTCAAGGCTTGTGTCATTGAAAAATAAATGATCATCTGGGCTTGTAGGCCATGGTCTAATATCTGGAAGAGGAAGTTGCAATAGATCATGGCCTACAAGCCAAAAAGATCATTTACTTTCTAACATACATAATTATTGTACATAATTATTATAGATTGTAAATATATGATGAATGGGCTGTCTCTGGAAAAATTGCACATACAGATAGGAACTCCCTTTTTTCAGCAAAACATGGATAAATGAAGGCCACATAGATTCAAAGCAATGGATAAACTTAAAAATTAAGTGTAAACAGCAAGTATTTCTGTCAAGCCTAAGAATACTAGACCCAAAGGGAAGATGCATTGTTTTGTTATACATTGGAAGCAGTGATGGTTTTTAGTAGGAATGAATATAACTTTTTCATTAGATATGGATATGGTGACGTTTAATTTTCATATATTGTTATTTATATTCACATTGTTCTCCATTTTTTTTATTTCTTTCTCTATACATATTATGTACATAATGTATAGAGAAAGCATTTTTAGACAAATGTCCATGTGTGTGTCTGTGGGCTGCGTAGCTCAAAAAAAAAAGTCTGTTAAATACCAAACTTGATATTTAAGCTCACTGTCTGCCAAGGATGCGACACGATTTTCAAGAAAATCCCCCCACCCCCAACTACCCTTTACATGGAAAAATTTTTGAACATTTTGATTTTCTCAAAAATGGCTCTAATGATTTTGATTAAAATATTGTATATTAGAATTATTTACATGACAAATAATATGCATATCTTGAATTTTCTGGGAAGAGCCTATGTAGACATCTTTATTCTAGATACATTTTGTGGAATTTTCAATAACTGGTAAACCATAAGAGATAGACAAATGCTTACCAAACAAAAAATGTAGAGCTCATTAAAATACACAATTTATATTATATGCATGTTTTTCGTGGAGTTGACTGTTTAGGAGATATTTCTTGTTATTGCTTTCAACTCTAAAATAATTATATTTTTCTCATACGGAATTTGTTTATTTCTGTCCATACAGACAAAGGAACTTCAATCACATAGCAACCAACTTTTAAAACATTTGACTATAATTTTAGCCTATGGCACTCCCTTATTTCCCTTCTATTTACATGGAAACAGTAATAATACCATTTCTGCTTATTTTTTTTCCATTAGCATGAAGTAAATAGAAGAATAAGCTTTTTAGCAATACTTTACTGCAGATATATAGAGAAATTCATGTGAATGGAACACATCAGATTTTATAAGCAGTACTAAACTAAACTCCATGGCACGACAGCTCACGGGGAACCTTGGCCTACCGCCCAGCCGCTGCGTCCCCCATCTCGGTCCACTACAGACGTCATGGATGGGGTGCAGTATTGGAGGGTGAGACGTGGTCAGCGCCTCGAGCCCCTCCCGGCCGGTTAATGCGGTCCTCACGACCTGGAGCCGCTACTTCTCCATCAAGTAGCTCCTCAATTGGCCCCCCAGGGACCTCACGAGGCTGAGTGCACCCCGGTCCAGGTCTCCCAGCGGGAGAAAAATCCCCACGCCGGTACTGGGGATCGAACCCAGGTCTCCCGCTTGGTAGGCAGCTGCGCTACCGCCGTGCTAAGGAGACGTTATAAGCAGTACTGTTCTTCAAAAACTGTCACTCAAAGAGGTTAGCGGGATGAATACGAATTATGACAATTCCCCAGTGGCATATTGCTATAAAAGTAATGCTATTACTTCTCCTGACAGAATAAGATAGTGGTGGCCAGTGGCATATTGCTATAAAAGTAATGACTGAATAAGATAGTGGTGGGGTACGTTTTGTCCATTGTTTACTTGAGATATTCTCAGATTGAAACCACCATGGTTCTCCTCATTGATCTCTTAGGTAACCCCAGAGCTTTGCAGAGCTTGTACTTTATAACCATTCCTTTAACACTTCCCAAATTTTTACTCCATAATTTTTTATTCAACTCATGTTTACCAACATAATATAATCTGACATCTTGTTCTATACAGGAATTATTCCATAAAAAAATTTAGATTTTGAAATGTCATCTAAAATATGTGGTATGTATTTAAGTGAAAGTCCAACTAAGCCTTCCTCACAGAAATTTCCGTTATGTCTTATTTTGTTGAAAATAGCTCTAATGATTTTGATTAAAATATTTACACAACTACTAACATCTTTAATTTTTTGTGAATGGCCTGCGAGGTCCTCTTCATTTTGAATGAGTTTGGTATAACTGGTAAATTGTATAGGCACTGATTTGATGGAATAGAAGCTAGTAACTGTGATGCATAGTCATGTAATAAATGGGTTGGTAAATGGCAACACTACACCACTGAAAATTCCCCTTACTTGGAGTGTTTGTTCCCATTATCAACAATTCTCCAACTGATGATATCGCTTTTATTTCCTGTCCAGGTGAGGCTGTAGATTGCTGGTGCTCTCTGGTGACAGGATGATGAATCTCCCAAGAGTGGCTGATTGCGGTAATTCGAAATTCATTGCATAGTCTTTGTGTTTTTGTATATGAATGTTTTCCCAGGTTTCTAATTCATAGCTGTTTTTTTTATAGGTCTTAAGTTTTATACTAGGTGTGATGTCCTGATTTGAGGTCCAGAAATGATGTGCTCTGCTGATTTGTCTAATGTTTTTGCTATAAACATCTCATATGTTCTTTTAGTCTTGTTTCCAGATTTATCTTAGTTCTGCCTATGTATATTAGATTGTAGTCGTTGCAATCTATTTGGTATATTCCAGCTAACTTTTCTGTAGGAAAAGGGTCTTTTGTTTTGTTGCACCGCAGTTTTGTACACTGGTGATTCTGAGAAGCTGAGGTGATAATTTTCTTTTTGAAGATTTTTTTAAATTTATGGTGTGCCCAAGGGTGGTAAATGAATTGTCTATATGTTTGTGGTTCTTGTGGAATTTGGAGTGTTGTCATTTCTCGAATATGTTTGTCTTTCAAATCTCATAATCTTCTTATTTATTAGGGTTTTTTGGTAACCATTTTTTATTGCTATTTGTTTGATGTGTTGGTATTCTTTTTTGTATTCCTCATTTTCCAGAGGTAGATGTACCAGTCTGTGGGTTGTGCTATTTAGGACAGCATGTTTGTGTGCTATAGGATTGTAGCCATTGTTTTTTTTATGAATGAGTGGGCTTTCTGATGATGCGAAAGTAAGTTTATTGTGTTTCTAATGATTTTAATATCCAGATAGGTAACAAACCATTTTCTTCTTTTTCCGTAGTGAATTTTATGGATCTTTTTTGTAAATGTAGCAATTTTAGAGTATCTTCTGCAAGTTTTATTGGAATTATGGCAAAAATACCATCTACATTCTGTATCAGATTTTGAAAAGTTGTGGGGAAACTTTGTGATTTGGCATTCAAAATAACTCATATAATTCTGCTGGCAAACAAAAAAAAAAAAAAGCAAGCTATGTCTCGAAAATTTAGCTTTTAGAGAAGCCTTAAACCACTCCAATCAGCGTATTGTGCCATTAAAGGACTAACTACTATCAGGATTATGAATGATAATGTAATTTACTAGTGACCTGAGCTTTGAGGTTGGTGTGTCTTTGAGGACACACAACATGATACGAAAGATGGAAGATCTCCTTTTTCTGAATCATAAGGGTGCAACTGCAATTAAGATCTCAGGTGACTATTGGAATCCAAACGTGACTTGTACAGACCAACACATTGCCTCACCTTGTGGTCAGCAGCCCACATATAAAAGCATGCTGCATGAGCTCAAAATAATCGTTTGTATGCTTATGATGCAGGATTCAATAAAGTATTATATTGAACCAGCGGTGGAGGTGGGCTATCTACACTGCATACACTATCCACATCACTTTGTTCTGTCAAACAGGTTAAGTGGTCAGCATTTATTAGGTATTAACCCCAAGAGAAAATGTTTTGATGACTTGAACTTCTGAACCTGGGACCTTCAGAGCTCTAGCAAACAAAGCACCCTCTGCATTAAGTCCACAAAGGGTTCATTATATTCCTGTAAATAATGAGCACCTGTATGAGGATAGTTGCTGCACTTGCAGATCAAAAGAATTCAACACTTCATCATGAGATGAACCCAATGGATTGATGTGCAAATTAGCCCAAAATAGTAAGTTGGACAAAACCCCCTTTGATTTCATGGCAGTAATCTATATAATTGTAAATTAGTGACAGGCATAATCAACAACTAACTACAAATTTTAAGAATTCACAACCAAAATCACATGTCACCTCAAAATCAGCAATAGACTCCACATAATGTTGAAGAGTGTGGGTAACTGAACAGTTTAAATTCAGAAACCAGTTCAGCAGGTACAGATTGGAAATCCCCTTTGATAATATATATATAACACACATTAAGAATTATAACAACCTTTTAACTAATTATATTAACCATTGCACTGTTCTAACAAGACCAATGGAATTGCAAACATAACGCTTGGGAAATATTTAAAGGCATATTGTACATGATATCCATGAAGAAATCTTATAAACTTGGCGCTCTTCCATTGGTAAACCCATCAATAAATTCAGATAAAGCTTGCTCATTCATACACTGCCAGTCTACCAGCACTGGATGCTTATTGGCCAATTTGACCAATGGTCTATCTTAAACTTGCTGAAAGGTACCTAGAATAGCGGCAAGATTGACAGACATTAAAATTTTACCCCAGAAATGCACACTCAAACCATTACTCATGTTTATGCAATAAGGCAGGTTATTGCATGACTGCCATGATGCAAAACATATGAACATACTAGCAAAAAAAAAATACAAAATATACACAACCTACAAATAAACTGTGCTTCTGTTATAACTTGTACTCTCAAACAGAACAACTACAGGGATTAACCTTTCACACACACACAAAAATTGTCTAAAGTAATATCAAGGAGGTACATAATTAACACAGTATAGACGAAAATTTAAACCATGTGATGTGTATCCCCAATGAACTTGTATATAATAATATTATATATAATATTGTATATAATAATATTATTATATATAATAATCCTCACCCAGGTAGCTGCAAGACCTTTCATATGGTTGAAGGCTAGACACCCACTTTCTATCAATTTTTACTGCAAAAGTTTGGCACAAAATAAAATCTACATAGGTAATAATTCACAATTTTCCTTGCAGCAACTACAATTAGAAGTGGCACATTCTTAACCTGAGTTCAATTCAATGTTATATTAACTTCCCTATGCAAGGTCATAAAAGTTTAATATAAATTTACTATTTCACAGTGCTTCTCAAGTTATTAAATCTTACTTGCTTGGCAACAGGAAAAACAATTTGGAAACAATTTTAGTATCACTAACAGAAGGTCACAAAAGTTGGAAGAAATCTAAATTTACTATTTTGTGACACCATTAATACATTTCAATCTTACTTGCTTAGGAACCAACCATTCCAAAACATAAAAAAGTTATAAACAAAGTGAGCTATGTCTCATAATATTAACGGAGTCTGATCAGGACTCCGGTACTGTATCCCTATTTACATTTCCCCCCGTAGGTTTTACTGATTACTGGTTTTACTGTTTCTTTTACAAACATATACACATTGCACAAACATATAACACCCATGCCCAAGGCGGGACTCGAACCCACGATCCCCTGCCCACGAAGCACCAAAACGAGACGCTTTAGCGAGCGTGGCCACGGGCACCAGCTAGCATTCAGAGAACGATAAACAATACTAATCAGTGTACCCATAAAGTTTGAATCTATTGAAACCTGTGCTGCAGAAAAAAATGTTGAATTTGCAGGCCAGTGCCATCATTAACAACTATGCTGATGCCTATTCACTCATGATCCTGATAGTGGTGAGTCCTTTATAATGATATAATCTTATTTTTCCCTCATGGTATTTGGAAGACATATATCACTAATGTTTTAAACATTAACCTTTTATGGGCTTAAGCAGACGGTGCATTTATTTGCTAGGCTTCAGAAGGTCTAGATGTTTAATACCACACGGCAAATGCAATTTCTGGACAAAATTTAGGTAAGCAAATAACATATCTTCCTAAGCAAAGTGGTTAAAATTTGAAACCCACAAGTTAAGCTTTATGCATTGTTCACATGAATAAACTACATAAATATAATAGCAGTGTAAAAATACATAGTTAACAAAACTTAAATAGTAAAGAGCCCCAACTTACATAAAAGATCTGTAAACCTAATTTTGGATGCTGAATTCAAATCTGCTCTCATCCCATACCATTCTTTTGGCATACAGAAATAAATATGTAATATTTGAATTATATAAAAATGTGAAATAAAATCTTTTTGACAAATCTCTATCTTGATTAGCAAGAAGCACATAGAAATGTTACTTTAGTAATAACTGTAGAAGAGAGATGCAAATAAACATGGTTGGGTAGAAAAAGTCATACATATGTGGCAGGGATTCTTTTTTTTTTCTGTTGTTTTTTTTATTTTAATTTAAAATATCAATAATAAATTTGCATTTTATTTTAATAATAATATTCCTGTGCCGCTATAGCCCTTAAAACCTGGGGATACCCACCCAACTGCCAACCTCATGCTCATTTATGCATAGCAGAGGTAGACAATCATCAGGGATGTGGCCAGCATTATGTATTCCCCACTTATAAATGTTAGCTATAATCATATGCATATTAAAAAGAAGTCTTCAAGTACAAACATAACAAAAGTTGAAATTTACTTGAGTCAATTTTGTAACACTACATCACTTATTTTTTTATTTTGGAAAACATGTTTCAGAAGCCATGTGCTTCCATTGTCAATTCCTTTGGTCGACTGCCGGCATCGCTTGCTGTGGTGGTTGTCTCTGTCCCTGGTGGTGGTTTGATGAACCTCTGAATGAGTCGACTCAACTAAATTTCAATTGTTAAAACACATCACTGTCTCAAAGTCCACCATATGTCAGGATAATAACAGAAGTTGTTACATTCTGTTGCACATAAGTTTATGGTCAGCAGATAAGTCCCGGGTCTCTCACTGAAAACAGTATTTAATTTTTTTTTTTTTTCTTTCTTTTCTCAACATAATCTCCAGAAAGACTAATACATTTTTCTTATCAGTATTCTAATATAATTAAACCAACTCTGTAGTGTGATTTATCAAGGTCTTCAAAATAGCTGTTTACTGCATCAATACCTGTTGCTGTGAAATCTTTGTCCTCCCAAGAAATTTTTTGAGGTTTGGGAACAGGTGGTAGATCTGATGAATAGGGGGGATGTTCAAGCAATTCAAACTTTAATTTCACATTTTCCCATTGGAATGACTGAACGATGGGTAAGAGCATTGCCATGATGAAACAAGATTTTTTTGTTGTTGTCAAATGAGGTATTTTCTTTTCACCTCATCACTCAAACATTGTAGTAAGTTTGCATAGTACTCACCAGCGATACTTTTACCCTTTTCCAAGTAATCAATAAAAATAATTCCCTGTGCATCCCAGAAAACACTCGCCTTAACCTTCTTAGCTGACAAAATTAACTTTTTGGAGTTTGTTTCACCTGGCGCAATCCACTGTTTTGACTGTGATATACTTTATGGAGGGTAGTGATGTATGCAAGTTTCATCTATGGTAATAATCCGTCTCAAAAATTCACTGGGATTTTTACGGTACAGCTCCATATTCTTAACAGAAACAGTTTTTCTTTGCAACTTTTGATCAGGTGTCAATAAATGTGGCACATATCTTACACAGACCTTGTGAAAGCCCAAAACATTACTTAAAATATTACCTGCACATTTTTCTGATATGTTTACAGCCTCTGCTATCTGAAACAACTTTAATCTTCACCTTCCATTAAACAATGAAGTTTTTCAATGATCTCTGGAGTTGTCACTACTACAGGGTGTCCAGAACGAGGCTCATCACTAGTGCTTGTTCTTCCCATTTTAAACTCTACAACCCACCTTTTAATCATTGGATATGAAGGGGCAGAGTCTTTTGATGTACTGTCCATTTCCTTCTTGATTTCTTTAGGCATTCAACCTTTCAAATGGAAGTATTTAATCACTGCTCATTTTTCCAAATCCTCCATTTTGTGAAAGGGTTGGCTTGTTTATAATGCTGTCATTCGAAAACTAGACGATGCTATCCTCTAACTGGCCTAGTGGCACCATATCTGTGTAAAGTTAACTAAGGCTTATCTGCCGACCTATGTACAGTTTTAGCTTTAGCTCATTCAGTTTGAATAAAATAATAGTTCAGTTTTATATAGAATGTCTTTTTTATTTTTATAGTGTGGAAGTGAGATTTTGTGTGTTGGTACAAAGCCTTCTTCGGCCGAAGCTGTATTGAAGGAGCAATCTTCAAAATGTCAGTACTACCCTGGAATGTCAGAAGCAGTTCTGAAAACATTGAAAATAAGCAATGTGAAAGCTTGTGCAGTTATTACCACAGCACCTCAAGCCCTTGGTAAGTTCAAATTTATTGGAATTTACCATTCAAATACTATATTTATCCGAATACAAGATGATCCTCTTTTTTCATAATTAATTTTGAAATTTAGCACATTGTATATATAAAAAGTATAAATGAAAGCTTAATCTTAAACTAAATTTAAAGTGTTACCCACATATTTTTAACAAACCAATGGGCACTTAAGCTAATTAAATCTTTTTTTGTTATTTTTTTATTTTACTAATTCCTGTTTTCAGAGAAATTTACTTAATGGGTGGAAGAAGGTGGAGGGCAGAAAAATATACTATATGTGAGGTGATAGCAGTATAGAGCTTCAACAGTGATGATGTATAAGATTTTCTATTTAATAATGAAGATTCCTCTCTTGACATCCTGTATGTCCCATAGCATAACACAATGAAATTGCAGATAGTTATGATCAGTGCACTTTTCTAGTTTCATTTGCTGAAGTTATGTATTCTTTTAAGAAGTTTTCAACCTCCAAGGAAATACCCCATTTATGCAAATACAAGACAATGTTTTTTTTCCAAAATATTAATGTTCAGAACTGGGGGATCGCCTTGCATTCGCAATATATGTATTCCAAATACAATAGGGAAAAAATAAATTTCAAACTTCGTGGGTACAGCCATGTGAAGCCTGGGGGAAATGGTGCAGATTACTGACAAGGTCACTGTGCCAGCGTTTTGAGCGTTTAATTTCCCGCCAAAAATTGGCTGTTAAGGAGCCAATGAACATTCCCATTGGAATAACGATTACAGGAGTTCCTTTCACATCGATAGTTGCATATAATGTTGGAAGTCACCAGTCAGCCAGAAAGAGGTTTCCCCTCGAGATGTCTATATACTGCAGTGTGAGTTTACGCACAAATTTGAACTAGGTAAAATGTTTTACTATATATTAAGCATGTTGTCTTGACAGAAAATAGCATCCATAAATAATCATTGTTACAGTTTTTCTGCCACTATTTCTGCCATCATATTTTATCATTGCATATATCCTACATTCGTTCTCCATCTCTCCCACTCACAATATGAATTTCTGTGTAAATTCAAATAGGTAAAAACATTTACTATGTGTTGTATTAAGTATGTTGTCTAAATACAAAATCATATCCATCATTGTTACAGTTGTGCTACTGGCACCACCACCATGTTCTATCATCACATATACTGTACATTTCATTCTCTGTCTTGCTGCTCGCAATAGGAAATTTGCTTCTGCGCAAAAAATTAAATTAGATAAACACATTTATAATGTGTTGTATTAACCTTTTCACTGCTAACATATTTTTATGCAAGAAATACCTCCTTGTGGAGTTAATTTCAGGAATTTTCTTAATTTTAAAACTTGCAGAAAATCATTTAAACTATCGAAAATGAAACACAAACTCACCAGAAATGTTGTAGGTTGCTTTAGATGTTCTGTAAGTCCCAAATTTTTGTTTTGTAAATATTTTTATATAACCATATACAACACAATGGAACGTAAATATCACTGTCACTATCCCCAAACTCTGATAAATCTGAAAAAACCAACATTAAAGCCTCAAAAAACTTATAATAAATTTCTTATCAGCAATGAAGCACTACATACTGCTTGAAGAAGCCATTATCTCACTGCTTTTGGAATACCCTGATTATTTCACGAGGTTCACATGATTAGAAGCATGCACCATTATGCCCGTGCAGTTCAAATGTTTTTACATATGAAATTCAAAGACTTAAAAGTTGCTCAAACCTACGGTCGAGTTAACTCGACTGTAGCATGGCGGGGATGTTTTTCCATGATCAAGTTATCTCAACCGTAGCAGTGAAAAGGTTAAGTATGTTGTCTAAATACAAAATCATATCCATTATAGTCGTGACAGTAACACCGCCATCACATACCATCTTACCCATACCGTACGTTTTCCATACTTCCCTTTTTTGCAACTGATCAAAACTTGAATTTTTGCGCCAATTCAAATTAAATACAATAAATAAATGACTTAATCAGCTCAAGTGTCAATTAGTTTTTTCGCAATATAAGGCAAGCCTTTAAATTTAATTTAAAAATTATTCTTTTTATATAGCTATGTCTTTTAAATGTATATTATGTAGATGTATGCTAAATTCCAAAATTAAGTTCTGAAAAAATGGGGGTCGTCTTGTATTCGGATAAATACGCTACATTGTTATTCCAAAGAAATAATAAAGAGTACCTAGGCCATGCACTGCATGAACCTAATTATGAAAATGCGTGCACTTTTGTCCGAGTTTGGTATGCAATGTCTAATTGTGTTGCTCCATTGGGTATAATGCATGTCATAATGTCAACATCAAAATTCGGTCATTCACCATCCGCTTTACAAATACAGATGTGTTTCAATAACATTCTTGAATATATCAGATTACATGCTTTAAAGGAATCCCATAGAATTATTTTTAATAATATACCATGTACATGTGATTCAACCAGAAAGATTGGTGTAGAGGTTGCATGTACCATTTAAATTCAAAAGGATCCAAGTCCATTGTGGTGTAGGGGTAGCATGTATTATTCACATTCGAAATGATTCAAGTTCACGTCACTTAGGGTGACTTGGATTTTCTCCTATCCTGAGAAGACAAATGTCAGGTGACGTAAAAACTCTTTAGACCTCAGGACTTAATTGAGCATCATTGTACTCGTTTCTTCATCACCTGATAAGCTCTACCAAATGTAGATTAGTTCATTACAGTAAATTAACTTCATAACAACAAATGTAATACATGTTTATTTTGAATATTCTTTCGAATGTTATTATGGTAGAAACTTCTTTATTTATAAAGAGACCTTAACAGTGAGTGTATTTTCGAGGCTTTTAGCAATATAAAGAATGCAAAACATATGAAACTGAAGCTGGGCATACGTAAGCAAGTGATTTTGTGCCATGCAACAAAAATGAAGCAGGACTTTGAGTGGTCTATTTATTCATTCAACGTGACTATCTTACTTACATTGTTACTGTTGAGAGTACCCCTTTTACCAGCCCATTTCCACATTTTTTTTTTTTTTTTTTTTTTTTTTGAGAGCTAGTTTGGATCTTTTGTTCATTCTACATATGAATCTCAAAAAAACAAAAAACAAAAAAACGTGAAAACGGTGGAATATACATCGGATAAACAAGGCAAGATTCGTGAAGAGTGCTCAAGGAACCTTTGGGAAATTGCTTCTCCTTGTCATTCTTGTAATTTACTGAAGCATTATCCCAAATTTAACTCCAATTGAATTTCTTCTATAAAATGTTATGTATCCATACTTGATAAAATTATGAATAATAAAAAACTGATCATTATCACATGTGAAAGCATAAACAACACTAAACTGTAACCTATGGACTTTTCAAAGTAGCATGACGTACTCAGTTGTTTTGATAACAATATGACAACGCAATATGTAATAAACAGGATGACAGGGTCATCAGAATAAGCGACAATGCTATTAACAGAACCTGGATCACTGACGTGCACTACTTGCATTCCAACACTTCATCCCCGCATAATTGTTTTATGCATCAGGCCAAATAGGATGAACTGGCAAGGCTAACAATACCATTATCTCACAAATTACAATATTGAATGTCTCTTACAGGGTTTATATTCTCAGTAATGTTGGAAATGTTCTACTTGTGCTTGAAGACATGCAATTCAGCATCTTAACAAATAATTAACATGTTACAACTTTTCTTGGTAAATGTTTGTTATTATTTCCTGTACATCATTTTGCAGTTCCTAACAAGAGATTTGATTTGTATACATTGTCTTTTAAATTGGCCCATAAATGGTTGGTATCTAATGTTTAGCAGTTGACAGCGAAGCCATTTGCTCTCTTGCATTCCAGTATTTTGATGTCATCATATTATCATGTTGACTAAAGGTTGGGCAGCATATTATTATATGTTGATAAATTAATTCTTTTGATAGAGTGATAACATTGGATCAGATGAATTTGATGTAATTTTACCATCTTTCTTGGCTAGAAAGTCAGCTGTTTCATTACCCTGTATTCTGCAATGTGCTGGTTACCATTGAAGTATTAATATTTTTTTTAAATTCATTAGTTCTATGATTTTGCGGCTTTCTGCAATATTTAAGTTATTAGGTGTTACACCAGATGTTATAGATATAATAGCTGCTTTAGAGTCAGATAATAGTACAACTTTTTCAAATTTATTTATATGATATAGTAGGTTTTATAAGCTCTGAAGTATTGCCGAAATCTCTCCATCAAAATTTGTAGTATTTAAACTTAATCTTTTATAGAAAGAGAAGAGAGGGCATATTGCACCTGCACCAGTACCACTATTATTTGGTAAGCTAAAACCGTCAGTATGTAGCCATTCATTGGTAGGGTATCTTAAATTTATTATTTCTAGTGTCATTTGTTTCAGAACACATGAAGAGGTTTCAGATTTTGTAAATTCTTCAGCTAAGTGTAGATAGTGTAGACCCATAAATACACTGACTCAATGTCACAAAAGTTTACAGATGACTTCACAGGACAGCAACCAAGTTAAATTGGAATCTAACAAATCCAAGCTTTCGACCATCTTGAGTCTATGGTCTTCGTCAGGGAATTCCTTTTTGACTCTGTGATTGAAAACTTGGATTTCTCAGATTCCAGTTTAACTTGTTTGCTATCCTGTGAAGTCATCAGTAATAACCAACAACGAGAAAGCTTCAAATGTTTAAAAGTCACAAAATATGTCAGAGTTGCATCAAAAGAAGTTCAAGCTGTAGCCCCATAAGGTCCAAACACACCAAACTGCAACTTAACACCACACCACATTAAATGTTCACTACTAAGTGGCCTTTCATGAAGAACAGAGGGTTGTCTGCTGCCCAGTATTGAAAAGCCATGCAATGAATGAATACTGCTTCCGGAAGACTGTAGACCCCTAATGTGACTTGACATGATCACTGCACCATCATATGTTTATGCCAAAGTAATGCTGATTTACTCACTCTGTGATGTGATTAGCTAATACTGCTGCAATTCAATCAGCACCTATATCCACAAATCCTAAAAAAAATTATTGTATTTCTCTGGCACTAGTTGTATAATTGATCAGCTGTGATTTGCTGTTAATATCAGTCACCTCCTCTACCATTATTGCAACAAACACAGCACTCTGAACTTCTCTCTTTATTTCAACTGTAATTGTATTGCTTACTGATTCAATTAAATAATTTTAAATTCTATTAATTCAACGTTGTTACCTGTCAAAGGAACTGTTACCTTCATTATGACTATGCAGAGGCAATTCTATTCTATCTTTCCTAGATGGCAAACAATATCAATGTGACATATCAGAACCTTTCTATTTTCTTTCACCTCATGTTGCAACAGCAACAGACACTTTTGATTGTCAAGTTGAAAATCAATTCTTGATTTTCTAAACATTGTCAATTGTATTGTTGAAACAATGTATTACTGATATTTTGCTCTTTTCAATGCCATATGAAGATTGTGTATATCATTATAACCAGTTCCATTCCAAACATTTTTTTCATTATTAAATTGTAGGCATGGCCAATTTCCTAAATGATGGCATCCACACAACTAATGTATTTTTGCATACTGCCCATAATCAAATTTTCTTATGCATGCTTTTGTTTGTATTCTAAGTTCTTTCAATTCACTCATTATTTGCTCTATTTCAATAATGTTTTCCTTTTCTGAGAGATCCAAGGAACCAAATTCATGATTTAAAATGTTTTCAGTTTCATAATTATATGTTGAAAATTGTGCATCTATTGTAGTTTGGAATCATGATTGCGTTTTAAAAAAAAAAAAAATCCTACTCTCACGCCATACAGCTGTGTCGCACTTACCGGTCGGTTCACACATGCACTGGTACAACAACCATGTGTTGCTTCCTAAACATGCATTAAAAATACTGTATTAATGTAATATATAGTATTTTTAAATTGAAATAACATTACTGTTATCTGGAACAGAATTACTTATTTACTGGATTATATTTTTTTTATTTTATAGTTTAGATTTATTGCCCATAGATTCCAATACATGTTTTGAGCATTGTCAAGAACAAAGATAGAAAGTTAAAACTAACAATAGTTTGGATCATACAAAAAGATTGAAAATGACAGTAGTTCAGTTTAAAAAATCATTAATATTATATACAGGATTGTTTAGAAGATTTTTTTACACTTTGTTTAAATCTAAAGCTATTGTTTTCACTTTTGATTTCAATTGGCAGTCTATTGTTCATATACAACCCAGTTATCAAAAGATCTTTGTTTATAGATTTTATATTATGACTATTTTGGTACAGGTCCACTTTACACCTAAACCCAGTTCAGCCTTAAGTCGATTCGTCAAAATAACCCCAGGTGACCAGTGCACCGTTGCAATGTAGCCTCCTGCCATTCACACCAGAAATACTGGCATACTTTCTCAACCACATGGCGTGCACATGCGGCATATTGTAATGTAAAACAAACAGATCCCTTATTCCGACAATTTAAACGGTAACTAAATTATTCTGTTAAGTATAATGGCGATAAAACTGATAGCCGTATCAAAATAAATGTGTGTACATGTAATAATTAAATCTAAAAAACACCAGTGAAAAATATATATATATAAAACATGCATGCAATAACTTAAATTTATTCGCTCTCTGGAAGGGGCTCCATTCCCTCCAGATCATTGTCTGAACTATTTGTACTGCTGCTTTCCAATCCAAGGTTGATAACCAGGTTACGTCTCTTATCTTAAAAGTTTTATTACATTGTCTGACGTAGCCTTTCACTTGACTCCATACCATTTCAATCAGATTTAACATGCAGTGGTATGGGGGCAATTGTTGCACAATAATATTAGCCTGCTTTGCAAGAGAGTCAATAACATACCTTCATATTTGTGGTTTTTATTAGCCTCATGTATGCTATGCAAAAGCTCTTCTTTAACTATGTTTTTATCATAAGCAATATTTTTGGATTCCATCCAGGCAATTATATGATGTTTTACCCATGACCTATTCAGCAGATGTTCGGTTTTGTCACTATAGTAAGGAGCATTGTCCATGAACACAACACGTTTGGTTCCAGTTTTGGCAAAATCCTTTTGAACCATTTTCTGAAATTTTCACCAGTCATTTCTTCGTGGCAATATCCAGTCTTTTTTGATTCAAATAGTAGCTCCTCTCCTTCCAAAAATCTCCCATCACTCCCTATGTGTAACAATATAAGTCACTTGCCTTTGCCTGAGGGATTTCTCAGGCCAGTGCTCAGCCCCAACAAATGCTTTTTCTCGTTTTTATTGTTGTATCCACGCACACTTTAGATGTGGTATAGCCCTCATTTACCCAAGTTTCATCAAATTAATACAACTTGCGTTCTTCTTCCCTAAACTTACTCCTGCCCTCAAATAGTCCTTTCTCCACAAAATAATTTCCTCTCTATCAATAATAGCACTTTTTTGGCCTCTTGACAAATTTGAATCCAATGTCGCACAAAATGTTACAAAATGTTGTTCTTTTGAAATTTGGTAAATCGGGATCACCATTAACTTGTGGTAGCACTTTATCAACTGTTGGTGGCTTATTTAAAATAAACTGTGCAAATTGCATTCTTCACAAAATCGGCACATTCTTGTGTCGCGTATTTCACACTCATTTTTTTCCTGGAAGTAATCACTTTTCCCATTTCAGAATTTTCTTTCCGAGCATGTTTATACTTGTAGCCAAAACACTGGTGAGCTCAGAAGTTAATTTCACCACTTCTTTTAAGGAAAGTGTTTGATACTTCTCACAAAACTTACAAAAAACATTCAACGCTATTATTTTTTCACCACTAGGCAATGTTATACCAGCCTTATGCTTTATGTAACTCTATGAAGAAGCAAGAGGATATTCTGGCGACCGCTCTCCATGATTCTAAACAACTGTTACTGTGTAGACAATTTGTGGAAATCAGGTGACTCATACGAATTGCATGCTGGGTCTGTTTAACAGTATAAATCAGCATTTGTTAAACTTGTAGGTATTTGTATACAATTATGCCATTTAAGAATAAATTCATTCTGTAATTTAGATTATTAGCAGGGTATTACATTCCTGTACGCATAGCTACTGTGTTGTACTGCGGTGTACTGACCAGGTGGATCGTTTTGGCAGGGATCAATCTAAGAGTGAATAGAAAATAGTGTCATGACTGTGTATTTTACTATTCGATTTTGGTTGTGCATTTCTGTCAGACAAATGACTATATATGTACAAAGATATAATAGTAAACATTCCTTCTCTTTTAAAAACTTCCTTACAAGATTCACATATTCCCCTTTTGAACATTGTTCTAATACATTTCTTTTGGATGAGAGAGTAAATTAAACCATAGCATATAGTTTTCAGAACATGTAGGTTACATGTTTTTGCAAACTCTCGCATCAGTAATTTTTTTACAAAGGTTATCTATATGGTTATTCCATGATACATATTTGTCTACCTGTACACCTAAGAAATTGTGTGAATCTGACTCCTGAATAACCATGTCTTCAGTTTAATATGAAAAGTGTCTTTTTTTTTTATTTCTTAATTCAAATTTAATTATATTAGGCTTTCCAGTGTTATTACTGAGGCTCAAGGATTTGAAGTAATTAATTATCCTAATAGATTCCTTGGTAGCTACTGACTGAAGGTCATGATCATTATTTGCATTACAGATAATAGTAGTGTCATTCCCATAACTTATAATTTTACAATTTGCTGCAGGTTGCATATCATTTATGTAAAGTATAAAAATAGGGGCCAAGCACTGAGACCTGTGGTATACCATGTTTAACAATTTCTGCAGCATATTTAACTTTTGTTGTGTTCATTCCTTGTTTAAAACTTATTTCAGTGTACTGCATTTGCCCTTTTAAGTTTGATGAAATTGATCTGTTTGCAACGCCCCTAATTCCATGCTTTTCTAAGATGAATAGCAATGTACCTAAAACTACCAAATCAAAAAAAAAAAAAATTATAAAAACTATGATTCATTCCAATGCATAAAGACTTTCCTAAAAGGACACAGTTGAATGCCTTAGGTAAATCCAGGAATATACTAGTAGTAATATATTGTGCATCAAATCTACCAGTGTAGTGTTAGTCGATCTTTTAGCTCAGAAACCACGTTGAAAGTCTCTGAGCATATGTTTTTCTATAAAAAAAAATATTCTTTCCTTCACTATTTTTTCATGCAGTTTTGCAATTTCGGGTGTGGGAGTGAAAGGTCTATAGTTTTACATAATTCTGTCACCTTTTTTATATATCAGAGTAACAATGCTGATTTTTAAATAGTCTGAAAATATGCCCTGGTTTAGTGATACATTTATCAGATAAACCAAAGGGTGACAAAAAGTATTTACATTTTTTAACAGCTTAGAACTAATGCCATCCCACCCTGTGGAATTTTTGTTCTTAAACCCATTTATTAAACCTAGGACCTCCTCTGTCCTAGTACCATGTAGAGAATTTACAAGACCTCTTTTAGTTTTAATACTGGAATTATCGAAGATATTTTGGGTACTAACAACCTTTATGAAATAAACATTAAAATAATTAAATATTATCAGTGAATTCGGTTCTATCCTGTTATTGATAAGTAGATTAATATTATCTTGCTTTAAATTTTCTTTTTTCATGCTGTTTATTATTGCCCATGCCGTTTTTGAATAATTGTTTGTTTCCAACTACTTGCTCATAATCATCTGTCTCTTAATATTAAACATCTCACCCTCATATGATTTTTATATTGTTATTTTGTATATGATGCTCAGATTTTTGTCAATTTAGCTAGCAGATACATGTCTTTCACTTTGTGTCTTAGCATTGCAGCCTTGCTAGAGATGCTTTATATTTACCTAGATGTGTCCAAGTTTTACTTAGCACAGGACAGCATGATTCTATGTGAAAGTTTAGAACATAACATTTATTCCATTTACCATTTATATTTTCAATGTTATACAATATCTCCCATGTTTCATTAGACAGATTTTCTTAATTCAAAATCTTCTCGGGCTTCTAGCCAGGTAATAACTTGGCTTGACACCAACGTTTCGAAGAAGTGCATCTTCCTCGTCTTCAGGGTGAACTGATCAGATGCACTTCTTCGAAACGTTGGTGTCAAGCCAAGTTATTACCTGGCTAGAAGCCCGAGAAGATTTTGAATTAACACGTCGCCAGGAAAGCTATAGTTCTTATTTTAGATTTTCTTAAATTAGAAGAGTAAAATATATCCTGTAGCATTTGGAAGTCCCTATTTACATATCAACTAGGCAAAATCATTAGTAAAATAATTCAAATCTGCAAAAATGAGGGAAACGGACAGACAGTTTAGATGGTGAACAAAATCTTCAAAATAAATCAGATTTTTCCTCCCAAATCAGGGTAAGTAATGCTACTGCAACTTCAGGTACGGTAGGGAATGTGCAGAAAAAATTAGCTCTCTTACATTTAAACATGTAATGTGTAAAAAATAAAATAGATGAATTAGATGTATTACTGGTCTCACAATTGAAACAAGACAATTTTCTGTGCCTTACTGAACACTGAATGCATGAACATGAAATTCCATTAAATAAAGACAAAGGGTTTGGAAATGGGAATGTATATTGTAGAAAAATATTTAAAAATGGTGGGAGGGGTGTAAATGGTGTGTTATTTATGGACGCTCTTTAACTACTTTAGTTCTCAAGAGTACCATTCTAAATTGGGCATGAAAGACAGCCTAATTTTTCTTAGAGGCCTCTCTATCAGGCTTGAGCATTTCCAGAGAATTTTGACACATTACATATTACTCTGAAAAATAAGTAAAATAAATTAATTATATGTGGTGACTAACCTAAAATTTCTATCAAAAGATAAGTATACAGCAAAAATGTTTTCTATTGCTCACTCATATAATTTAAAAACCATAATTAACACTCCCAACACTCCCTGTGTGACAACCACTTCTGAAACATGTATTGATCAAATTATAATCAAGGAAAGCTCCACCCCTTACAGATGTGAAAATATTGACACTGGTCTTTCAGACCATAATGTGGTTCTGCTGCATATGCACATTAATTTAGATACTGCATCACCAGAACAAATAACACATAAAAGGATATATAGCAAGGAAAACTTAAATAATTTGAATATCCTGCTAGGTAAAGAAAACTGGGGTTACATATTAAGTTCAAGACATCTCAATGAAAAATGTGATCTGATTGTGATCTGATTCTTACCATATTTAAACATTTAATTTATCTTGCCTGTCTCTATATATATTGCTGAGCTGTTAGCAAGCTATATGTAATGCTTCATTAAGCTCTGGAACTTTTCCTCAGGAGTTCAAAATAGCTAAAGTACTTCCCATTTTCAAAAAAGGAGACAGAGATAATCCTGAAAATTATAGACCTATCTAAATCTTGTCTGTGTTCTCAAAGATACTTGAATGGATAATGTATAATAGAGTGGTATCCTTTCTTGAAAAATATGCTTACACACTCTCTGGTTTCAGAAAGGGAAAGTCCATTATGAATGCTCTACACTTGTTTGTAAATATCCTTAAAGCAACAGATCATAATCAGCGAGCAGTTGGTATATTTCTAGATCTTTCAAAGGCTTTCGATACAGTCAATCATACAATACTATTGGATAAACTAGATAAAGTCGGCATAAGAGGCTTAGCGAATGATTGGTTTAAGTCCTATCCAAGCCAAAGGGGAAGTTAATGGTTGCAATTCTATTTCAGCACCTCTAAAAGAAGAGAGTTCCACAAGGGTCAATTTTGAGACCTATTTGCTCTTAATTTATATAAATTACTTGCCATCAAATTTCAATGATACTCAAATAACTTCATTTGCAGATGACACCAATATTATACAAAAAATAGTAACATCTTTGCCCTGGAAAATGATATAAATCGAAAGAACATAATCCTACATAATTGGCTAGCAGGAAATAAGCTCCATTTAAATGAGATAAGACAACTTTTATAAATTTCAGCCCAAGTAAAACATATAAAGAACTACAGATTTGCATTAATAGTCACCCCATAAACAAAGGAAATGAAACAAACTTCTTAGGAGTTTGGATAGATTCAGAGCTAAAATGGAACACACATGAATGGCCATTTGATGAAAGGGTAGATGTCCAATTGACTAAACTTATTTCCTAAATTTAACAATTTTAAATTTTATTGCCATTTTAAAACTCCAGATATCTCCCCTTTAACAAATGTTGGAAAATATTGCAAATCAAAGAAATTTCTCATTTTATTTATTGTTGATGTATTATCTATACAATAGCAAATCAATATTGATTACTTAAAAGATTAAACTTATGAGTTAAAGAGATCCATATCAAATGTACAATTTCCTTAGTTCCCATAATTTACAGCAAGTTCAGTAGTAGCTGCCTCATCATTGATGAGAACAGGACTCTGAAGAATGTCCATATAAAATTCCTGGTGATTGTCATCGACATACTGGATAATTTTGCAAGGGTCCTTCACTTTTTCCTTTTTTAAGGATACCTTGCCAGTAAGATAGCTTATATTTTTTAGTAGTTTAACATTGGTTCTTAGGCTAAGATTGAATGTATGTTTCACTAGACTGTTGATGAATGGCATTGCCACAACATAACCAGGTGCACTTGAGCCATATATGAAGTGATACAGAGATGTGATACCAAACTGAATTCTCTCATCTGTTGGTTTTGATGAACTTTTGATGGAGACAGCTGATATCTTATAGAACTGGGTACACCGATCTTTGAAATTAAACATTTCAGTGGAACTATCTACTTCTTTCACTATAAATTTATTTGTGGTGCTACTTCCAATAATAAGTTCTGTTAATTGATGTACAGAATAAATTCTATCAGTTCTCTTGAAATACTAAAATCATGATCACAAGGGAGGAAATTATGTCCCCTTATGGGAAAGAAGTGCTAAATCTTTTTAATTTTTTATGTCAGTTAATGCCAGAACGAGCCTGGAAAGAGGGTGATTTTTATTTTATCCTGCACAGTTGTCGCTGAACAAACTGATTTCTTCAATATGAGCAAGTACATAATTTTGTAAATAATCCCATAAAAAAAACACACTGTTGGGACCTTTCCTAGCTTGTCCCTCGTGATATAAATAACACACAGCTCTGTTTTTCTTTATGTCGTGAATGCAGAATACGTTAACAGTTAGCTGTCTCAGATTAAAAAGTTTTTGGACAGGAACCTTTGGAAGTGAAATGTTTATCATGTAATCAAATGACAAGGAAAGTACACTCTTATTGAACCCTCTTCGTTCATCAAGGAATTCTTACAATCCACAACAGTGCAATTCCCTCCAAGCACAACGATTAGTTTAATATTGTTGGCATGTATTGCCAACTCAACCATACTAGAAACTTGTTAAAAAGGCAAATGTCCAGGACATCTGTCCTTTTAACAAATAATCGTTAAAATAGTTGCATTTTTAAGGAACTTACAGGTATGATAACACTGACCTTTCAACATAGAATGGTGTATCTAACCGTGTAGTTTAATAAGCAGTGAAAAAGTAAAAAACTAAAAAAAATGTTACATTTATCCTTTTAACAAATGGCCATTCACATATTGATTATCTAGTCAACAGATTGTCCAAAATCTACTATACATTCAGAGTAGCAAGTAAAGTGTGTGCCACAAATGTATTAAGATCTATGTATTGGATATGTTCACTCCATTTTAACCTATAGTATTCCAGTATGGGACATGTCCACAAATTTATATGCTATCTTTAAATTACAAAAGAAAATATTAAATAATAAAGCAGGTTCTTGTGAAAACACCAAGCAAAACAGTATTTAAGGCGTAAATTCAAGTGTATATACGAGGTACGTCCAGAAAGTAAGTTCCGTTTCAATGTATCTCTGCTGCAGCGCTGCGATTGCAGTTCCGCACATGTGTGGTAGACGCTCTGTATCAAGGAGAAGAAACGTGTGCCATTTTGAGATCACTGTCAACCACATATACTTTGTTGTGCTTGTGTACAATGTCGGTGTTGATTGAAAATCTTGCTGCTTGTGAAATCAGATCTGTGATTCGTTTTCTGAATGCTAGGAAAGTGAAACCAATTGAAATTTATCGGCAAATTTGCGAAGTTTACGGACAAAATGCGATGAGTGATTCAATGGTGAGAAGATGGGTCCGACAGTTCTGAAGGACATAGTGAAGTGCACAATGAAGAACGAAGTGGGCGTCCATCTTTGGTTACAGAAGAACTGGTTCACGCGATTGATGACAAGATCCAGGAAAACCGCAAGTTTACAATTAGTGCTCTCGCTATGGAATTTCCCCAAAGCTCACGATCACTAATTCATGAAATTGTTACCGAAAAACTGAAATTTCGTAAACTTTGCTCACGTTGGGTACCAAAGATTTCTTACTGAGCAACACAAAATGAAATGGATGGGTAGTGCACTTCAGTTTTTAACGTGTTATGATGAAGACAGCGAAAAATTTCTGACACAGATAGTCACAGGAGATGAGACTTGGGTTTCTTACGACACTCCTGAAAGAAAGCGGCAATCAATGGAATGGAGGCACACTTCATCCCCAGCAAAAGTTAAGCCGAAACAAATCTTAACACCTCGGAAAATTATATGCACAGTGTTCTGGGACTGGAAAGGCATCTTACTCATTGATCTCTTACTGCGTGGTCAAACAATCAAAACAGATGTTTATTGTGAGAGACTTAGTAAATTGCGCTGCGCAATACAGAATAAGCGCCGAGGATTACTGTCAAAAGGTGTTGTTTTTCTTCATGACAATGCACGACCACACACTGCAAATGTGACGAAAAACCTCCTACAGGGATTTGGCTGGGACGTGTATGACCATCCTCTGTACAGCCCTGACCTCGCTCCTAGCGACTTTCATTTGTTCTTACATCTCAAGTCTTTCCTTGGCATTCAACACTTCAACAATGACGAAGAGCTGAAAGAAAATGTTTCCAACTTTTTGAAGATACAGGCGGCAAACTTCTACGAAGAAGGTATACAAAAACTTATGCCACGCTATGACAAATACCTGCAAAATTTCGGCAGTTATGTGGAAAAGTAGTTTAAGAGTTTTGTGCAATAAATAATTATTCTGTATCTGTACACAATTTAATTTTAATACCAAACGGAACTTACTTTCTGGACGTACCTCGTGTGTATATATATATAAAACATTATGCTTCATTGACAAAAACAGGAAACTTTTTAAAACAAGTAATATTTATCACACACACAATACTAGATCTTTGAACCATATACATACCACATTCTGCCTTACAAATAAGAGTCAACAGTTGCATTTCCCATTGTGGAACCAACCTCTATAATATATTACTTGGACATTATAAAGAACTGGTCTACAGCAAGTTTAAACATTCAATAACTAAAGCTCTCTTATAGCATATACCTTTCAACATTCAAGAATTTAAAAATATAAATTTGTAAATACTGTTACTTGTACCTACTACTGTGTATATATATATATATATATATATATATATATATATATATATATATATATATATATATATATATATATATATAGCATTTGGTGATCTATATACAGCAATGATCTTAACCATTTCAATACTGAAGTCTTGTATTTTTTCTAATCTAGTTAATGTTCTCAGTATCTTTAGCCAGCAATGCAATACCACCTCCCCTATGTTTGTTTCTGCTAAGTATATCCCCTTTGGTGTAATTTTCTAGCTAGCTTACATAGGAATTCTTGAACTTGTTTGAGGCCATGTTCCGATACAGCAGCAACATCAGCTCCCACTTCGTCAATGAAAGTTACAAAGGATTTCATTTTAAAAATTGTCCATAAAATATACTTTAAAATGCTCTCACAGTGAATATAAAGCACTTCTAGGGCCCAAGAAGCAAACAAGCCATTTGCTTCCCACTGTCCAAATTGCAGCAGAAATAAACACTCTGGGCTGAGGTACTAGTTGCAGCAGTTTCTCTTCGTTGGGTGCTATTCTCAAATATCCACAATCTTTATAGTAAAAAATATTTATAACCTCTCTGTATGTTTTCTTTCTTTTTCAGCAACTGGGGAAGCATTCCTGTCACTTTTTTTTTTTTTTAAGCCATAAAGTCTAGGTCAAGGGATGTTCTTTTTGGATAGAAGTGATCAAAGCATAGCAAGGGATTGGCTGTTCTAAAATGCCAATCAGCCATGCAACAAGTAAAGCAGAAATTCTCTTACTGTGGCAGTGTGACACATAACCCAAAATAAAGTATAACCTTGTGGATTTCTGCAATAATAACCTCTGACGAACCGGTGGTAGTAACTGCATAGGCCCAGGAAACTTTGCAGCTCTCATTTGTCTTTATGAATGGCCAGTCTCTCACTGTCCGTGCTTTCTCAGGGGCCATGGACCCTGAGATGATGAGACTGTGTGCCCAAGTAGTTCACTTTCTTGCAGAAGAGTTGGCACTTCTTGTGTTCAACTTCAAGTTAATTGCCTGCAGTTTTTGCAGCATGTTGGTCATGTTCTTGATATGTTCTTCAAAGTTGCAGCCCCAACAATGTCATCCAGAGTTGGCAGACGTTACAGATCAATCATCTCATCACTGATTCCATGAAGTGCTGGAAGTTGGCTGGCACATTGCAGAGGCCGAAGAGGAAAGCTGTAAATTCTAAAGCACCTGGCCAGTCGAAAAAACAATCTTCTGCTTTTCTGAAGGATTTAAGGCCCCTTGCCAGTATCTGAATTTCAAATCCAATCACTGAGTCCAGCAAGTGGTCCAGGGTGTCAACAATTTGGGGTTAGAGGAAACTATCCTTTCTGGTGATGGCATTCAACTTGCCGTGTGCATGCATAAGCATAGCTCATCGTTCTTCTTCATCAAGATTACAGGGGAGTACCAAGGCTTTCGGACTCTTCAATGATGTCCCTAGACATCATGTCAGTTCTTCTTTCGAATATGTGATGCATGATTTTTTTGTAAGTCCAATGTGAGTTGAATATTTTTTATCAACTATTTAAAATTGCTTTTAGCAATGATTTCATGCAGAGAATGTTTTTTAAAGCAATTTAAGATTTACAGCCCTTTGTTTACTTTCATGTTGTCATACTAAAGAATGCAGTGCTGCAGCCAAATTATTTATCTTGTATCATTTCATGAAGTGCTGCCAACAGTTTTTTTTTTTTTGTCTGTCGACAAATTACACTAACTGTATTAACTATAAGCACATGTCTCTAAATTACGATGACTAGCTATGTACACTGCATTAACTAAGCCTAATCACGTGTCTTCCACAAGTTACTGGAAGGCATATGATGAACATTTTTGGTGGCACTACAAATATTCACAAATTTGAATATCAGATCTGTGGTGTTTGGTCAGAACATAACTCCAAAATTGGTCTTTTTGTGTTAAGATTGTAGTGATATAAAAGAACAATCCTCTATTGTCTTAGCACAAAAAAACTATTTTTGGAGTTACATTTGCTGAGCAAACAATACAGAAATATTCCCACCAAATGTCGCCTCTGCATTGACGTTGCCATAGAGTTGTTATTGTTGCTATTGTTATCTGGATGTTTAACAAATTTTAATGTCCTTTAACTTGGAAGGTCATATTGGAAGATGATGAAATGGGTGAAATGACACTCAAACTCATGGTGCATGGAGCTTAAACTACCATGACATTCGTCTTCTTAGGATAATGGAAAACCCCAAACTTCAGGTAACTCATCCTAACCTAGATTCAAACTCGGGGCCTCTTGAATGTGAGGCAGATACGCTATCCCCACACTAAAGAAGCAACTTTTATTATTAATTATTATTATTTTACTTCACGGCAGTAACCAAATCAGTCAATTATCATCTCACACATTGATCAACTGAACACTCCATCCATTACCTCATATGATTGCTTGAAAGCAATCCAGTGGATGAGAAAAATAATATCGGCAATAGCCTTGTCTGCTCAAACCTTTGCTTACAGACTGTGTGGGTTTTCCATTTTCCGTTCTAAAAAGAATCATAAGTGTAGTTGATTACTAAATGATTGTTCAGCCAATAGTCATAAGAATAGGACTTCATTTTAACATTGTGCTACCTGCAGCAATTCTCTGGAAATGTGTGGTCCCATCTCTTAATGGAATGCAGGACAGCATTACATTCAGATTTTTGTTCTCACCAGACCCTCGTTAATTAATAGTTAAAAAGACAGGCTTCTGTATCATCAATGTAAACCTACAGATCTGTCTTATTAATTGGATTAGCTATTTCTAAAATGTGTTTAAGCTGTTATAACATGTAAGAATATTGCCAAGGACTTGCAATCTTCACTTCTTACCTACAATAAATTCTGCTCAATTGCATGTGCATGTCTTTAAAGCAGTAACACCTGAGAGAAGAAAGGCATGGTCAGCATTGTTGAAACATAACTGGCTGTTAATCTCTTACATATTATTTGATGTCTGGGGATTGTTTGTAGAGGTTGGCTACCATTGACAAATGAAGCATATGTTGGCTGCAATGCAAGAAGCAATAGGGCTCATAGTCATTTGTCTGCTTACACGTTGGCAAACCTTCAGAAAAGTTGTTCGCTTCCTTATGTCACATTTAAATGACCCACTTCATGTCTTCCAGCATTTCCCATACCTCTGCTTGCTTTGCCCAGGGAACACAATCTTCATGTTTGACAAATAGGTTGGGCATCTCTGGTGTCGATGTTGTGGAGTACTTGGTTAATGCAACTGTAATCGCTGTTACCTTCGCTGAAGACAGACTGGTATTGGCAGCCAGATGGTCGTCCACCCTCTTCAGCAAGTCTTTCAGCTGGGTCAGAGGTTCTTCGGCAGTGCTGACTGTTCAGACTCATTGCAATGTGATACACTGACATCTGACTTGTACTTTTCTAACTCTATTCCATGGTGTCCATCAGAATCAATAGCCTAACGGGTACCTCCTCCCGGCTAGGCATCAATGCTTGGTAACATCTAGTCCTTGTAGTGATGTCTTCCAGTATATCAAGTTCCTTAATCTGCCCATCAGGCGTGCGTTCACCACAACCTCCTCACTTCTTGTGGGCACAACTACATCGTCCCTCAGGATTACCCTGCTGATCCCCAGCTGTTCATGTGGGCTCTGGAGCAACATATCACCTCAAGCCGAGTTGCAAAATCCTCCAGCCAACATCAAACATTGCCTCGTGGTTCTTGAGTGCTACAATTCTAGTATCACATCCTTGCATGACGAACATCCACAGGCTCACAATGCTCTGTCCCAGTATCAACTCCAACAGGGCCTCCTCCACAGGTAAGATGTTGCCCGACACTGTCACTAGTACGTAGTGCCAACTGGGTGTTCATGTCAGCAAGGCCTTCCCCATGCCAGTTCTGATTACAGTCACAGTTGCACCTGTGCACAGTTTTCCTTTTGTCCAGGCATCTGTGATGAGGCTGTCATCCACTCTTCTGCCCAATGCACATAGCATCACTTGAAATGGCGAAGATGGGCCCAACATGTCACACAGATCCTTAATTGTTTTCCACCTGCTCGTCATATTAGAGTGCACAGACTTTCACTAGGTGGCCTGGCTTGCACCTTCTGCACCATCTAAAGGTCAACGTTTTTGGGTTGTTTCTCTCTCCCTATCATAACAAATATTCCTGGATCTTGAGTTAGGCACAGCTGTGGTATAGGCAACCAGTGCTGCCTTTAATGCCTCATGGATTGTCTTATCACTGAGCATTAAGCGCTGTCATATCTTGGCCTCACGCACTCTGTCGATGAAGGAATATGCAGCTTCCTGGCACATGTAGCTATTGCCAACTATTCAATGGCTAGGGAAAATTCCTACATCGTTTCCCCTGTTTGTTGCAGCCTTGCCATGAGTTGACTGCAATAGACTGTGGCCAAGTGATGGTTTCCGAAGTGGTTCTCAAGGGCCTCCCAGATCTCGGGCTTCGCCAACATTGGGATCACTTTTGCCACCTGTCTCCAGGAGGCATGCTAGCAGCTGTGCAGTTGTTTCTTCTGCTGGCCATTAGTTGTGGGTGGCGACAGTGGCAAACTGTTGGTGGAGGATCCGAAGATTGATGCCCTGCCATATTGAGAGGCTTGATACCCACGGATGTTGTATTACATCTGGTCATCTCAACTTTCCATCGAGCAACTTTTTCACCATCGTTGCCACTGTCAACTTCCTTCCCAGGCATTACAGTATTGGTCATGGTCTTTCATCGTTCCACCAAGTTGTTCCACTTCCTTCTTCATGTTGGTCACTTATTCAGCAAATTTGCCAGTAAGTTTCTTTTTGAGGTTCTTCATCATGCATCACTTATTTCACTTCTCATCTTCTCCACTGCAATTTCCATTCTGGGCTTCATTTCATTTCCCATAATGTCCATATTCACCAATTTCTGAAGCACCTCTTCCATCTTGGCTTGTCTATCCCATTCCTGACATCAGTGTAACTAATAGCTTAAAAATTGTTTACACAGCTGCAAATTCCAAAGGTTTCTGTTGGTTGCATCACTCTTTCTGCTCATGCATCCAACTGTGATGACTCACATATCAAGGTGAACTTGAGAAGAATGCAGCACTGTCAAAATACCATCCTAAAAACATTTTGAAGTTTTCCTCATGAACATAATGTTTAAAAGGGAGGTAGGGGAAAAACTGCAATAACTGGATTATCACATCGTCCACAAATGCTGATACAAATAATTTGCCCTTATTCACTTCCCATCCTGTATATTTAAAAACACAGTCATGGTTACTGTGTCTGCTTTTCATTCAGTCTAAGTTGGAGTCTAGCTTGAGACGAGTTATCTAGAAAGTGTTTTCTCAAAGATTTTGCATTATTATTTGAAAACTGAAACAAATGCTGGGAAGCTCTTTGAACCCCAAACTCATTGTGAACATTTCATTCATCCACAGCATGATACCACCTACTCTGTGAAATCTTATCACTAAATGATATTAATTTGTAGAATAATTATCAAATTGTTGTGTTTTTAGTTGTATTTGTGTATTTAAATTGAATATGTTATTTTAAAATTACATTTATCTTTACTCCCAATATGTCCAATTCACCTGATGTTCAAAGGTCAAATGCAATACTTACTCCCTCTTAGGTGACTGTTGGCAAAGGTAAACGTAATTGAAATATTTGAAAGAATATAAGTTGATAAAAGGTATGCTGAATCCACGGTTGTGTGATTTAATCAAAACATACTTTACCTTGTGTGCCACTCAGTCAGAATATACTAGTTTTAGAATTAGTGTAATTTTAGAAACTATTGTTTTCTTGTTTATGCTGTCTGAATTACTTTTTTTTACATTTCAGCTCCAAAACTATCATTGGAACTCAGAAAGAAGGCAGAAATCAAACGAATAGTGATCATTACTGAGGCTAATGGAGTTAACAACTCTCGTGCTTTGACATTATTGATGAAGCCTACTGATAGCACAGAGTTGGGAAATCCATTTTTCCCAAAGGAAATTGTTCCAGTAGACACAATGCCAAATGCTAGGCATTACACTATGGTAATCTTAATGGAACGCATTTGCATGGACAGTTTACCTAAACCTGAGATTGCTGCAAAAATGGTAAAGCAGTTCCCATTAAGGAAAAATATGCCATCAAGCCGAATGGGTCCTTATCAAGAGTTTGGAAATATTTGGAATGAAAGACCAGTCCCATTAGCGAGTCTGAATTTGACAGATTTTCAGGCAACATTAAATAAGCCATTGGTTGAAAATCAACTGATAAACCCTTTGAATAACCCAAAAATGATGTATGCAGATATTCTACAAAGGCAAGATTTTATCAACAATGAGATACTTGTTGAAGAACATAGAAGACGTCTTATGGAGGAAAGAGAAGCTGAAGCATATAGACAGAGACTTATAGAAGAAAAAGAAAGAGAAGCTGAGGAATACAGACAAAGGCTTATAGTAGAAAAAGAAAGGGAGGCAGAGGAATACAGACGAAGACTATTAGAAGAAAAACAAAGAGAAGCAGCAGAGTATCAAAGACGACTGCAGGAAGAAAGAGCAGCCGAAGAATACAGACAGATGCAACTTAAACAGAGATTAAAGATGTTAGAAGAGGAAGAGTATAGGCGTAGACTTTTAATTGAAAAAAGAGAAAGGGAATTAAGAGAATTAACTTTAAAGCCTTCCATCCAAGAGGTTTTATCAGATACTATTAAAGAAGCTGCTATTTCAAGATTAGATAATGAGGCTGCTGTCAAACTAAAGCATGTCATAACAGAAGCTCTTAGAGGTACAGGGATTCTTAATCCTGAAGAGCAAACAATGCGACGCTCTGGCCAAGACAGGAAAATGCCTGATGCACCTTACTACCAGTTTGCTCCCGATGATCAAAGTCCTGTTGCTGGAACAGGTGTAGCTGGCAAATCAGGCACTAGAAATCCACGAGAAAATAGAAACATATCATTCATTGATGACTTCTCGCGCAATAGAAGAGTAAACGAAAGAGAGTCAATAAGTGACCATAGAGGCTTTGACAATACTGCCCATACTGCAAGAATGACATTGGGAAGAACAGATAGAGATGCACCCACTAGAAGCTTGGACAGTAGAGAGAAGATGCCATTTGGCAGCAAAAAGCCAAAAGAAACTGAAATAGGTGTTAAAGATAAGCCTGTATCGTTGCTTAGCTTAAAATTTCATCCTAACATTGAAGCTAATCGTAGCATGTCATCAGTGCAGCAATTATATGGGCAGGAAAGCACTGTAGATGAAAGATGGAGAAATAAAAATGACAGCACCTATGAAAGAAATTGGACAGATGACATGAACAGAGGAGTGGGAAGATCCACATCTTGGATATCAGACACAAGCCAGGCTGGCCGTTCAAATAATGAACCCTATTTGCAAAATGTACGTGACATGCAACAACAGGAATGGAGAGGAGGTTATGCCAATATGTTGACAGGGGGCAGGGAAGCATATGGCAATGAAAGCAGAATGAATGTCGGTAGAGATACAAGCAGAGTGATGGAAACTGCTTATGAAAGAGGATCTGTCGGTGGCTCACTCAGTTTGAAGCCTTCAGTTTATGGTCACATTTATGGTCGTGAAAAAACATCTGCACTTAATTCTTATAGAAAACCATATTAATGTACTGGTGTAATGCATGAAATAAACAGGTTTGATTAGGTATAGTCCATTTCAATATGAGCCTTTTAGTTTCTGACATTGTAAATGTTTTACAGTTCAAAGCAAGAAAGTTTGACGTAATCTTAGTCTTTTTTTTAATGTCTTATGTAGCATCTGTGAAAGAAAGAAAGATTAAAAGTGTATTAATTGTTTAGTAATATTGAAAATATGGAATCAGAATAATAAATGTGTGAAGACAGAGATGTAATGTAAATTTATAGCCATTTAAATATAATTTCTAGAAAATAGGGATGCATGAAGAGTGTGTTTAATTTTTTCAAGTGATATGGTGAAAGTAGAGGTATTGCATGTGTAACCTCATTTCTGTGTGCTTCTTCCTTGCTCTCTGAGGTCTAAGTAGCACATGCATAAAATATCACAGCAGTGATGGGGAGAGAGAATATTTAATTTAATTGTGATGTTGGTCTGGGCTTAGATGTCCATTATGAATACAATTATTATTAGTCAGTAAAATAGAGAAATTTTGCAAACTAATGTAAATTCACAGAAGCATAATAACCAAAGCATTGAAATAAGCAAAAACTGATAATCATAGAAGACTGCTTATACCAGAAACATTGAGACGTTATAGTGCCTAACAGAATAGTGAAGACAGATGGTGAATAACAGATTTTGAAGAATATTTTTTTGTTTTATGATAGCTGGAGAAATGTATATCTTTATCTGGGAAAGTTATGGAAAATAAATTCTGTTCTTTAGTGACAATCTGGTTTAAGTTTCATTTTAGTGGAGGTTAATTTGCTTTTTGGTGTTAGCATGTACAAATGGTGGTTTTGAATTTTGAGGGTAAACTTCATAGGTTTATTTTTTCTGCTTTCTCCAGCTACCATGCGTATATTCTTTCTGAACACACAACTCTTTACAAGAAAGCTGAACAAAATGTTATCTTATTGGTGTTTGATGCTAATGGCTTAGCAATGAAAATTATTAGATTTAATAAAAGGCCTTTATGCCAGAATGCTCACCTCTAATCCCAGAAATCATAGTGTCAATTTCCAGTTGAATGTGGGCATTTTTATTTCCTTTGCAACCCTCTATGCAGTGTGCAAGTATAAATAATTGTTTAAAATGAATGGAGAATTCAAAGTTAAGTTAAAAATCTGATGTGTTTCATTCATATGACTTTCTCCAGCTAAACAAACTTTTCTTAAAAAGGATTATTCTTCTATCTACATCTGCTAATCGAGATAAACGTTAGCAGAATTGGGGTGATTGCTTGATTCTTTGTAAACAGAAGATCTACATCTGCTAATCGAGATAAACGTTAGCAGAATTGGGGTGATTGCTTGATTCTTTGTAAACAGAAGGGAAGTAAGATAATACATTAGGCTAAAGTGGCTATATGAGACAAGATCTACCTTTTTTTTGCGCAGTAAGTTTTTGTCTATTTCCTATGGTTTACAGTTACACAATTTAAGTAAAGTTCGTCCAGAATGAACAGGTCTTCAGAAGCTATTTCCAGAAAATTCAAGATATACATTTGTTTGCCATTTTAATATATTTAATATGTGGTATTTTAATCAAAATCCTTGAGCCATTTTTCAGAAAATAAAATTTGCAAACGTTTTTCCATGTAAGGCATAGTTTGAGGTGGGTGCATTTTCTTGAAAATCTTTGTGTCATTCTTGGAAAATACTAAACTTAATTACTAAGTTTATCTTAGCTTTTGAGCTATGCTGCCTGCCCACCCATGCACAAATACATATGCATGCACACCTTTTTCTAATTTTTTATATTTATTTATTTACCAGAGAATCTCAAAATATATATTCCTGATGAAATCTTAACATAACATTTTTGGGTGGAATGCAATACCTTCTCTAGCTACTATGTACATACAGCTAGAGAAAGTAAAAATATTGGGACAGCCACTTCAAAAAGTAATTGTTTTGATGGCAAAGATTGTCAGTATGACTTAACATATAAATGTGGCTAGCAAAACATATCACTTCAGTATATGTCCCATTTTGTCATCCTCTGCTGTCATAATATTTGTCACTTTTTAAACACATACAGAAATAGTGTAACATGAGAACAGGATTGCAATGTAATCAAAGAGATCTAATCATAAAATCACATTTATAAAGTATCTATAAGGTGATCGAGCAGCAGCAAATTACAAGCTGTTTAAGTCTTTGATAGCATAAATTGTTACTTTCTCTAGCATGTGTGAACAATGCGCACAGTGGATAGAGGTGTTCTATTCCACCCAAAAGTTTGATACAGCAAATTCACTGGAAATACATGTTTTGAGACTCCCTCAATCTAAGATGAAGCATTCTTGAAAATTAAAAGTATGTTATATACCAAACAGGTATATAAGTTCAGAATTGTCTAAGGATGCAACATGAAGCTTTTCAAGAAAATCCTCCCTGCAATGGAACATTATTAAAAAAATTTTGGTTTACTCTAAAAGAGCTCTCAACAATTTTGATTAAAATGCCATAGACAAACAAAACTTATATCTTCAATTTTGGGAATAGCCTCTGAAGACCACCTCATCCTGGATGACATTTTCCTTCTACTAAAGGAGAAGCAAGTGATAAGACCAGTTCTGGTAATATTTGTTGATTAGCATGATTTAGATAAAGGAGTAATCTTTTGTAAGAAAAGTTTGCTTGTTGAAAAGCTAGAGAAAGTTAGGTGAATGGAACACAGACTTATGTACAGTCATACCATAAAGTTCTAAGTATTTTAAAATTGCAATGAATAACAAGAAATATCTCAAAATAACTTCGCAAAAAAATAAAGAAAAAAATATCTAATGCGTTCCGTTCACATAATTTTTACTAAATCTTCTAACAAATTACTGTTAAAAGCTTATTTTTCTATTTACTACATGATAGCCGAGGAAAACAAGCAGAAATTGTCTTATTTCTTGCTTTTTTTAAATAGAAGGGAAAAAGGAGAACACTAGGCTAAAGCAATTGTGAGATGCTTTAAAAGCTGGTTTGTTTTGTGATTGAAATTCATTTCTTTGCATGACCAGAGTTGACAAATTCCGTCTTAGACAAGTTTTAAGTATTTTAAAACTAAAACCAATAACAAATATCTCAGAAATGGTTAACTCTATGATAGAAAATATGACATAAGTTGTATGTTTTTAATGAGAAGTACATTTTTTCGTGTAAATGGAAATGTGTTATTTATAGACACTCTTTTAACCACAGTGGTTCTCAGTGTCCCATTCTAAATTGGGTGTGAAAGACTACTTAATTTTGCTCAGAGGCCTCTCTACCAGGCTTGAGGTTCTTTTATGTGCTGTAAATCTCCAACATGGGACCAATGGCTTTACTTCCCTTCCAAAGGAAGCAATGCTAAGGATTTTTACACCTAAAAAAATCCATCATCCTCTGCCAGGTTTGAACCTGCGAGCTTGGGTAACCATTACATCAAGGAGGGCGACATTTTGTGTGTAGTAAGTTATTGTCCCTTATGGGTACCAGTTATGTAAACGTCATCCAGAATGAAGAGGTCTTAGGAGTCTATTCCCAAAAAATTTGAGCCGTTTTTGAGAAAATAACAATTTTTGAAAAATGTTCCATGTAAAGGGTCTTTGGGGGTGGGGGAATTTTCTTGAAAATCTCTGTCTTATGCTTGGAAGATGCTGAATTTAAATATCAAATTTGGTATGTACTCTGCTTCATTTTTTAATTATACTGGCCACACATGCATGTGAGCAAACCTTATTCTAAAAAATCTGATGTGTACCATTCACATGACTTTCTCTATATCCCTGCAACAAATTATTCTTAAAAAGCTTATGCTTCTATTACCTTCTTCTTTGTAAGTAGAAAGGAAATAAGGGAGTAGCATAGGTTAAAGCAATAGTCAAAAGCTGGTTACTATGTACTGAAGTTTCTTTGTTTGTATGGATATGAGTTAACAAATTCCTGTATGAGAAAAGTGAAGATTTTAGACCATGAAAATAAAAACAAGGAATATCTCAAAAACGATCAACTCCAAGAAAAAAAAAATGCATACGATATAAATTGTGTGTTTTAATGTGCTCTACATTTTTTGTGCGTGGTAAGTTTTTGTCTTCTCTTACGGTTTAGCAGTTATACAAAATTCCGGAAAATTCACTCAGAATGAAGTAGTCTTCAGAGGCTATTCCCAGAAAATTCAAAATATACGTTTTAGTTGTCGGGTAAATATCTTTAATATACAATATTTTAATCAAAATCGTTATAGCCATTTTTTAGAAAATCAAAACTTTCGAAAAAAGTTCCATGTAAAGGGTAGTTTGGGGTGGGGGATTTTTCTCAAAATCTTCGTATCACATCCCTGGAAGATTCTAAACTTAAATACCAAGTTTGGTATTTTAGCGACTTTTAGTTTCACAGACACCCGGACCTTTTTCTGAAAATAACATTTTTTAGGTAAAGGGGACCCTAAAACACATTTCTGGTGAAATCTCGGTATCGAATTTTTTGGTGGAGTGCAATACTTTCTCTATACACTATGTACATAGTTTGTATAGAGAAAGTAAAAAGGATTTTTTATTCAGGCATCATCAGTACATGTATTTTTGGGGAATCTATTTGTCTACTACTTACATTGTAGATACATGCTAGAGAAAGTAAAAGTAGCAACAAATTGTGAAGTTACAGTTCTAAGTTTGCTCCACTAGTAACAGTATCAATTTTACTATTAAAAGACAAAATGAGTTAATAACTGCCCAATTTTCAAGAAGTTCCTTTAATTTTTAGCCTCTGAAATGCTGAATAGACTTTTAGTTACTATTAATTTCAGTGTGCTGAACATACTTCTCTAGTTTTAAACAATTAATAAAAGCCATTTGAGCATAAAAGTAATATGCATGTGAAAATGGGATTGCAAGTTAAAAGAGCAGTTTGTTTAACATTGTAGTGTAACAGCTGTGGAAGTGCAGATTGCTCAGAGATAAAGGTGGAGCCACCAGATTTTTAAAGTATACAAATGGGAAGAAACGGAGAATTATTCTTATGTCATGTCAGGTGACTTCAATGGTTAACACCAGCATTTTTGTCAGTTCTGGGTGGCTGGCCATATGTTATAGGTCCAAACCTGGAAAACACTAAATTAAATCTTTTAAATTCGAGATAAACAAAATTTATAATTCATTTTAATAAACTCTGATACACATACAATTGATAAAATTTGTGCTGAAAAGCAAAGGCCCCATGTTAGATTTACTGTGGGGCAAAATGCAGGTATATAGGTAGCACATATGATGCTGGCAACTAATATTAACAAGCAAACTAATTTTTTGCTTTTAAATCCAGCTTTATTTATGTCCCTTTGTAATCCAAGTTGCAAAGTACCAATTTTCACCCTTAACCAAAAACACACTTTAGAGTGCTGTGCCACAATTTAGCATTGCAGAAATCAATCCAAGGTCTGTTTTATTGTAACTTGTTTGATTGGGAATACATTATGGTTTGCATGAGGGCATTCACCAGAGGGGATGTATTATTGTTTGGTCAGTCTTTTGAGAGACACCGGAAGAAGGAGAGCAGGATGTCACGTGGCTGTACACTAGCTACACAAAGTTCAGATATATGTAACGTCTGGGTGCAGGCAACTGTTTTCTTACATTTGACCATCGTCTCGAAAGCTCTGACCAAAAATTGCAATCTGCAGATGCAAACAGTTCACTATAGCATCCAAACCAGCTCCTATTTATCGTCCAGCACTGTAATCTTTAGATCTATTTTTGTGGCATTCCTAGGCAGCCAAGAGGTTCGTCACTTAACCTTCCTTGATGGCCTGACAGAATCTCAGGTTGAGGATCTCTATACCCAAGGTCTTGAATTTGGCCCAGAAGCCAAAGCTTCCTTGCCACCTATCGTGAGGATGGATTCAGGACATTAGACCTCACAAATCTCATTAGCCAGTTCAGTCAATGTTTGGAACAGCCTTTGATAAGGCGCTGATCTACTTAATTCCTTCAAGTGGGAGTTCTGCTTTCTACATCATTGCCATAGAGAAAGGTTTTCTGAAGCGTTTCAGGGCTTTATCTTCACTACAAAGCGCTAAAGTACCTCCGTAGTTTAATTTCTCTAGCTGGTGTGTGTACATGCTGGTTGAAACATTGCGTTGTCTAGCCGAAGGTTGCGAACAGAAGAGAATGTAAGAGCCGCCGTTCGGGTTGTATTAGAAGAAAGCAAGTGATTCATTTTCAGACTTTGATGAAAGCATTAATGACATCCGCGTAAGAGAGGAAGATATGTATTCTAGGTTCAGCGATAAAAATGCTTTGGATAATAACGGCCCTCGTACGCATGCAAATAATCGCAGAGGTGTAACCAAACGACGAATACAATGTTAATCAACCATTCAGCTTCGCAACATCAGAAGTGCTAAGTTTTACAGTAAACTACGTTACATTTGTATCCTATTGCTTTATGCCGTTTTCATTAATAGTGGTATCGTGTCTGTGTTTTAAGTGTATTTTTTCTTTTTCAGTTTACGCGATTACATTTTTTGTGTTTTAAATAATAAAACACCAGACCAAAACAGGATGCTGTTTCAGTAAAGAAACATCTATACTTTGATTAACTTTCTGTTTAGTAAACTGATTATTTTGATATTTGTAATATTATTTGCAAAATTTTCTTTTGTTTTTAATTGTTAAAAAACACTGACGAGACGTCTTACCATATAATGCATATTATACAATAGACCAAAGGGTTTACCAAAAAGGGAAGGAGAAAAAAAATTCAGCTGTATGTTTTTTGGTACTCATTTTATTATTAATATTAATTTAAAAGCCTCCATTGTCATTCTACTCTAAAATTGGACCTTTTTCAGACAGCATTTTGCTATTCTGGCTGGCAGTAAAAGGGTTAACAGTGCTTCAGTCTAATGCTTTTTCCACAAAAGTGAAAGATGTAGTATGCACTTTGAAAATGGATAAACACCCAGTCCTACATCTAGCTATCATTTAATTAGCCTGCTACCTGTTCACTTAATCTTAGAGGGATTATATTTCTCAGGGATTTACTACATGTCTTTTATGCCATTGGTTTTTCTAGATATTAGCAAGTCCAACTCAACGACGAGACATGATTGACTCCTATATAAACTAAAAAAATTTGACTTATATAGAGCAGGCATATTCAACCTGGGTACGCGAAGACTTCTTAGAGGTACATATAATGTTTCTTCAAAGGTCAGAAAGCAATGAAAAATACTTCAGCCAGAGAGATTGGAAGTGCCCTAACTAGTATATCCAACAATGATAACTAGAACCCGGAATTTTATGTAATATGCAGGTGCAAAATATGTACATATTTATGTAACAGAACATATAATACCAACAAAATATGTAAAATTATGTAATATTCTAAACGCTAATATTACCATCTCAAATCTAAATGCAGACTGCAAATTAATTAATGCGTTAGTAGTAATACATACGACCTAGCAAGGTCAAGTAACGATAATCCTGCCACCAGGGTGGGTTTAAGCGCTAGTGTCGCGCTAATCCGCCGCCTGAAGAAAATGGCAGGAAATTTTAAAATTGAAAAGGTGTATCCGCTGATCCATACCTTTTCGATAGTCAAATTTCCCGCCATTTTCTCTTAAGGCGGCGGATTAACGCGACACTAGCGCTTAAACCCCTGGTTGCAGGATTATGGATAACTCTACTTGCCATGCCGTATGCAAAACCTAATAAACATATCGCAGATATACTTATTACATATTCTCATGTTATGCAATATTGAATACATGCAAAAAACTGATTTTTATCTTCTTTTTTTTAAGAAACCACATGCACAATTGATTATATATATTTTTGGCTTTAGCTTGCTTTGAATATCACACGCTCACTGGTCTTTAGCACAGGATAAAAAATTATGTTTATGAAAGTTTAAGAGATAATCCGCTGATCCATGCCTTTGCAATTGACACAATTCCCGCCATTTTCTCTTAATGCGGTGGATTAACGCGACACTAGCGCTTAACCCTCTGGTTGCAGGATTATGGGTACTCGACCTTGCTAATCCGAATGATAAAAGGAGAATTGATGGCGATGATTGGAAAATGGAAGGGGTACATCGGCGATGGTGGACCCGGTGGACGTTTCATAAATGATGTCCACTTCGCTGACGGGAAAAACGATCGAACACTGTCGCCTAAAGAGGAAACAGGTGACGCAGATGTAGAGGAAGAATCCGTGGATTGTACACTAGCCATGCTGAATACTGAATGCCAATGCTGCAAGTATATGTAGCAGAGAAAGGCAAGAAGGCGATGGGTGGGGGGAGCTGTTCACACGGGACAGAAAGTGGTGTCAGCACTACGACCGGAGATGGTGTAAGATTGCGCAAGCCAGAAAAACTCCACCGGATGTGAACCAGACACCCACTTGGTAGGTTGTGCAATAAGCTGAGCTAATGACGACAGGTTACAGCGGCGTAAAAGAAGAGTGGGCCGAGGAGGTCATAAGACCGTAAAAGAAGAACGGGTCGGGAAGGTGGTGTGAGAGTAAATGAAAACGGGCCGTGAAGGTAATGTGAGCGTAAAAGAAGAACGGGCCGGGACGGCTATGTGAGCGTAAAAGAAAACCGGGACGAGAAGGTGATGTAAAAGAAGAATGTGCAGGGAAAGCGATGTGAGCGTTAGAGAAGTACGGGTCGAGAAGTCGATGTGAGTGTAAATGAAGAACGTGGCGAGAGTGTGATGTGAGTGCAAAGGAAGAACAGGCCGAGAAGTCGATGTAAGCGTAAAACAAGAGTAGGCCGAGGTGATATGACCGTAAAAGAAGAACGGGCCGGGAAGATGGTGTGAGAGTAAATGAAAACGGGCCGTGAAGGTAATATGAGCGTAAAAGAAGAACGGCCCTGGACGGCTATGTGAGCGTAAAAGAAAACCGGGACGAGGTGATGTGAGTGTAAAAGAAGAAGAATGTGCAGGGAAAGCGATGTGATGTGAATGTTAAAGAAGAACGGGCCGAGAAGATGATGTGAACGTGCCGAGAGTGTGATGTGAGTGTAAAGGAAGAACGGGGCGAGAAGGCGATGCGATTTGAGTGTAAAAGAAGAACGGGCTGAGAAAGCGTTGTGAGGGAAAGAGGAACGGCCAGAGAAAGACAGGAAGTGTCCAGACCAAGCAAAGAAGTGATTTAAAATGACAATCGCATAAAGACAGCAATTAAAACATTTGACAATGCATAGCCCATGGCTATTGCTCCCTTCTATTTGAGTAAGAAGAAGATTCTGCTAATGTTTATCTCTATTAGCATGGTGTTGAAAAGGCAAGAAGGCGATGTGTGGGGGTAGCTGTTCACACGGGACAGAATGCGGTGTCAGCACTCCGACCGAACCGGATACCGTGCGACGTTGCGCAAGCCAGATTTCTCTCTGAGAAGGAAAATATTTGCACAGTATAAGTATGGTATTCGTTCTTTAGAGAATACATTGCTTGTACAACGAATATAATATAACATATTGAGAGAGAAACAAAATTTACAAATAAAAGTTACAAGGCAGAATTCAGTATTCAGCATGGCTAGTGTACAATCCACGGATTCTTCCTCTACATCTGCGTCACCTGTTTCCTTTTTAGGCGACAGTGTTCGATCGTTTTTCCCGTCAGCGCAGTGGACATCATTTATGAAACGTCCACCGGGTCCACCATCGCCGATGTACCCCTTCCATTTTTCAATCATCGCCATCAATTCTCCTTTTATCATTCGGATTAGCAAGGTCGAGTACCCATAATCCTGCAACCAGGGGATTAAGCGCTAGTGTCGCGTTAATCCACCGCATTAAGAGAAAATGGCGGGAATTGTGTCAATTGCAAAGGTATGGATCAGCGGATTATCTCTTAAACTTTCATAAACATAATTTTTTATCCTGTGCTAAAGACCAGTGAGCGTGTGATATTCAAAGCAAGCTAAAGCCAAAAATATATATAATCAATTGTGCATGTGGTTTCTTAAAAAAAAAGAAGATAAAAATCAGTTTTTTTGCATGTATTCAATATTGTATTGCATGAGAATATGTAATAAGTATATCTGCGAAGGCGGCGGATTAACGCGACACTAGCGCTTAAACCCCCCTGGTGGCAGCATTATCGCTACTTGACCTTGCTAGGTCGTATGTTACTTAAATTTTAGACGTTAAAGCAATGTTGAAATACTGAACTAATTTATCAATGAGTGTAACAATCAATTCAAAATATTTAAATTTTATAATGAGGGTACATTTTCAGTTTATCTCTTCACGTACAATGAACAACCAGGCATTTTCATTTTTAGGCTTTTGCTTCTCTCAGTGCACAGTGAATAATCATATACTTTTCCATAATTTCAGGGGCCATTGTTTGTCTTCTATCGGATAAAATGTTCTTATACGCAGAGAAGCTTCTCCACGTCACACGAAGTAACAGGAGTGTATTTTAGCATAGGAATCTGATTTGCAGAGCAATGTTTTGGAAAATCGACACTATCACCAGTTAGCACTTTAGACACTCACACAAGCGTAGAGTACCCTGGATTTCTGTTTAGCACAGCTTTGAATTTTTCACCTACCTTCCTTCCTACATTACCTGCAACTACACTAAGATTCTGTGATGCACGTTCCATTAAATCCACAGCTTCGTGAAGAAGGGAACCTGATGCTTCCAACTGCTCTAGGTGTTATGCAACCAGCCGAAGTTACTTTTGATGTAAGCACTGGAGCTTGCCACTTTCGGATATTTAAAGATGTCCTGAGATTCACATATGAAAAAGCTACTTCTCAAGAGAACATGTTCACTGCTGATTGAACCCCTTCAAAATGTTCACAGTAGAAGTTCACAGCTTCTAACCACGTATCCCTTCTTGTAAGCACTGGCTCAGGAGGAAAAGGGACAAGTTGAAGATGGTTTTTGTACCACTGAATTCTGTGCGGTGCTTTCACGAAGATCTTTTTGTTGCCAATATCAACTTATTCACACAGGGAAAATTACTTACTTCTTCAGCAACACGTTGCAATGCATGGGCAAAGCAGGTGAGGTGAAGTACATATGGGTAGCAGCTTTAATCATGTACGCTGCAGCATCCAAATACATAATTAAAACCTTTTCCTCACACACCCTCTGGCCACAGAATTTTCAGCCCATTATTTACGAATCTTGCAACTGTAGAATAATTTGTTTGTTCTAACACCTTGTAACAAATTAAAAATGGTTTTGTTGGACTTTCGGAATCTAGTTTTCTTACTATAAAATTTGCTGTGTACCGACCCAGGTATCTGTAGTTTCATCGACGGTAAACCAAATACAGGAGTTTCCAATTTCATTCCGTATATGAGCAACTGCTTCAAAACACACATGAAGATTATTTCCGGACGGTTTCTGTTGCATTTGTATCAACAGAATTTGCATTCTGGAAGACTATAGGTGTTTGTTGCCTCTTGATGTGGTGTTCCAATTGAGATTTTATGGAACAGCCAATTCTTTTACCGCATGCTTGACGGACTATTATTTTTCCGTCGGTTGTAAGGGCGCTATCTAATTTCACCCATGAAATCAACTTGCAGGATAGCGAGGACGCAATTGGTGCCATTTTACTAAGGCTTGCAAGAAATTAACTACAGTATTATCGCCTCGTTATATTTTGATGGTTGTCCAGCGGCTTACTTTGTTTCCTCGCAGCTATTATATTATAAGATGCCGACTACCGCGACAATGGTAACAATCAATTTCTCCAGTCCTTGTAAATGCCCAAAGTGCTACGAGATCAACATTGTCGAGTGGCAACTGCTCTGTATAAACGGACAATAATCAGAGCGAGGCGGTTACTACTGCGTTCTTAATTTAGTTTGTATCCTATTTCGCAGATTGATTTTTGTACTTTCATCAAAACTTGTGAAAACAGTAGTTTATAATGTGACTACAATATTTTTTAAAAAATAATAAAATTGTAGTGAAACCCAGTAAATTGTAAAATAAAAATTTATAAGGGAGTTCCAAATGACTTAATTTGCCTACATTTTTACTTCTCATTGAAATGTGCAGGATTTAAAATATGTAATTATGTAAAAATCCGAGCTATGATGATAACATACAGCTGCGCTTGCTAATAATGTGTGTGTTTGTTTCAAACGCCGACAACAGTAACAGTTTCTGAGAATGTACGTTAGTTAACTGTTAATCATCTGACAGTTCAGTACTCAGTATATTTTCGTGACTCTTAAGAACAGATTCGTTTTCTTTATATTTGTGAGTTGTTGAATGTCTTTATTATGATATCCACTATTTTAACTTTTGTTGTAGTATGGATAAATTCGTTATAAGAGAGAAACGCAAACCTGGTGAAACAAGTGATAGTGTCGATAATTGTGAACCACCGCAAGTGAAAAGTGCGACAACGGGACATTGGTGAAAATATTGTAGAAGTTGAATCATCTACGAGCAAGTCGAAAACCCCGAAAAAAAGTGATTTACACTGAATCTTAGATTAAATGTGGATTCGTGTCAAATAGATGTGATCCACCTCTCCCCTCTGCATTATTTGCAACCAAACTGTCGAATAATTCTATGAAACCATATTTGACAGACATTTGGTAAACAATCACGGCGAAAAGCAGAAAATTTGAATTAAAGTTTAAACGTGATGCACAGTTTTGCAAAATCATCTACGGTGGCACTGGAGATATCGTTTGAATTAGCGTTGCTAGTTGCAAAACATAAATTGCCTTTAAACGCAGTTGAATCTCTTATTATTCCTGGTTCTTTGATTATAGCAGATAAAATGTTACACGAAGATTCCGCTAAAGTGATAAAAACAATTCCGACTTCTGATACAAGTGTAGGGCGCAGAATTCATGATTGAATAACTAGTAGAAAATATTGAAACAGACGAAAGATTTGCCATTCAAATCGATGAATCGCTAGGTGTGTGCCTAGCTATTTATGTATGTTCGGTATTTTGACATTAAAAAGGGTTCTACTACTGATGAAATTTTAGGGTGTAAACAATTAGCAGAATGCAAAAGGGAGGAGGGTGTTCTTAAAATTCTTGAGATGTTTTATAAGATTAAAATTAAATTTATCATGGGACTGGCGGGTAAGTTTGTATACAGATGGTTCTGCTTCATCGACAGGTAAAAAATCGGTCTTATTTTATACCTAGAGAAGAGAAAACAAAAGTTCGAAATTAATAAACTCCAATGGGTATCAAAACAGTGCCTCAGAATGGAAATCAGTAAAATATGCTGTTCTCATGGTATAGATCTTGGGGCCTCTTTTGTTCTTGGTTTTTATAAATGACCTCCCATTGTGCATTAACAGTATTGCTAGTGTTTATTTATTCACAGAAGACACTAGTGTTCCAGTAATAAGCAAAAATGTTCATGTATGTGTAGTAAAATTTAACTATGTTTTAAATTGTATGTCAAATTGGTTCAAAGCAAAAAACTCACTAAACCTTGAAAAAACAAAACCAAATTTGTTACTACACGCTCACTACAAACACAAATAGGAATTAATGATAAATTGTTAGAACAGCTAAATGAAGTCAAATTTATTGGCCTTCAGGTAGATAAACATTTGGACTGGAAGTCACATATTAGCTACATCACACTTAAACTTAGCTCAGCATGTTATGCTCTCTGTGCACTGGTTAAATTAATCGATACACTTAAATTGGTGTATTTTGCCTACTTTAAAACCATCGAGTATGGAATAATATTTTGGGGTAATTCGGTGGATAGTAAATCCATATTCCGGATTCAGAAAAAAAGCTATACAAATAATTTGTAATGCTTATAGCAGACAGTCATGCAAAGATCTATTTAAAAATTTGGGCATGCTCACCTTGCCTTGTGTTTATATATTATCCATTTTAAAATTCTATGCAGTTAATCGACATAGTTTTATAACAAATATGGAAATTCATAATATTAATACTAGACAAAAGGGACATATTGATCATCCCAAAGCTAATCTTTGTTGCTTTCAGAAAGGTGTATATAATGAAACAATCAAGACATTTAATGCTCTCCCCAGTAATCTCAAAGAAAAAGTTGGGAATTTCAGGCCTTTTAAGGCTTCTGTTAAGGAGTACCTTTGCAATAAATCATTTTACTCTGTAGATGAATATTTGAGTGACAAATCTGTCTGACAATACAACAATAATCATTTAAGTATTATAATGTATTGCATTTTGTACATATTAATGTGTGTTTATACTCACATTAAACTGCTGTATACTTTGATTTGCACAAATGTGTCAAAGGAACATTTTAGTATTTAGTAATGACACAAGGTCTATAAAGCCTGATGCTTTGTTATTTTACACTCTAGTACATAATTGTAAATTTGTGCATTTTTGCATTGTAAACTCTAACATATTTTTAAATATGTACTGTAATTTGTCGACATTTATGGAGAGTACATAATACAGTAATACTATTTTAGTTTGATATAATTACTATGAGCAACTATTATGTCGATAATTAAAAAACTATCATCTGACATTACATCAGTGTTACATAATCAAATTATTTTTATGTATACATTTTAACACTAATTTTGTAATATCTTTGTTTATATGTGCATGCAAAAAAGGAAATACATTTGCTTTAATGGAGCACATTAAGTATAGTGCAGTGGCGTAGGGACCTCAAAGGAAATGATGTGATTATAAATGTCTATCCGGCTGTTTTTGTAACCCGTGCTTTTAGCACTAGAGTTTTATACATTGTTTTCTTTGTCTTTTTTTTTTTTTTTTTTTGTCATAGTATATAAACATATGTATACATGTATATCCTTTGACAAGTTCTACGTTTAGTGACTACCTGGCCTAAACGAACCTACAGAATGCGTTTTAATGTAATCTAATCTATTGCTCGTATTCGCGAAATTAATCCCAAAATAATTTGGCAACCTTGCATTATACACAGAGAAAATTTGATAGCGAAAAGAAATATACACAGAGAAAATTTGATAGCGAAAAGAAAAACTCCTGATTTACACCAAACATTGAACACTGCTACAAAGTCACGTGCATTTAACGTGCTACGCGCACTCAATTCTTTTTTTACACGGAGGTGCGCTGGTTATCACGAGGACGCGTATTGACGTATTTTGAACAGAAAAATAAGTTAAAATGTTTCCTTACAAAATTGAAATCCGATCTGGTGAAGCATTTGGAAGATGAAGAGTGGATTTGCCAATTAGCTTATCTGACGGATATGTTCAGGAAATTTAAGAGCTTAATCTTAAAATCCAAGATTTTAACAGAAACGTTTTTAAACCTCATGAGAAAATAAAGGGCTTTTATAAGAAAGTTTTATTTTGGATTGAATTTAATAAAGGGAATATGGCAGTTTTACCAACTCTTTTGGAACATGGTGGACAAAATGAAGTAAGTATTGCTGATGGACGTTTGGAAAAAATCAAATTCAACCTACAATATCAAAAGGTTCCCAAAAATTGAGAAAGGCGATATTACAGATTGTTATATTTGATGTAGTTAAAATAATAGTTACTGGTAGGATAAATGCAATTTCAACATCAAAGATGAAAAAGATAATGACAATTAGAAAACAATACATATCATTTTTGCACCACCGCCACCAATTTCTCTGATCTTCCCGTAAAATTACAAGAAAGTCTTTTGGAAATGTCCGTTGACAGTTCACTGAAAATAAAATTCGAAAACATGTCAAAGAGTACACTGAACTTAGTGACTGCCATTACATGCCTCAACGTGTGTGTGTGTGAGTGAGCAAGGTTTCTCTGCATTGACAAAACAAAACAAAGAAATCGCTTGTATCCAGAATCCCCATTGATATTCGCACTAACGAAGATTCAGCCACGAATAAAAGAGCTGGTGTCAAGAAAACAAGCTCAACCATATCATTAACAGGCCAGAAACATGTATAACTTCATACAATTTTGGTCTTTGCTATCCGCAACGTATTTGCATTGTTCCTGTATTTATTTATACATTTATCGCACAATTCTCCTTTCTGTAATATTTAATAAATTGTAAATTTTATAATCTATTTTAGATACTGCTTATGTATAATTTAAATTAGGGAAAAGTCTAGGGGTACAGGCTGATATGGAAAATTGTCAGTGGTGGTACGCGGAGAAAAAAATTAAATACTACTGTTATAGAGTGTTGACATTCTATGGAGATTTCATACACCAATACTTCTTTGTAGCATGAGTCACTAGGAGACAAAATAAATGGCGTGTTATTTATGGACGCTCTTTAACTGCTGTAGTTCTCAGCGTCCCATTCTAAATTGGGCGTGAAAGACCGCTTAATTTTTCTCAGAGGCCTCTATCAGGCTTGAGGTTCTTTCACGTGCCGTAAATCTACGACACTAGGAGACCGTTTTGCAAATAATGTTAATAAAAAGTTGCTAAACTGCTGCTATATATAGCCTTCTTATGTTCCTAATAAAGGCTCTGTTGAAGCTGAATATTGATTCTAGTTTGGCAACCAGTAAGAAAACTTTATAAACCCATATGTTGAGCCGCTTATAGCTTAAAGGATAATTTGATCCTGAGTATTGTAAATAACTAGAAAACTATTTTATCCTCAAAAATGCCACCGTTGATGCTAGAAACAGTCAAAGAATACAGAAGATTAGGTTTTAGTTTCTCTGAGGAGTAATCCCAGAATTTAAACCTTTCATTGCCTTGTCTGTTTCAGTTCAAGTTCCCATTAGTTCTCTGGGCCTGCGTCAGATTGTGGCGCACCTTATATTTAGAGCCAGTCCACAATATCTGCATCAATTGAAAATGAATATAGCCTTCCAGTGGTTCTTTAGCATTTCCCCCAAAATATTGTATCTGCTGTGAGCCAAGGCCTCACAGGAGCATTGGGTTCTCCGTCTCTTTCTGAACAGTCTGTTATCTCGACACATAGAAGTATTAAGATGCTCTTTCACATGGGCATGCTCAATGAGATAAGCAGTAATTGTTCTCAATTCAACTCTACTTCATCTTGATAGGCTTTCAGCTTTTTCCTAGCATGGGTGTATAATAAATAGCTTACCATGTCTGTTTGTTGGGGTTTGAAGCTAGGATTTATTATGTTCTGTTTTGGACCACCCCTTAATAGTTTGCCTGAGCTCCAACATGTTCCTATAGCCGACTCTGTTGATATGGTGTAAACCTGTTCCTTGTCTAGCAAGTTCACAGCTTTTTCATTGCCTTCTTATGGCCCCATAACCAGATGAGATTTTCTGCCGGGTGAATAGAATGTACAGGCAGTTTTGGCACAGTCCTGATGTAACCTTAAGCCTGGAGTCCTAAGTGTGGCATGGCTATCTGAGAATATATGGATATATTTACCAATTTATATTTTCATGTGTGCAGTAAATATCGTAATTATCCGAAATCAAGACGATTCCCATTTCTCAGAACTTAATTTCGGAATTTAGCATATATTGATACATATAAAGAACACATTATTTCATTTTGAAATTACATTCAATGGTTTGTCACATATTTCGAACAAACTAATGGACACTTACTATGATAAAACCCTTATTATTACAATATTAATTTGAATTTGCCCAGAAATTCACGTTTTGAGCGGCTGGCGAAAAGAAGAATAGGAAATGTAGGGCATGGGCGGGGTGGTACAATGTGGCGGCAGCGTAACCCTTATTATTTCAATATTAATTTGAATTTGCCCACAAATTCACGTTTTGAGTGGCTGGCGAAAAGAAGGATACGGAAATGTATGGCATTAGTGTGGTGGTACAGCGTGGCGGGAGCGTGACTGTAACGACGATGATGGATATTATTTTCTATTTAGAAAACGTTTCCTTTTTTTTTTTTTTTTTTTTTTTTACCTAATTTGCATTTGCAAACGGATGAGTGACGGAGAAGGGAGTGGAAGTGTACCGGTATGTTTGTATTTGGTCTCGTTTTGCTGTAACGAGATTACGAATACGATTTTCAATAAAGTCGACGTAATATGTTATGTCGTAAAAGGTTTACCAATTCAAATCTGTGCGTAAATACATGTTTTAAGTGGTAGCTACGGAGATGTACGGGATGTGTGAGATGATTGAACGTGACGGCGGCATTAGGACGTAGCTGTAACGACGACAATAGACTATATTCTATATTAAGGCAACAAATTTAATATAATGAATCGTAAAATGTTTTACCTAATTCGCATTTGCGCGTACATTCACATTCGGGTGACGTAGAGAGGCAGAGGAGAAACCGGAAATGTACCGGTATAAGTGCGACCCGCGGAGGAGAAATGCGTTTTTTCTTTGACCTTGGCTTTCCAATGCAATCTTACGTGCAGCCACCGATGTGAAAGGAAGTCCTCTAATTGTATTAAGTGTCGGAGAATAAGCTTTCTTTTCCAGTGAGAATATTGTTAGGCCCAAATTCTGCCACATTTGTCGCAACCCTAACGGCATGTATTCTATTTCTCCAAGGCTTCGTCACTACCGTTCCCGCGAAATTTGAAACCTTTCCCCGCATGTTATATGCAAAGACGACCAATGCAAACATGCGCGGGAGCCTCCCCCAGTTCTGCACATCAATATTTTGGAGAGAAAAAAACTTTTTGTATTCGGATAAATACGGTAATAGCATACTAGAGGCGTTCAACAAGTCCATAGAAAATTCAAGAAATTACACTCATAGCATCGAAGAAAGTTTGTATTTAGTAACCGTCGTCTCTTACTAGATGGCAGTTAAATTTTCAACTATATCCATTTTTTGGTTTCGTTACCATAGGCGATTGAATCGGCAATCTTGTGCCTCTTTAGAAAGATGAAGAAAAAAAAGAGTTTCGTGCAGTGATTAAAAACTTGTATTTAAAGGGTTTAACTCCGAAAGAGAGAAAAGCAGAGTTGGGTGAAGTTCATGGCACATCTACTTTTGCGTTTGCAACAATTTTTAATTGGAGGTACAATGTATTCAATTTTGCACCAAAAGTTATGTCTGACGAAGGTCTCGGCAGGATGGGTGAGGAGTTTTCTCTTTAAGGGGAATAAACGCAATTGTGTAATCGATTCGGAACCACGCACTTTCCCGTTCATAATCCGGACGAAATTTTGCGATGATTACATAATTGTAAGTGAAACGTGGATGCACTACTACACTCCGAAAAAAGTTGTGAAATTTGCAGGCAAGTTGATGGCCTCAGTTTTTTTTAATACAGGCGGAATCATCCACATTGATTACATGTAGAAAGGAAGAACATAAATTATATATGGGTATTATGCATCGTTATTGCACCGGTCGAACTGAGAAATGGCGGGCGGGAAACGCTCTCATCTGGCAACGAAAAAGATTCTCGTGCATCAAGACGACAGAAGGGTGCACACATGCGCAGTTTCGATGGCGAAATTTGGAGGTTCAAATTACTACAACTTTCATCGTATTCACCAGGTTTGGCCTCCAGTGACTTTGTTTATTTCCAAACAGATCCTATTTTGAGAACATTCCGACATCCTAATTTTTAGAAGACTTAAAACACTTGGAAAAGTGTATTGAGCTAAAAGGAGATTATGCAGAGAAATAATAATACAAAAAAATCTACCAAAAATATTATCTTCTTTAAGGGGTTATTGAACTCCCTACGTATATGTATGTTTCAAAGACAATAGCATATTTAACCAAGGGAAATAATCCTTTTCGCCATGGTCTTACGCCATATACTCCATTACCAGTTCTTGATCATCCTTTGAACCATCTGTAAACCACACCAAAGTCTTCAGAAATAGCCAAAATTTTGGTTCCCCAACATTCAGGATCAATAATGATCCTGAAGTTCTTGTTGAAATCTTTGATTAGATATGTATAATTTGAATGTATTTCTAAAGATGCATGTCTTTGCAAATCCTCAATGTACGTGAGTCTGTTCCATTTGCTTGGCTTGTTACAGTCTTTTAGAGCCATGCCTGCCACTTTTACAACTAAATTAAATGGAGTTAGGCATAAGTGTGTTCATTGCGCCAATGAAATCGTCTTTATGTCTACTGCTATAATATCCATACAGTTTAGTTTTACTCAATTCACCCCTCACCAAAAAAACTAATTCACCCAACAAAGCAGGAGCTAATAAATGAAAAAAAAAATAAATCAGCAAATCCCATTGATAAAATTCTTATTGTTCAACCTTTATTAAGCTGTTTTTAAAGTCAGTTTGGAGGAACTTAAGCTACCAAATCAGCGCTTTATAAGCTATAGACGATATCTTATGTAATTAGATTAGTATATATCCGGTGGATAGTAGCAGTCATTAATCTCCAGCTTTTATCATGCATACATCTACTTCTAACTTCTTCAAAATATACATATTTATTTTTTCATAAAATTTGGATTACAATTCACCTTGGGATTTAAAAAGACTCGCAAGTATTTGACGCCCTCAGACATTTAAATTTCCTTAGCTTGAAGACAAAGGTCTTAACCGTTTGGGCCTTTCTTATTGGCTCTTTAGTTAAAAAAAAACAACATTAGGGTTATTTTCCTTTAACACTGAACCCTATAGCCTTTCTTTATATTTTTAGTTCAACAATCTTGTATTTCTGAGAGACAGTAGGTCATTAATTAAAATTCCTTTTGGAACATGATCATCTGATTTATTAAGTCCAGTCAGTATTAATACCTTTTCCTGCTCAGATCTCCAAATGAAGATTATATGAGAGACTGATTATTCTTCTACATGTACATACTCCTTCTTCTTTGAAGATTCGCATTGTATGTGGAGGTCACCTTAATCTGCAGTGTCCCACCAATAATCCTGTTATCATGTTTCTTTGAGATCTGGTGAATTTAAGAAGGTCTTCAATTAACACGGAGGTTTTTCTACTCATTATTTTCTTACTTTGCTTGCATCCTTCTGTTTGCATCCATTTTGTTGGTAATAATTAATCTAGTCATCAATGGTTTTTCGAACAGAATTTATAGGGATGCTAAAAACTAGTTTCAGAATCAGTAAATGAATGTGAAGAGCTTTTTCTTGCCAAATCATCTGTTTTTTCATTGCATAAAATTTTCTTGTGTCCTGGCATCCATGCAAGAACAACCTTGTGTTTTACCAGTTGTATAAAGTTTATGAGGCAGTTCCAGCTTAACTTATCAGATAACTTGCTATTGCTTTAAAGGCTGCTTGATTATCAAAGAAAGTCCAAATGTTGCTACCTTTGTGCCTCCTCCTTAGGTTTTCCCTTAAAAAAAGTTTCAATTGCAAATACTTTGACTTGAATTCAGCGCGACCAAGAGCAACATAAGTGTCAACACTTCGGTGCCTTCCTATGTATTTCAGCTCTTGATCCATTGTCTGTTTCAGTGCCATCTGTGTGCCAAATCAGACTACCCTGTGATATTGAACAGCTTTACAAAACACATAGTATTATATAATCACTCCCCATCTCAAGTTGGGGTTGATTATATTTGTAATCCCTATATTATATCAATAGGTGGAAGGTTAAGAAGAATTTCCATTGCGGTTTCTGGGGTACTTTACATACCTCCAGTTATGCACAGCCTAGCTAACTATTAAAATTGCCAAGGTTCTTGGCTGCCTGTTTTTTGACTAAGTTTGGGTCATCATGCAAATGAGAAATGATAATATTATTATTAATAATAAGGAAGTAAAATGTTTTATTTATGCACGCTCTTCTTTGAGGTCATATTGGATCTGAAGATTAACACAATTACTTACTTAGCAACAACTATAAGTATTTATACGTAAAATAAAAAATAAAATATTCACCTTCAATACCGTAGAAGGTCGTGTGGCGTCTGGTAGACTCCAGCAACGCGGCTCTGGAAACAATCTCTTCCTTCGAACACTGAATTGAAACTAATGCGAAATTGATGAGCAAAATATGTTTGTATTTAGTTAATAGGAAGGTAGATGGCACCACAAGTCAGCCAGAGTATCTGTTCAATGGCAACGTGTAAATAAAGAACGCCTGGCGTCTGAGAGACGCCACGCGACCACTGCAGGGTTAAACATATTATAGTTTATGAACTACCCGCTCTTTTAATCCAATGGCTCCACCGTAACGCTGTCATCAGTTACGTCAAGAGACAATAATTTGTTACTGCTGCATTTTTTAAAACACGTGTGGACCCTGAAAATAATACTTCGAACCTGGCTACGCAATACCTGCCTCTTAGATTCGCCGCTAAAAGCCATTGCACTTGCTCTATTCTTCACTAAGCAGCAACTATAAACTGACTTGAATTCTGTAGGGACTGGATTAAATACACGCGTGCCCTGATTTCGAAACATAATATGCAATATATGACACAGCCTTCTACAGGTAAGAAGAGTGTGTTCGCTCCTGTCTCTCTAATTTTAACAATTTGTTAATCGTAATAGGTAAATGTAATAATTCCTTTAATACCGTCATACCAACAGTTTACATTCCATTTCTGTGTAATTACACATAAATGTACATATAATAGAACATACCTTCAAATAATAATGGTAATTGCAGTGCTAATGTGATTCTGGTTATAATATAATACATGGGTTTGTTTATTCATAAGTATTATGAAAACTATTTTAGATAAAAATCTGCGGTTTTTGCGGATCTTCTACAAACATTACTCCCTATCTTCCTCGTGAATCATTTGTTGCAAAATTTGAATGCTTTGTCTTAGCACAAGTAGTATTTATGAGAGACAGAACCACTTAGCGCGTTATTCCCTAGTTAAGCGGGAATGCAATAAGTCAACACTGCAGCACCAACAACGGCTGGCTGACGGCGTGGTGGCGCTCAACGACAAACCTCATTCCATTTGAAAATCACTTTAGTCAGTATTCAAACCTAATTTTACGGCACCTATTTTTAAAGTTCTCCTTAAGATATCCAGATACACATACTGATCCATATTGCTATCAATAAATACCAATTACCCCACACATAAGCTAGACATGGACAATCACCACCACCACCGATTAAAATACATATATAAAAACACTCTTTTTAAAATGTAATATTATAATTTGTTATGTGATCCATATATAATGATTAAAAGATTAAATTACCATAGGGATAACACCAAAACATTTTTGACAGTTCTTATTGAAAAAGAAGATTGTGACCTCGGTGTTGGATTAAGTGGTAAAGCCATTCGCTTCTCACCAAAGCGATTCAGGTTCAGTCCCAGGCGACTGCATGTGGGGTTCTCCGGTTTCCCCCTCCTTGCATTCCAACGGTGTACCATCTTCATTCCATGTATCAACTGTGTGATTGCCTGCGGTGCCATATGTAATAAAAAAAAGGAGTTAAACTCTATCAAAATTAATTAAAATAAATCACCACCATGTTTTACAGTACACTCCACATTGGCAGATTCCATCTCGGTATTTTGTATTCTCCACACCAAAATAGGTTCATCGTGATGAAAAAGGTTGAACTTTCGCTCATCAGAGAAAATTACTCTTGTTTCAGTACTCTGGAGTTCTTGGTGACATATTTATTTGCAAATTGCAGTTTTCTCCTATTTTAGTTGCTGATATAGGGGTTATTTTTTGGAACCTCAGCGATGTAGCCAGCTTGATGAAAGATCCTCCTGATAGTCTTCGGCTGAACATGTTTCCATTCAACTCTTGTATTTGTGCAGCAATCTCTGGTGCACTTACTTTAGGTGTTTTCTTAATAACAAATATAATATAATAACAAATATAATGTGCATTCTATTCTCTTTCTGTAAGATGACATGGTCTTCCAACGCAATGCACATTTATTACGTTTTTTTTTTATGTTTAACATCACTGAACACAGTATGAAGTATGCTGATTAACGATGTTTGCACTATCACCATATTACCAATAAGACCCAGGAAGCCCCAGTAAAATAACTAGAAGAACCCAGTAAAATCTGGGTAAGTGAACTAGGATATAGTCAAACCTTAAGGATCACAAGGCCCAGCAGCGGCTCCTATGCAAAAAGGCATTATTACGATCTGCTATGGGTAATAAAAGACTTCGATGAGCTGCGATGCCCTACATTGGACAGCGGGGGATTGGGAAAGAGTCCCCGATTACCGACGAATCCAATTTCGAAAGGTTTGGAAGAATATGCCTCAATTTGTATACTGTTTACCCAAATGCCTGAATCTTTAGTGTGTAATTCCAACTATGAAGTACGAAGGGGCTCTGTGATGACATGCGGACCATTTGGAGGGATTAAAGTCGGAGATTTGGTGAAAGTAGATGGGAAAACAAACCAAAAGGATTATCATATCATTCTCCAGCGACAAGCCAAGACATCTGGTTTGCTTCTGATTGGGAAAGGGTTTGTCTCCAGCAAAGCTATGACCCTAAACATACATCTCTCCTTCTGCAACTGTGACATAATGAAACTTTGAATGTCGCACTATATTGCTCACGACGTGCCCATTTGCTAAATTATGAAAAACTCGTCGTGCATTATTTATTTTGGAATAAGATAATTTTATTTATTGCTCCCCGATGTTTACGAACGTTTGGATCGCATGAATTTTTTAATATTAGGGAATAAAGATGTAAATAATTGAAATACGAAACAGAAATGCTTGTCGGTTAGTGTGCAGCGTATATCACCTTTTATAACATTTTATATGTTTATTTTAGAAAACGTTTGTTTACATAGGTATGTTATGCAAACAACTGCCAGAAAGAAATAGATAAATTATTAAATATTTTCTTTATATTCTTTTTCACGTCGCTGTTCAATGCCTCGATTATAAACGTAACTGCATGTCAGGCAAGATGTATTTATTTAATGTATTAATAATTTTTTCAGGCAAATTTAATCTACGGCTATTATAAGGGCTTCGTATAAATTGCCTGCACTAAAAGATTTTAAATGCAATACAATGGAGTGAACTATACGCATAAATCTTGCTCTCTGTTTATTTTTCAAGATAATCTCTCTTATATTACTAATACTTTGCTGTAAATTCTACTACTATCTGGCCTTTTGAATATAAATTGAGATTCAACAACAGCAACAACAATCTGCTGCTACTACTATTGAATAACAAGAACAACAATAATAATAGTAATAATGATAATGATGATGATACTACTACTACTACTACTACTACTACTACTACTACTACTACTACTACTACTACTACTACTAATAATAATAATAATAATAATAAAAAATACCCTTTTCTGCGCTCCTATTTCACTTTCCTTGCATTTTCTCACAATTCTATACCATTTCTCGGGCACCTTCCTAAATATTTTCCCTTCACTATAATAAATTCTCTTCTCTTATTTTTAAACATTAATTTTGCCCATTTCTCTATATTAGTTTATCCTATTTGTTAACTCTTAATGCGCATTGCACTTAGTTTCCCCTGCAATTTGAGCATTGATTAATGTCGTAATACTCTCTGAGCTCCGTAGTTTTAATACAACTGTTCCTACCCTTCTCTCCCCCCGTTATCACATGTCTGCTTTTATATTACTGTATAGTTCAAACATGTTTTATCTCTGAAGCTATTAAACAAATCTTGGTTTTCAATATCAAAAACCCTTTCTCATGGCAATGTTCCCATACCAGATATTTCTCATTCTTATTTCTTCTCAATTTTTTCTCGCTTTTAATACGAATTGAACGGCTATCCAGCGATCTCTTAAAATTAGCAAACATTCCTTGACAATGTTTCCACCCTTCTAGATTTCTACTCTGTATACATATTTAAATTTTCGTTCGATCACTTTCCCCTTAGTTTTTGTTCTACCCTGGCCAAACAATGTTATTGCATTCGTGGAATCTCTTGGCAACCAAATATTAATTTACAAAATTCACTATGAATCTTGCCTATATTTTTCCATCCCTCCTCCAACCACAACACTTTCATTCCATTTATCATTCTCGCTTCCACAAGTACATTATGTACCCTGTCAATCCACATCACTTTCATATTTGGTAATTTACTATAACATTCTATAATTCCTCACATAGCCAATTTTCCCTAAGCTGATACACTTTTAATTTTGTCTCCCCGTCTCCCACTTTGCCCAACTTCACTCCCAAATAAACATATTGACTACCTCTATAACATTTTTCTTCTTCTATACCACTTCTTATCCTTTCTTAGCTCTCTCCGTTTTTGAAAACCATGATTTTATATTTATTCGCGTTAACTTTTAAACCCCATTTTCTACAATATATATTTATTGCTTTGATGGCACCTGAATAGTCCTCTGATTGATATTACACTTGATAAAAGAATCATCTGCAAAAAGAAGATTTGGGATATTCCTGTTATTGAATACAGAACAATTTAAGCTTTGTTTTTCAGTGTTTTTTATCTCTTTAATAACACGTACGATATAACAATAGGTATGTAACGTAAATTAGCATCGTTCTAGTTCTTTTTTGGTCTCATTTGCAAAACAACGTTTACACACGAGTCCTCCTATGTATCTGTTCTGTACAACATAATTATCTATGGCGTTAAATTTCACAATGAAGTTATTTATATCTGCTGGTGTTATATTTCAAAACATTTTAAACAAGAACCGTGGCAATCTGGCCCGGTTTTATGAGAACTGCACTGTAATTTTTTTTTCTTTGCGTCATTCATCTTTCCAAGCCCTGTTTGTTTATCCCACTCTTGTGTCACTTATAATTTAAGCTAGTATTAACACCTTCGGAGCTACAGATGAATTGACAATAATGAAACTGTTATAATGGTGTTCCGAAAGCAAAATATTCCATTAAGGCTATTTGTTTCGTTTTCAAGCAACACGTGTCAGTTTAAGTTCCATATACATCTATACAGATTCATTAGACTGTCGTCAATAATGCTTTGGAATTCGTGTTTTCCCTGCACACGTTATTATCAAAGCCTTATAAAATTTAACTGTTAGCATTTTGGCCAATTTTAGCGTTTTAAATGTACAAGGAAACTATAAAATAATTTAGATTAGAAAGTCTCAATTATGATTTTGATACATTCATAGTTTTTCCGCAGTGCCCATCAATTGTTGTTCCATCATCAATCGTGAGTGATCATGAGAACGACAGTCTTATCACGTGCGCTTTCCCCCGTTTATACAAAGGAAGCAATTTTTATGAGTAAACTTGTAGAAACTAATGCACAGCCAGTTTATTTTTCATTGTTCTTGGGTTACATTCTTTCTTCTTCTATAAGATATTAAAACTCTGATTTTCTGTTGGAACATATTATCAATCTGAAAGAAAATGTTTGAACGTTTCTGTGAGTGACATAAATATTATTGGTATTAGCATTTGCTCTGAAAATTTCCGCATGCTTGTTTTAATTCATTGCTAATTTCCAAACGTATATGGGTATGAATTTTGTTTTCCTATTTATAACTGGAAAAAAACTCAACTCACAATTTAGATTATTGAAGTACATCTAATTAAACGATGAGAAAAGAATGGAAGTGGCTGTCTATACATGCATAACCTTGACCTTCGTTTGGTAGCTATTAAATGACTCCCAAGGACGGGCACCTCTAATGAGAATATTATAAGGAAGTGCTCTCCTCACAGTTCACGCAGGCATTACACAAATATAATAAAAGTATGCCAAAATTTATAATTATTCAACAAATATCCAATCCCATTTGATAAAACAAAAACAAACGACACCCTTTAAGCCTTGCGATTCGAAAAATTCTAATAATACTGCAATTTTAATCCTTGAAACAGAACAAGTGAATCACAATTTCTAAAACATACCCCAATACAATATTAAACATTCTAAATAATACTCACCCATATATATTTTACTAATAAACCCCATTGGTCATCTCGCTCGGACCCATAAACCTTCCTTATCAAAGCAGGCATAAGTATAGATACAAAACACAAATAGTGGTTTAAATTGCTCCAAAAAGGTGCTTATATACAAGTAAAATACAACTTTCTCTCTATTCCCACTCACATCAAAAGATCACTCAACAACAACAACAACAACAACTTCTGCATTCTCTTTAATATTTATACCAGCTATATTGTATATCTGAATTGAAAGAAGGAAATGCTATAATCCGAAAGCTCCACGCTAAATGACTAAGTTTTAAGAACTGTTAGGTTCTATAGTGAGTGAAAATACCTTTTAAACAAATTTGAAGTCTAGCACCCATCCTGGACCTGGGTGGAAGACCACACCCCGCAGACTTGCTCCGAGCGGCAACTGCATCTCCCCGTCTACCGGCAGATGGAGGAAAACTTTAAGCAGGTGGGTAGGATCGTAGTGCAAGACCTAGGACCAATGATAATCGAGAACGGGCAACAGCTCAAATAAAGAAGCAGACGGCTAACGGACAAAGTTCATATAGACGCCCACGAAAGCTCTGGAAAACCCGGGCGAAAGGAAACAATAACAAAAATGTTTCAAGTCTTCTAAAATTTCAAAATAATAAATATATACATAAAAATTTGTCAATATGATATCTTAATGGTACATATAGAAAGACTGCATTTCAAATCATAGAACTAAAATACATGAAATAAACATTAATTTTCTAGTCCATTTAATGTTACAATTATTGAACGGAATAACTTTTAGTCCGCGTCATATTATTTAGTATATACCTACATTCCTGCTAGTACGTAATGAATGTCAAAATTTGGTATTACGTCATACATTTTCAGACGATAGTAATAGGTACATTGACATATTAAAGACATTTAATGTTTACATCCGCATTATATGTAAAGATCTTGGACATTTGAAATTAATAAATATTAAGTATGTACATGAAGCATATTAACGACGTTTGTGTACTTAGTACACGTTAAAGTACACGCTTGCGTTTCAATACTTTGAGTTACAGTGCTCGAATACATCAGTTTTATTCGGAATATTTCTAGTTCACTCCAAACCCATTATAATTAACATCGTATAACCGCTTCACTTAATGGTGCACCATAGGAAAATAATCCGGCTATTTTTTAATTAAATATTCTTGTAAAGAATAAATGTCTTGTCACAAAGGTGCTCTTTAAGAGAAGCTTTAAAAATATTGTAGTTGCTAACATTTTCCTTGGCATCACTTAAAAAGCACGGAAAGCAAATTGGGGGTGAAATTATAACAAAATAATTTATAATTTTTTTGTGTTAGAATGCAATTAGAGTTTGCTTAAAGCCAGGACTACATCAATTACGAAATTGATAACATAATCATTGTCTACTTTTTCTGACTTCTGTACTTCATTATTCTGAGATATTTCAGTCGGTGAGATTCATCCCATTGACGGAATTGGACTCGCATACGTTTCCGCTGGCTGCCGTGTGAGAACATTTGGAAGCGCCAGAGTGTGCATGAGAGAACGTCCCACAATAATTACCCGCGCGCATTTTCATCACTCTTCGTCATTGTTTTCTGCTATTCTGTGGATGCGGCGGCATTTGAAATTATTTTTATAAATAATTTCAACGTTGAACTGCTTCGTTTTATTCTTGCCATTTCTGTTAATTTCTAATTTATTGTTATTAGATTTAATTTGTTTTAATATATGTACACCATGCTCAGAAACTCCAAGAACCATCTAAAAAATGACGACAAATATGACGAGAACACACCTATCTGTCGCAAAATATCGAGAAAAATTGTTCAAGCATGAAAGAAATGTGGGGAAAGTATCAAGAATAGCCCTAAGGTAAGTGACTACCATATAATCCTACACTAATTGCACATTAATGCATATTTAAAAGCAAAAGTGACAGTGCAAGTATATGTTGTATACTAAATGTATGCACGTGCATGTATCCACACAAATCACGGTTACCGTCAATCTCTAAACTTGTTAAAGCTCACGTGAAACCTATTTATATTAATCATATAAGCCGCTATGTGTTATTCCATGTAAATTGCTGCTGACACTACATGCTCTGTTCACCATTATGAGTAAGCTATGTGTTATTCCAAGTAAATTGCTGCTGACACTACATGCTCTGTTCACCATTAAGAGTAAGCTACATCAAAATTGAGTACCTTTGCTGCTGTTATATTGTGTAAATTATGCCAGTTAATTTTAAGTGTTTATAAGCTGCATTGTTTTTTGAATATATAGTTCAATTAACAACACCTATTTATCATTAAATATTTACAAGATCGCACGCATTAATTAGTGACAAAATATGCAAAAAGTGCTATATTAATTGATCAAACATAAGCCACATAACTGCCTTCCTTTATATTGCAAACTGATATAAATATGGATATGATCTTTAAATAATGGACAAAAAGTTAAGACTGAAATCAAAAGTAAAGAGAATTTGGTAATATGATATTTTTCGTGGTAATCAAGTTAAATATTTTTCTCAAGCGCAGGTGGTTGAGAAAAAAAGTATCTTTTTAATACAAATATAAACATTTTAGTATAATACCTGTATTTAAAGCACACTCCTGAATTTCTAATTGATGATGACAATGGTATGACATTACCTGCAATCCCTTCTGCTAAGTACATTATGCATGACTTTTCCTCCATTTCCCATGCTTGCCTCTTCTTTATGGAGGTAACAACTACCCTGATAATCCACGGATGACTACATTCTAATTATTAATATTTTAAAAAGTTTATTATTGTTTTGACATTCTAAGATTGAATTTCTCGCACACTTCCTAAAGTATTTCTGCCAGACTTTCTATCAGTATGGTTATTATGATGATTATTGTTATTATTATCATCATTATCATTATTTATGGACTAATCACTGTATTATACATTTTTTCAGACACAAAAGTGGCTATCAGGATCCAGAAAATACCACATGGTGAGCTGCTATGTTGGAAGATAACACATAAATTACTTTTTGTGAAGATTACTGTAGTCTTCGGAGTGCCTATAAATTGTTAAAATTAAAACTCTCTGTTATCAGGAGTACTATAGTAGACCATGGTATAAGTGAAATGCTTAAGTAGTAATATACTACCTCGTAAAACAGTTATGAAGAGTGAAATTAATTTAGTGTAATTTTTATGCCTTACATGAATGCAAAGGTACTTCACTGTGCATGTTTTCAAATAGTATGGTCATAAAAATTAACATAATTAATCTTAGGACAAAATATCAAACTTCATGCCATATAAAAGCCGAACTTTTGAATTAGGTATGAGATTTCAGAAGCTCTGTTCTGTGGCTTGGAAACTAAGACAAAGTTTTCATACGGTTCTTTTATTAAATACAGAGTATCATTTGGGGATCTTACAATCATATGTACCAACAATGATTTTAAAAGTAATTTTAATTATCTAGGTAACATCATAATATCATACTTTAAAATTTGAGATTAGGCTATTATAATTATACACAGTAATTTATTAAAAAAAGTTATATTAAAAAAATTAGATTTTTTTTACAGAAAGAACTCCACGTTATTTATTAACCCTATAAGAGCAATCAACAGTTTATATTTAAATAGTTACACATTACACTCTATCTAAAATAGCATAAGGTTTTTGTATTTTAAATTATCTTTTTTATAGAATACATAATATTATGCACGAAAACTTCAAATGTAATTCTTCAGTTTTTTATATAAACTAATTTTGCTCTGTCATTGTCTACATAGCTATGGAATAGTGAAACAGAAAAATATTAAGTCGTGAGTCTTGTGTAGGGATTAATTTTTCTAAAGAATTTCTATAAAATCAAATGTTAAATTTCAATTAATCATGAGTTGAAATATTTTTAAAAATCTTCTTTTATATTCACAAATTCTGTTGCAGTAATTGGAATTACAATAAGGAAATTTACATTATTTTAATAATAGTAATAATAATTAGGAAATTTACATTATTTTAATAATAGTAATAATAACAATAATAATTTCTTTTTTGCTGAGTCGAAATTTAACGTCAGAGGAAATTATGGAAAAATTGTCATCCGTCGTAGGAAAGGTGAAGAATCTCTGCCAGAATGTTTGGAGCTAAGTTTGAAGAGAGTGTGATGTTTTGTGGTTGCATATCTACTAAAGGAGTGGACGCACTGTACTTTGTAGATGGAACGGTAAATGCATATGCATACATAACGGTTTTACAAGAGAAACTATTGCCAACAATTGTTGAACACTTTGCATCACCAGAAAACGGCATCTTCCAGGATGTTTCCGCACCATCCCACAGAGCTAGGAAGGTATGAATATTAATTTTAAGAATCTTATTTCTTTTCATTCTAAAATTTCTTTTATTTTCTTTCAATATTTGGTAATGTTATTCCCTAGTTTAAAAGATTTCATGAAACTCAAAAAATGTCCACACTACCATGGCCAACAAACAGCCCAAATCTCAACCCCATCGAGACTTGTTCGATGATCATTGGCAATGCAGAGAGAGAGAGAGAGAGAAAACAAAACAAAAAATAAGAAAGAACTAATTGAATCAATACATAGGGTGTAGTTCAATGAGATGTCACCGGTCTAAGTGAGACACGTGATACTTTCAATGCCTAGACGATGTGCTGCAATAATAAATTCTCTCGGAGCCAATACAAAATATTAGTTGAAGGGGCTTAAATACAGAAACCTGATTATTTAAGTTTAACGACAAGTTATTAAACTGTATTGCTAAAAAACAACCACATGTTTCAATTTTGTTTGGATATATATTCTGTTTCTATAAGATTTGTATAACTCCTAACAAAATGTTTTTCTCCGCTTTACTATTAATGACACACATGCCTGTAAATCAATATAAAATCTGTGTAAAACATCACATTTTCTCGTTATCAAAAATAAACTTTCAATTTCAACTGCAGCGCGTATGGATCTTTTGTAGATTAGAAAGCATTCTGTAGGTTCGTTTAGGCCAGAAAGCCACTGAACATAGAACTTGTCATGGCATATACATGTATACATATGTTTATATACTATGAAAAAAAAATGTATAAAGCTCTAGTGCTAAAAGCATAGGTTACAAAAACAACAGAATACTTCTTTTTTTTTTTTTTGCATGCATATAAAAACGAAGAGTATCAAAATATAGTGTTAAAATGTATAAATAAATAAATATAATTTCATTATATGTAAAGCTAATGTTATGTGAGATGATAGTTTTCAAATTATCGATATAATAGTTACTAGTAGTAATTATATAAACTAAAACATAAATGTCAACAAATTACAATACATGTTTACAAATATGTTATAGAATTTCCAACTCAAAGATTTACAATTAGGTACTAGAGTGTAATATATTAAAACATTAGGCTTTACAGACCTTGTGTCATTGCTAAATACTAAAAAAAAATTCATTTGACACATTCGTGCAAGTCAAAGTAAAAATCAGTTTAATTTTAATATAAAACACACACACACACACTAATATACACAAAATGCAATACATTGTAATATTCATAAATACAATGATTATTAACGGTATTGTCAGACAGATTTGTCACTTAAATATTCATCTACAGAGTAAAATGATTTATTGCAAAGGTACTCCTTAAGAGAGGTCTTAAAAGCCCTGAAATTCCCAACATTTTCTTTGAGATTACTGGGGAGAGCTTTAAATATCTTGATTGTTTCATAATATACACCTTTCTGAAAGCAACGAAGATTGGCATTGGGACGATGAATCAATCGCTTTTGTCTAGTATTAATGTTATGAATTTCCATGTTTGTTATAAAACTATGTCGATTAACTGCATAGAATTTTAAAATGGATAGTATATAAACACAAGGTAAGGTGAAGATGCCCAATTTTTTAAATAGTTCTTTGCACGACTGTCTGCTATAAGCATTATAGTCTATTCTTATAGCTTTCTTCTGCATCTGGAATATGCATTTACTATCTACTGAATTACCCCAGAATATTATTCCATACTCGATGATGGAGTTAAACTATGCAAAACACACCTACTTAAGTGTATCGATTGAGTGAAATTTAACCAGTGCACGGAGAGCATAACATGCTGAGCTAAGTTTAGGTGTGATGTAGCTAATATGTGACTTCCAGTCCAAATGCTTATCTACCTGAAGGCCAAGAAATTTGACTTCATTTAGCTGTTCTAACAATGTATCATTAATTCCTATTTCTATGTGCGTTTGTGGTGAGCGAGTAGTTATAAATCTAATTGTTTCTGTTTTTTCAAGGTTTACTGAGAGTTTGTTTGCTTTGAACCAATTTGACATACAATTTAGAACACAGTTTAATTTAACTACACATTCATTGACATCTTTACTTGTTACTAGAACACTAGTGTCATCTGCGAATAAATAAATATTTGCAAAACTGTTAATGTATAATGGGAGGTCATTTATGTAAACCAAGAACAAAAGAGGCCCTAATATTGATCCCTGGGGAACACCATGTTTTACTGATTTCCATTCTGAGGCACTATTTTGATACCTATGGGAGTGATTAATTTTGACCCTTTGTTTTCTCTTCTCTAGGTATGAAATTAACCAATATATCATGTTATTCTTTATTCCATAGAAATTTAGTTTAGCTATCAGAATCTCATGATTCACACAGTCAAAAGCCTTCGCTAGGTCACAAAAGATTCCACCGACATGTTCCTTTTCATTTAACGCTGTTAACACTTTGTGTGTGAGTCATTAGGTTGCATTATCTGTCGCTACTCCTTTTCTAAAGCCAAACTGTTCTTTGGCAAATAAGTTGTTCTTTTCCAAGTAATTATAGAGCCTATTGAACATTACTTTCTCAAATACTTTTGAGAAAACAGTCAAGAGTGATATAGGTCTATAATTTGATATATTATCTTGTTTTACTTTTTTAAAAAGTGGTTTGACAATAGAGTACTTCATTCTGTCAGGAAATATTCTACTCTTTAGTGATTCGTTACATAAATAGCTAAGGGGAATGCATATTATGTCAGAACATGCTTTTAGAATTTTACTTGATATTTCATCATATCCAGAGGAATTTTTGGTCTTGAGCAAATTTATTATATTTTTTATTTCAAATGGTGTGGTTATTTTTATCTTAAATTCACGGACTTTGTTTACAAAAGAAGTTTTCAAAAAAAAATTATTGCTGATTCTTTACATTCATAGTTTATTTTTAATTTGTCTGTTATATTCAAAAAGAAATTGTTGAAAATATCTGCGACCTTTTGAGGATCATCAATTTTTTGATTACCTGAATTCAGTGCAATTGAGGGGCTTTCTTGGTAGCTCTTACCTGTTTCCCTTTTTATTATATTCCAGACAGTTTTTATTTTATTATCAGAATTGGATATCTCTTTATTATAATGCAATATTTTAGCAGCTTTTATTGTTTCTTTTAGAATTTTACAGTACTTTTTGTAGTGACATTCTAAGTGTGGGGTCTTATTATGTTTCAATTCTTGGTATAATTTTCGCTAATGTTTGCTAGAAGTTTTAATGCCTGTTGTAATCCAGGTGTTATTTTCCTTCTGATTATATATTTTACAATATTTGATTGGAAAGCATGCTACAAAATGATAGTTGAAATGTTGTAGGAGCTGATTGAACTTGTCATTTACTCCATTTATTTCATAGATTTCAGAACATGATTCTTGTTGAAGGGCATACTTAAACAATGTGAGGGAGCTTTCATCTACTTTTCGTGTTCTACAATATTTATAGATTGGTTTTAACTTTAAGTTTATCTCTTTAATGAGAAGTATTTGTGCCTCATGATCTGAAAGGCCATTTGCAAATGGTAAGGTTATTGAAGTTTTAATTCTATCTATATTCGTGAATATGTTATCTATTGCTGAAGAGGAGCTACCCTGAATTCTTGTAGGAAAATGTACTGTGTGTGACATGTTGTATGTAAAAATTATAGAATTGAGTTGATCCTTTCGGAGATTAGGTATAAGATAATCAATATTTATGTCACCACAAATTATCATTTCTCGTTTCGGTTTCAAAATATACTTCAAGGGATCATCTAACTGTTTTTTTGAATAACTCATAGTTACCTAGTGGGGACCGATATAGAGCTATTATTGCAAAATTTACTTGATTTATGTTTAGCTGAACTGCGCATATCTCTTGTTTAGATTAATGACTTTATAGGGTACATCGTGTCTTTCCCCTCCTTTCTTTTTTTAATTTTTCCTTGAATATGCTGCTCCTAAAGAGCACCCATGCAGTGAAATTGCCATAAATTCCTGTTCTGTTAAGTGATGTTCAGATAAGCATAAAACCTGAAGCTGTAATTTTTCAGAAGCAAGACTAAGAGAAAGTTCATCAACTTTGTTTCTTAAACCCCTAACCTTTTGGTGAAATATACACAACGAGCTACTGCTATTATTTATCTTAATAGAATTGCTGACATTTTCTGTATTCCTAAAATTCTTTGTTGGTGAACTTATATTTATTTCAATTGACTTTAGAGTTCTTTCATGACTATTTTGGGGGATTTCCTTTAACCTAAAAAAGCCCTATCAGATATCATAACAGGAATTCTACCTATAATTCTGTCGGCAATTAGCTGCGAAAGCTGCCTTTTGCCTCTAGAATTGAGGTGTAGACCATGAGATGTGTAACCATCTCGGCCTATACCGCTAACATGTATCATATCAATGTGAGAGGCAGCAGGGCTCAACAAGGCACGCTCAAGTTGCAGATTCATCTCCCTCGCCCTCCTATGAAACTACAGCTTGTCGTGCCTGTCGAAAAGCCCCACAAACTTCACACTGGTATGGCTACTGGATTCCCTTATATCGCAGAGATCTTTTTCATATGAATAATTACTATCTTTATCCAGGTTATTTCCTGGCCCACCCACTATAACTACATGATCCCTCTTAATAAAACCAGAAGTCAGTTTTACCAGACCTTCAGTGACATGAGAGAGCCCAGCACTAGGTTTAACTATGCCTACTACATCATAACTGCTTCCCAAATCCTCCTTTAGCAGGGATGCTATGCCCCTACCATGGCTACTACCAAGCAACAAAACCTTGCTTTTAGTGCAGTTATCATCTAAAACCTGCACAGGAGGATTTGGGGACTGATCAGCAGTTTCAAGAACACTGAATCTGTTGCTCAGTTTGACATGGTGCCGGTCATCGGCAGAGAAATGCCGTTTCCTCCTCAGATTTTGTCTGGATGGCACCTTAAAATCAGGTGATTTACAATCCAAATTTTCTAAAGGAGCAAGTTCGCGTCCTGTAAAGTCCTTTTTGAGAAAAGCCAGTTCTTTTCTGAGGTTAGAAATGGTTTCCTCGTGCTTTTTGACCAATTTTTTAAGCCTACAACATTCACAGAACCATTCACTACTATCTCTCATATCATCACTAACAGCACTAATTGCACGCCCAATGAAACCAAAACTTGCAATCTTCACAAACTAACCTTACGACGGCATGCACCACAAATTCCACTAAGATCACACGCTTTTCCACTCATTGCACAGCACTTTGCTCAAACACTACACTTAAATTCACAAAAACAGGTACGGCTTAACCGGTTAGAACAGGTTTGTCACAAGATTTAAACGTATGAAATATGATACAACACAGCACTAGCTTGCGGAAGATTTATATTCACACTATAGAAGTAATTTATTCACCAAACACTAACGAAAAGTCAAACACAAAACAAACTGTGTGACCAAAAACAGGAGATACAGGTTCTATAAACAAAACACTTCAATTCCAACATGGCGGATTTCACAGCTGATTTACGGACAACAGAAATAACACAAAATATACACTTTAACAAATACTATACACTAAGTTATTTCACATACTACTTCACACAATGATTTACGTCCCACTTATCAAGCTTTTGCCTTCTTTACAATCAAATTTTTACAAAAAATGAACAAAAATATGAGAGCTTTCACACTAACGCTTAATCTCACAAGCCAGCTAGCGTTAATGTCTACTATTTTGAAAGCAAATTTGCTATAAAGTTCAAATGCATAAAAAATCATGGGTGATGCAATAAATATTTCCAGTATTGTGTGTGTGCGAGCGTGCGTGTGTGTTTTTTTGTTTTTGTTTTTGCACATAAAAATAAAAGGTAACTGACAAACAAACCAAGAATCTCAAGAAAACAATGAAATAAATACGACAGTCTTGAGGCTGCAGTCAGATCAGAAGCTTTTGAGCGGTACGCAGATTTCTTGAGGAAAAACTAGAACCGCTAGAAAGATTTCTGATCTGGCTATAAATTCGAGAGTACTGTCTGTAATCTTGGAGTGGTAGGTTGGGTTAGGGGCCGGGTAGTCACTACTTTGTTGAATGAGCTACCGTAGTCGGTCAAGTTTCTGTGCCCTGTCGAATGAAAACACTTTTAGTTAAGTCGATCGACGAATGTCGAATGCGTATGCATTTTTTAAATATTTAGTTAAATATCCATTAGTTTATAGTTATCATTGGTGAGAATAGAGCGTATATATAAAATATTGCAGGGCATTTTCTTTTTATTGTTAGAATATGTACCTCAAGTAATGTATTTGACGGTAGTTTCTTTTTATTTTTCGTTCGTTATAGTTGCCTATCCTGCTGTCCAGCATTATTCTGTTGTCTTCCGCGCAATTGTAAATTGGTGTTGTGTAAAAAGTGGTCGTGTTAAATTGAGGTTAAGAAGGTTGAAGCAATGATTGCTTGGAGGACTCTGGATAATTTAGAAAAATATTTTCATGTTTGCAAGAGATACATCACGGAAAGGGAAATTAATACACGGTAAAGTCCAAAGAACGAAACTGCATTATTGTAATAATTATTCGGAGAAAATTACTTAATTTTCGGGAATAATGTCCGGAAACCCAATAAGATAATCCAGACGTAAAATCAGATGACACCTGCAAAAAAATAAAACGGTTAAATCTTCGGAACATAAGAAGTTTTGAAGTTGTGTTATCAATAGCAGAACTCTCCAAGAAAATGGACTCATTTCCGATTAACAACTCGCAGCCTTGGGCAGATATGATATCAACAATTGTTGATCAAACACAAAGCGTTAAAGTTCAAGAAACAAAACTTGCTTCAGAACTGCAGGAAAATTCAGATAGGGAGAAAGAAATAGACTCATTACCAAGAAACAAACTGAAAGATCAAGGTAATGGTGACTGGTTGAAATCAACTAGAGGTTACCAAATTGAAGCAAATAAGGCTAAAAATACAGAATATGGCTCAAAAATATGTGATGTGGAAAGCACAGTTTGCTCGAAGGAAATAAAGACAATTCCTAAAAGGGAATTAAAGCCTCAAGAAGATGCATCGGGAGAAGTAGAACCAACAAATATAGATCCAAAAGAATCCATTAAACCCCAAAGAACAGAGAATATTTTGGAAGGTATTACAGACAGTGAGAAGGAAAGAAATACCTTTCTAAAACACAAATTAAAACTTCAAGGAGCTGAATCAGAAGTGAAATCAACATCCTTAGACAAAATAGAATGTGTTAAACCCCAAGGAATGGGGCATGGGTTGGAATTACAGTTCAGAACAAATAGGAAGAAGGAAACAGTGTCACTTACACAAAATAAAACCAAGCTACAAGGAAGTGTACCAGATGGAGCAAAAACTGACATTGCTAAACAAAACAATGCTGAAACAGAAAACAAAGTAATTGAAAAACTTGTGAAAGATAAGTCTGTCGACAAAAATACCCATATGTTAGCTGCTAGAGATGCAAGAGAGAAAAGGGTAAGGGGTTATTTTATTAACTTGGTAAAAGTTCCCTTTGACTACAGAACGGATTTCAGGCTCCCCCCCTATAAAAAAACCCCTTAGGAATACTTTTTGGAAACTCCATTTTTACTCCTTATGTTGATCCAGTTCATTTATACACACCTAACCTCAACAAAATCTTAAAACCAGAGAAACCTGTTGTTTGCAGTGCCACGCTGCAGCGAAACAGCCACTGCTTGCTTCATACTCATTTTTCAACGAACACTTAGGAAACACAAGATCATTGTACTTTAGCTTACCTAAGTATTTCAAATTGTACAATACATCACCTACTTTCTTTAGGCTCATATTTACACTGAACAAATACTCTGCAAGTACCTATTCATTTATATATCTGTCTTTAATAACTAACTCAACAACTTGCCCTGAGAAACACTCAATATCACATTCACTTTGTGTACTATCTCATGAGCATTACTGTTTCTTTTTCAGTTCACAGCTGATAACCAAATCAAAAATATTGTATGACCATATCTCAGGATCAAATCTTTGAATGTTATTGGCCACAATTTCAGCTCATACCATTGGGCAGAACAATTAACCAATGAAATCATCCCTCCTGGAGCATTGAAATCCTTGGGTTTACATAGTAAAACACAAACTTTATTTAAATCCGAGAAACTAGTAAAAACTTAAAAATGGATTACTCAAGAACCAACCACTTCTGATATAAGGCTCAAAATTAAGCGTAAGTATATCCTACATTTGGAAATATTCATAAATCCGTTCTGAAGTTAAAGCAAACTTTTTCCATTAACTTAATGTTAAATTGACTGTCCTGTAACACATTGGTAATGCGTCTGTCTTTGGTACGGAAGACTGAGATTTGATTCGTGGTTGGGGCATAGGGGTTTTTCTCTGACCAGGATTCTTTCATGCTGCTTCTCAGGTCTGAGTGTGTTCTGTATTCACCTTGATCCTGTAGAAAGCACTGCAAACCACTGCACTATTAACCTGGCTAGTCCTGCCATGCTCAGGTTGTGGTCTCTCCCATGATTGCATCCAAATTCCAACAACCTTTGGGCTCTTCCCCACAATCAACATAAAGATAAAGAAAGATATTTCCCACTCTTTGTCTACATAAGAATTTTTACGTTTAGAAATTCCTGCTATGTGGCAATGCAGTTAATAAACACCAAGCAACACCAAATCAGGTCTATCAAATGAGATACCTAAATTGCTTATGTTGACTATAGAACAGATTTCAGTGTCCCCCCCCCCCCTAAAAACTCTTAATTCAGATTGTTTTTTCAAAAACAATTGTAAATATTTGTTGTAATCTAATTACTTTCTCTAGAACATATATACAATGTACATAGTAGATATAGATATACAGTTTGATACTGAGATTTCACATGTTTTGAGACTGCTGAATCAAAAAAAAAAAAATAATAATAATAATAATCTGATGTATTACAATCACATGGCTTTCTCTACATCTCTGTAACAAATTATTGTTAAAAGTTTATTCTATCTACATGATGCCAAACAAGATAAACATTAGCAGCAATTGTCCTTATTACCTGGTCCCTTGTAATTAGAAGGGAAAAATACAATGTGTTCCATTCACATGATGTCCTCTAGCTGTTTGGCAAACAAACCTTTTATTCAAAAGATTAATCTGTTATCTGTATCTAATCAAGATGAACATAAGCAGAATTAAGCTTATTACTTGTAAGTCTTGTAAGTAGAAGAGAAATAAGAAAATGCACAGGCTAAAGTGATAGTCTTGTCCTTTAAAAGCCGGTTGCTATGAAACAGTTGAAATTCCAATCTCTTTGCTTTTCAGAAGTAAACAAATGAGAAACAAGAAGAGAGATGTCTTCCAAAAAAGTTTATGTGGCTAAAATTGAAACTAATAAGCTGGAATATCTTGAAAAGGGTTAACTCAAAAAGAAAAAAAAAAATGTATATAATATATGAGGATTATCTGACGAAGTCCTGAGCCTCTCAAAGAAAACAGCATTTAAAAAAACTTTGTTTTTCTTTATTTCTCAATATAATCTCCAGGAAGGCTGATACATTTGTCATATCAGTGTTCTAATGTAATTAATCCATCTCTGTGGTGTGATTTATCAAGGCCCTCAAAGTAGCTGTTTTGTTTACTGCATCAATGACCTCACTGCTGTGGAATCTTCATCTTCCAAGAAATTTTTTGAGGTTTGGGAACAAGTGGTAGCAACAGGTTGCTAGATCTGGTGAATAGGATGGATGTTAAAGCAATTCAAACTTTACTTCACACATTTTTCCCCATTGCAATGACTGATAGGCTGGAGCTTGTCGTGATGAAACAATATTATTATTATTTTTTTTTCTTTCTTTCTTTCTTTCTTTCTCCAAATGAGGGCTTTTTCTTTTCACCTTGTTACTGAAATAATGCAGTATACTAATCACCAGTGATACTTTTATGCTTTTCCAAGTTATCAATGAAAATAATTCCCTGTGCATCCTAGAAAACACTCGCCATAATCTTGTTAGCTGACAAAATTGACGTTGCCTTTTTGGAGTTGATTCACCTGGCGCAATCCACTGTTTTGACTGTAATTTACTTTCTGAAGTGTCAATAAATGTGACACCCATCTTGCACTGACCTTGTGAAAGCCCAAATCATTACTTAAAATATTATCTGCACGTTCTTTGATATGTTTACAGCCTCTCTATCTCTAACAACTTTAATCTGCGATCTTCCAGTACTAAACAATGAATTTTTTCAATGATCTCTGGAGTTGTCACTTCTACAGGGCGTCCAGAGCGAGGTTCATCACTAGTGTTTGTACATCCCATTTTAAACTCTGCAACCCACCTTTTAATCACTGAACATGAAGGGGCAGAGTCTTTCAATGTACTGTCCATTTTCTCCTTGATTTCTTTAGGCGTTAGATCTTTCAAACAGAAGTATTTAATCACTCCTTATTTTTCCAAATCCTCCATTTTCGTGAAAACTCTAAAGTTCTCTTGTTTAAAATGCTGTCATTTGAAAACTAAACAAGCTATTGACCACATGTAACAAGCTAGTCTAGAGTTAAACTATACAATGCTACCATCTAACTGGCCTATTGTTACCATATCTGTATGAGGCTCAGGACTTATCAGCCGACCCTCATAAATTGTGTGTTTTCATGAGATCTACATTTTTTGTGTAGTACGTTTTTGTATATCCGTTATGTTCGCCAGTTATACAAAAGTCATCCAGAATGAAGAGGTCTTCAGAGCTATTCCCAGAAAATCCAAAATATACATTTCATTTGTTATGAAAATATATTAAACATACAGTATTTTAATCAAAATCGTAAGAGCCATTTTTGAGAAAACCAAATTTTTTTAAAAAGTTCCATGTAAAGGGTATTTTGGGGTGGGGGATTTTCTTGAAAATCTTCGTGTCGCATCCTTGGAAAATACCAAACTCAAATAACCAGTTATGCACATAACAGTTTTTTAGTTTTTGAGGTATGCTACCCACAGACAGACTCACACACACAGATGTTTTTCTAAAACTGCTTTTTTTGGATTCAAGGAGTTTCAAGACATGTATTTCTGGCAAAATCTTGGTATCAAATTTTTGGGTGGGTGCAATTCAATACCTTCTCTGTACACTATGTACATAGTATGTGTAGAGAAAGTAAAAATTAATTTAAAAAAAAACTGTGTGTGTGTGTGTGTGTGTGTGCATGTGAGTGCGCGTGTTTGTATCAGTGGGCAGCATAGCTCAAAAACAAAAAGTCCATACCAAACATCAAACTTGGCATTTTAAGTTCAATATCCTTCAAGGATGCAACAGAAAGATTTTCAAGAAAATCCCTCCACCCCCAATTATCCTTTGTGGAACATTTGCTGAAAATGTTGATTTTCTTAAAAATGTCTCTTAACAATTTTGATTGAAGTACCATATGACAAAGTGGATTTTCTGAGAATAGCCTCTGAAGACACTTTATTCTGAGTGGCGTTTGTGTAACTGGTAAACTATAAGAGAACAAAAACTTATTATACCTAAAATGTGGATTTTGTTAAAACAGACAGTTTATGCTACATATCTACACTTTTTGGAGAGTTAACCTTTTCCAAGATATCCCTTGTTATTGATTTAAAGTTTGATATGCTTAAAACTTTCTCAGATGGGTAGTCATCTATTATTTCATGCCTTTTTTGTATGACTCATACCCATGAAAATAGAACTAAATTTAAATTGTTTCATATATTGATAGTTTTTAAAAAAGTTGATTCATGTTAGACTAGCATTTCCCTTCTGTTTACAAGAAAACAAATCATTATACAATTTTTAGTTCTGCATGTAAGATGCATTTGGGTTTAGCTTCACAAACTTCTCTTTGCCCCATAGTTTGTGGCTGGCTTGACTCTTTTATGTGCGTGTGTGTGTGTGTGTGTGCGTGCGTGTATGTCAATAGGCCCTACTTACACTTGAACATGTGCTGTGCTAAGTACCTGAAAATTCAACACAGTGAAAATAACTTAACTTATAGTGACATTCCATATGCCATCATGCTATTATATCTGCTTCCTTTAGTTGTTGTTAACCAACTAAAGCCAGCAAAACAATGCTTGAGCATATCAATGATCAAATCCTCAAATATTTTTGGACATAACATTGTACTATACCATTGAGCAGAATTATTAATTAAGATCATTACATAATGTACATAATGTAAGTTTGCTCCTTCAGACAGAAAAATGATCTATGAAATTGGTAAAATCTGCAAAAATATTCCAAAACTACTCTACAGAATAACAAATTTATAATAGGTACAACCCAACTTGGTAAATCAATAAACCAGTTCTATAGTTAATGATCAAAATTAAGTTTGAAAATTTGATTATAAAGAAGATGAACCACTTAAAAAAATAAATGGAATGCAATGTTATTGGTAAATTAATCTATGCTGATTGAATTTTATGATTGATTTTTTATAATATTCAAATAATTTAGAGAATGACATAGTAATTTGTAACATGTGCATAACTACTAGCCTACTGTTAGACTTACAATAAATAGAAACATGACTGCTAACACAGGTGTGATTAGCTCAAACTGTTAATTTTACTATATTATGTACAAAGGTAGATTTCAACAAAGGTGTATGCAGCCCCTCACCATCATATACCTACATGCTTGAGAATGAGAAATAGAGCGAGAGAGGTGTCGAAGCTTAGTACTTCAGTTCATTATTTTCCAACAATGTGACTCAACATTTTTTGGATCTCCTGTGATAAACTTCAAGCAAATGCGATTAACCTATATTTGGAAACATTTTTTTATTTTCTCAAAAGCAGCTTATAAAAATGTTGATTAAAATGCCAAATATTCAATATAAAATGTAAAACAAAATTTGTTCCCAACTTGGGCTGAAACACAACAGTAGGAATCCATTTATCACATCAGACTGGACAATTAGATCTGCCTCTGAATATTTATATGTTTCCTATAAACACATGTTTCACTAAACTCTCCATGAATGGTGGCATCAATTCTAAGATGTTGAATGTTTTGACCATGACATTTATTCTGGTGACAAAACTTATCACATAATTGCATTTTAGGTATTACAAGCTTAATATTCAAATTGTATAGTCTTTGTGCAGTTCAATTACAAACTAACTTTCAATCCCACTTTTTCTGAAACAGATACCATTTGTCTATTGCCTACCTGACTTCCATGAACAACCTCTTGTTCATGTAACCTGAAAGTAGATGCGACAGAAGCATGGGGTAGAAATGAACTTCATTAGCTAATGTTTTTAGGATTTCATATTTTTGACAATATAGTTGTATGCTTTATTAAATATCCTGTTTTCCTTGCATTCTATAAAACATTTAATATGTTTGTGGTTGTCCTCCATAGTCTGGGGCATATAACTAATATGCTAGCCTCCAGTTCTTAAAATTGCAGGTTCAAACCTGGTGGAGGGTTTGATTTTTTTCAAGCATATAACTCCTTCCTTTGGAAGTGAAGTAAAGCCCTTGGTCCTGTGTTGTGGATTTACAGCACTTAAAAGAACATCAAACCTGTTAAAGAGGACTTTCATACCCAAGGTAGAATGGGACACTGACAACCACAGCGATTGAAGAGCGGCTATAAATAAAACTCAATTTTTACTTTCTCTACACATACTATGTACATATAGAGTAAGTATTTTATTCTGCCTAAAAATTTGACACCGAGATTTTGGCAGGAGTACATGTTTCAGGACCCCCCTGAATCCAAAGAAAGCATTTTTAGAGAAGGTCTGTATGTGTGGACAACATAGCTCAAAAACAAAAAGACTATTCAATACCAAACTTGGTATTTAGGTATAGTATCTTCGAAGGATGCAACACAAAAGATTTTCAAGAAAATCCGCCCACCACAAGCTGCCCTTTATATGGAAAAATTTTCGAAAATTTTGATTTTCTTAAAAATGGCTCTAACGATTTTGATTAAAATCACATATATTAAAGCTATTTGCACCCCGAATCTTGAAGTTTCTGGGAATAGCTTCTGAAGACCTCTTTGTTCTGGATAACTTTTGCTGAATTTTGAATAACTGCTAAACTGTAAGAGATGGGCAAAAATGTAGAGCACGTTAAAACACAATTTATGCTATATACTTTTTTTCATGGAGTTGATCGTTTTTTAAATATTCCTTGTTTTTGGTTTCAGCTTTAAAAAACTTATACTTTTCTCATACAAGAATTTGTCAACTCCTGTCCATGCAAACAAAGGAACTTCAGTCACATAGCAACCTGGTTTTGACTATCACTTTAAACTATGGTACTCCCTTATTTCGCTTCTACTTACAAGTAAGCAAGTAATAAGACTATTTCTGCTATTTTTACTTTCTCTACGTGTGCTATGTACATAGTGTATAGAGAAGGTATTGTAATGCACCCAAAATTTTTTTACCGAGATTTCACCAGAAATACATGTTTTGGGTCCCCTGAATACGAAAAAAAAAACATTTTTAGAAAAATGTCCGTGTGTGTGTGTGTCTGTGGGCAGCATAGCTCAAAAACGAAAAGACCGTTAACAAACTTGATATTTAGGTTCGGTATCTTCCAAGGATGCAGCACAATGATTTTCAAGAAAATCCCTCCACCCCAACTACCCTTTACTTTTTTTCGAAAATTTTGATTTTCTCAAAAATGGCTGTAACGATTTTGATTAAAATATTCTATACTAAAGATATTTACCTGACAAATAAAATGTATATCTTGAATTTTCTGGGAATAGCCTCTGAGGACTACTTTACTCTGGATGAATTTTACGGAATTTTGCATAACTGCTAAAATGTAAGAGATGGACATAAACTTAGCATACAAAAAATGTAGAGCATGTTAAAACATACAACTTATGTCATATATATTTTTTTCGTGGAGTTGATCGTTTTTTAGATATCCCTTGTTTTTGGTTTCAGCTTTGAAAAACATACTTTTCTCATACAGGAATTTGTCAACTCCTGTCCATACAAACAAAGGAGCTTCAGACACATAGCAGCCAGCTTTTGACTATCACTTTAACTTATGATACTCCTTTATTTCGCTTCTACTTATAAGGAAACAAGTAATAAGACTATTTCTGCTAATTTTTCTTGATTAGCAGGAAGTACAAGTAAATAGAAGCAAAAGCTTTCTAAGAATAATTTGTTGCAGAGATGTAGAGAAAGTCATGTGGATGGAACACATCAGATTTTTTTTCTGGATTAGCATGAAGTAAATAGAAGCATAAGTGTTTTAACAATAATTGGTTGCAGAGATTTAGAGAAAGTCATGTGAATGGAACACCTCAGATTTTTCAAATATGGCTCTAACAGCTTTGATTAAAATAAAAATATTTAAGATATTTTAATGAATGTTGAAATGTGTATATTGAATTTTTTGTGAATAGCATGTGAAGACGTCTTAATTCTGAATGACTTTTGTATAGCTGGTAAACTGTAAGAGATGCACACACTTTACTGCACAAAAATTTAGATCTCGTTTAAATACACAACTTATGTAATATACATTTCTTTTATAGTTAACCGCATCCAAGATGTTCCTTGCCATTGTTTTCAATTTTAGAATACTTAACTTTTTTTAAATGAGAATTTGCCATTCATGTTTCTTTTGTTTTACTTCTGCTCATGCAAAGATAACTGAATATCGACCGCATATCAACATTTTTTAAAACATTTGACATTTAGCCTAGTGTATTCCCTTATTTGCTTTCTACTTAAAAGGAACTAAGAAATAAGACCATTTCTGCTAATGTTTATCTTGATTAGTATGAAACAGATAAAAGAATAATTTTTTGTAGGAATAGTTTGTAGATTAGGTAGAGAAAGTCATATGAATGAAACACATTGTATTTTCATAGCAAGTAATTGTTGGAACCTTTAGGCATCCATAGAGGATCAATATTTATTTGCCCTCCTTTTGCTTTGGGCTCCACAGCCATTTAAAGATTGTACAATACACCTCATTCCTAGCATACTATTTTATAAAACAGCATTTTTGTCAAAACTACATTTTCACACTTTCAAAATGCTCCAAGCATCTCTGTTTTTGTTTAAATACGAACTGAAATTTCCCAGAATGTGCAGAAGTATCAATTGTAATATTATGAATGACAAAATTATCTTAACACACACAGTAATTTTTACTTTCTCTATACATACTATGCACATAGTGTGTAGAGAAGGATTTGTATTGCACCCAAAAATTCAATACCAAAAATACAAGTTTTGAGACACTGTGAATTAAAAAAAAAAGAATTCTTAGACAAATGTTGTGTGTGTGGTTGTGTGTGTGTGTGTGTCTATGGGCAACCTAGCTCAAAAACGAAAAGTCTGTTAAAGGCCAAACTTGGTATTTGAGTTCAGTATCTTCCAAGGATGGGACACAAAGATTTTCAAGAAAATCCCCCCCCCCCAACCCCAACTACCCTTTACATGGAAAAATTTTCAAAATGTTGATTTTGTTAAAAATGACTAACGATTTTGATTAAAATATTGTATAATAAATATATATGAAAAATAAAATGTATATGTTGAATTTTCTGGGAATAGCCTCTGAAGACATCTTCATTCTGGATGAATTTTGTGGAATTTTGCATAATTGGTAAACCGTAAGAGACAGACAAAAACTTACTTAATAGAAAATGTAGATCACGATAAAACACACAATTTATGTCATATCATTTTTTCATGGATTTGATCGTTTTTTAGACATTCCTTGTTATTGGTTTCAGCTATAAAATACTTACTTTCCTCAAACGGGAACTTGCCACACCTGTCCGTTCAAACAAAGGAATTTCAATCTCATAGTAACCAGCTTTTGACTATCACTTTAGCCCATTGTACGCCCTTATTTCCCTTCTACTTACAGGAAGCAAGTAATAAGACCATTTCTGCTAGTTTTTTCTCGATTAGCATGAAGTAAATGGAAGAATAAACTTTTTAACAATAATTAATTGTAGAAATGTAGAGAAAGTCATGTGAATGGAACACAGCAGATATTTTTAATTAATATGTTGTTATAATGTAATACATAATAGTATTACATCATTATGTTATACTTTATAGTAAACTATTCCAAACAGTATCACAACAGGATAAGCTGCAGAGCAAGCAAATTCAGATAAAATTGAAGACTGTGCAAAAAAATGGTCCTACCTTCAACTTTTTTTAGAACTGAGAAAAATAGACATTAGTACACACCAAAAAATAAATATTAGTTGACACTGTGGTATAGGTATGAGTAACAGTTAAAGCAGTCATCTCAATTTTTTTCAGAGTCGAAACAATTTTACTTTGCTTTATTGTAGTTTTAATAGAATGCTCTTAAAATGTTGTTGGGCATGTTTGGCCCATTTCTGACACGCTGTCAAAATCAGCTAAATAAAACAGTCGCTCTTCTATGAATATCATTCATTACCTTCACCAAGTGAAAATGAAAGACTACTGTAATATTCAGGGAAAATTTGAGGCATGTAGTTGAGCAGTTAAAGTACATCTGAGTTTTGGCAGAGCTATAGGTCTTGGATTTTCATATTTGGTAGTAAGGAGATATGTTGACAAGAATGCATGTCTTTATATTTTCTTACAATTAATTTGGTAATAGATCATCCATAAATTATTAGTATTTGTCCCATAGAAGAGACGCCAGCATTAATCAGAATTGTTTTGCTTTTGAGGGTTAGACCGTGTTTATGCACATGCCTTCAATTGTAAACCACCAATTTATATCAAGTACAATATTTCTTTAAATATGTTTTATGTAATGAGCACAAATCATATAGGCTTTTAGATATGACAATAATACAATGGTTAGTTGATTAACATGAAGAAGAGCAGGCCAAATCCTGTTTATCTGTACAAGGAGCAACAGAGATAGTATTGTTACTAAATGCACTTGAAGAGTTCACATAACTGAACCAATAACTTGGGGGAGGCACATCTCATTGCTGAACTAGGAGGTATGCGTTAGTTTCAGCTTATGCAAACAGAAAATAAGTGATTAATCTGCCATGAATGATTGGGTTTAATTTTGGTCACAATAAGAACTTGTCAATAGGTTTTTATTATTTTACGGTTTTCAACATTTATAGTCATAGGAACAGCAATTAGTTCAAGTGTGAAAATAGTGTTCTTATTGCTTATCATGTGAGCTCCACTGTCTGCTATCCCTTCAGCTGAATTCTTTTGAGGTGCATGGTGGAATTTCAGAAAGACATCTCCAAGGCTTTTTTTTGCATCTGCTCTTGGTCGTGCAGTGTTTAGTGACTGGTCATATTCAAATAATTATTGCACTTAAGACTTGTTTTGCTAATGTCAAATTCTTCTCTTTTTACTTATTACAGCAAGTTCTGTCTTATCTAGTACTCTTATTTGTAAGGTGATTTCAATAACCTGTAAGCCTTCTATCAAATTATTCAAAGATTTGTCAGTTCTAATTTTATTTATAGTCAAATTGAAAACCAAATACAACAGCTAACAAGAAGTTATAAATCATAAGATCATGTATTTTACTATTGACTTTCTATAACTTAAGCGTAAAAATAAAAGCTAGGGACCATACAAAGGAAATGGCTCATACACTGCACAATAATGAGGCATCATGCTTTTATAAACATTAGCATGTTCAGTGTACGTAAGAGAATTGTTTAATTTTGGTCAGAAATTATGTTTCTCTCGTGGAAAAGTTTGCTCATCTCTTCACTATCTTTTCATTGATGTCAGCCATTTTTGCTTAAAATGCATAATCAAACAACTTTTTTTTTTTTACTCCTAAGATAATAGATCTATCAACAGCATTTAGCTTAGGTTTAAAAAAAAGAAGAAGAGTTGTTGTTTTTCAGACTTCACATTTGCCAAAACCATTGTACTCCTGTTTAACTTAACCTGGAGGTTATAAAACAGAACCTTCAGACTTCTGGTTAAGTTTAACAAAACCTCAGCACCTTCAGTCAAACTAAGTTTATAAAACTGGGCCTAAAAATTAAAAAACTTTACAAAGCCATTGTACTAGAATATACACACTTTAGAGTTACAGAAGAACATGCTGTGAAGATGAGCTGATTATTTGTTAACAATGTCATGGAGTAGAAATGGTGCTTGTTATTCCACAGAAAATACATGGAATAAGACAAATACCAGACATTGACCATAGTGACCATCTATATACATATGTTGTAGCAATTAAGACAGAGCTAAGCAGAAGAGAATTAAATCTGTTTATTAGGTTTGATACTTTTGGGATACAAATATCAAACTATTTTAATAACCTTTAAGTTGGAAAGTTTTTCTTTATTTCCTTCGTATGTTACAATCAAGCTTGTTAACAGGACATGCCACGTAATTTTATTTATACATTTATTAAAGTGAGTATGTACATAGTTACAACTGACCATAACCCTAGTTAGTTGACCAGACTATAACTATTTCACTATACATGTTTTATGGTATTACATACTATGTTTTATCATCTAAAATCGGATTGTTGGTCCCATGTTTTTAAACTGACCATTTCCTTTTTCTCTCTATCTTCTACAAAAATTCCCCTAATTTAGGTATCTGCTTCTGATCTTCAAAATCTTTCCAAGTACAATTTCTTTGTTCCTCAGTTACTATTTCTTATTTATTAGACTTTCTCTGCGATCCTTTGTGGCCTTAAATTGAAGTGAAATGTGATTTTCATCTTCCTTTCCCCATAGATGGGGCACATTCCTTGGATAACCTACCCCTTTATTCCCCCTAGTTTCCAAACATACAGTCAAAACCAGTCTAACTCTTTATGTTTTTTACAAATTAAAATATACTTCTTCTTCTTTGGGTCATCTTTTAGTTCCTTGTAAAATGACAGTGAGATTTTCTCCCTGATCTTGGCAAATAAGATCTGCTTATCTATATCTTTCATGCTCGATCTCACTTCCCTCCAGAAACCTCTTTCAAAGTATCCTATTTTAACCCAGATCTCCTAATCCATTTTTAATTACCAGTTCCCCGATTTTCCTCAGCCACCCATTAGATATAGAATTCAAACTTTTCTCTTGAAATGTCAGGCATTTTTTCACTAATTCTGTATCAGCTAACTCTTGGACTCAAAATAAATATTTCAGGATTTTCTCCATCATTTACCCTCTCACACTTAGCTTTCCTAACTCAATGCTTTTGCAGTATTAATGGTAAACTCCCAGAATTAATTTACATCTTAATACTAAATCCATATTACATCACTCCTCATCTATTCCCCAAATTTTCCTTTCATAACTCCATTGAGATTCAACCAAGGCAGAAAAAAGCTTTTCAAACCACTTAATATTCTCTACTGGCATTATATATAAACATTTTTGTATTACTTTCTAGGCCATTTTTCCTTTAACCATTGCATTCTTTTCTGTGTCTCCTAGCCTCCAATTTGGCTCAGCTGGCATCCAGATATGAGAACTTGTTGACAACAGAATTTCTTTGTTCCCCATGAACCATTTTTCATCTTTACATAGTTTATTCCCCTTCTTGAACACCATAATTTTAGTTTTTTCCTAATTCACCTTCAGATAATAATTTTTTTGCAATATCTGTCAATCTCACCTAAAGCTAACTTTAAGCTGATGTTGAACATACTATCAGATTATCAGCATAAAGCAACCACGGGATATTTATATTTTTTATTGTAGGCATATGGATACAAGCTTGGTGCAAATAATCCAAAATATCATCAATAAATAGAGATTAATTAGTGCTGGGCTTAATTTATAACATTGACTCAGCCCTCTCTCTTGACTCATTGACTCAGTCCTCAGCCCTGGTTATTTCCTAAAAACCACACTTGACACAAAATCTATTCTGAAAGTGTAACTGCTGTAGGATGCTGACTGCACAAGTACTTACACTCTTCTTTAACAACAATTTTAATGAAGGGGTGTTTTGGAACAGTGATACGTATGAATAGAATATTTATGAGTTGGGTTTGCAACACTTAAGTATCACTTGCGTATATTTTTCCAGACGGTTTCTCTTCTTCTTTAATTTGTACCATAGCACCTCTCTATCCATCCTATCATAAGCTTTTTCTAGGTCAATAAGTATAGCATACAATCTATTCCTTTTCTTTCCTAGATATTTATCTATCATTGTTTTAATTATGAATATATTGTCCACTGCCCTTTACTGTTGCCTACCTTGCTTGGTACCAAGGTATCCTTTTCTTCAGTCCATTCTAATATTCTCTCTCTAACATCCCTATAAAAATGTTCCAAAAATTGGACAATGCATTCCTCTATAATTATTCGGGTTTGTTTCATTTGCTTTCCTGGTATATTTGGGATGTGTAACCGCTACACCCAACTAACTGACACCTTCTCTTTAATTACATTCATAAGGTTATCATGAATATTAGCCTGTCTGGATTTTCACGCCACATATTGAAAAACTGTAGGTAGATCAATTCCTACTACTTTTTTATTTTGTTTAATACACAACCACTTTCACTGCAGAAAGTTAATAGGAGTCTATGCAACTCCTCTACATAATTATTCAAAACTTCCAGACTACTACTACCTCGTGTTTCAGTAATGAATAAACTCTGAAAATGCCGAACCCATTCATGAGACTTATGTGTGCTTTCTCCTCTCACCCTTCACACACACTGATTAACAATCTGTCAAGTTTGCTGTCCCCCGTCTGAGTCTAATTTTTGCTCTAGCTATTGCCCATTCTTGGTCTTTTTGGTCAAGTAACCCCTATATATCTCATGCAATTGCATCATGATGCCCCTGTCTATTCCATCATTTATCTCTCTGCATCTTACCACTACTGCCATAGTTCTCATCCCTCTACACTCCTCGTCAAACCAGTGATCATCACTTTCTTATTCCCTCTATGGTTTACCATCATATCACCTCCAGCCCATACAAGAGTAGGCTCACACAGCTCTGTTGCATCACTGCTTTTTGCCAAAAGAAATCAGAACGTTAATTCCATACCAGCATAGCTTAGCCATACCTGAGTCCAGCATCCCACGAAAACCATGGGCCATTTCAGGGGTCCACTTATAGATAATTAATAAACTTAGTTCCAGCTCATAATACCACCTCTTACATTTTCAAAGTTCTCATCACTTCACCAAGACACTATAAGTGGAAAATGTGAACTTGTTCCACATTTGTTTACCTTCTCAAATTTACAAATTTAATGTTTCTTCTTGCTCCATGATTCCCAATAAAATCATACCCTGGAAGGTGATATCTTCATTGCTTTCTATCCAGATCTCAACTAATGCTAACAAATACACCTTATTCAAAATTTCCCGGATAAAACCGCCTCTCAAGCCTTTATGTAACCCTTCACAATTCGAAAAACCAAGTTTCACAACCTTCCCTCTTTCCCCCTCATCCTATTGTGAGCCCGAACAAAATCTAAATACAGTCAGTTTGCTCTTGTTCCTCAACACATTATGGTGTGTTTCTGCACACAGTACTTCCTGATGTTTCTTCTCATCCACGGTGCTCCTAAATATCTCCTTCAACCTACAATAGGCTTCCCCTTGGTGTGGGTATAATGCTCGATGAATTGGACCTTGACTCAGCTGGTACCATTCTTTTAATGGTTTGAACTTGTTCTCATGTTCCATGTTTAAATTTTGATATTTTCTTTAATTTCTCTCCCCACATCATTTATTTGTTTTCCTAGCCTTTCTTCCATTCCATGTAATTTGTTCAAAATTTCTTCAAGCCCATGGTTGCCACTGGGTCCAGGATTCATCTCCACTCCAGTAATTAACATTCTGATTGCACACACTACTGCAGCAATGCTTGTTATTTCCCATGCTGAACTTCATTCTTGAACAGATTCCATTCCCCTTTATCGAACTGGTCAATTCTTGCTCTGTATATTCTATACCATTTGTTATTATTCTGCTACTTATGCAGTTTTTCAACTTCTTCCCGTAGCTCCCACACAACATAACCTACAGGCTTAGCACTCCCATAATTTTATGAAGAAAGAAAATTACATGCAGGTATAATTAGAAAATCCAATATTTTATGATCAACAGTTTGGGGAAATTTGGTAGATGCCAAAAAGGTGTTCATTATGCAAATAAAGGTAATAATAATGGCAAGGGCAAGATGATCAACTCACTACAAACCAGTTTTCAGACTTTTAAATTTTATCTTTAGCCTGTGAATATATTCTAGCCATATGTAATTTGTAATAAATAACCCAGAAAAGTTTACAAAAAATGCAGATATTCATACGAGACCCCAGATATAGACAGGACTTACATGAACCAACAAATAATTTGCAGTCATTCTAAAAAAAGGGTTTACTTCAAAGGAATAGTTTTGTTTAATTCACTTCCCTCTCCTATAAAAGAATTGCACTAGAACAAAAACAAGGTTATATCAGAGTTAAAAAAACCATCTTATTACTAACACCTCCTATACAAAGGAGGATTTTGTTCAATCAAAAACAAAACTGGTAATAATGTATTGTTGTAAGTAAATAAACATGAATATGCTAAGATATCATGCATGCAAGTAGGTTTTTGGAAACAGATATGCAATTGTAAATTATGCAAAATTAATACCTCTGACATCTCACTGTCAGAGTTATTATTTATAAATGTATTAATAAGTATCAATAAATTAATTCTTACTTCGTAGAGTTTCAGCATAGAGTCTAATCTCAAAATAGGATTAATAGATTCCAATGTTGTGTGTGGTTTTTTTTTTTTTTTTTCCTGAGGAGATTATTTTTCTTGATGGTAGACTGCATAGTTTCTTTCAAAGTGGTTGGTTACCTCGGCAGTGTGGGAATGTTGTGTAAGTCAAAGGTTTTTTTGTATTCTGTGACAACAATGTAGTTACAAAAATACTATAAAGATTACAGGAATAAAATAAGTCAGTTCTTTCCAATGCAGTACAATTCCAAAATACAACAGGATTTTTAGCATCTATTACCCCAAATTATGTCCTTCAAAATGATGATTTTACATGATAATATCCTATATAAATTCAAATAAAAATTTATCTAAGTCCTGAAAAAAGAAGGAAATTGCATAAGTTATTCATAATCATAGAAATTTAGTGCCTGAACCTGATTGAATTATTTGTAAGCAAAATACAGGGTGATTTATATAGAGCTGACACATTTCTTTCTTTAATTTAGAAAATGAATTGTGCTAGCGAACTTATTATACCTAAATTGTAGAGGAATTTTGGGAGATTATTTACCTCTATAGCAAATGTTGAAAATGTTCTCCATCCTGCATAAGGCACAACTCAACACATCGTTTCATATTACTGGCCACAAGTTGGAAAACTCTGTTGTCAATAGCTTGAATCTTCTTTATGACGTGCTTCACCAGAGATTTGTGAATAATTTTATTGCACTCCAGTTCAAAAAGCTAATGGAAATAACTGAATAGCACTGTCCTACATTTTAAGAAAACTTATAGATAATATTATTGCCAGAACATCTATCTTAAAATGTTTTAAATGTGGCAAAAAATTGTTATGGATTTAGAAAAGCTTACAGCACCCAACTTAACCTTAACTATAGGCATTCTAATGACTTTTAATAAGTCAACTAAATCAGACCACAAGTTAGGATACAAGTAGAGCATATAAACATGTACAGATACTTTGTCTAATTTAACTTGTGGATGATCTTGGAAAAAGAACTAGATCAGTTGGTTTACCTCAAGGTTCAGCCATTAGCTTATCTTATACAACATACATTTTCAAACTGAAATAATTGTTTCTTGAAAATTATATTATGTTTTATGCTAGACTCTTGTTAATCCGGCCATTCCTGCACATATGACTGTCAGATTATTGATAGTATCTGTAATTTAGTTTAAACACATAGTAACTATACTTTATTAAAACCAAAAATACATTTGTTTTCATAGAAAATTTAGTCCTAGAGTAATAAATATACAGTAATTGTGAAATAAAGTCCCAAATTTTTAGCTACCACATTGATGATAGGGAACATCGGCATGGTTTATCTTGCAATCACTTTTTAAGTATTACATCAGTCCTGCATGTATCGGATTGCATAATGTATATGTGGACATATTCTAAAAAATCTGATGTGTTCCATTCACATGACTTTCTCTAAATCTCTGCAACAAATTATTGTTATAAAGCTTATGCTTCTATTTACTTCATGCTAATCGAGAAAAAATTAGCAGAAATAGTCTTATTACTTGTTTCCTTGTAAGTAGAAGCGAAATAAAGCAGTACCATAGATTAAAGTGATAGTCAAAAGCTGGTTGCTATGTGATTGAAGTTCCTTTGTTTTTATGGACAGGAGTTGACACATTCCTGTATGAGAAAAGTATAAGGTCTTCAAAGCTGAAACCAAAACAAGGAATATCTAAAAAACGATCAATTCCACAAAAAAATCAGTAGTGTGAGAAATCTTTATGCTCTCTCCTCCTCTGTCCTCATCTTCGCTTTCATCACTACTTTCCTGCATGCTTTTGATTATTTCTTCATCTGTTAAAGTTTGGTCTATATCAAAGTTTTCTTACTTAATCACTTAGCAACATTTTCATTAAATTCTCCTCTTCTGGAATCTTGTGGAACATCATTGTACAAAATGTCAGCGATTAAGACTCTAAATTGACTGGCTCATTGCTCCAATTCTGCATCAACAGATGGGCCTCGCTTTTCTCCAGCTCTTCATTATAGGAGCATTCTCCGCTTTATCCCTTGATAGCCTTGGTAGAGTTGTTTTCTTATTCAGCAAGATTTTTTGGACACTCTGAAGTTTATGTTTTAATTCTATCTTAACTTTAATCATAAAATTAAAGTGCAACTTGGAATAAGTTTATCTATTTTTTTCCTACAGATTAACAGTTTGTTATCCTTTTCATTTATTTTATTATGTTTTGCAAGGAGACAAGAAGTGCATGTGGATAATGACATTTAATTGATTTGAAAATGTGCTGTACATGTGCTGAATCCTGGTTGTCACACTGAGAAGGAAGAGTGCTTTTATACTGCTGAAGACACATCAGAAGGATGACTGTTAGCATTCTTCGGCTCTTTTCTGCAGCTGGTACAAATGTTTTGTGGAATCACTGAGAGAATACTCCTCTGCCCATCCACACTTTCTTCTTAGCACAATATTGCACTGGTGGTTTATTTCTATCACTGTTGAAAACAATCATCAGGTTTATGATTCCCATTTGTGTTACAACTAGCCAATAATCTTACAGAGGTTCCTTTTGTTCTTGGCAGGAAGCATCTTGCAAAAGAGGGTTTCATCAGCAATGCATCAGCAGTTTCATAATCTTTTATCATGTTCCCTATCTTCTTTACAAACTTCTTCTGCATTTTTTTCTTATTCGAGCAGCCTTTCCCTGATGAGTGTCAGCTGCCACATGCCATGCTGTTTTTTTTTTTTTTTCAGTTTGATAGCCAACACTTGCTTGGTGCAAACAATTGATTGCAGCAGAGTTGTTTGTAAATACAACTGCTTTGTTTTTCTTTATTATTGTGACACTGATTAGAATTTCTTTTTTGTGTTGTTGCATAAACAGCTTGTCCTGTTCGTCATTCTCACTTTTTCACATAACCTTCTGCTTTCCCAACTTCATTTGGCTTACATATTATGGAATAATATTTTTGTTTTTGATTTCAGAAATAATTGCTCATCCAACATTGTACTCAGCAGCAGTGGTTTTCTGCAACGACCACCATTTCAATTATCTAAAATGTTGAGTTTCTGTTGGAGTTCTAGCATTACGTGTTTCCTTTTAGTAGCTAGATACTGAACTGTAAAGGAAACCACAGTTTCAATTTTAGCATTGTATAACATAAATAGCATTGTTGCATGCATCTCTTCTGCAGTTGTGGGCCAAATTTCTAAGAGGTCAGATTAGCGAGGGCCAAATTAGGGATGGTTTAGTTTATACACAGAGATTCTTATTATATACAAGTATCTAAAGAAGTAATACAGCAGAATCCTAATTTCAAAAAAAATATTCACAGGTGCATTGTTTTTTATGCATCTAGGTCTGGAATTCAGTGTCTTTAAACCAAAATGAATTATATTTAAAACTAGGAAAGCAATCAATAATTTAAAACTAAATACTTAGTGGATTTCTCTTAAGAATTTAAGTTTTCGAGAATTGCTTTTTTGCTGTGATTACTCATTTTAATTATTTAATTTCCAAGATTAAAGGAATACCTGATATATTTAGGCTTTTAACAGAACAAAAAGAGCTATGCTGAGGAGCAAAACATAATGTCTATAATTCTATATAATGGATTAATAACTTCAATTTTAAATCATAGAAATCCATTTTCCCCAAAATACCCAAATCCAGAGTTAACATCTATATTATATAACTAAATTAATACTGGGAATAAGTTCTCTCACCTTGGAAGAAATAGGAGAAGATTTTTATAAAGAAGGACTAATCAAATACACAGTTAATTTTGATGGAACATTACAGCAAAATTACTGTGAAGTTCTCTTAAAAATACAAGGTTTTTATGAAATTCTTCATTCTGGAAAAATATTCATGCTTTTAGTGTGCTTCCAGCTGCTGGTATATGGAAGTAATTTAAAAATCTTAATCTAATAGAGTTGAAGCCAATAGCACCCAGATATCTAATTGTATTGGAAAGTTTATTTTATACTCACAGAATAGATATCTTTTCCTTCAATGAAAAATCAGTATTGTACACAAGTTCAACAAGTTTATCACAAATTATCCACAACTCTTACAGAATCATTTTTGTACAGATGGGTCAAAAGTTGTAGATGGAACTGGAGCTACCTTTTGTAATGCAAACATCACATATGAAACAATAACATTAATGACTAATTTGTCTGGGAATTGGTTGCCATCAGATTTTTTGTTTATTATTTAATTTAACGTCCTTTAACCTGGCTGGTCATATTGGACAATGAATGAAATTGGTGAAATGATGCTCAAATGATCTCGGGGTCCATAGAGTTAAAGTTACTCGACATTTGTCTTCTCAGGATAAGGGAAAACACTGAAAAAAACCTTATCCAGGTAAGTCACCCTAAGCGAGGTTTGAACTCACAACCTTTTGAATGTGAGGCAGACACGCTACCACCACACTACCCAGGGGGCAACAGATTTATTATTCAACAGGGTTGCAATGCAAATCACATCATCTGTATCCAAAGCATTTATACTCTTGTTGCTTCCCAACCCAACTCTTCCAAGCCTTTCTCTTTCATACCACTTCTTATATCATCCATCAGGTCTTTCTTGGTTTATCCCTCTTTCCTCTCCTTGGTCAAATCCATTCTAAATTCTGTCTTGGTAATCTTGTATCTAGCACTTTATGTATGTGACTATACCATTGTAATTGCTTATGGCTCTCACAAAACATAATAATGTATCACAAACTTTCATCCCTTGTCTAATGATAGCGTTTTGAATTTTTGTTAGTTTAGAATGTCTAGTGGAAAGCCTAAAACAATCCATTTCTGTGGAAAGTAGCGTAATCACAGATTCATGATAATGACATGTTTCTACCCCATATGTTATATATTTATTATAAGTTTATAGATTTGTAGTTTTATTTTCACTTATTATCTTATCTCACAAAACACCATTTACCATGTGATCCATCTTTCTGTAATCTATATTTTATGTCACTTTCCTGGTTGCAGGCTCAGTCAATTTTTACCCCTAAATATTCTCATTCCTAGCGTCCTTTAATACATCCCATTACATTTTCCAAACCCAAATATTTCATTTCCTTACCACAAGACATACTTAGTTTCTTAGCATGGCATCCTTCGGAAGGAAAGTAAAGCTGTTGGTCTCGTGACATAGATTTATGATACACAAAAGAATCTCAAGCCTGATGAAGAGGCTTCTGAGCAAAATTAAGCTATCTTTCATGCCCAGTATAAAATGGGATGCTGAGAACCACAGCTGAGCGTCCATAAAACTCAATTTTTTTAAGAGTTTCTTCATATCCATTTTAATCCCCATATATCTTCTATAATTTTTCTACTCATATATTCCAAGTCATCGTACAAACTGTTAACTGCACATAAAAATATAAATTGTAGAATTTCCAATAGGTGCTCTCATACCTTTACAGTTAAACTTCCAATTTTATAAAACTGGTAGGTATCTTTTAAGTAAAGCTAGAAATAAACTACACCCTTGAGTTAAACCTTTTTAGTTTTCACCAGTTCTAGTCCAATGTTAAGTTATTTACTTTTGTTTCCACGACATAACTTTTTGCTGCAAAAGATTGTTAAAATGTTTCATCCAAGAATTTAAATAAACACCTCCAAAATTATTTCCATTTTTATTGTTCCATCTTAATTTCTTTAAAATATTCCAAAATTTAGCAGGTACTTTTTTTTCCTCCAATATAATTTTGCACTACATGGCATGTTTGTTGGCAAAATATTTTCTTTTTATCTACAACTTGTTTTCTTACTTTGACTGTATTTTTAAAATTCTATTCTGTCTTCATTGCCCTTAGTATTCATCCATTTAATGCAAGCATCACCAACTTGCTTGGTTTTGTTCCACAGCAAATAGTCTTGCTCCATGCATGCAGTGAGTAAACATGTGACAGCAGGGATTGTCTCTCTTTTATGTGTAGTGTGTCAAATTGAATTAAAATGAGTATTATTTATGGATGTTCTTTAAATGCTGTGGTTCTCATTGTCCCATTCTCTATTGGGTGTTAATTTTGCTCAGAGGTCTATTGGTCAGGTTTGAGGTTCTTTTATGTGCCCTAAATCTATCACATGGGATCAATGGCTTTACTTTCCTTCCAAAGGAAACCATGTTTAGGAATTTCATGCCTGAAAAAAATCCATTGCCCTCCGCTGAGTTTGAACATGTGACCTTGGGGACAAGAATATTACCCCTAGACCACGGATGGCAACTTATTGTGTGTCAGTGTATATCAAGCAATTCCAACATGCAAACCATCAACTCTTACATTTATGCTGCCTAAGAGGATTCTCTCTTATAATAGATAGTGGCAGAACAGGTGTATTTTTTGGGCAAGGTTCTTATCTCAGAATATTCAATTTGCAGCATCATTATGCAACTAGATGCAAGTGAGTATGACAGTTACCAAGGAGAAGAAGTTTTTTTGAAATTGTGTTCCATCCCAATTAGTTATCAAGATGTCTGTACATATTCACTACTATAAATGTGAAAGTTTTTCAAAACAAATGAATTCTCATACTGTTGGCGATATAAAGTGATTACAGAGGTATTAAGTTAGGGAGCTTTTTGTTTTATTATGTTAATGCTATAATAATTAAGGAGTGTTTTTTTAAAAAGTCGATAAATGTAAAAATGTAATTGTTTGAGGGAATGCAGTTTTTAAATCTCATATTGAAGTACTGCTTAAGTAAGATAACTTAACCTTTACACTGCATCGTAATTGCATAAGCAAGATAACATTTACCTGCTTTTTTAAGCATGATTCTATTGTGTGTTTGACTTTTCTAAAATGCATTTGTTTTATAAGAGAAGAGGAACAAATTTTCCCAGTTTTTTCAAAAGTACAATGCACAATGTACATAGTGGATAGAGAAGGTATTGTGTTGCATCAAAAAATTTAATGTCGAGATTTCACTGGAAATGAATGTTTTCATTTTCAAGAAAATCTCCCCACCACAAACTATCCTTTACATGGAAAAATTTTCAAAACTTTTGATTTTCTAAAAAATGGCTCTAATGATTTTGATTAAAATCCTATATATTAAAGATATTTACATCCCAAATATAATGTATATCTTGAATTTTCTGGGAATAGCCTCTGAAGACGTCTGTTCTGGATCAATTTTACCGAATTTTGCTTAAACTGTTAAGATGTAAGAGATGTAGATCTCATCAAAACCACAATTATGCCCTTTACGTTTTTGTTGTGGAGGTAACTGTTTTCGAGATATTCCTTGTTATTGGTATCAGTTGTAAAGTACTCATACTTTTTTCAGACAGAAAATGTCTGTTTTCCTTTTGTTATACTCCTGGTCAGCAAGGAAGTGATTTGCAATCACAATCGCATAATGACAGTTTTTAAAACACTTGACTAATCACTTAAGCACAGCATAGTCCTTTAGTTCCCTGCTACTTAAAAGGAACTAAGTAATTAGAACTTTCTGCTCGAGTTTATCTCAATTAGCATTATGTAGAAAGAAAAATAACTCCATGTAAGAAGTTTGTATGTAGAGCAACTAGAGAAAATAATGCGAGTGTAAGACAGATTTTTACCTTCTCTAGCTCCGTATGTACAATGTACATAGTGATAGAAAAGTATTGTAGTCCACCCAAAAATTTGATGTCTAGATTTCACCAGGAATACATGTTTTGGAACCCTCTGAATCCAAAAAAAGCATTTTCAGAAACAGGTCCGTGTGTGTGTGTGGGCGTGGGCGGGGGTGGGTGTGTGGGGGTGGGGGTGGGTGGGTGCGCGCGCGTGTGTGTAATAGCTCAAAAACAAAAAGACGATTAAATAGCAAACTTGGTATTTAAGTTTGGTATCTTTTAAGGATGCAACATGAAGATTTTCAAGAAAATCCCCCCACCCCTAGCTAACCTTTACAAGGAAAAAACATTTTAAAACATTTGACTATCACTTTAGCATAGCACATTCCTTTAGTTCCCTTCTACTTATAAGGAACTAAGTAATAAGAACATTCTGCTAATGTTTATCTCAATTAGCATTGTGTAGAAAAAAGAATTCTCTTTTATAAGAAGTTTGTAGAGTAGCTAGAGAAAGTCATATGAATGTAACGCATAAGAATTTTTATGTTGTCAACATGAATTACAAAGGAGGGTTAGCTTTCATTTTACACAGACATGCCATAATGCAATTATACTATGACATAATGTTTGATAAGCAGAAGTGCAAAATAGCAACAGACATTATTGAAATACAAAACAAAATATTGACTACAACAATATCAAATTGAAATCTATTGATCACTTTCAAGGATGTGATAAAACTTCTGCTTCTTTTGGTATGTTAAAATACCTAAGTTTTAAGGCATTCTTTTTCTTTTACTTGTTGATCATGTTCTTTTTATCCAAGGTTTTTCTTACTTCCTGACTGCAGTTTCTGGATTTCTGACCTTAACCTCTACAGGTCTTCCCTTATAAGAGTCCAATACTGACAACAATAACTTCTTAGGCTTTTCATAAGTCATTACTTGCTGAGCAGTTATTTTGAAAGTCATCTTAAATTGAAGGGCTTTAAGTGCCTGGGACTTAAAACCCATCACATCCCAATCTTTACTTAGTATTTTGTTGATGTCATGTTGTTTCAGGATTTTATAGTATTCAATTGGTGAAAGAATATCTTTCTTTTTACAGTAGCTTTTTTTGCACTTTGTCAAGAGGCATAAGAGGGTCACTGGATAAGTATTGAGACACATTGTTGCTGTGTCGAAATAGCTGACTTATTGGTAATGCAATTATAGTACCTAGAGCATTGTTGCATCGTTCATTTTTCCTCATTTCATGTTTTAAGTCTGGAAAGTGTAAATGTTCTTGCAAGTGTAATAGAGATTCAGAGAGAGCATTTTTGTGCAATGATCTTGTATAACTTCAAATAGTGCTTAAATGAAATGCAATCATTTGAACATTTGACGGGAGCTTTTGGGGATTATTCACATACCTCTAGGTTCCACTGGTTTTGAGAATTCAAGTGGGGGGGGGGGCAATCTCTTAAAGATGAAGGGAATAGTGGCAGACCAACAGCAGTAGTGACTGAAAAAACATCACCATTGTGGAAACAATGCTTAGGGAAGATCCAGGACTAACCTATAAGGATATTGAACTGGCATGAGTGATTAGCTCACTAAGTGTTTCAACCATCCTTCATGAACACCTTCATTTAAAAAAAATGTCTTCAAGATGGGTGCCCCATAATATATCTGAAGCACAGAAGTTCCATGGGGTGAAATGGTGTCAAGAAATGCTGCAAAGATTTAACTGTGGGAAGTCTTGCCATGTTTCAGAATTGTTACAGGTCAATCCTCCATTTGGGTTTTCCCATATAACCAACCACCTGTCAAGGTCAAGAAAGCAAGGCATGTTGGAGAGAAAATGGTTGCTTCTTTCTTCTCCACAAGTGGTCACTTGGCAGCAGTTGTGCTTAAAAATCAGAAAACTGATACTGCAAAATGGTACATAAAAGTTTGCCTTCTGAAAGTGTTAAAAAAAATCCAAGAAAAGCGACCAAAAACAGGACTAAGGGGCATCATGACAATGCATCAGTTTACATTGCTAATATAACAATGGAGTTTCTGCAAGGAACTGAGGTCATGGACTCATCTACCCTATAGTCCTGATCTAGGACCATGTAATTTCTTCCTGCTGTCTATGGTGAAGAACCGGTTTCAAGGTAACTTGTTTTCTAGCATTGAAGAAGCTGTTGCAGCGTACAAAGAGAAGTTATCTGTAATGTCAGAAACTGAGTGATGTGAATGCTTTCAGAAGTGATTCAGGAAGATGAAACACAGCATGCAGTGTCAGGGAGAATGCTTTGAGAAACTGGGATAAATAAAATGTTTTTATGAGTATTCATTATTTGCTGTCTTAATACTTATCCAATGACCATCGTATAACTGTGATCATGAATAGGAAAATAAGTCTCAGTTTATTAAATTGCCTCTTATCTTCCATGAAGGCCATTAATGAGCACTCATTACTGTATTTCTATGTTGACTAGCATAAGAGTTAGAAAATATATTAATTTCATTTGGACTATTTTCTGGGTGGGACACCTCAAGGTTTCTAAGAAAACCCACCAGAGTTGTTGATATGATAAAAACTGAGTGCCCTCTCACGAAGCCTCACATGGCTCCTGGGACCCTTTTGTGCCTCGTAAACTAGGCTTCCTTCAATGGTCCCAATAAATTGAACCATGTCCCTGATATCTGTCTCTCTTATATCCCATGGCGCCAAAAACAAGAAATTCAGGGTTACATACCTGCTAAAAGCGAATGCGGTGCATTCACTTAGAATATGCTAGGAGGTTTCAAAATCCATCCCAAATTTCCTACTCATGGGATCCTCAATCACCCCATTATGCATAAGTGCCTTCTCAGAGTGTTGTGTCCAGTGAGATGGCCAACAATCACTCTGAGCCTGGTTCTAGTAAGGTTCAAAAGAGTCTGGCTCAGTATGCTGTCCAGCTCAGGAATAAAATCATGGGCCTGTCTGACCGTATTTTGCTTTTTCCAAATCTCAAAATGAATCCTACCTGGCTGGAAACACCACCATATATGCTGGGCTTAATTATATCTGGCCCCATTTCTCCTCTCATTAGGGAGATATGACACCTCTCCTGAAGTCTAATCAGAATCAGTGAATGTCCTTTATGAGGTAGTTTAAAACTCCAGTGCGCAATTACTCTTGCAGCCTCCTTAATAAATACATCTTCATAGGAGGCCATGATACAGTTTAAAATGATCGGACTGATACCTCAATCTTCTAGACTTTTTATTATTATTATTATTATTTATTCAACCCGTAGATCATTACATAATAGGTCCAAGAAAACATGGATACAATTTGTGACAGTACAATAATGCTTATAACTACTATTTACAGTAGTACAGCAGTACTTACAGTTATTAACGACTATGAGCTTAATCCTGTTATGATACATCATATTGAACAATTAAACAAGCTAACTATCCAATTATCTTAAAACTATAATTTAAAATATTTACAATCTTATTTCAGTGGCTAAAATAAAACATTATTATTTATTTAAGAATGGTACTCAGAGTCATATGACTGCACTCTCAATGCCTAGAAAAACTGCCATGGCCAGTTCTCTACAGCCCAGCGCTCAGTCTAGTCATCTAATCTGATGGAGCACTGATTCTGTGGACTTGCCTGGCTGTTGTCACATTGCTGAGGATGTGTGGGTCTGTCAATCATTATACCATCTCTCAAAAATCTATCCACTAGTCTTTCTGAAACCTACTACATGAAGGACATCAGACTAAGGGGATGAAAATCCTTAAATATGCAGCATGACTTTCTGCCCAGCCTAGGTATAGAACTACCTTGGCCCGCCTCCAGAGATTTGAAACATACCTCTTGGCAAGGCAGGCCCTGAAAATTCTCACTAGGTGAAAAGAAATAATTTCTCAGCCCTCTGCAAGAGAACCAGTAAGATCTCATCCTAACCCACGCTTTTATAGGGTTGAAAAGTGAAGACAGTCAATTTAACTTTCTGAAGAGTCACTATCTCAGAGGCCACATGTCAGTCTACCTGTGAAAGCTTGCATGCCACTTCTTGATCCAATTGCTGATCCTGGAAAGTGGGTTTCAAAAACAGCCTCAGGGTCTCCCCCTCCGATTACATTTTAGCATTCAAGAGGCCAGCCTGTTCCAAGTAATTTCTGCAATTTAGCAGCACAGCACAGATAGGCTTTATAAGCATTATAAAGCCTATCTGTCTTTAGCTTAATGACCCTAAAAGAGTTCCATCTCAACCTGTCTTTTGCCTGTACCTCCTGCGGGAGAGGGCAGTTCCGTTTATAAGCAGAGACTGAGGTATTAGTGAAAAAGATCACATAGCACTCCAGGTCCTCTTGTGTTCCTCAGCCTGATCTGGGGGTCCATTATCAAGCCCACCCTCAGGACCCCCTGTAAGGAGTCCCAATTGATCCTCCCATGGTTCCTGTAATGACAGTCCTTTCCTTTCCCTCAAGATCAAAGCGGATGTTCATGTGGTTGGATAAAGAGAGTTCCAGACTAACCCTCCAATCCCAAAGGACACGTGCCAAGTCTAGGATCTCCTTCCTCTGAAAATGAACAAAGGTGGGAGTGCCCCTCTGATTCATGATTGCCAGATCCATAAAGTTCAGGAAATTGAGTAATGCCTCCCCTCTGCCATTGTCTGTATGCCAATCATTATGATGGGCATGGGAGTTGCAGCCAATCAATATATAGAGGTTTTTACTCTTGCAGTAATCCACAAGATTACTGAACTCCTGAGGAGGTGGAGGTTCCTCAAAATCATAAGGGAAATAGGCTGAGTAAACCACCACCCGCCCACCTCAAACCTCACCATGACTGCCACCAGGTCCCTTGTTAGAAAGCCTGGTAGAGCCCATGTGTTCCTCTCTTGTCAAGACACATGCTCTGGTTTCTCATTGGCTGAGGTGCTGAAGATAGAAAAACCCTTTAAGTTTAGCCTTATAATATAACCTTGCCATAGCCAAAGTTCCAATATTATGGTGACCTCCAGTTCCTGCCTTTTTATGCTGCTGGAGGTTAGTCTGAATGAAAGAAATCATTTTGCCTTCTATCCCACACACATAAATGCTATCCCTTACAAGACCTGTTCTAGAAACATAAACCCAGCCCTGCATAAGGAGACATCATGGGAAATATATTCCCTTCTAGCTTTAGGGTGTTGTGCTTCCCTGTTTGTTGAGGGGGAGTCTGTTTCCCTCTACCTCTTTTGAAGGAGTTGGAGAGGCCAGGCAGAGGCCTCACAGAGGTTTCTGGAAGAGAGACCTCACCTTCTAACATGGGTTGTGCCAGTAGCTGGCCTATCTCCTCCGCCTTTTCTTGGCTCCTTCGGGAGCCTTCTTTTTCTTTAGCTTTAATGTCCTGACTACCTTAATTGCCCCCAGAGTACTTAAGGCTTTAGCATAAGGTGGCTTTGTCTGCTCCTTCATTTCTCCAGGAATTGAGGACACCACCTCCATGCTTAGCTGCAGAGATGGAGTTCTCTCTTTTGAGTAAAAACAATTTTATCAATTTATTCTACAACTACATAAATTTTACTTAATTCATAATACATATAAAAAATTATATAATTGAACAATTTCAGATTACATCGAATTGCACGATAAATAATTTTAGTGTAAAGCCTAGCTTCTACTACAACTTCAAAAGGTCTCTCAGGGTCCCCAGAAGGGACCAGTGATTGTTTGGAACTGCATATCCCAATGTTGTTCCCATGACTAGCAAGGGATATCTACGGTCCACCCAGACAGAGCCCCACGTGTCTGGTAAGACTAAGGTCAGGTATCCCAGAGGCTCTGTTAATGGGGCATCTCCTATGTGCCACACGCCCCTTCAGCACAGGTCACCTAACAACTTAGGGTTGGGGAGGTGATTTGCGGTTTTCTATTAGTTATTCGGAGACAGCTTGAGCAGAGAGTTGATGGTCAACTGACTCTGCCATTCAGGTCCCAAATATCCACCACCTGTTGATGCGTCCAATACCCAATCAACATCAGGGTTAAGGACTTGCAGGCTGCTATAAACCACTCCATAGGCCGCCCCCTCCCCCCTGCTGCGAATCCAACAAGAGTTACTTGGTTATATCCTTTCGGTCCATCTGTTTCAAGCCAAATATAAAAAGCAATCCTTTTCTTTGTGTTTGGGAATGAATCATAATGCACAAATTGTCTAGCCAAACCTGTCTTAAATAGAATACTTCACCTACTTCTGTTGTATATCAAAACATTCTTTAATCACATTTTGATTTTCCTCCTTCATTACTGCATAGAACTTTTTGCAGAAAACTCTTTCATATTATCATTAACAGTGACATCATACATTATTATTCTCCCTTCAGGTCTTTCAGAAGTAAAGCGCAGTTAGCATTTACCAGCCTTTGTTTAGGTGACTGAGAGCAAATATCCAGTTTTGCAAAAACTCATAGTTTTCATCACTATAACATAAGCAAACACCAGATTTTGGCTAAACTGTTTCAACAGGTCTTGGAATGTCTTTGTGTTGATAGAAACCATTTAAATGTTTCAATGAATACTGCATTAATATCTTAATCTTTCTCCATCCCTTTATCATTCAAAATGTCCTCATCATGCAGACCAAGTATTTCACTATTAGATCTTTTTCTTGTTGTACCATACTGTGCTGCCAGATTCATTTAAGGCATTATTTAAGAGATCATAAAATGCTATGTTTGGCAATAAATTTTCATCACTTACTCCATATAGTCAGTCCTATTGTGTATTTCATTTCAAAAATATCTATGTTCATTTTAACTATATTTTAAAGAATGGTTTCAAACTTTTAATAATCCTTCTAAACTTATTTTTAATTATTATTGAAACTCCTCTAGCAGCTTGTTTATTCTTTGGCGCTGCATTATAAAATTGTGTGAATATTTCTAAATTTTCTATTCCATTTCCTTTCTTCTTGATTTAAACTAATAATATTATGTTATGATTAAGATTTTCTAATTCATGTCTAACATCCCCATGTTTGTTGGATATTCCTTGAATGTTTCATGTACCCAGAGGAATTATCCATTTCCTTAGTTAATGTGAAACCAGTTGGCTTAAATACTTTGGACTTCTAGCTTGGAATTTTTTTTGTAGATTAGGGATTTGATCTAGCACATTAACTCCTAACTTGGAGGACCAGGTAATTTTTATTTGAGGGCATGCAGAGCATAATACACATGCAGTGCATGCCCTAAATAACCGCTGTGTAGTTGCCATTAAATTATTTGAACAATTTTTATATAATACTGCACGTATGTTCTCAGTATTAATCTTAGATTGCAGTGCTGTATACACACAACATGCAGCTACCTGCAAAAATGTTTTGTATAGCCTGCAGGCATTCTGTGGTGGAAAGAAGCCCTTGGATACTTTACAAAGGGAATGAAGATGGAGTGGAGAAAACTGGATGTTCCCACTCACAGAAAAGCTGCAAGTGAAACTGAATGCATATGAACTGTTAAACACATTTTCATGCTGGTTTTATAGCACTTTGCCATGGTCATTCTAACACTGAGATTTTTTTTGGCAGCACCTCCTCTTAGTTCCATTCAAACAGTCATTCAGTGTTACATCCTCTCACCATTTTGCTCTGAAATTTCATTAAATATTCTATTATCTTAGTAACTTACTTTAGTGCTTGCTGAAAGAAAAGTGCTAAATTTAATTATGTGTCACAGTGAAGTAAATTCATTTTTGTTTTGAAATAACCGAGTCAAATGAGATGCGTCAATGTAACTTAGGAAATCTTAAAATTCAATCTTTTTAACTGTTGAATTACAAGGACATACAACTAATTATTTCTCGGGATAGACCAGTGCCTCAATTAAGTAGCAATAAGAAAGGATTCAGCCATCATTTCAGTACAAAGCTTATGACACAGGTTTTTGGCCCCAGTAGCCATAGTTATTTGTGTGTTTCACATTGATGTTCTGCCATGGGTTCGAATCTTGCTATGGGCATGGATGTTTATAGAGTAGTGTGCTTCATGTTTGTGTACTTTCCAAGTTATTCTCTCCTCCTTTTATATATATATGAGGGGGGGGGGAGAGGAAAGGCTTTTTGGGACCCGAATAACATACATGAGCTTTCAACCATGTAATATCAAATAGGCTCCAAGAACTGTTACCCAAATTGCATAAACTATGCTATCTCCTCATAATACCAGTAATGACAGCCAGTGTTGAATGCTCGTTTTCCAACCTGAAACGTATTAAAACACATAGTTGAATTGTAATGAGAGAAAGCTGTTGTGTGGACTTGCTGTCTTGAGAAAAAACTATTAAAATCAATGAGAAGAAATTCACCCTGAGCTTTTATGATTCCTTTATTGAAGAGTTTGTGAAAAAAGAGCGATAGTTGGAGCTCATAAATATATGGTAGTTTCCAGCTTCAAAGTGATCTTTTTGAACATTTAGATATTTAATAACAATAATAATAATAATAATAATAATAATATATTCAATGTTCAATTTATTAAGTAGAAATTAGAATAATATCATAGTACATGCCTTTCACTTATGTTCATGCTTCTCAACTGCTCTCTACAAGGCAGCTGCTGCTAGTTTTGGTCTGCCCCAGGTATTTTATTTCTCCAGTAGCTTCCATATCTGGTGAGTATTCCCCTATCTGGCCCTTGGGGAGGCACTCAATGAAAATCTAGAATTTCACATGGGTACCATCTGATCTGTTATTAAACTTTTCAAAAATAAAAAGCTTCTCGTAATGTCATTTTCTCCAACTTGGGGTGTAATGCCAAGTCTGTCATCCAGTAAATTTAACAAGAACTTACAGGTATTGGTTGTTGAAGTCTATTATTAAACAGGCTGAACCAGAACTCCACCAAAAACTTGCAGTGGTTGTTCAGGGATACCTTCCAGGTATTATAAGGAATAAGGTAACCATGATCTCCGGGTACTCATTCCAGAATAATTGCATTTCGTTCGGTTTCTTGCCCCAATTAGTTTTGTATCGTATTGCACTGAAAATATAGCACAACAGTGGAAATGTCAACAGTATGCACTCTGTCTTGTTTGTGAACAATTTGTTTCCATTCAGTTGTACATGCTGTTGATAAAAATAGAGGCCCTTATAACTCATTGTACTCAAGTTTGTATTCATATTGCTCAGTTCTGTTTAGGGTTTTTTCTTCAGATTAATGCGTTCACAGTAATATACAGTAGTATGAATAGATTTAATGATTAAAGGTTGGCTAATATGTACCTTATGAATGGGTTCACTGAATACAATGGAAGAGCAGCACCACAACCCTATGCTGAGCTGTTCCTGCACTGATGGCATTTGCATCACAATCCTTTTTTTTTACCTTTATACATGGGCACCTTTGAGAACTGAAAATGCAGCCTAATTTGTGCAAAAAAAAAAAGTGTTATTGGAGAGCTGAGAATATATTATGTCTACTTATATACAACAGAAAAAAAGCACATTACAATATCCCAGAATATTACATCAGGGTGAAAGCAAGTTAAGGTTTGATGCAATGGTCCAGAAAAATGCACGCGCACTCCCCTCCCCTTGAAACACATCTGCAAGTGCAGATAGTCCCTCCAGTGATATACCAAGTTTTTTAATTTACAGCAATGTAATAAAAGCATAATACTTTGATCAGCTATCCTGTATTATCAAATGTTGCTTGTGCTGCTGCTACCTCACGATTTGCTTCCAGCATTTAATAGCACAAAAATTGAAGCTCTTAAAGGAGAAATTGGCATGCAGTGTTATGTAATATAATGTAGGTCTATGTTTTCATGATTTTTGAGAAATTTAAGGAACCCCCTCCATTTTCCTTTACTATTTCAGTTCTTAGATCTCAATATCCACTTTAAATTTTCCTCATTTGTGTATATGTAATTTCTTTGGTTTTAAAATGCTTTTAAGAATGCTCTAATTATGCGACCGCATGTGACTTGTGGTGGACAAAGCAGTGCAGGGGCAGGTTTTCTTCAGGTTTTCTGTTTCCCCCACCATTGCATTCCACTGGTATTCCATCTTCACTCCATCTATCACCAGTGTCATCGCCTGCAGTGCCACAAGTAGTAAAAGCAGGCACTAAAAAAAAAAAAAATGTTGCCTTCTTTTATTTTTGAATGACTGTTTAAAAATAGTGGAATTATATGCATTAGAACTAACAGAAATGTTTCTGATAACACTTTTTTGGCCAACGTACATTTAGAACGCTCCTTTTGTAGTGAAAGGTGGGGAGGTTTTTTTTTAAAATCATGTCACATCCTTGGAAGATATAGACTTTACCTTTTTGAGTGATGCTCTTCACACACATGTAGGAGACACACACAAGAATACACAACTTTTTCTAAAAATCTAATATGTTCCATTCACGTGATTTTTACTGCTTGCTCTTCTTATAAAAGAGAATTCTTCAATCTTTTTCATGCTAATCGAGAAAAACATTAGCAGAAATGAACTTACTACTTAGCACTTGTAAGTAGAAGGAAATGAGGGAATGCAGTAGGCCAGAGCTATAGTCAAATGTTTTTTTAAAGCTGTCATTATGTGAAGATGTTGAAATTTGCTTTTTTTTTTTGCATGGCCAGGAGTAAAACTAGAGAGATATGAAACAAATGAGAACCTTCTGTTTAAGAAAAGTGTAAGTGTTTTAAAATTGAAACCAGTAACAAGGAATATCTTGGAAATGGTTAACTCTACCAAAAATTGTTGTGTGTTTCATTCACATTACCTTCTCTCCTGTTTTACTAACAAATTTCTTAGAAATTATTGTTCTACTTTCTACTCCATGGTAATTCAGATAAGCATTAGTATAATGATCTTATAAGTTTCTTATCAGTAGAAGGTAACTAATTGAATACTCTGTGTTAAAGGAAAGGGCAAATGCTTTAAAACCTTTTGCTATGCAATTGTCATTGACATTTGCTCTTTTGCATGGTAAGGAATAAATCAAATGAAACACAGACTACTTCCTGCTTGAGAAAAGTATGAGTATTTTTAAATTGAAATCTATAACAATGAATATTTCAGAAACAATTAGCTGCAGTACAAAAATGTAAAAGATTTAAATTGTGTGTTTTCACGAGATCTTTTTTTTTTTTTTTTTTTTTTTAAAATCTCATATGGTTTACCAGTCATTCAGAATGAAGATGACTTCAGAGGCTAGTCCCTTGAAATTCAAGATATACATTTTATTTGTCATTTAAATGTCTGTAATATACAGTATTTTAATCAACATTATTAAAACCATTTTTGAGAAAATCAAAATTTATGAAATTTGTTCTATATAATAGATAATTTGGGGTGGGGAGATTTTCTTGAAAATCTTTTTATCACATCCTTGGGAGATGCTAAACTTAAATACCAAAGGATTTTCTTTTTTGAGCAATGCTGCACACACACACACGCCCACCCGCACGTGCACAGGCACACACATGCACTCACTCACACACACACACACACACACACCTTTTACTAAAAATTCTTTTTTTCTTCAGCACTCCTCAAAACATGTATTTTGCTGAATTCTTGTTATCACATTTTTTGGTGAAACACAGTAACTCTATACAATGTACGTAGTTACTGGTAGAGAAAGTAAAAAGTAGAATCAGGGAGTTTCAAAACGATTATCAAATGTTTGCTAGAGTTGCAGTACTTCTTTTATTTACAATGGTAAGGAATGAGAAAGAAAAATTCCTAAAGGAAAATGCCAACAGATTTAATGAAACATATTCGTATATTTAGAATTCATGGTAAACTGAAGCTATAAAACCTATACAGCAGAAACAATATCATCTTTTCTAGGTTAACCATTCTGCTGATTAACCAGCACTATTTTATTTTATTATGTAGTTAATGTTACATTTTGTAAAAGTTAAGTTATTTCAGAAACAAATGTCTTGTGTCCTGAATATATGTTTGCAGGTAGTTTGAGCATGTTGTGTATAACACCTTCGGTATTCCAAAAATTCTAGAACAAAGTGCACTTCAACAATAATGGAACAAAAGTCTTTACGTTATATTGCTTCCTGTGGGAACATGGCAACACGTTATAAAGTCAAAAGGTTGCTCTACTTAACTGTTAGTTTTAAATCACAAAGTGGTAATGTAGTCAGACAATAGTAATTATCATAATGTACTGTTATTGTCTAGTGATGTAAGTAGCTAAAATTGACAAAAAGGGATTCGAGTTAGTAAACAAACACACTTGTATTGATTTTACAGAACAAAAGTGTGTTACCTCTTACTGCACACCCTGCCCCATGGATAGCAAACTTTTTTTTTCTTAAAAAAAATAAAATTTAAGTACTGGGTTATCAGCATAGATCAGAATAGGTTTCATGGCTCTTTACTGGCCAGCATGCTGCTTACAATGCTTGTTGAATGGGTGACAACATGTCCACAGTAAATATACTACAGTTTGTGGCATAAGTTATTTCTGACAAGAAAACAAAGAAACAAAAAGTAAACACTTAAAAAATAAAAGTACTCATATGTGTAGCAAGATGTTGGAAATGTACTCCCCTTTGTTGTTCAAGCATTTCTGGCACCTGCTTAGGAAATTGACTGCAGTTTCCTCTAAGAAATAGCAGCAATTTCTTGATGAATGTTAATTTTAAATTTCTCTAAAGTGTTTGAATTTGTTTTATAAGTTTTCTCTTTTAATTCCCGTAGAGACAAAAATCACAGCCGGATTAAATTGGGGTAGTGGAGGGACATTTTCAGATTCTGTATGGATGTGTGAATCATAAATTAATATTAATACACACTGTATTACATCGTATAGTAAACACATGCCAGTTTGAAGAGATCAACTCACGCTTCACTGCCAACTGACTAGCTAATAGCCTGAAACCTATTCTGCACTATGCTGATCACTCAGTAGCAGTGTTAATGTGTTTAGTCAGATTTTTTTTTTTCTTTTATGTAAATTGCTTATTAAAGCTGTTTATATTAAGAAGGAAGGATTATCCATCACTTTTGGTTAACCGTAAACCTTTTGTTCTCCATTATAATGGTTGTTTGGATTTTACTGCATAGTGCAGGTTTAAGGCCGTTAAAAGCATGTCATTTATGTATGTAATTTATCTTTTGTTAAAATAAAGAACATGTAATGTAATTTCACATTTATTTTATCAGTACCATGTGAAGAAATATAGTATTTTCTGTAATGTCTTATAAAATTGTGTTGAAACACATCAAGATTATTACTTGGGTATATTTTTAAAAAAAATTGCAGCCTGCAGTCTTGTTAAGTTTAATACCATTAATCAAGTATTTGAACCCAATTAACTTAGCTGCAAAATCTAATTTGTACATGCATGAGCCATACATTAAAAGGGATTTGTAAAAATGGTAGTGTTAATTATCTGTAAAATGCTTACAATTGGTGAGACAAAGTGTGCATTTGGAAAATTAATAATGACAGTTTTCTCCATGTTGTCCACAGGTGAGGTACAAAGAAAAACATGCCCGCATCCAGGTTTTAACCTTAGGAGATTCTTTAGAGGCATATTTACCTTCATTGAAAACTATGATTTTGGATAGAAAGTACAGACATTGTGACCTCATATGTAAACTGGATAAATTAAAGCAGTGTTCACCAACTAATGCCACTTATTGCAAATGTGTTTTCTTGATTGGTAAGTTAAAAGTACTCTCAGAATAAGTATTATATGTAAAATAGATATTTATTTCTTAACAGGATTGGATATGCCCATTCAAAATGTTGAGTGTGAAAACCCCCACCTGAGCTGCACATGCATTTTAATGATCCTGGATCGCTTAAATTTAACCGTAAAATAAATGCAAAAGTTTAGATAATTTCTCTGTCCATGAAGTGTTTAAAAGTATTGAGTTCAGTATGACTTATCATTCTTAGGAAGCAGGGAAGGTCTGATATAAATTGCAGTGAAAGTTTTGTGTAACTTCAGGCAGAATTTGAATTTTAAAATAAAATGAATCTGGAGTAGAAGCAATAATTATGGAAGTTTGCATTAATAAAGTATTGGTTAAATAGATCTTGTTTAAAAATATGTTTAGAGTATCATCATATAAGACTCAGTTTAATTAGTAATTATAAGTTTGAAGTCCCTCTAACAAGAAATGGGATTCAGTGGAAGTGTTAAATGCAAATAGTAGGCTTTGTATGCTAGGTAATGCAAGGACACAGAAGAGTTATGGTCTCCTACACATCCTGAAAATCTTTATTGTGCAACTCATTTGGAAGGGATGTTAACATTGCATCCCAAAATCTCTCTATTTGAACAAGTCACAATATTTTGGTATTGATTCCTAAGTTTTCTGATACAGAAAGTATAACTCTCATTCTTTCCAGTAATGGACAATCAAATAATGTGCATGTCATCTGTATGTACAGCAAATGGATTCTCTCTGTTAGAGCCCATTGTATGTTGATAATTACTGAAATGACTATGTCCAATAATTCTTCTTCTTATTCCACTTCTGTCTAATTTGAGCAGAAATGAGGAAAGAGAATTGTTTGAATCTAAAATAAGTTTCCTGGTTAGTCTTTGTCAGTGTTTGCAATCTTATTTGGTATATATCTTTAATCTACACTTTGACCAAGGTTTTAGCTGTACACATACTGGTTACAACCAAGGCTTTAGGGTCAGCAAAGGGTATCTTGGTAGCTAACTAATCTCTCTTCATTTCCATGAACACCAGAGCATCATTTGCAGCCTGAAAACCCGCATCATAACATTACTCAGAGTTTATTACAAATGCTCATTGTTGGTGAAGGCCATAGATGTCTGCTGAACAACTATGTATAATAAGCAGTATGTGTAGCCTCAGCATTGGTGTTTCCAGCACACTGATTTAAGTATTTCTCAAGGAACACATCACATAGATATGCTAATTCTCTCCAACTTGGCAAGATTGCCAGCTGCTGTAGTGGTTTTGGCCATCAAATTATAATGCCAGCATATAGTCAGTGGTCAGTGTATCTTGTTTTATGCTTAAGGTTTTTAATTTATGTGGAAAATGTTTGAAAGATAACACCTGGTTCTATGGTGAATATTCTGAGGCTGGTTCCAGTTCTGTCAATTATTATCTAGTGTCATACCTAAATACAGAGAAGTCATGTACCTGTGTCCATGGATGCATTTAAAAGCTGATGTCTGCAACAGATGCTACAGTTCTCTCTATTTACAGCCCAAGACCCGTGCATGATCAAATCAAGTTTAGCCATGTGTGTTTGCATAACTATGTGGAGTTCATTGTTGCACTAAACCTTTGAAAATACAAATCATGGTATCTAAGTGCAATGTAAAGAGCAATTTCTGTCAATCATGGAACTGAAGATAAGGAAGAGGTGCCCTGAAACCATTCTCGCTGAACAAATGGGAAATGGAATTAAAAGTGTAAAGAGGTGACTCAATTTTATCAAAACTGAATTTATATGTTTAATGATGAACACACTTGGAAGAATTTTTATTTGCCTTAGGTTTATTAAGAAATATAGTTGTAAGTATTGGTGATTATTTCTTAGAAACTTCCCAAATTTACCCATTCCTTCTAAGAGAACTATTACACAGAATAGAGAAACTAAAAATTATAGTTCAATTACATATAAAAATTTGTGACAAAATATGACATTTCAACAGAAGAGAATTAGATGAAATTTACACTTGTGCAGAAGTTAAAACAAGAAACAGCTTGATTGATGTTTGGAGGAATTTAGTAACAGTGACAGTCAAATTATATGTGGTATTAATTTGTTGAGTCAGTAATTTTAACATTACGTCACTCACATTTTTATTATGAGGGACTAGTTTCGAAAGCCTATGCTTCCATTTTCAACCTCACGGGTCCAACTGCCATTACTGGTTGCATTTGCTTGTGTTTTCTTCTCTGGTAGCAAAATGATCAAATTCTTAACTAAGTAGCAGGATTTCAAAGTTTATTAGATCTTTGTTTTTCCATATGAGGATGTTTTCCCAGACATGGTTTTTAGCAATTTTGGATTTGGATCTAGATTATGATTTTCTTTCCAGAAGTGAAATGCTACTGCTGATTTATCTTCTTGTTTTAGTTTTAGGTTTCTAAAGTACTCTTTGGATCTGGTTTTTAAACTTCTTTTGGTTTGTACTATTTATTTATCTTGTTTTAGTTTTAGGTTTCTAAAGTACTCTTTGGATCTGATTTTTAAACTTCTTTTGGTTTGTACTATGTAGAACTTTTCACAATTTGTACATTTAATTTGATATATTTCTGATCTATTTTCCGGTGGAATTTCATTCTTGATTTTTGAATTTAGTAACTTTATGACAAAAAATCTGTTTATTAGGGCCAGAGTAATGTTTTGTTCCTTGAAGATCTTTTTGGATTTTCTAAATGCTCGGGGGTGGTAAGTGAATTTTTTGAATGTGTTAATATTGCCTTTTCTTGCTGTTAGGGTAGTTATTTCTTTTATGTTTTTTTCTGCTTTGCTTTGTCGAGTTTCTTGTATACAAGGTTCTTGCTGTATCCATTTTGTTCTGCTGTTTGAATTGTGGTCTTTAGCTCTTTGTTGAATTCGGTTATGCTCATTGCTACATTTACTAATCTATGTGTGAGGCTGTTTATTATTGGTAATGGGTGGTAATGGGTTATAGCTTTCATTTTTAATGTAATTTTCTGACTGAGCTGGTTTTCTGTAGATTGCAAAGTTTACTTTTGTGCCATTTCTGATGATTTTTAGTTCTAAGAATGGGAGTTCTCCATTGGTTTCTGTTTCCATTGGGAATCTTATTGTTTTTCCTTGTATGTTTAGTAATTTTATGGCGTCATCTAAATGTCTGCTTGGCACAATTGCAAATATGTCGTCAACATAGCGGTACCACACCTTGAAAATCCATGGGAGTGCTTTTTTCATGTGTGTTCGAATTTGCTTATAAATAAATTTGCCAAAAATGGGAGATAGAGGGTTGCCCATAGTGTGTCCTGAGTTATGCCTGTAATATTTTCTATTGAAGGTGAAGTAGTTTTGTTCATGCACAAACTTGTCAGTTGAATGTATTCTTCTGATTCTGTCGGTTATATTTCTGTTGTATTTAGCAATTTTTTTATTTAGTCTTGCAGTTTTTGAGTAGTTGGGATGCTAGGGTATAGTGCTGTAATGTAAAATGAAACTAATGTGTCCTCTGTATCTATTTTTAAATCTTTGATTTTTTTCAACTAATTCTAAAGAGTTTGCTAGGTTGGAACTTTCAAATTTTGGGAACGAATCAAATCTGTTCATCAATCACTAACCGGATTTTCTGTCATAAAGTTACTAAATTCAAAAATCAAAGATGAAGTTCCGCCAGAAAATAGATCAGGAATATATAAATGTACAAATTGTGAAAAGTTCTACTCAGGACAATCCAAAAGAAGTTTAAAAATTGGTTCCAAAGAGCACTTTAGAAACCTAAAACTTAAACAAGAAGATAAATCAGCAGTAGCATTTCACTTCTGGAAAGAAAATCATAATCTAGATTCAAATCCAAAATTGCTAAAAACCATCAGGCCACAATGAACTTGCAACCTGGGAAAACATCCTCATATGGAAAAACAAAGATCACCTAATAAACTTTGATATCCCTCCAATCAACAACTTAGTTGAGAATTTCATCATTTTGCCACCAGAGAAGAGATCACAAGCAAACGCAACCAGCAACGGCAGTTGGACCTGTGAAGTTGAAAATGGAAGCATAAGCTTTCGAAAATAGTCCCTCATGATAAAAATGTAAGTGATGTAGTGTTAAAAATACAGACTCAACAAATTAATACTACATATAAGAAACAGCCTGTTGCAATAGATATATGTCAAAATTTACTGCTATAATGTCTTGACACTTAAATTGAAACTACGTATGGTATGATATTAAGTTCTCTCTAAAAAGAAGACCGTTTTAATCTGGTAAAATGGTAATGCATTAATACAAAAGCTTAAAAATTAGGCCTAATAATCACTAAGGGTCCATTTTATATTACAGATATTTATTTGATTAAACACAATGATTTTCACATTCCAGATTTAGATGAACAAACAGGCAAGCCAATTTTAGGAATTTTTACTAATGGTAAAGTGCAAAAAAACTGGGAAGGAAGACAGCTTTACCACCCAAATATTTTAGAAGTTGCTGAAGTAAGTCTGTTGTATTATTTTCTTTCTAAGCACCAATATTTGTATTACATTGAGGCATTTTGTGATATAGAAAAAAAAGAAAATATGTGCTATGTTCACATGACTTTCTGTATCCATTCACTATTTATTATCTATATATCTGTTTCACTTTCTTTTAAAAGCTTATTCTGTATTACGTTAATCAAGATAAACATATTTTGTAGAAATTATTTTACTATACATTTCCTAGTATTTTAAGTAGGAATAGTAGGCTTAAATGATAGTCAAATCTCTTGCTAGTCAGTCACTATGTTACTGTTTTGAAAATTTGCTCTCTTTGCATGGCCAGCGGGAAAAATAAACGACTTCCAGTTTGAGAGAAGTATAATATTTTAAAATTGAGACCAATAACAAGGAATACTCTGGAAATAGTTAACTCCACAAAACTGTATGTGTGCTATAACAAGATCAACATTTTTTATGCAGTAAAGATTTTGTTATATCTCTTAAGCCTAGTTTATATAAAAACACTAGGTTCTCAACTAATTTCATGAAATTGTTTTCCTGAAACTGTTTGCAAGGTATTGTTTTCTTGGTAACACTTGTGCATAGTATAGTTTCATAAATTTTTAGGATTTTTCTGCTGATGCAGTTTGAACAAATATTGCAGCTACTAAAGTAGTGCCAGAGAAGTTTCTACTGACCTTAAAAATAAGAGAACGGAATATGGACTTGATCTTAGATTTGGAGAAAACAAATTTACTTTTTCTACATAGTACAAGGTATTTAGGTGGAGAAAGTATTGCACTCCATCCAAAAATATGATACCTGAAATACATGTTTTAAAGCTGGATCCAAAATACACATTTTTAGATGTGTCTGCATGTTAACTCAACAAAAATTGGCAAAATACCAAATTCGGTTTAGTATCTTCCAAGGATGCGACACAAAGGTTTTAAGGAAAATCCCCCACCCCAAACTACCCTTTATATGGAAAATATTTTGAAAATGTTGATTTTCTCAATAATGGCTGTAACAATTTTGATTAAAATACTTTATATTAAAGTGATTTACATTAAAAATAAAATGCATATTCTGAATTTTCTGGGAATAGCCTCTGAAGAACTCTTATGAATTTTGCTGAATTTTGCATTGCTGAAAACAGTAAGAGATAGACAAAAATTTACTGCACAAAAATGTAGATCTTGTTTAAACACACAATTAATGTCATATACTTTTTTTTTTTTTCCATGAAGTTGACCATTTTTTAGATATTCCTTTTTATTGGTTTCAGTTTTAAAATACTTAAACTTTACACAAAAGGGAATTTGTCAACTCTTGGCAATACAAAGATAAATTTTTCAACTACATGGCAACCAGTTTTTAAAAGATTTGACTACCGCATTAGCTAAGCTTATTCCCTTATTTCCCTCCTACTTATAAGAAAGTAATAAGACCATTACTGCTAATGTTTATCTCAATTAGCATGAAGTAGATAGAAAAATAAGCTTTTTAACAATAATTTGTTTCCGAGATGTAGAGAAAATGATGTGAATGGAGCAGATTTTTTTGAATGTTCTGCAACTTTCTTTAAAGAAATTGCAGAGAATCCCAAAGTGATCATTTTTATATGTATTTCTTATGGAATGAGTTAACTTTTTCAAGTTCTTTTATCATCAATATTGAATTCTTTTAAAATTAACTCAAGAGCAGCAACATTTTTCACTTTATTTTTAAAGTTCTATCATTGAGGCCCCACAGGCATATAAATGCAGTCATTTAATTATTTCTTCACTTTTTCACCTTCCTCCCAGGAGCTTACATCTGTAGGTACTGGTTTGGGGCACCCAGGTGCCAAGCCAATCTTGACTTCCCTAGTGTGTGCTCCTCATTGTGGTGAGAGTGTCCGTCCAAATCTATCCCATGTGTAGCCTGTGTCTGGAGGCCCATGTTTGTGGGAAGAGATTTTCTGGTTGATTGAAAGTTGCATATTTGAGCCTGAACTTCTCTCTTTTATAGCTTTCAGTGAGGAGGCACAATTTCATCCCTCACTTTGGTTTCTGCTTGATCTTAATGGAGGCTAGGGGCTAGTCCACCCCTAGCCAATCAGCCAGCACTAACTTATTAACCAAACTCCAGGTTGAGTGGGATATTGTACCTGCTATTTATGGTCTGTTATTCCATTAGGATGACCTGTTGTTGGGCTCCGAGGTGGATGGGGAGCCCTGTGGGATGAAAATCCAAGTACCTCTTCATGGCTGCCAATTTTCCAAGTGCAAATGATATACTCTTGATGAAACAGAATAGACACAGTGTCTTCTGCTCGCTAACAAATTATTAGGTAAATTGGAAGAGACTTGGTTATTTCTGAAGGTCAACCCATCTGTTATACAATTGGACCTTGATAAAATACCCAGTCCTGTAACTGTCTATGAAATGGATCTCTTCTTATTGAGACCTACTCTGAGTCGAGAAGCACCATCCACTTGTTAGTTGAAATTCCAGAGAAAGATATTCAGATTGTCAGACCAGGGTGCAATATCTGTTTATCATGTGTGAGCAATGTATAATACTGTGCAGGTGCCTCTCTGTAAAGTTTTTCTCTCGCCAAAAGTAAATCTCACTCCAAACATTAAGGCTGGCCATAAGGTCATCAATGTTATACCATGCATTGTGCACCCTGTTTGCATCAAGAGTGGAAAAAATTCCCACCATATGACTTGTCCATCTCCTTACTGCTGTGTGAACTATCATGGACCCACCCAATAGCTTCCTACTTTCAGCTCAACCAGGTACCAATGTAGGAATGGGCACTTGCCCTGTAATCTCCAGCACAGTTCTAGCATTCCTGGATCATCTTCTGTTACCACCAGCCCTAAGATTATCCATTTTAGTATGAAACACGGAAATTCAAAACCCAGCGTAAACTCACTGACTGCTGGGGTGTCAAATTTTGACTTTTACTGCAGTGGTTGATTTTTACAGCTGTGCTTTTAGCATTTACCAGGTTCTTTTATATATTCATTGGCAACATTGGCCTACATGGCAATGAGACTTTCATACCACTATTCTATCACCCAAACTTATCTCATGTGTTTCTTTGATGATTTTAGCACAGTTTACATTGTTTTATTCTTTTGTGCTGAGTGGTCTGGACTATAGGGGAACAAAATTCTGCTTTGTGCTCATTGTTAGCAGTTGACTATGCAATATGTTTTCATTGTCAGTTTGCAGCTCTATTGCGTGTAACGGTTGCCTTGTCAGCTGACATTTCACATTGCTGGCAAGACACATGTGCTGTGGAACATTTATTGATTTTTATGTCACCAAGCGTGATATTTGTAATTTGATCAATATCACTTTTATTCGTCTGGATTCTCTTCTATTTTAATCTCCTTCAATGACTTTTTGATGGGAAGCGCTTTGCTCGTGAATTTGCTCTATGCTCTGCAACTACTGTCACTGTTTTAGCCAGAGTTTTATCATTTTTACTTTCTCTTCAGGTACTAAGTACATAGTGTATAGAGAAGGTATTGTACTCCACCCAAATTTCGATACCGAGATTTCACCGGAAATATATGTTTTAGGTTCCCCTGTATCCAAAAAAAGCATTTTCAGAAAAAGGTCTGTGTGTGTCCATGTGTCCGTGAACACAATAACTCAAAAACAAAAAGTTGGTAAAATACCAAACTTGGTATTTAAGTTAAGTATCTTCCAGGGATGCAACACGAAGATTTTGAGAAAAATCCCCCCATCCCAAACTACCCTTTACATGGAACTATTAAAAAATTTGATTTTCTCAAAAATGGCTCTAACGATTTTGATTAAAATGTTCTAGATATTAAAGATATTTACCTTACAAATAAAATGTTTATCTTGAATTTTCTGGGAATAGCCTCTGAAGACCTCTTTATTCTGGATGAATTTTACAGAATTTTGCATAACTGCTAAACTGTAAGAGACAGACAAAAACTTACCAAACAAAAAATGTAGAGCACATTAAAACACACAATTTATGTTATATGCATTTTTTTCGTGGAGTTGATTGTTTTTGAGATATTCCTTAGTTTTGGTTTCAGCTTTAAAAAACTTACTTTTCTCATGCAGGAATCTGTCAACTCCTGTCCATACAAACAAAGGAATTTCAGTCACGAAGCAACCAGCTTTTGACTATCACTTTAACCTATGGCACTCCCTTATTTCGCTTCTACTTACAAGGAAGCAAGTAATAAGATAATTTCTGCTAATTTTTTCTCAATGAGCATCAAGTAAATAGAAGCATAAGTTTTTTAACAATAATTTGTTTCAGAGTTATAGTGAAAGTCATGTGAATGAAACACATCTGATTTTTGAATCAAGCTTCATTATATTCCCCCCAAAATCTATCACGGCATGCCAAGTCAAGAAATCGCTGCTAAATATCACACTCGCAGATGATTGTGTGCTACTCTCGCTAAACCATCTTTCATAGCTTAACTTTAACAGTGCCTGAAACTTTATTCTTTCTTTTTACCAATTGCAGCTGTGCAAAAGACATTACGTACTAGCAGATATTCTGCATTACCCTTTGTAGCTAATTTGTTAAAAAAATTTTTGTCGCAGACACAGCTGTTACCCCCAGTATTGATCCACACAGTCATTATTTCTCCCATAACTTTAATTTGTACTTAAGGTGGACTTATATGAAGATTGGCTGATAAGTCCTGGGCCTCACACAGATAGGGGGCCACTAGGCCAGTTAGACAGTAGCATTGTATAGTTTAACCAGCATGTATCCATAGTTACAGGTTAATAGCTTCTTTAGTTTTGGAATGATAGCATTATAAACAAGACAACTTGAGAGTTTTCATGAAAATGGAGTGATTAAATACTTCCATTGAAAGGCTTAATGCCTAAAGAAATCAAGGAGGAAATGGACAGTACATTGAAAGACCCTGCCCCTTCATATTCAGTGATTAAAAGTTGGGTTGCAGAGTTTAAAATAGTAAATATGTGATGAGCCTTGCTCTGGACACCCTATCTAGTGACAACTCCAGAGATCATTGAAAAAAATTCATCGTTTAGTGCTGGAAGACTGCAGATTAAAGCTGTTTGAAATAGTAGAGGCTGTAAACATATCAAAAGAACATGCAGATAATATTTTAAGTAATGTTTTGGGCTTTCACAAGGTCTGTGCAAGATGGATGCCACATTTGTTGACACCTGATAAAAAGTTACAAAGAAAAACTGTTTCTGTTAAGAATGTGGTGTTCTACCGTAAAAATCCCAATGAATTTTTGAGACAACCTATTACCATGGATAAAACTTGAGTACAGAAAGTAAATCACAGTCAAAACAGTAGATTGTGCCAACTGAACCAACTCCAAAAAAGGCAAAGTCAATTTTGTCAGCTAACAAGGATAGGGCGAGTGTTTTCTGGGATGCACAGGTAATTATTTTTTTTGATTACTTGGAAAAGAGTAAAAGTATCACTGGTGACCACTATGCAAGCTTACTGCAACATTTGAGTGATGAGGTGAAGAAAAAAAGACCTCATTTGGCAAAAAAGAAAAAAAAAATCAACTTATATCATCAAGACAATGCTCCAACCCATCTTTCAGTCATTGCAATGGGAAAAATGTGTGAATTAAAGTTTGAATTCATTGAACATCCACCCTATTCGCCAGATCTAGCACCCAGTGACTACCACCTGTTCCCAAACCTCAGAACATTTCTTGGAGGATGAAGATTTCACAGCAACGAGGAGGTTATTGATGTGGTAAACAACTATTTTGAGGACCTTAATAAACCGCACTACAGAGATGGTTTAATTAAATTAGAACACCAATATGGCAAATGTATTAGCCTTTCTGGAAATTATGTTGAGAAGTAAAGCCAAAAAATGTTTTTAAATGCTGTTTTCATTGAGAGGCCAGGGACTTATTAGCCAACCCTTGTAAGCCTAGATTCACCATTACTCTGACCCTCATCATTACCTACTGCCTCAAGGATATTAATATACTCCATTTGACACAATGCTTGAGGAAGCTGCTAAGATTGTGATGCATCACCATCTGCTCCCTAGTTTTCCGAATGTTGTCAAGTTAAATTTTGATTTTCTGCAGCATTGCCTTGCAAATTTTCTAAATCTGTGTAGTTGGGGCAGAATTAAATGTCCCAGGTTCGAGTCCCAGTTCTTCTGATGCTCATTATTAAAATTTCTATTTTCGTTACTAAACTTGTATTACCATTTTCAAAGTTAATACCTATCACTCCTATAAAGGGCAGCTTCTTCTGTAATGCAACTTATAGTACAGAACACTCCTGGGAAAGCAATGCAAAATATTCAGTTGCTGAGTCACCATTAATACCACCATATGCTCTCTGTATCTGATTTTTTCTCTCATTTTCAATATGCACTATACATATTATTGTTGTTATTATTATTATTATTTATTATTATTATTATTATTATCATTATTATTGTATTTACTATTTTTTACATTTTTGTAGGGATCACTATCCCAGCTACTTCCTGCAACATTATCTGTATGGGGAATTTTGTGGATTTCAGGATCTGCCCCTTCCCCAGAAAATTTATGTGAACTTCTCTTTTGACTTTGGGAGGTCGTTGATCCTAAGGAGGTTTTGTTTTCCATCGAGATCAATTACAGTTGCAAATTAGCAATGACTAGATTATTATAATTGTAGTTTGTATTATTTCCCGCTCTGAAGGTTGTGGGTTTAACAACTTAAATCTCTTGGTAGTTTTCAGAAAATAATCTGACATTCTTAGATTCCCCTGATGGTCAAATTTCCCTACAGACTATTCTACTCTTATTTGGTTCTGTATTACGTGAAAAGTGTGGAAGTCTTTGTGGCCTGAATGAGTTAGTCGCATCCATTCTTTGGCATTGCTTTTTAGGCTATTCCTGACAATGTTCATGCAAAGTTCATCAGGGATCCTGCAGGTCAGATTTCTCTATAGACAATTCTACTCTTATTTGGTTCTGTATTGCGTGACCCCAAAACCTGGATAGAAATAGGTTTTGAAAAGTGTAGAAGTCTTCATGGCCTGAAATAATTTGACATATCCATTCTATTTGGTTCTGTATTGCGTGACCACAAAACCTGGATAGAAATAAGTTTTGAAAAGTGTAGAAGTCTTCGTGGTCTGAAATAGTTTGTCTCATCCATTCTTTGGTATTAGTTTTTAGGTTATTCCTGATGATGTTCATGCGAAATTCGTAAGGGATATGCTTAACTTCAAAATAATGATTCAATTCCCACAGTAATTGTATGGAATTATCCCCTAACTGTTCATCAAAGATAGCTGCTTTTATGTCAAAACCATGTTGTAACATGGTTGGTTACTGTAACTTTGAGGACAAATTTTATGTCTTTGGTCCAAAATGTTGTGGGCAGATTTTCAAAATATTGCTACTCATTTTCCCCCTGTTCAGATCCCATTTCACTATTCTTGTCTTTGTTTGTTGCATGGTTTAATTTTTGTTTTTCCTGACATTTTTCCTTGTTTTGAGTTACCTCTTTTTGTGCATTTTTCCTGGGTATTTGCTGTATTTTCTCATTTGCCATTATTTGCAATAATTCAATTTTACGGTACAATCTTCAATATTCTCTTGCATTGCCTTACTCTGTTTCTCACGCATTTTTTTCAATTTATGTCAAGTTGGGAATTTCCTTGTTCTAATTCTCTCCTTAATTTTACAGAACATACAGCATTTTCTTGTTTACACTTTCATTTTGTTACTCATTTTTCTAATGTTTTTCTTTAAACCTAAAATTGCCTGTCCTACTCTAGCTTTTGTTTCTTTTATTTTCCCTTTGTAGATTTTATCTCTTTGCCCAGGGAAATTAACAAAACTTACATTCTGTTATTTATCTCCACATTGAATAGAGTTCTTTTTCAGCTTCCCCATCTCAGAATTTAAATTCCCTATATTTGACTTTACATTATATATCTCAGAATTTATATTACGTATGCCTGACTAATTTTTCAAAATTTGTACTCATTTTGATTTCACCTTCTCAAATGTCAAATTCATACTCTCCATTTCAGATTTCAAACTTCCCATATCTCAGTCCAACATCTCAAATTTTAATTTCATACTTCCTATCTCAGACTTCAAACCTCACATACCTAAATTAATGCCCATTAGTAATTCTAAGATCCAGTTATTCCCATTGTATTTTGTTCTCTTCTATATTCCTGGCATTATCTTCGCCTATCTCCCCTTACTTATCCTCAATCACATAACTATTGTTTTCAATCATCTTCACAGTTAGTTTTCCACTTATCAAGAACATAGATAGCATATACTTAACAATAATTACAAATGACAACAAAGTTTAGAAATGACAACAGCCCTTACCTATACTTGCTTAGGCTTGTGCTAAGTTTGTATGCCCTTTTTTTCACCACATTCTCCCCTGCTTAACTTTTAATGCCTAGGAAAAAAATAATGACTGTCAACAGAAACCACTTTTCACTGATAAAAAAAGTCACTTTCTGATCGCTGTGGGATGTTCTCTGTGTTTGAGGCTTGTTGAAGATTTCTGGAAGTTCCTGCAATGTCTTGAAGCTCCTTCCTCTCACGTGCAGTTGGTGGCTGTCTCTTCTCCCTTGCTAGGTCCTTTCTCGCACCATTGTTCGGGAGCCATGTATGACCTGGGATGTCGGTTGGTAGGTCGCTGTTTTCTTTGAATGGGTTTTCTTTTTATTTATAACATTTCCAACACAGCAATTCAAAGTAGTGTGAATGATAGCCTACTTGGCAGAACACAATGAAATGAATCTCTTTCAAATGAATATGATTGCGATTCTGGTGAATTAATTAACCATGCCAAAATAATCAAATTATGTCAAATATTCTTCCTTTTAAATTATTATTCTCTTTTACCACTTTAGCAAAGTATTGCGAAAATAATAAGGTTACTTTTCTGGAGAGTGAAATTATCTCATCAATTCCTAACTGTAGGAAAAATACTAACCAATATTTTATATGTATCAACTCAAGTCGCAATACTGTTTTGCAACTAACAATTAATCAGATAAGGTTGCTATTTGTTGTAGCATTAAATTAGATTGCATATGAAATCTTTGTGGAGACTTCCCCTATTCTTGAAGTCTCTCGCTGAATTGCACTATAGCTTCCTTCCCTTACAAGGTCCATTGAAGAAGTAATGAAAACTCAAAATTCTACCTTGTCACATCAAAAAATTTTCCAATGCTAAAAAAATATTTATACAAAATCTAACAGCTCCACACAAAAACTGAATGACAAGGAACAAAAACGCAACATTTTGTCACTAATGCGAAAACTAAAGAGCTCACAGTGTAATCAATAAAACTATAAAGTAACGAGGAGAGAGAAAAAAAAAAAAAAAAAAAAAAAAAAGATGTGCTCAATAATAAAATAATGTAACAGTCAAAGATGCAGTGGAAAAATAGGGTTGATGTGGGGGAGATTGGAGGATATTTGGCAACAGGGAAAAAGCAATGAATTTTGGAAGAAAATGGGAGAGTGGAAGATACAGTAAAGCAGGACATTTGGCAAAGCTTTGATAACAAATATTCTTTAAATCCATGTAGAGAAATTGGGGTAGTAGCAATATGTAGGTAGATACTTGTGATTAATTTGGAAGAAGTGTTTGAGCCTGCTTCTGTGGTGTGGTGGTTGTCTGTCTGCCTTATGTATAAGAGGTCCTGTGTTTGAATCTTGTTTGATTGAGTTACCCAGATAAGGTTTTTTCTGGGGTTTTCACTTATCATAAGAAGATCAATCTAGAGTAACTCTAAGCTCTGTGGAATCCGGGCTCATTTGATCATCATTCATCGTCCAATATGATGTACCAGGTTAAAGGAGGTCAAACTATTAAAAACAGAAAAAAGGGAAAGAAGAAAGAAAAATCTGATATGTTCCATTCACGTGACTTTTGCTATATCTCTGCAACAAATTATTGTTAAAAAGGCGTATTCTTCTATTTACTTCATGTTAATCAAGAAAAAATTAGCAGAAATGGTGTTATTACTTCCATGTAAGTAGAAGGGAAATGAGGAAGTACCATAACCTAAAGCAATAGTCAAAAGCTGGTTGCTATGTGATTGGAGTTCCTTTCCTCCTTTGGACAGGAGTTGACAATATTTCCTTATGAGAAAAGTATTAAGTACTTTACAGCTGAAACCAATAATAGGGAATATCTCAAAAACAATCAACTCCAGGAAAAAGACGTATATAATATAAATTGTGTGTTTTAACGAGCTCTACATGTTTTCTAAAGTAAGTTTTTGTATATTGCTTACAGAGTACCAGTCATGCAAAATTAAGCAAAATTCATCCAGAATAAAGATGTCTTCAGAAACTATTCTATTCCCAGAAAATTCAAGATATGCATTTTATTTGTCATGTAAATATATTTAATATACAATATTTTATTCAAAATTGTTACAGCCATTTTTGAGAAAATCAAAATGTTCAACATTTTTTCTATGTAAAGAGTAGTTTGAGGTGGGAGAATTTTCTTGAAAATCTTTGTGTCGCATCCTTGAAAGTGACTGAACTTAAATACCAACTTTGCTATTTAACATACTTGTTTTTGAACTATGTTGCCCAAAGGTACATGCACAAACACACATGCACACACATGGATATTTTTCTAAAAATGCTTTTATTTTGGATTCTGGAGGTCTCAAAACATATATTTCCGGTGAAATCTAAGTATCAAATTTTTGGGTGTAGTACTATACCTTCTCTATACACTATGTACATAGTGTGTGCAGAGAAGGTAAAAAAGAAAAAGGTTGGATGCATATTGGGGCATTATTTCCTAAAAGAATGAAGGGGAAAGCTCTGTGTAATGATGTATTAAGCGTGGGAAATTAGATGATATTTTATATTGTTTAATAGAGTGTGAATTGGTAAAATTATGGAGAATTAGTGTCTGGGATGGAAAGTGAGATAAATTATTACATACAGTGGCAGTTAAATGTTTGGCAGGCATAATGGTAGAGGGCATTCATAAGATAACAGGAGTTTTAGAAAAAGTATGGGATAAGTTGAGAGATGTTTAAAGGAGGAACATGGGATAATACATAATGATCACAATGATACATAACACTTGAGAGTTAAGATGTTGAAGGGGGTTTGCACAGTAATGTTAGATTTTTTTTCTTTTTTTACTTTCACTACTTAGTACTTAGAGAAGGTATTGCATTCCATTCAGAAATTCCATACTGAAATTTCACTGTAAATACACGTTGATTCCAAAAAAAAAAAGGCAGTTTTAGAAAAAGATCCGTGTGTATGTGTTTTTTTTTAATGGAAGATATAAACATCCTGGCTTTAGTTTCCTATGTGGTTTGAATATAAAACTTGTCTTGGCAATAATTTCCTTTGTGGTTTGCTTCCAGTGTGGCTTCCACGCTTTGGGTTTGACAGTGTGAATTAACGGATAAGTAGAGACAAGCAATGAATAAGCTTGATGTATAGAAAGAAATAAATAAATAAGTAACTGGAAGCAATTACTGTGAATATAGTGCTCGGCAAGTTTGTTAAAGCTGTAATTTGTTGAAAGTGTAAGGGTGCATGTGTGAATAATTGTGAATGGCCACCATTTTGTTATAATTTGTGAATATTGTAATAAATGAAGATCAAGCATTTCATGAGAACTGAATAATTGTAGTGGGGAACATTTTTTCATTAAGTTTTTTTTTAAAGTAATTAAATTGTTCAAGTTTACAAACTCAAAGAACTAAGAGTTGCAGTGAAACTGTAATTATTCCACATACATATATTATTGGCTTGATATATTAACTCCCACTGAGTATCTTTAAAATATTATTGTAACTAAAATGTATATTTTTATGCTAAAATATATATTTTATATAACTGTTCTACTTTGCTTGTAACGTTCTTCACTGACACTGTCTTTTTTTATGTGGTTTATGATAATAAAAAAAAAAAAGATACACATGCAAGTAAAATATAACATTAACACAACCCAATAGGCCAAAATCAGGGTAGTGAAATAGCTATTAAGAACTGTTAAGAGGTTAGTTCCTAATATGGTGACCTAAATGTCTGCTGCTAGAAAAGTTATACTTAAGTTAAATCTCTACAGTATAAAAATTTTATAGACTCAAATGTAAATGCAAAAAAATTACCAAACGTACAAAAGAAAAAAGAGATGACAAAATAAAGTGTGTGAGAGAGAGAGAGAGAGAGAGAAGAGAGAGAGAGAGAGAGAGAGAGAGAGAGAGAGAGAGAGAGAGAGAGAGAGAGAGAGAGAGAGAGAGAGAGAGAGAGAGAGAATGTGTCCATGACGAAAAATGGTATAAAATGACATAACAATAATAATAAATAATACATTTTCATAACCTTTACCCTGTGAGGATTTAGGCAGAGGTTAGAAATGCCGGTGATGCAACAATTAAAATAGGACTTTGCATCAGAATCTGGGCCCTAGTTGTAAGTGTTTGTAGAAATGGTTTTATTGTATATTTCCTTCTAGATGAAGGGAAATTAGAAGATGAACTTTAAGTGATAGTCATATATTTTAAGAGATATCACTATGTGATGGCTTTAACATTCCAGTCTTTTTGCAGATCACAAAAAAATAGTGAATAATATTCCCAATTGTAAAAAATACAAATATTTGAAAATTCAAACCTACTAATAAGGAATATTTAAAAACTGGTTATGTCATTTGATATACAAGGTGTGCTATAAGGTTATCTAAATGTCTTATGTAATAGATTTTATCTTTTCTATTATGCAATAAAGAGGGCTCCAGATTCTGTTCCTAAAAAATTCTAGATATATTTTCATTTGTCATGAAAATGTCTTAAACACACTGTGTTTTAATCAAAATGGCTATAACCATTTTATGAGAAAATCAAAATTTTATAAACATTTTTTCATGTAATAGTAGTTAGTGATGGAGAGATTTTCTTATAAATCTTTTTATTGCATCTTAGGAAGATACAGTACTTTAGTAAAGTTTGGTATTTATCTTAGCATAACTCAAAAATTCTTCGACTTTGAGTCATGCTACACACACACACACACACACACACACACACACACACACACACACACACACACACACACACACACACACACACACACACACACACACACACACACACATATGCATGTAACTTTCTGTAGAAGTTTTTTTTCTAATGGGTAAACATGTATGACAGTTAAAATTTTAGCATCAAATTTTTTGTGAGGAATATAATACTTCCTCTGCTTACTGTTAAATATGTAGTAGAGAAAGTAGAATGTGCAAAACAAACTCTCCATTTTTGTTAAGAATGTAACTAATGTCTAACAGTTTTACTACCTCAGTGATGAAAGTTGATGCTTCACATTTCTTAATAAGCTTTATGAAGAAGACGGTATATGTAACAGAAATTTGAAAATGTGGCACAATATTATGAATGGTACTCCCTAATGATGAAGCCAGTATGGTTGGCTCAATTGGTTAGGCTCTGACTTTTTGATGCCAAGGTTGTGGGAGTTCAAATCAACCTAGACCGACAGTTTTTAAGTGTGCTTAAAAGCAACAGCCCAATGTCAGTAGATTTACTGGCAGGTAAAATAATTCCTGCGAGATGAAATTCCACCACACATGTGGCAAGTGACAGGGAAAAAATTTTAAGAGAACTCTGGACAGTATAAGAGGAATCTTGAAAATAATGTAAACTATTTTTATATGTGATATCATCCCTGTCGTGCAAGAATTTATAAACTCCAACATTTAACTTTCCATTAATGTGCATGAGTTAAAACTGAACATTAAACACTATCATTATCATTAATTATTATTATTATTATTATTATTATTGTTATTTTTATTAATTATTATTATATTTTTTGGAAGACATCTTCTGTAGAGATAGTCTTTCCATATTCACTAACTTTTTCGATATTTGGACTTACATTACATGCTATTTAATAGATACTGTACTTGTCACATCGCAACAGTTAACCACTGCACTCCTGGAAGCTGAGACTTCAAAAATATGATTTCGCAATGTTCTCATATTAATCAATGAAACATGCCTGCAATACACTTCCTCCATCACTAAGGTTTTGAGGTAAATTAAACCAGAAGAAATTTAAAAGATGGAGGAACAGCATGAAACTTTTAATATCATTCCAGTGTTAGGTGTTTGTTTATACATCTGCTGACAGATGCCAACTGCAGAGTGTTTAGTTACATCTCAAGCCTAGGAGATGCATCAGATTCACGGTAAATAAATTTTATTCATCTATATCATGAGATCCATCTCTCAGCACTTGAATCTCATACACTTGGGATCCATCTGCGAGATGTATCTCAGTTTTGTTAATATCACTCAATGTGCTAATAGTAAAATGCGTAAAACTGTAGTTATTGCTTATTACTACATAATTCTTTAAAATAGGTATTAAATACAGTTTAATTGAAAGATGAACAAATTACAGTATTAAATTAAAAGATTACTTTTTGAAGAAGCTTTTTGATTGTCTTTTGGGCTAACATTTTGCCTTTCATGGACACTGCAATGTAATACCAACACTGTAGGGACAGTTGTTCAGGTGTGTAGGCTTTCCTGCTGTTCAAATAAATAAGCAGCTGCAATCATCTTTGTCCTTCAGAATGAGATATTTCAGGATGCTCTCAGTGTTGCACTCTTCTTCAGATTTGATAATCACATCAACAATAGCATCATCAGTCAGCTCTATTTGTTGCTCATGGTTACACCACTAGAGGATGTTTTCATTTTCAATTAATGTTTCCATTTGTAGCTTGTTAACTAACTGAAATTTTCATAGGATTTTTTTCAAATCAGTTTTTTTTCACAATATCTGAATGTTGAGTTCTTAACTTCATCCCGTTCACTGCAGTGTGGTTTGAAACTTCTTTTACCATTACTTTCGTCAGATTTGTTCATTTTTAAACACATAGTTTGTTTGTACTTTTTGGAATTATAAATAAAATATCCATATTCATACAAAAATACTATAGACTTGCACTTATCCAAGCTAATTGGGATCCAGACTACTTTGGATATGGAAAAGCTTGTTTAATACCCATCCTTTCATTCATTCTGGAAATGAAGACCTGAAGGTCCTTCCTCCAGTAGTTTCTTTTTACTGTCTCAAGAACCCCTTTCTCCAAGTTAAAGGCGCATTGTCCAACAACAATAGTACTTTTTAGGGAGCTTTTCTTGTTAGGAATGCATCATCAGGAACAAATTACTTAAAAAAACGTACATTAAAAATTGTCCTGCCCATCCATTTGCTGTTTTGGTTTCTATGTATGGTGGGAAGGCAACTAACATTAACATTTTTAAACTCTCTTGAGTTTTTGACTTTACAATCAGGAGGGATGCATTGACACTGGATAAAATGAACACTCTTTTATTACTCTTTTTGAACCCATGAACAGTTTTTTCTGTCTTTGCTAAAATCTTGTGAGGTAACATTTTAAAGTTCAGCCCACCGTTGAATATGATAGCCGTAATACCTTTAATTTTTTTATTTAAAATTAGCTGACAGCTTTTTTCCAATGATATTGAGTTGTGTAATGCTGCATTTCTTCCATTGGTCCACCCATTCATCACTTTGGCAATTCTTAAAACTTTTTTTTTTCTTTTAAATTATGGTGCCTTAGCCTGCACTATAAGATCACTTACTGGGCTTCCTGTGCTGCTTTGCAAGCATGAAAACCACTGTTAGGCATCTATTCAAGTTCTTTATTAGTTTCCATATTAAATCCTTGCCTACCCTCACACTTTGACTTACCCACTTTTCAGTCTCCTGCTTACATCTCCAATCTCAGACAGGCACTTTTCTGACTGTATTCAATAGCAACTTTGAGTCTCCTTTATCCAAACGTTTTGCAATGAATTTTGTTTCCAGTAAAATCACATGTTTTCTGTTTACTTCCCATAGTGCATTATTTGTTCAGAATATGTTTACACAGATTTAAACATCACCATAACAAGGGATAAACTGACAGTGTAATGGAGATGACTCCAACTACAGTAAACAAGCAACATTTGTGCATCAGTATGGTATCATTCAACTTTGTTGTTGTATGCTTTATCATTGCACTGATACAGAAAATATGCATGTTTATTTTGGCTACAACCTCCACGTTTAATTATGACACTAAAGAAATAAAAATCGGTAACAATAACTTTTATGGTAAAGAAATATGTCTTAACTAGTGATTCAAATAATAACTATTTAAACCCATTTCAGCCTTAAGTTGATCCTCGTCAAAACAACGCCAGGTGACCAGTGCATTGTTCCAATGTTGCCTTCCACCATTCATATTTTCTCGACCACGTGGCATGCATACCCGGCATATTGTAATGTAAAGCAAACAGAGCTCTTATTCCGACAATTTACACAGTAACTAAATTATTCTGTTAAGTATAATGGTGATAAAAGTGATAGTCGTATCAAAATAAATAACATGTATGCAATAACTTACATTTATTCGCTCTCTGGAAGCAGTTCTTCCCTCCAGATCAAAATCATCATCTGAACTGTTTGTACTGCTGCTTTCCAATCCAAGTTTGATAACCAGGTTAACAACAACAGTGTTACTTATAATATCCATCTCCCAAAATAGCACTTCTTCTTTCGTTACATGTTCGAACTGCAAGCAACTGTTACTGTGTAAACAATTTGCGGAAATCAGATGACTCATATGAATTGCATGCTGGGTTTTATAGCTCTGTTTAACAGTATAAATTGGCATTTGTTAAACTTGTAGGTATTTGTATACAATATTATACCATTTAAGAATACATTTCAGTCATTTAGATCATTACTGCGCGCATTGCTACTGTGTTGTACCACGGTCCATTGACAACATGGATCGGTTTTGGCGGGGATCACAACCTAAGAGTGAATAGAAAATAGCTCTAGGACCAAGCCCCTACATGCCTGATGACTGCAAGTGTCAGGAATTGAAGAACCAAGTGGAGGATAAAAGACGTCCAAGGTCACACACAATATGTTGGTTATAATGGGAAAACAGTGAAATTTAAAATGGCTATACTTACTTCATAAGGATATATGAGTTAGAAGTAGTAGTGCTATTGTCTCTATAATCGTCAGCATTTATGCACAGAGATTAGACCTTGAATGCTCTGTTGAGAGTTGAGTAAAATCACTCCATTGACTAGATGGAAAATTTCATCCCACAACTGAACAAAACAAAAGTAAATATCATTGAACTTGAATATGGCATACCTGCATTTAAAGTGTTTTACAAACAGAATGTAAGCATCACAGAGACTATAATCCAACTTTAATTTTATTTCCTGCAGTTCTTCTCAGTGATTCCATGTTACTTTGTGCTTTTTACTTTAACGCACAAAGTCATCAACAAGAATTATAAACAGGACTTGTTAAGAGTGTCTCTACAGTAGAACGATCAAAAAGCTGAATTAAAAATGCAAAATATGCTGGGTTTCATTGCAGGCTGATCTTATTTATCATTATTCCCACTTTTATGAGCCTGAAAATTTGAATATGATAATGAATGTTAAGTTAATTGAGAAGTACAGTTTTAATGTATTCTTTAACACTTTAAACAGTTGTCATAGAAGGTTAGAGTGGTAATACGACAATATTATTTAAGGCAGTGTGTGCATAAAAACCAAACAAATAAATAAAATGCTTTAGCAAAAAAAATATATATGTGAAACTGGATTTTCAGAGATGGTATGTAAAGTATAAAAATAAAATAAATGTGATATTAGGTACCTGTATTTCTCTTCAGTAAACTATATTCAAGATGTTAAGTAAACATTTTCAATCAGTATTTGTAGTATATTTGTTTTAGATAAGATAGGTATATTAATATGATGTGTATCACAGGAGAGTATGATCTGTGCTTCTGAAATAATTCATAAACAAATCTAAAATTAGAATCAATTACTACTCAGTGTAGCTTATATTCTTAATAGTTTTGTAAAATTCCTTTTTAGCACCCTACAAGGTTGTGTTTCTAGTCAATCTAGAAAAAAAAACTAGAAAAACTAAGTTAATTGAGATTTTGGGCAATTTTTAAATTTAATTTAATTGTAATATTGAATTTAATATCTTAGCCCTGACTAACGATGTTAATGTTACACATACAAAATAGTTGTAAAAATGGAATTAGCATTCTCATTACCTTTGTCAGATGAGAAGGGAAACTAAATATCAGAGGAACTGTGTCAGGATTTAGCATCATGTTACCTTTTTCATTGAAACAATTTTTCGCAAAATACACAGAATATTTCAATGGCACAATTTGTCACATCTCAGAGCAGCTAATCACTTGCTCAGTAATTCTGGTTTATGTATTGGAAACCTAAAATAAATTAACTGAGGAAACCCACGAGAATAAACTGGAATGAATTGGAGTCACAAATACAAATGTTACAATTTATTCTTACTTACTGATGGAAAGTGATATTGGAAACATTTTTCTGGAGGTTGGTACAGTTGTAGGCAGCAAAGGAATGCATAATATTCACTATTAAACCCTAATACGTTTAAAACATCTCACTCTTAAGACCTTTTAAAGGTACTGAACTTATGCAAAAAGCATGTTCATGCCCTCCAGACTTGCCTGCAGTGCCACAAGTAGTAAAAGCGGGCATTAAACACTACCCCAAAAAAAAATGCTCTCCAGGCACACCTGCAGGGAGGTATGAATTAGCAACAGCAGCACTAGCACCAGCAGCATGTCTAGGTAATATAGTTCCAAGGTCTTTGTCTGGGACTTGGTTGACTCCCCTTTCATGGTTTCCCTAAAACTCTTTCACACATCTTTTAATCTTTCTATTTTGTCTATCAATATTTTATTATTCTTTGTATTCTTTACAAATCCCTTCTTTTACTGAATTTTATCTTCTATTCATATTTTCTATCATCAAACAATCTTATTGTAATCCATATAAATAAAAATATGTTTCAATTTATGTGACTGTTGGAAATGAATACTACAAAAGTGCCATAAAAAGAAATCACAGTCTCGAAATTAGGGGACTAGAGTTACAAGGACCATTGTTACATGTTGTTAAATGTTTTGGGGTACTTCCAGCCAAGCAAGTAATGAAAAATGATTTTGAAGTTTTGCTTTAAAAGCAAAATTTGGCATTTTCTGCATGTTACAAAAAAGGTTAATATACATGTATTATTCCTAGTGCTTCCTGGGACTGATTTTTCTCAATTCTTTTAATGTGTTTTATATTTTTACTTTCTCTGCACTGTACATAGTGTATAGAGAAGTATTGTATTGCACCCAAAAATTTGATACCAAGATTTCACCGGAAATACATGTTTTGGGTCCCCCTGAATCAAAAAAAAAAAAATTTTGGAAAAAGTTCCGTGTGTGTGTGTTGCGTGCGTGGGCACGGGTGGGCGAACAGTATAGCTCAAAAACGAAAAGACCGTTAAATATCAAACTTGGTATTTAAGTTTGGTATCTTCCAAGGATGCGACACAAAGATTTTCAAGAAAATACCCCAACCTCCAATTACCCTTTACATGGAACTCTTTTCGAAAATTTTGATTTCCTCGAAAATTGTTCTAACGATTTTGATTAAAATATTGTATATTTACCTGACAAATAATATGTATATCTTGAATTTTCTGGGAATAGTCTCTGAAGACTACTTTATTCTGGATTAATTTTATGAAATTTTGCATAACTGCTAAACCGTAAGAAATGGACAAAAACTCACCACACAAAAAATGTAGAGCACATTAAAACACACAATTTATTTATATAAATTCTTTTCGAGGAGTTGATCGTTTTTTTAGATATTCCTTGTTTCCACTTTGAAAAACTTGTACTTTTCTCATACATGAATTTGTCAACTCGTGTCCATACTAACAAAGGAACTTCAGTCACCTAGTAACCAGCTTTTGACTTCACTTTAACCTATGATACTCCCATATTTCGCTTCTACTTACAAGGAAGCAAGTAATAAGACTATTTCTGCTAATTTTTTCTCGATTAGCATGAAGTAAATAGAAGAATAAGCTTATTAACAATAATTTGTTACACAGAAGTAGAGTCCTGTGTATGGAACATATAAGATTTTTTAATGAAGCAATGATAAACAAAAGCCCTTACTGAATAGGTAAGTCAATGTCATAGCTGGTTGGTAAAAGGAACTGGATGGAGACCAGGAGATCCATAGTTCAAATCCCAACTATGGTATTGAATTTTTCATTCTGACTCTACCTCCAACTCCTGTCTTATACATGGCTAGTGTGAAAAAACAGTTAATTAAAATAATTTGCTATTTCATGCTTTTCAAAGCAAATTCAGTGCCATAGTCGGAGCATTTTTAAGAGCAACTGGATGGAAACCAGGAGGCCCATAGTTCAAAACCCAGTTATGGCATTGAATATTTCATTCTGTTTCTACCCACCCAACTCCTATCTTATATATGGCTAGTATGGAAATACAGTTAATTAAAATAATTTGCTATTTCATGCTTTTCTCTATTGAATTCACCAGGAAGCTTAAATGGGTTTCTTTAGGAGTCTATTGTTATACAGAACAACATTCCTGTTTAGTAATTTTAAGCGACAAACTTTAAGTTAAATTTGATTACTTTAAAGACTGCAGAAATGATATTTGTGCTATGCCTTAGAATTTGTAGCTTTTGGGGTATTTAAAATTTTGTTTGAAAATATAAAATTCATTTCATTTATTCCGAGAAAAACTGGGTTTATTAATTCTGTATTTCCACCAAGTAAATTTTAGTTCTGGACAATGAGGTCATAGTTAAATTTCAATATTTGGATTCTTTTTTTTAATATATTTTTAAGACTAAATGCTTCATAATATATTTTTAAATACAACCAGTGTATGTGAGTTTATTATAAGAAGTGACAAATTAATTTTGAAGGGAAGTTGTTAGATCACATTGTACCCATTTCAGAATATTCATAAATCCTTAAAAAATGTATACATTTTAATATTTATGTATTTTGAAAAAAGAGGGGAAAACTTCCATTTAAGAATCTTCAAACAGTGTAATTATGTTACATTAAACCAGGTAACTGAATGATAACATTGCTTTTCTGAATCATCATTGTTATTGGGAAGCTGAAGGGTCAAAGGTTGCAAGTTTAGTAAATTGCAAATACAGTTTTCTTTCTTAAAATAAGTAATACATAGCAAATGTGTATTTAATAATATGCAAAACTGAAGCTAAAGACAAATGAATTTCATTGTTATATTAAGTATATTTAACATTTGCACAGAGTTTTGGTCACATCGTGAAAATCTATTCAATTCAATACATTTATTCTTTAAAATCAAATCTATACATATTATCTTCATGTCAGTAATTAAAATTATATAATACATTGCAATATGCATATTACAGTCAACTATTGTATTATTACTTCATTTTTTTCTTTTTTTTATAACTGATGAGTTTGTAACTTATAAAAGAGATAAAGAGATTAAGTTGGTAGGTTATAAAAATGGACAAATAGAGGTAAAGGTACATATACATAAATAACCTAGGTGTTAACATATGATATTAAATTCAGCAACTCCAGGAAAGTAACTATATATATGTATGAAGTTTGTAACTTGAAAAGATGAAATACATTATGTATCTAATTATTTTATTTATTTAAAATATTTTACATTATTATTATTATTATTATTATTCTTTGTCTAAATGACAATCCCTCATGCAGGGAAAGCTGTGAATAAAATAGATATCCATATAATAGATTAAGATAGTACGCAGAAAGGTGGATATGATTTGAGATAGGTGTGTTTATACACTATATATAATATGGGTATGTATTAATTACCCATTCAAAAAATTTCATGTGGTCTCTTATTATTAATTTAATAGCTCAAGAGAAGAACTTTACAAATGTGAAATATTATTGCTATTATACTATCACACCAGAAGAATTAAAAAATATATTTTGCAGGTGTTTGAGAAGTTAATATCCGCATCAGAATGGGAAGTTGGCAGGGGCAATAAAGGATTTTGGCGCAAACTACAGCTATGTTGTAATAGGTCTGGTGAACTTGTAGTGTGGTTGCTGGTGCAGTCTCCAGAAGAAAAGGCAAAAGAAGTAATACAGAAGTTGAAAACACTCTTCACAGAATTCTTTGAGAAGGGGGAAGGAAGAAAATGCAAAATTGCTTCAGTCTACGCCCAAGTGACTTTCACGTATGTTCATTTTTAATAAAACAGTCTCTGAATATTTTGTGTAATATTTAGCAAAACTTGAAATTAATGAAGTGCCAAATAAGTACCTATGATTCACATCATTTGAAAATGTACGTTGTATCTGGGAGAAAAAATGCCAGTAAAGAATAAGTCACTGAATAATGTACATATTTAGATAATAGCAACTAGTAGTTACAAAGTTTGGAATGACTATCAATAAACCTGTAAGTTTATACTTCTTGTAACCAGAATGACAGCTGTAGAAACAGTTTATGGATACAAATCTGTGCTATTGTTTTCCAATCCCCATATATGGCAGTTATATTGGTTTACAATTCCAGAAGCTGTTGTCATTATTGATCTTTTTTGACAGCACTTAAAAAGCATTTTCATCTGTTATTCAGTGAGTCATTCACTGTTTTATTAGTAGCTCTTACTGCACTCCATGTATTAAAATATCAAGTTGTCACTGAAATCTTGTTACAGCAAGCCTTCCTAATAAAAATGTGTGAGAGAGAAAATGTTATAAAATTTAATTGTCTCCTAAAATCATAGTCCATGCTTATTACAAGTTCATTACCAGCAGGCCAGGTGTTGTAACACTCGTAGCACTCTCACTCAGCATAAACACCAATTTCAATTTTTTCTCAGTCCTGTTGATTATATGCACAGCATGATAAAGTATATGCCAGTGTTAGCAGATATGCACAAAATAAGTGTTTAGAAATTAAAAAATAGGTTTATACAAATGATTATTTCATACAATAATTTGAATTTAAATTGGTTATTAGTATTGGTATGATTGTCTTTAAATTCTAAAGAAATTATCATCTCATGAAAGTACAGTCAGTATAAGGCAAAAACATTTAATTTCCTGAAATATTCACTGCAAGATTCACTATAATTTAAACCATTACTACCCTAATTGGTCTTTCCTAAGTATAAAGTGTCTCTTGGCAATGCTTTGCACTCAGATTGCAGCCCTCAGAATAAATGAGCAAATACTAATTCATAGTAATCAATGATTTTACTATCAAGTTTTGCTTTTGCTTTCACCAAGGTAATGAATGATACATGTTGCCTCTTCTAGATGAAGAAGCCTTGTTTTTTGTTAGTGGTATCTTTCTTGGAAAGTGACCCCAGTACTGCCTTGAAGTCTTACTGCTGTATTTGCTTGGATACTCTGACGGTATACCTAATACTCTCTAGAAGTTCAATAATATTTATCCTAAGGCTAGTAATATCCCTTAAAGCTATCTTTTGCTAATATGAATTCAATCTAATAGGCACTGACACTTTTTGGGTCCAAGACCTATCTTGGAGAAGACTGGGAAGCACAAAACAGAGGATATAAGCATTCCGGTTGGTAATGCAGCATGTATAACATTGTTATGAATGCTGATAACAGAAAGACCCATTGTTGTATGGAAAGGCTAAGTTACACAATGACAAATGAATCCATGGGTTAACTTAATTTATTTCTTCATCATTTATGTTAAATTTTAGTTATAAATCATTCCTGTTTTGAACAGTTAGCCTGTTTTCATTGTATTAATTTATAGGTTACTTTGCTAAAAACATTGAACAATTTGGGTGAGTACCCAGTATTTACAAATTTACGCCCATATTAACTATAGAAGTGTTATCTGCATGTGCAATAATTTTCCAATTTTTTATGACTGGTATGTTATTAACAGATTGTAAAAAGAAAGGGCCCTGTGGCATTCCAAATTTGATAGCTTACACATCTGAGTAATACTCCTTTGTGAATGATTTTTAGATACTATTTTAAGCTCTTGTGTTCAGTCAGCTAAATAAGACTTTACTAGATTAAATGGACCATGCTGTAATTTAGTACTCCAAAGTTCATGGTCAACACAATCAAAAGCCTTACTAGGTCCAGAAATATGCAACTGGTTTGCTCTCTGTTATTTATATTGTCTATAAGACTTTTATTATTATTATTATTATTATTATTATTATTATTATTATTATTACTACTACTACTACATTTTATATCCCTTTTCTAAAACCATATTCAAAATTATTTATTATTTTACATTTTCCAAAGAATGAAATGGTTTGATTTACAACAATTTTTTTGATGGCTTTCAAAAGCCCTGAAACTAATGTAATTGGATAATAGTCTTCTGTTGAGATCTTATCACACTTTTTAATTAAAAGTATTACTATTGAATGTTTTAAATGGCTATTTATACAGGGTTACTACAAAAGAAATAGACAACTTCAACTGCCTGTAAAACAAAAACTATTGAGATAGCAACCTAATTATTTTGGAGGTATGTTGAGAAACTCTCAAAGTTTCGTTTGTTACTATTGGTAACGCTGTAGTGTTTTGTTTATTGTTGTAGAAGCTGAAATGGCGGAAAATCCTGTGGAAAAGGCATATTGCGTGTTGGAATTTGCTAGAACGCAATCAGCAACTGTTGTCCAACGACATTCTAGAACACATTACCACAAAAATGAAATGATGCGCTCACAAGAACCAGCATTGTCTTCATCATGTCGCAACATGTCGATGCAAAAGTCACGCCGTATGACCTTATCTTCTTCACTCAGAAACTGCAACATCTGTAATCTGTAAGGCATCATGTGCAGTCGCTTCCGCAAGATTTTTCATACAGTTTGCTGTGGAATTTGTAATTGCATGCTTGCCCTAGATGTCAATTTCTGTGGGCTTCTTATGTAGGCAGAACGAACACGTTCAACGTTTTCTTCCGAAACTCTTGGTCTTCCCGAGCTCTTCCCTTTGCACAAACATCCCGCTGTCTCAAATTTTCTATACCAGTCGTAGATTGACTGTCTAGTCGGTGGCGTTTTGTGGTAACGTGTTCTAAAATGTCGTTGGACAACAGTTGCTGATTGCGTTCTAGCAAATTCCAACACGCAATATGCCTTTTCCATAGGATTTTCCACCATTTCAGCTTCTGCAACAACAAACAAAACACTACAGCGTTACCAATAGTAAGAAACGAAACTTTGAGAGTTTCTCAACATACCTCCAAAATAATTAGGTTGCTATCTCTAATAGTTTTTGTTTTACAGGCAGTTGAAGTTGTCTATTTCTTTTGTAGTAACCCTGTACTTCCAGTAATATTCCTTTTATGCTGGACATACATTTTTAAAAATATAGTCAAGATGCCATCAATACCTGCCAAATGTTTATTTTTCTTTTTATTTCCACCGTTTTTCCTCTAATATCTTAGGAGAGCATTGATTCTAAAATGTGTTTATAACGTTTACACGCTTTGAAGTGTTAGCTCTTTTACCTATTAGTTGATTCATGATTTCAATAAAATTAATATTAAATGCATTACCTATTTCTTTGGGATCTCTTATTATACTATTTCCTGGAATTAATTCAATGTTCTCTTGGTGACTAATGCCTTTATCACATCCATTGTTATTTATATTCTGTTGTTCTTGTGATTTAATGTGATTTATTTGATATTTTATGTATTCTGATTTCAATTGTTTTAATTAAAAATGTATTTAAACACGCAGAAAATATTTCTCTTTTAATCTTCTCTAAGAAATATTTGAAAAAGTATTTTTTTCGTGAAATCTTCTTTTAAATTACAATTAATATTAAGCAATTTTTCTCCACAATGGCAAATTGCACTAAGATATTTTGTTATATTCATTGCAAAGAAGAGGGTGACAATAAGTTACCTTCCAACTTGTATAAGGAGGTGTTTTCATAAGCCAGTTAGTGAGTACATTTCTGGAATGACAAAGTGTTGCCTGTCAGTGCATTCTCCACTGTAATGACTGTTGTATATTCAGTGAGTGTTGCTACTTCAGGAGAGTAGAGATATCTTGTGTTCGACTCCCAAGCAAGTATGCCATCCGATGGAAAGGCTGCATTGTGCATATTTCATTATGCTGTTGTGTACCAAAGAAAGTGAAATGACAGTGAAAAATGGACCAAGTCAAAATATGCACAAATAAAATTCAGATGAACTATATTCAGTAATGGCTGCTGTGTAAGAGCACATGAACACCCTAGCTTTTGACACCTTGTGGATTTATTTGGTTACTTTGTCTTTCAATGCTATTAAATGTAACGTATATGTAGCAATTTAAAATCTATGGCATTTGAATCTACTATGCTATTCCTTTAACTATATTCAGTAACGGCTGCTGTGTAAGAGCACAAGAGCACATGAACACCCTAGCTTTTGACACCTTGTGGATTTATTTGGTTACTTTGTCTTTCAATGCTATTAAATGTAACATATATGCAGCAATTTAAAATATATGGCATTTGAAACTACTATGCTATTCCTCTAAACTTGATCAGATGTGACAACATCATCTGTAGCACTGTATTGTGTATATTTTTAGGAGCTTTTGCATATTTGCAACTGGTATGACATAATTGCCTTATGGGTGAAATACACACAACTTTTGCACATCATCAGCTGTGCATATGTTTACCATTAATCTCTCAACCACAAGTTCCCACCAGTACCACTAGATTGGAAGCACACTGCAGGAGAAGTTTCATACACGTCAGCTGCAAGTGTTTGGAAAGCTGGGAACCCCCATTTAATTTTCATCTTGCCATAAATCTACTATATCTACATTGAATTTAGATCTGACATAAGTATATGTTGTGCGTTACTGGATGTATTTAGTATATTAATTAATGCTTATTATCATACAATGTCTGGGTACTTATTTCTGACAGCAAGTGCACCTGCTTAGTAGCATTTATTTTGCCTATTGTCAAGTGACTATATTGGTAATCATTGTTATGCTGCTATTTGATATCTAACACTACCATAAACGACAGTTTGATAGTAATTGTTTATGTTTGCAGATGATACTCGTAGTACAAAATATAATCATCCGTTATTTAGGTGTGATGTCAACCTGAATTCTGTTGAAATTATTTTTAAATGCCAACAGAAGACAAATATAAGGGTTACTTAGTTCCAAAGGAACTAGGGCCTCCCAGACCACTTCTGTGGATTGAAATAGTGATGAAATCTAATAAACATGACTACAAGTGAACATTCAACAAAGAACTGTACAATAAGCGTAACTGGTTGTGCGAGTGCAGCATAAGAAATGCAGTTTTTCATTTTTGATTTTCAGTGCGGAAGTTAATTCATGGATTAATACGGGTGTTGCAGATCTCGCACATTTGTCCAACGAAAATTGCCACTCACACAAATATGTGAACATTGAATATTCAATGCTTGGTAAAGTTAACATTAGTACTCAGCTTGACAGCATATACTGGAGAGTCCGTGAGGAAACACAATGAATCAATAAAATGCGTGAGTGAGTTGGGTGTGTGTGTACATACATGCATACATACATACATACATTACATTACATTACATTACATTACATACATTACATATATACATTACATCCATCCATCCATCCATCCATCCATCCATCCAACCATCCAACCATCCAACCATCCATCCATCCATCCATCCATCCATCCATCCATCCATCCATCCATCCATCCATCCATCCATCCATCCATCCATCCATCCATCCATCCATCCATCCATCCATCCATCCATCCATCCATCCATCCATCCATCCATCCATCCATCCATCCATCCATCCATCCATCCATCCATCCATCCATCCATCCATCCATCCATCCATCCATCCATCCATCCATCCATCCATCCATCCATCCATCCATCCATCCATCCATCCATCCATCCATCCATCCATCCATCCATCCATCCATCCATCCATCCATCCATCCATCCATCCATCCATCCATCCATCCATCCATCCATCCATCCATCCATCCATCCATCCATCCATCCATCCATCCATCCATCCATCCATCCATCCATCCATCCATCCATCCATCCATCCATCCATCCATCCATCCATCCATCCATCCATCCATCCATCCATCCATCCATCCATCCATCCATCCATCCATCCATCCATCCATCCATCCATCCATCCATCCATCCATCCATCCATCCATCCATCCATCCATCCATCCATCCATCCATCCATCCATCCATCCATCCATCCATCCATCCATCCATCCATCCATCCATCCATCCATCCATCCATCCATCCATCCATCCATCCATCCATCCATCCATCCATCCATCCATCCATCCATCCATCCATCCATCCATCCATCCATCCATCCATCCATCCATCCATCCATCCATCCATCCATCCATCCATCCATCCATCCATCCATCCATCCATCCATCCATCCATCCATCCATCCATCCATCCATCCATCCATCCATCCATCCATCCATCCATCCATCCATCCATCCATCCATCCATCCATCCATCCATCCATCCATCCATCCATCCATCCATCCATCCATCCATCCATCCATCCATCCATCCATCCATCCATCCATCCATCCATCCATCCATCCATCCATCCATCCATCCATCCATCCATCCATCCATCCATCCATCCATCCATCCATCCATCCATCCATCCATCCATCCATCCATCCATCCATCCATCCATCCATCCATCCATCCATCCATCCATCCATCCATCCATCCATCCATCCATCCATCCATCCATCCATCCATCCATCCATCCATCCATCCATCCATCCATCCATCCATCCATCCATCCATCCATCCATCCATCCATCCATCCATCCATCCATCCATCCATCCATCCATCCATCCATCCATCCATCCATCCATCCATCCATCCATCCATCCATCCATCCATCCATCCATCCATCCATCCATCCATCCATCCATCCATCCATCCATCCATCCATCCATCCATCCATCCATCCATCCATCCATCCATCCATCCATCCATCCATCCATCCATCCATCCATCCATCCATCCATCCATCCATCCATCCATCCATCCATCCATCCATCCATCCATCCATCCATCCATCCATCCATCCATCCATCCATCCATCCATCCATCCATCCATCCATCCATCCATCCATCCATCCATCCATCCATCCATCCATCCATCCATCCATCCATCCATCCATCCATCCATCCATCCATCCATCCATCCATCCATCCATCCATCCATCCATCCATCCATCCATCCATCCATCCATCCATCCATCCATCCATCCATCCATCCATCCATCCATCCATCCATCCATCCATCCATCCATCCATCCATCCATCCATCCATCCATCCATCCATCCATCCATCCATCCATCCATCCATCCATCCATCCATCCATCCATCCATCCATCCATCCATCCATCCATCCATCCATCCATCCATCCATCCATCCATCCATCCATCCATCCATCCATCCATCCATCCATCCATCCATCCATCCATCCATCCATCCATCCATCCATCCATCCATCCATCCATCCATCCATCCATCCATCCATCCATCCATCCATCCATCCATCCATCCATCCATCCATCCATCCATCCATCCATCCATCCATCCATCCATTACATACATACATACATACATACATACATACATACATTACATTACATTACCACGCATGCATGCACCTCCAGGTTAATAGGCTGCATACAATTTTTATATTGATGAACTTAACTTTTAAGCAGAATATATTAAGGAACAGGACATTTCACAAGAAGAAATAATGCAGTTTTCCTGATTCAGAAAAGAGATTTGGTGATTGCTAATAAATTAGTCATATTAATCAAGGACTTGAACTTTCCCGGTGTTGCTTATTAATGATTTCTTCTCGGGACGTCAGCCAGGTAAGTGTTACATGAATTTCCAAGCTTTCAACGACGTACTCTGTCACCATCATCAGGGAACTGGAGAGAAGTTGCTCTGGCAGTGGTATTTATACTTGGAGGGGAAGGCTGAAGGATCAGCTTGCATGCTGTCATTGGTCGGCACTGGCCAAGGGGGTTTAAGGAGGATGGGACAAGTGGTTATGAATTATAGGTAGCCATGTTTTGCTTATTTGGAGACCTTCATCTTTGTTAAAATTATTTTTGTTTGCTTTTGTGCATATTGCATCTTTTACTAGTCTGTCATAATATCCGGTAGATTTTTCTATTATTTTGGTGGATGAAAAATTTATCTTATGGCTAGTATTGTAAGTATGTTGCGCCACTGCAGATTTTTCTGAGTAGCCCAACCTGATGCAGTATTGGTGTTTTTTGATGCGCCCTTCCACAGTCCTCCCCGCATGGCCTTGTAAATTTTTCCACATTCATAAGGGATTTTGTAAATACTGGCAATGCAGAGGCCAAGATTTTCTTTGACCATGCCCAGATGCTTAAAAACTGTTCTCATGCTGTATTTTGACAGTATTCTTGCTATTTTGTAGGACATTGCACCCACAAAAGGAATAATGGCTGTAGCTAAGCTTTCTTTTTTCTCTGCATTGGCATTTGGTTTGTGGTGGAGTTTCCTGAATGCTTTGTTGATATCTCGGATGTTATACTGGTTCTGTCTAAAGACTTTGTGTAGGTGCTGGACTTCTTCTGGAAGGAGATGTTAATCCAGCATTTACCTGGCTGACGGCCTGAGAAGAAATCATTAATAGTCATATTAATATTTGACTGACGAAAGAATGCAAATATAGAGCAGCGTAAGCTTACACATTTCTCCATTGTTGCCTTAAAATGTACTTAAATATGTACAAACTAATAACAATATACAAAAACAAACCTTTCTTTCATCAGACAAGTTTGGTACTATTATAACTATTGCTGTTGCTTTGAGAGGAGTTGCAATTGTGACAGTTGCAACAAATCTTCACTTATCTTTTGGAATCCTTATTGCGAAACTAGTCCAAAGCAAGGATTCCAAAAGATAAGTGAAGATTTGTTGCAACTATTATTTTTATATTAATATTTGTGTTATTCTTCACTGTTACTAGCTTCTTTTTACATTTATAATGTTCTTGTAAAAGCTTATTCTTCTATCTACTTTATGAGATTAAAGTTTTTAGAAATAGTTATTTTTATATATACACATACATATTTACCTGCATATATTAGGGAAATAAGGGAATACAGTAGGCTTTAACCATAGTTAAATTTTTAAGAGCTGTTTACTGTGTGATGACTTTGAAATTCCATTCTCTTTTCATGACCAGCAATAAAAAAGAATAGCATTATTCTAGTTAAGAAAAGTGAAACATTTTTAGCATTAAAAGCAATAACAAGGTGTACTGCAGAAATGGTTAATTGCACAAAAAATGTATTTAAATAAAGTGTGGTCTAATGTGGTTTACATTTTTGTGTAGTGAAATGTCTTATCACGTTAAGTTTACCATTAGGCAAAAGTTATTCAGAATGAAGAGGACCAGTAACTATCAGAATATTCAAAATGCAGCTATAATTTGTCATGAAAATATCTTTATACTATATTTTAATCAAATTAATAAGAGCCTTTTTTGAGAAATTCCAAAATTAAAAAAAAAAAAAAAAAATCCATGTGGGGAGCTGGGTGTAGATGGTGAGTTCTATAAATTGAAATTAAATTAGTGAGTCAATTTTGTAACACTAAATCACTTTTATTATTGGAAGCCATGTGCTTCCATTGTCGATTCCCTTAGTTGACTCAACTTTGATATTTAACAAAGTTTTCCTTTTTTAATTATATTTTTCATAGATACATGGACACACAGACCTTTCCTAGGTTGTTGTTGTTATTAATATTATTTATTTATATATATATTTATCCAGGGGATTTGCAGATGTTTATTTCCAGTGAAGAGGAAGAAGTGGTACTTCATCTGGTTTGATGCTATTGCTGTTATTCACACCCACTTTATCATTTTTATACATCATCAGTTTTGTTTTCTGCTTATAAATCATCAGAAACTTTTCATAGAGAAAGAAATCCCTGGTTACAAAAAATTTGATACTGAAATTATAATAATGTATGTCTGAACATGTAAATATGCTCATAGAATGTGTCATTACTAATACCAACATGTCTATTACTCTGTTAGTAATTCAATTCAATTTTTTATTCACCGAGGATATACAATTTGTACATATGGCTTTGTCAAGACTTACAAACTAATTATTACAAGAAATATAAATATACAATATACAGGTGTGACAGAATACAGTTAAGTAGTTAAATATCTAAGTTAAGAAATTCATTAATGCTATAAAATTTGTGTTTTAATAACCATTTATACATTTTAGATTTAAAGAATTTTCCTGGCACAGCTTTTAAAGATTTGGATATCTTATTATATAAAATTATTCCTTTGTGGGATACACTATTGAGAGTTTTATTAAGTCGATGACACTGTAGATGTATTGCTTCAGCTGTTCGGGTATTATGGGCATGATAATCCTTGTTTCTCTTAAAACATTGCATATTATTATGAATGAAGGAGACTGTTTCTAGGATATATATACATGGTAGAGGGAGTATGTTAAGCTCTTCAAAGATAGGTTTACTTGGAGCATGGGGTGGTTCCTGATTCATTATTTTTAATATTTTCTTTTGTATTTTAAATACTATATTTGATTGGGTAGAGTTCCCCCAAAAGAGTATTCCAAATGAAATTATTGAATGTATATATCCAAAATATACCACTCTCATTACCTCTTTACTACAAACTTTGCTTAACACTCTTATTGCGTAAGTTAAACGATTCAATTTATTACTAAGAATGAGAATGTGATCTTTCCATGCTAATGTGTTGTCAATAGTAATACCAAGGAATTTAGTAGAATGTTGGTGACTTATTGGGCTATTTTCTACAAGTATTTGGAATTGATTTGTGAGGTTTGGATACTTTTCAAAATTTAAGTAGCTTGATTTATTAACATTTAACAATAATTTATTATAATTTAACCAGTTATACAATTTTGACATTGAGTCATGTATAGTCCGTTGTAGCGAATTTTGGCAATGACTTTTGAATACAAAGTTTGCATCATCTGCAAAAAGAACAGTATTAACGGGAGTCATGTGTAATGGTAAGTCATTTATATAAATAAGGAAGAGAACTGGCCCTAATATGGAGCCTTGTGGTACGCCACACTCAGCTATTTGTAAATTTGACCGCATACCATCAATTTCGACTAAATGGGCTCTATTTGTAAGGTATGATCTAAACCAGTCATTAGCAACTCCTCTGATGCCATAATTTTCAAGCTTATTTAATAAAATGTTGTGGTTTACTGTGTCGAATGCCTTAGATAGATCGACAAACAACCCTAAGGCATGTTCATTCTTGTCTTTTGCACTAAATATTTCTTCTAAAAAGGAGAAAATAGCCATATTTATTGACTTACCCTTTTGAAACCCAAACTGTGATTCAGATATTATATTGTACTTTAATAAAAAGGGTACTAATCTATTGTACATTATTTTTTCGAGTATTTTAGCAAACACACAGAGTAAAGAAATGGGTCTATAATTTTCAACACAGGTTTTATTACCTTTTTTATAAATGGGCACAATTTTAGCAATTTTGAAAACGTCCGGAAAGCAGCCGGTAGTAAGGGATATATTGCAGATATCTGATAATGGTTTGAGTAAATAAGTTCCACATTCCTTTACGAGAGCATCAGGTATATCGTCATATCCACTACATTTTTTATTTTTTAGACTATTAATAGTTTGTTCTATTTCTTTTTCTGTAGTTGGAAATAAATAAAGTGAGGCATAATTATTTATAATCTGTGGTGAGGTTATATTATCAGATAGTGGAGGCATGGTTTTAGTTAAATTCTTAGCCACTACTGCAAAGTAATTATTAAATGTGTCAGTGATAGTTTTTTTATTTACTATTGTGTTGTTATTCACAATGCATGTACTCCACAGAATTTTCGTAACCAATGCAATTATACTGAATCCTTTTGTGTTATTTTATATTATATGATAAATCATCAAATGAAGATAAATAAGGGAAAATAATAAAGAACTATTTGTCTTTGATGTTTTTGCTGTTATTACAGATTAATATAATGCAGAACAAAATTATTTAGCTGTATTATTATTCCATTATCAATTTTGGATATTAGATTAATGAATAATATATAAACTGATACTTTGTTCGTGAAAGTCTAAGTAATTAGTTTTCTTATATTGGCAATGTTCCAGCTATTACAACTATCATTGAGAAAGATATAGATGGTCTTGTAAGCTTTTACAGGCATTACATAAAATGAAACAGTTTATCATGTGTAATGGAATTCACACACAAACACATTTTATATATATATTGTCGGTGAAGAAACAATACTGCATAACTGACATTTTAATGATTTTCTGTTTTCGGTGCATTGGGATCACCATTTTGTAATGCTGGAAATTTAATTTTACTATTAAATTGTGTGAATAAGGCATTGAAACAATATCGCTTATCTGAATGTCTGAAAATTTTGTTGTTAAATTTCTGCACTAACTGGATTTAAATTAATATCGCCTATCCGCGTTCAGGGTCAGTTTGCTGGAAATACTGCTTAACTGTATTACAACCAGTACAGCCTAACTGCATTCAGGTTCAATTTGCTGGAAATACCGCGTAACTGTTTAAGAAAATTTTGAACACCAGAAAAAATTACAAGTATTTTTGAACTTGTAGGCATTTTTATTCACAACATATGCAACCAGAATATCCTCTAATTACAGTAGTTATTTCCTTACAGTTATATGTAGGAAGTAAGCAATAGTTAAATGCAAAGCTGAATGAAAAGGGTCATCCATTAACAGACTGAAACGTAAGACATGCTCACTTGATAAAGTTGCTATGTTCCAATGAAAGAATAGATGTTATGGAAATACGGATGTCAATCTGATGGCACTAAGTTTAGGTTCTCAATCTAATTGGATCTGTATGCATCTGTATTTTTTTCTAATTTCATTTCACCATATTATTCTAAATCACAGGATTCCTTTGAATGTGACAAAAGGGTAGAAAATAAACAAATTGATCAGGTAAGTAATATTATCATCATTATCACCAGTATTACCAGTATTATTATTATTATTATTATTATTATTATTATTATTATTATTATTATTATTATTATGTTTATTATTATTAACAGTACTTCCAGTTTAATATAAAAATGTATTTTCAACTATTAGCCAATTAGGCATATCATTACTACCCATATCTTATTTTAGGTATCCAATGGGGCTGATAATATGGGGCTGAGGAAGACTTAATGACGTTGGGTTTCAAATTATACAGTAATATAAGCATAGATATTTCTGATATACCATTACCTTCGTTACCAGGAGCAGTAAGGGAGTAGTCTATTTTGAGAACAACACTATACTTAGATTTACTATTTGCAGTACAATAAAGTAAATCACTTAACATCTAGTAACATATAACAATTTTTTATTTCAATTTAGTTTCTGAGAATGGTGTAGAAAATTAGCAAGATGGCATCAAATCTTGGTTTACTCCAACTGGTAAGTAATTCATTTATTTAGTTTTATCATGGAAATTAATATTTTATTATAAACAAAATTTTACGTAACTAATTTTATTTCACCTGTACTCATTTTTCATCATTGGACAAACATGACGAATTCTCAACTCCACATGTGGATGTCAGCGACAAGTTTCTTCCTGAAAACGTGAAATCATCAGAAGACAAAAGAATGGATGAAGTTGACAATGTTGATATTGAAGAATGTGATAGTGATGATAATCATGGTGATGGTGATAATAATGAAGGTAATAATGAAAATGGTGGTTATGATAAAGACAGTGATAGTAGCAGTAAGATTTATCATGGAAATTTAGTGGAAGTAAGAAAAAGAAAATGAAATTCATGCAAACATACTTGGAAGAAAAATAGGAACAGGAACATGAAAATGAGAATGGAAGGAGAAATCTATGTTGGGTACAAACGGTTGACAAGTGGGAAAGATGCATGACACTTCCAGGAATGCAAGAAAACTTGGGATATCATGTACTTCCAAAATGTGTCAGAAATCGACATTGGCAACGATGAGAGACAAGAGATTTTTTTTTGTAATGCATTCTGAAGAAAATTACCTGGGATCAGAGAAAACAATGTGAATGGTCTTGCAGATGTAATTCCAACAAAGTGTCCTGGAAGGAGCAATGGAGTCTAGAAGAAAAGGTATCATTTGTGTGTGTCTAACAAAAAGCTACAAGCATGCAAGAAAATATTCTTGAACACACTTGTAATAAAGATTGGAGTGTCAGGTACTGGTTAGAAAATTTCCAAGCATAGAATGTCATCTTGTTCTACTGTTTTGCACACTAAAGCCAAGAAGGATAAAAGAAGATAGTAAACAATTTCTCAGGGCATTTTTTGTATTACCTTTCCATTATTGTCGAAAGTCATCAACCAATCTTTATTTAGAGCCTACAGTTCATTCCAAAATTCAGTTATATGATTTGTATAAACAGAAGTTTGCAGATGAAAAGCCGACCCTCTGAACTGACATATTTCAACCTGATTTTTCAGGAAAGTAACGTCAGTATTTACAGCTTGAAGGAAGAAGAATGCAAAATCTGTTGCAGTTACAAAACTGGCAATTTAAGTGAAGTAGTATGGTTGCAACATGATGAAAAGAAGAAGGAAGCTCGAAAAGAAAATGAAAAGCTTAAAGAGGGTGCTCAATGTATTCACCATGGATCTACAGTCAGTCAAAATAACTCCACACATACAGGTCTGTGTATTATAAGACTAAGCCCTTAGTGCATAATTTTACAATTTATAATTTGAAAATCATGATGCTGTTTAATACTGGTTCAGTGAAACACAGGCAGAACTTTTAGCATCAATTTTTGCTAGTTGTTTCATAGATAAATTGACTATTGCTTAAAGGAAACCCTCTACCAATAGTTCTGTACTCTGATGAATGTACACACTAAAACAGAAATGCAGTCATGTTAATGCCCTTCTTGGGCTAGCAGGTGTATTCATTACCCAAAAATATTGAGAAAAGGGCCAGACTTAGATTGAATGTGACTCAGTTCATAGTGCAATTGAATGCAAGTTAAAGAATAGAAACATGATGCTGCCCATTCAATATGTTTCAATAACAAAGGAAGCAAGAAAGAATCCCATACCTTATCATGTTAAGCATTCATTCTTTAGCTTCCTGTTATAAATATCCTGATATAAACATCAAAACAGAAATTACCAATAAAAATGTTAATAATCATATTTCGTTTATGTAGTTTGATTATTCCTTTATGTATCTAATTATTGTTCACAAATTATGCCAAAAAAGTTTTTGGCTATTTGTTCAATTTGCCTAGGAAGAGAAACTAATGATCTCACGGTAACTGATCTGAAGGCAATACAGTATCATCCTGATGGTACAGTTTGTTTCAAATGTTGTTTCAATGAGGACTGGCAAGAAATGCCAAGGCGTCCCAGGAAGCAATGTACAGAAGTGACCCACAAGAAATTACATTCTTAACAACTAAGAATTAAGAAGTCAAAACACTTGCAGCAATTAAAACATATTTTGCTAAAGGACTGTCATGCATTTTATGATAACATTGGTTATGACTTGACCAAGTAATTTGTTTTACAAGCAATGCATATTTTCTTACACCACTAATGACAATTATGTGAAAAACAATTATAATTCAATAACACCAACAAAATAGTAATGTAACTTGGTAATTATTTACTGGTATTTAACATTGATTTTTTTTTTTGTAGGAACAATTTTCAAATTTTGATGAATACACTTATTTATGTAAAAACTTAATACTATGTATAAAACTAGTAAAACAATGAAATACCTATTCCTTATGCTTCTTAAACACTCCTTCACTCCAAACAATTGCTATCAATACCACATAACTGACAAAAAAAACTTGGTAAATTACTGTTCCAATACCATGTAACTAACATAAATAACTTAAAATAGAATACAATTTTCAAATAATGTACACATTTTTAGTGTTACTTACTAATACCATGCCACATTTTATCACATGAAGTGTTTGATTTTTTTAAAATTCTGTTTTTTGTTTTCCCTGTAAAAGTTGTTTTGTTAGTTACACAGTATTTTTGTTCACAGATGATATAAAGATTTTTATTCTGCTTGCTATAAAATGCTGTTTTTTCAACCTTTGCATTCATGAATTTTGTGAGACATACAATTTAATTTGTAGTGGGCAACTTAGTTTATTCTGTGACTACTTGCAATTAAATCATTGTATACATTACCACCAGAACAAGATAAACTTATCTACACACTTATCATTGAAAACAAGATGCTGCAGGAAAATTAAGTGGTGTGTAAATAAGCTTAACTTTAAAATAAGGCAACAAATTTAACTCTATTTGGCTACCCAAAGCATGTTTCTAAGTCATCATCAGCCAGCTGTTGTAACTTTGGCACTTCCTCTTTGCAGCAGTTGTATGTATTTTGTGATCAGTTGTCAGTTGCTTTATCAAAGTTCATTGAATCCTCTTTTTAATTGAAAAGCTATTCCCAAGTTGATAGAGCTGCTAGTCTGTCTGTCATTGAATAACCCTTTTTGAGTAGGTTACCAGATGAAATTCTTGAAACACAGGACATCTTAAATAAGAAACTAGGACTAACTAGGACAGGAAGGTAAATAAAAACTCATATCATGCAGCATAAAGTATTATATACTTAAACACTGTACACATGCAATAATACAATTATTTTAGCATTAAAACTCTGTTGTAATATTGACAAAAAAGTAAATGCAGCATTTAACTAAAACTGTATTTTTGCGACTCTCCAATTGTTTTAGTTAAGTTTATATTTCTATGAAGATATGTATAGAAATCATACACTCTATGTTTTGAAAGTTATATTGCATAAATATGAATTGTCAAAAAAAATAGCTAGTTAAGTTAGCAATATTGCTGATTGTTTTGATGTTTCTCTTATGTGTCATTGTTTGTAAATATTCTTCCAAATAAACAGCACCTTTATTTGCAATTTGAAAGGTTAGAATTACAACTGGTGCAACTAACTTCCTAGTTCTCTCCTTTGGGCCTCATCATTAAGGTGGAATATTTACTTTTCATTTGTAAAGCTACACTTCCATTTCAGCATTTTGAAACCTAATATCAAATTAATTTACACTCAGTGAAGTAATTCATGTTAACTGAGTATGTATTGAAACAATAGTTAACAGCACACAACAATATTTGCAGGCTTACCCCTAAGCGTATCCATTATTTTCCAGCAGTGTCCAAAGAACCACCAATAGAATACATAATTGATATCTCTTGCGATAAAACGCACAAGTTAGGAAACATGTATAACCTCCATCCATAGTGTCCAAAGCACAGAGGAGGAAGTTGTGGGAGAAGGTCAATATACAAGATTCAAGACGTTGTAAAGAATGTAAGATTGATTCTTTCAATCACGAGGGTCAGCTGATAGTCCCTGGCCTCTCAATGAAAACAGCATTTAAACATTTTTTTTTGTCTTTATTTCTCAACATAATCTCCAGAAAGGCTAATACATTTGTCATATCAGTATTCTAATTTAATTAAACCATCTTAGTAGTGCGATTTGTCAAAGTTCTCAAAATAGCTGTTTACCGCAACAGTGACCTCGTTGCTGTGAAATCTTCATCCTCCAAGAAATTTTCTGAGGTTTGGGAACAAGTGGTAGTCACTGGGTGCTAGATCTGGTGAATAGGGTGGATGTTCAAGCAATTCAAACTTTAATTCTCACATTTTTCCCATTGCAATGACTGAACGATGGGCCGGAGTATTGTCGCGATGAAACAAGATTTTTTTTTGCAAATTGAGGTCTTTTTCTTTTCACCTCATCACTCAAACGTTCTAGAAAGCTTGTGTAGTAGTCACCAGTGATACTTTTATCCTTTTCCAAGTAATCAATAAAAATAGTACCCTGTGCATTCCAGAAAACACTCGCCATAACTTTGTTAGCTGACAAAATTGACTTTGTTTTTTTGGAGTTGGTTCACCTGGTGCAATCCACTGTTTTGACTGTGTTTTACTTTCTAGAGTGTAGTGATGTATCCAAGTTTCATTCATGGTAATAAGCCATCTCAAAACTTCACTGGGATTTTTATGGTAGAGCTCCACATTCTTAACAGAAACAGTTTTTTTTTGCAACTTTTGATCAGGTGTCAACAAACGTGGCACCCATCTTGCACAGACCTTGTGTAAGCCCAAAACATTACTTAAAATATTACCTGCATGTTCTTTTGATATATTCACAGCCTCTGCTATCTTAAACAATTTTAATCTGTGGTCTGCCAGTACTAAATGATGAATTTTTTCAATGATCTCTGGAGTTGTCACTTCTACAGAGCATCCAGACCGAGGCTCATCACTAGTGCTCGAACATCCCATTTTAAACTCTGCAACCCACCTTTCAATCGTTGAATATGAAGGGGCAGAGTCCTTCAATGTACTGTCCATTTTCTCCTTGATTTCTTTAGGTGTTAAGCCTTTCAAATGGATGTATTTAATCATTGCTCATTTATCCAAATCCTCCATTTTCATGAAAACTCTAAAGTTGTCTTATTTAAAATGCTGTCATTCGAAAACTAAAGAAGCTATTGACCTGTAACTATGGATACAAGCTAGTCTAGAGTTAAATTATATGATTCTACCATCTAACTGACCTAGTGGCACCATATCTGTGTGAGGCCTGGGGCTTATCAGCCGATCCTCGTATCAACAGTTCTCCAAAAACCAGAGACGATTGAAAATTAGGTGTGATCAAAAAGTTTCTGGAATGGCTTCAAAACAATGTTGCCATTGATTTGCCTGTAAATCTTACAGAGACTGGACATGAAGCATTCCTTTCTGATAAAAATGAAAGGTCACACTAGTTCCTTTCCTAGAGAAACATAACATTATTACAGAATCCCAATTTGACTTTAGGAAGGGTAAGTCAATTAACATGGCAATTTTTTCCTTCACAGAAAATAAATTTGAGGCAAGAAATAACATAGAGCTTGTAAGAGGACTATTTTTAGATTTATCCAAAGCCTTCGATACTGTGGATCATAATATCCTGGTTAATGGTATCAGAGGATTGGCTAATAAATGGTTTATTTCTTGCTAATAAAAACAACATTGTTGAAATAGGAGGTGTTTTTTCTGAGCCTGCTGCCATAAATTCAGGTGTGCCCCAGGGATCCATATCAGACCAGTCCTTTTCTTAATTTGCATTAATGATCTCCCTTCATGTATTTCACCCTTAAAGAGTGTTCTTTTTGCAGATGACTCAAATGTTATTTTTAAAAGCAGTAATAGAAAAATTGTGCAGGATAGTACTAATTGTACTACTTCAGAACTACAGATGTGGATGAATGAAAACAAACTTAATCTTAACATTAATAAAACTTTGTCAATTTTACACAACAAATAGCTGCTTGTAGTCCAATCCAGATTGTAATCAGTAATACATTAATTAAAGAAAGTCGCTCAACTAAGTTTTTAGGAGTAATAATTGATTCTCAGCTTTGCTGGACGGAGCATATCAACTTTCTGGCTGACAAATTAAGTTGTGTATGTTATGTGGTACAAGTGCTGCTAAAGCTTGTTTTTAGAACTGTTTACTTTGGTTATGTGCATTCAGTATTGGCTTATAGTGTTTCTTCTGGGGATTTTCTAGTGCCTCTGTAAAGATATTTAAGCTACAGAAAAGAATTTTGAGAATAAACAAACTCACTCATATACTCCAAGTAAACCAATATTTTCAGAACTAAAGATTTTACCACTATCTTGTGTTTATATTTTAGAGACAGTATCATTTATACATGCAAACAAGCACATGTATAGGCTTAATAAAGATTACCATTTATACAATACCAGAACATCCAACTTATACTTCTATAACAGCATAGGCTCAGTAAGAGCATAAATTCCGTGTCTCACAAAGGTGTTAACCTTTATAACAACCTTCCTAATGAAATTAAAACTTGAAAAGCTAATCTTTTCAGAAAAAAAGTTAAAAATCTACTTTTAAAAAACATGTTTTATACAGTTGATAAGTACATGACCTTTAAATTTTTGCTTTTGTTTCTTTACATAGCATTATCATTAATCATATAATATAGTATCTTATTTATTTCTTATTTGTACATAATTTATTAGGATTAGGAAATTGATGAAATCTTTTATGCACATGTATTACTTATGGTGAATAAATATCTATCTATATATCATTCTCAGTTTCTAGTGATGGCACAGCAGTAACTATGGTGAAATCTATAGCTGTGTTTGTATAACTTGCATATTGTGACAGTAGATTGAATGATGTATATAAATAGTGTCTCTTTTATCATGCTGCTGGTGCATGCAACTTTCTGATTTTGAATGATCTGCAATCATTGTGTTTGGATTTCAGCTCAACATCTGCATCATTAGATGCTAGAATTTCTTCAATTACAGAACTAATAATGGGGAGCGAACAGTATGAAGATTGTATTTTAGGAATCAAATTAAGGATGACTCCAAGGATTTCCACGATCTGGGGAATGGAGCAATCATGCATGATGTGTGAAGTTGTGAAGGACTTATTGGCACTGGATGAATATACTACAGTGATTATAATGGGTGTAATTGACTGTGGATTGCTTGCACTCACTCTGGCAAAAGTAAGTAATGGAATATCCTAACAAGACTATTCACTTTGTAGATCAGTCATTCAGTGTTGTCTAGTGCAATTCACAGTATGTCAGTATGAACCAGTCATGGTTGACTGTCACTGAATCTTGTCAGAATGAAATTGAGCTTAATTTGGATTTGTTTATGATTTATAAACTAAAGAATCCAAGAAAAGCTTTCTTGAAGAACATAGAAGGCCATGCTGTGATATGATATTCGTATGCAATAAATTACATTATATAGAATACCTAATACCATTTTCATTTTATAAGCTCATTTAATAAACTTTTCATACTGTAAATACTCTTAAAAAGTGTAACTTAAGTTTTCATTTGTTGGTATAACTCCCTCATGCTGTGAGCCTCAGTTTTTTGATAGGATAATACTCATTGGTGTTCAGGTTAGGTCATTGCATGTAGAATATTATTTTTGTAATTATTCATGGCAAATGGTATAGAATACATAGAAAATTGTATAATTTTAGTTTAATAATGGATAGGGACCCTACAAAATGGTGAATAAAATTCTTAAAAATCGCTAAAAAAAGTGGATGACTGTGAAAAAAGTTGATATAAAAAGGGTCATTCATATAGAAAGCGGTAAATAAAATTGTTAAATAATTTGAGGCAGTTTTAATATTTATGGTGTTTTCTTAAAAGATAAACAGTAAATAAAGCTAAACTACAATACAATATATACAGTGAAATGCTCTTTTAACGTTTGTAATACAATGTGATTTTTTCTTACTTTTCAAAATATTTCCTCAGGATTATTTCCACATTTTGTGGCTTTAAATTAGTACCTAAATCTGATAGTATATTTCCATAGTGGGAAAAGGCACGCTCAGCATCAACATTGGATGGTGGAATTCATAGTGCCTGGATACTTTTCTCAACAAAAGTTGGGTATTCATTCCTCATTGCCAGCAATATTGTCACAATATTAATTTGGTCCCTATTTACTGCTGCTTTCTTAATGGTCTTCAAAACTCTATACACTTCAGCTAGTTCATGAAGCGATAAATCTTTCATCACAAGCATGCCAGCAATGACAGAATGCAGATTTGGACCAACTGAATTTATTAATATATTTTGTTCATCAAATAATTTCCTCATATTGGTGATGAACCCTTCCCTTTATTCTCACATTATAGCAATGATAGTTTTGTGTGACATTTGTGTCCTAAATTCTGGAATGTTTGTTTAATGTTGCAATTCTTGTGAACTAAAGTAACAAGTTTTTGTGTTTCTTCACTCAGTACATCACTACCTACTGCCTCAAATGTGTCAAGAATATACTCAATCTTTGATGTTAGTTCGTGCACATATGGGTATGAATTAGCTTTAAGAACCTGGATTAGATGGATAACTGATTTACAATGTTCTAAAAGAAAGGATGCTGAGGCCACTATCACATTCACATCATTTTGCATGAGGTTTCTGAAATATGTGACTGCATAGCTTTCCTCTTGCAGTGATGAGGAATATTCCTTAATATCTTTAACATGTTCCTTAAGGTATTCTGTAGATTTGAACCATGAATTCCAGCAAATTAATACAGGCATTGGAAACAGAGTGCATTTGCTCTCATTTACATATTTCTGCCTTAGAAAGGTAAAGAAGCAGTGTTTTCTCTTCCTTGTGTTCATAAACATTGCCTTTGACTGGGCAACACAGGTATCGAACTCAGGAAGAGAGTTTGACCAGCATTGCATGTGCACCATACTGTCTGAAAATGGTATTCGCAGTGAATCCACACAGGCAAGCACATATCGTGCTGAGTATGAAACAACTGCTACAACTTTATCAAATTAATACTGCAAGACGAGAACATTCTGCTGCTGTTGCATTTTCCAGGACTTTGACCCTGTGCACATATGTTCTAGCAGTTTCAGTGCAAATAAGTGGATGAAGCAAAACTACAAATATGCATTGTCCTTTGCAGTCTATAGGTTCATAGCTCAGGATCACCACTGGCTTGTCCTTCACTACCTCCTTTAGAGCCTGCATACATTTCTCTCCAAGAGCAGGAACATGGTGCGCAATGTATTAGCATGAAGAAGATTTACAGTACCTAAGAAATAAAGGGTCTCAGTAAATTCTTTGGACAGCGGGAATTTCAGTGGGGAAAAAGGAAAGAAAGACTGACAAAAAAGTATTTTTTTAAAAGCACTTATTTGCCAAAATTCAGTATTCCCCTCTTTTACAAGGGAGCAGAGGAGCAGTGGTGTAAACAGGGGGAAAAGGTAAATCACATGAAATCACTTTCACCTCCAGAAAGTATCCTAAAGTGCAGTTAGGTTGCAACATTTCCCATTCAATAAGCAGTAGCCATATTTCTGTGCTGACAGCTGAGAGTAGGCACAATTCTTGTAGAAATCTGCTTTCCAGGAATTTCCAATTAAGTACACTGCGTTCGAGATTCAGACTTTAAAAGATATATATTTAACTTAACTTCATGTTTTATCCTTGAAAGAACTTTAACTTCATGGTTCGACAACCCAAGGAGAGCCATAGCCTACCATTGGGTGCCCCACCTTAGCCCACTACAGGTGTCAGGAGTGGAGTATTGGAGGGTGGGACGTGGCAGCACCCCAGTCAATGCAGCCAGTTAATGCAGCTTTCCTGACCTTGAGCTGCTACTTTTTCATTCAAGTATCTCCTTGGGGACCTAATGAGGCTGAGTGAGCTCCATGCCAGGTCTCTGAGCAAGAGAAACAAAAAAATTAAAATTGAGCTTTATTTATGGACGATCTTTAACTGCTGTGGTTCGTAGCGTTCCATTCTATATTGGGCATTAAAGACCGTTTAATTTTGCTCAGAGGCCTATTCTTTCAGACTTAAGGTTCTTTTACGTATTGTAAATCAACGACACAGTACTCTGGCTTTAATTCCCTTTCGAAGAAAACCATGCTAAGGATTTTTACACCTGAAAAATCTATCGTCCTCTGCTGGGTTTGAACTCACGACCTTGGATATATGAGGCTAGCATGATAACCGCTATACCAGGGAGGGCAACCCTCATAAGGAGAAAATTCTCACGCTGGTACTGGGAACGAACCCGAGCCTCCTGCTCGTTAAATGCTGCTGCGCTATCACTGTGCTAAGGAGACGACCATCCTTGAAAGATACTGTACTTATATCTATTTCTTCAATAAATTTAATAATAAATTCAATAAATTTAATACTTATTATTTATTTACTCAAAACATGTATTTTCGGTGAAATCTCTGTACTTAATTTTTGGGTTGAATACAATACCTTCTCTACAAAAAGTAAAAATAGGCAATCAAGTCTCAAACAAGATGAAAATATCCCTGGGTTCATATTTCAAAGCCAGCTCCTGTAATCATCCACTATTTTGCCGCTAACAACAATAGATTCTCGACAAATAGTTTTGTTATATGTCTTTCTGATTCAATTAACTAGCCAATGGATGAGCTAAAATTTTGAATCCCAAGATTTATTCTCCCTCACAGAAATTGGCCTTTGGCATGGACACCATTTGGTCATTGATTAATGGATAACTCGCTAGATGGACACAAACATATAACAGAACATGTCCGAAGCAGGATTCAAACCTGCGATCCTTTCATGGTGGAGTGTCAACACTAAACGCATCAACTCTAAACACGTCAACGAGACCACAGCTAACGGGCCCAACCAAATCCCAAGAATGCTGGCCACCTTAAAAGCTGGGATTACAATGAACTTAATGTAACATGAAGTCTAACTTATTGGATTAAATGATACTTGGATTGAGGGTACGAGAGTTTACAAATGCCAAACTTCTTCCTGTTGTTAATTTTGATGTTAAATGGTAATTAGAACTAATTGTATGAAGGAGTAACATGATAAAACCTGCCAACCTGGAGTCATTTCTGTTGCATTAATTCAGCATTTGTGAATTTCAAGTCCTGTCATTGTTAAGTTTGTCATAATCCCGGCTTAAGTGCCTTTCTGCACTCCATTAACTGCCTTAGCCTTTTTCTCGAAGGTTCAAACCAGTTTCCAGTTTATTTGTTTTGTGAAAATTGCCTATTTTAGTTTTTTTTTGGATGTTGGGCCGCAGCCTGAAGCACTGGATGTAGCCCTTTCTCTGTTTTTGACCGCTGAAATCTACGGGGACACAGAAATCAGAAACTCATGTGTGCAATATGGTTGCTGTGTGTTCTCAAGAATGGTGAACATACAGCATATTATTTCTCAATAACAAAAAAGAATTAGCGGATATACAAAAAAGCAACAGCGAGGGGAAAAGGGGTCATACCATGGTTGCTTGATTTGATCATCGCGTTATCTTCTTGGTTGGCAGCAAAGTCCAAGCCCTTTTACTTCGATACTCCCTTCCAACTGGCTTGTGTACTATATGGCGTGGAGCAAAGCATAACATTTCATAAACTAAACTTTTAACTCGCTGTAATCATACAGAGGGACTAGCAAATGGTGTTGTAAATGACGGGATCGTAAATACGGAATAATACTGCAATTAATTTAAAAAAAAAATTTAAAAAAATTGTATTTGAACTTACCTGGAATGTACTTGTTGAGAAACTCCTAAAATTTCCATTCTCCATTTTTTTTTAGTGGAATATTTGCAGCAAGGAATGCTTTCATCAAATCCTTTGCTAATTCTTCCTTTTCTTGTTTATGAAGCTTGTTTGGATTTCCAAGTAGTGTAGCATTTAATGTTGTCTGACACTTTGCTTGTCCTCTTTGCCTTCTGACTTTCTGTTGCCATAAGTTTCTTTCAGCTATCCAATCTACAATGGAGTTGCAATATTTTCATTTCGCGATTAAAAACATACAATCCATCTTGTCAAAACTCATCTATTCAACTCTGCACCATCACAACTTTCGGCATTTTAGAAAAAGAAGTTGCACTTGCAGACATTTTTTTTCAGTCAAAATCTCAAAGAAATTCTTGCCTTGCACCTTATCCACTGTTTCACGTAAACAATAATAACACCTTACAATTCAAGAAGAAATGCAACTTCTCACTTACTTGCTAATAGTGCCAGTGGCAACTCCAATCACACTTTGAATTTATTGTTGAAATAAAAGAAAAGAAAGCAATTGGAAGTCGGAAAATAGGCGCTTCTTTTTCCCTAAATGGAACTGCGGTTATGTCTTGTGATCATTGTGCATTATTACAGCCATTATTAACATTAGAAAACAAAGAAAAGTAGAACAATAGCAGATTACAAACACTTCTTGATCATTATTATTATTATTATTATTTTTTTTTTTTTTTTTTTTTTTTTTTTTTTGCATCAAATTATGCAGCAAACATAACTATATCTTAATTTTGCCAGTATCTTTTGTATTATGAAAATTCGCAAAAAAAAGTTTCGTGAAAATCAAGGGTCCCTAGCAATGGATATTATAATCGTTTTAATAGTAACTACTTAGTTAAATAAAATGTATTATATTTAGAGACCTCTGAAAGGTGAGATCATTTTTTGGGTATAAGTGATGTTATTTTCAAATGGCTTATTTGGACATTGATCTATGTATTCAGTATACCTTTTGGTGCACCCATTACATTTAGCTTTCAAATGCAAAAGCTAACATTAAGTACAGATTAGTGTCAATCAGATTTGTGTCTGCATGTCTGTCAGAACACTTTTTAGCAAGGAAAAAAAAAGCTCTAAGTTTCCACACTTGCATAAGGCAACATATTAGTTGCATAAGGCAACATATTAGTTGCATAGATTTCTCAGCAAAGGCTGATTTTAAAATACCCACAGCTTTCATCGCAGTCTTTCAGTTCAGTATAACCCGAAATTAACTTAATGTGATCCAGTTCCTGAAGAAAAGGAAGTTTGCTGGTTTCTTTCAGGAGAGATGGATTTATTTTGTTTAGCAGGGTAGTTTTAGGATGCAGTACTGCAAGCTTTTTTTAAAAATATCCCTTGCTGGATCTTATGGCATCAAGAGATTGAGTTTCACTGACATGTCTGAAGCAACCAAAACAACTGTTTGCAGCTAAGAATTGCACATGCATATGTTATAATAATGAAAATGACCCTGCTCTATGGTTTTGAATTTTATGTTTAATTTTTCCAACTCTTCATAAAAAAGCTGAGCAGCAGGATATATTAATCCTTTTAGTTTTGTTAGCAGTTCAACAAGGCACTGAAAGTGTTCCCTGACAAAAATGGTTGGGGAGGGAGCACCTAGACACCTCTTTGGTACTCAGAGATATAAAGTAGCACTTGTCACAATTAGTAATATCCTTTATTTCTTTTAATTTACTGAACTCAACAATATTTGGCAGATAATCTGCCAATAAAGTACATTGGTTCACCATTAATTCCAGTGAGTAACTACTGGCATTGACAACATTGGACAGTTTGCCACTGCCTTCTCATTGAAAAAGGTGGAATAAAGATATGTACTTTTACTGGTGTTCAAAAATGAACTCTTAGCTTTGGTCACTGTAACGTTCAATTCTCACATAATATTCCCATTGCCAAGAAGCTTCAGTTTATGAGCCCAGCATTGGATGTGTATTAATATCTTAAGTACATCTCTCTCAGTATTCTTGCATGTGGCAGAACTCCACCTCCTGAAGAGAATATTAGAAAAAATAAAATAACTATAAATATCTAAAACTACGGACAGTCACTCTAAGTTAACTTTCACTATAAGATCTCTTCTTTACAAAAGAAAACTAAAATAATTGTTCAAGTAATTTCTGAAACTTATTCTATGTAACATTTTTACTAAACTGTGAATATTTCTTGAGCTAAAACTGTTTTCATGTTTCATATTAAAGACAATAAGTGAACATATATATCCCATATAAAAATTATTTGCATGAAAATAATGGTTACTCCATTATGAAAAGCAATGTTGAATTATTATTGTTTTTAGTATTAATTTAGATTAAGCTACTTTTATCAGAATAAAAAAAAATATTAAAAAATCATGTTTTATAATAATTGCATTTGGAGTAATCAGTAATACAATACACGTTCAATAGGATACACCAAGTTTGTGTTCAAGTCACTTAATAGAAGTGTATGTGTAATCTCACACACCATACACATTTCTAAAACTTTTTTTGGATTCAGGGGATCTCAAAACTTGCATTTTTGGTAAAATATCAATATTTAATTTTTGGTTGGAATATAAATACCTTCTCTATCTACTATGTACATTGATCGCCAAAAAAAATGAGACATGTCTGGAACACCAAATTAGTTTTGCAATCTACATAGCCCAGTGTATACACCATCTGCAATACAGTTGTGTGTCGGCACCAACAAATTGTCACAAGTTCCAAATCTAAATATCACTAACCCATATGATCAATAATCATAATCAAATACATAACTTAAGCTTCTTCAGCAACAAACTATCAATATTAACTAAAAATATTAACAACACAAAACAACAGTTTGTATTGTACATCCCATTACTAAACTTGCCACCTTTTATATGTATTCATTGTAGCTATGTGGCTAAACCCAGGTTATTCTTCTGCTGAGGGTTGCAGGCTCGCTTCTTGCATGTAGCAAACATTTTTTTCCTTTCTCTTAATGATGCTGAATCAACACATACCTCATACACAACATGTGGTAAAATTAATAATATGATAATGATTATGATGCTTCTCTAAGGATTTATTCTACCGAACAACAATAGCATGTGAAAGCATATGATGGATGTGCAGAAAGGTATGCAAATGCATCAGGCATAGCTCTCTCAATTAAAAAAAAAAAATGGAACCTATATGGTATGAAAAAATACTGAAAGTATTGTTAAGGAAACCAATGTTTTGAAATATTTTTAGGAATCCAAAAATGTTGGGCAAATATGATTTTCTTGGATATATATATATGTATATAAAATACTCAACACACCCTTCACAAACCGATCCAACAGGAAAATACCAATTGCAACTGGAATAGCGTGATATTCTCAAACGAGGTTACATTTTCCTCCACACGTAAGGGAAAGGTGATTGTCTATCGTCCAAAGGGGTCCCAATACAATGCAAAATACTTGGCTTCAAATATTCCATCATGCTCACCATGTATCTGTATCATGTTGGGGCTGGACATAAAGGGAGGTCTAGGCATGCTGTGGCAGCTTGACTACACACTGAATGGTGTGCTTTACATGGTAATACCCATTAATATTTTGATTCCCATGATGAGATATCTGATGGAATTGATGAAATTGTACAGGATAATCAACCTGTCCACACATCATAAAAGGTTTAAAATTGGTTTTCGGAGAGGCAGGATATCAGAGTGGAATAATGTGAGAAGTCAGGTTGAGGTAAAAAGGGAGCTGCACCCCAATTTTCCTGAGGATGGGCGAAGGAGCAAAAGATGGCTTCTAGGCACAAATTCAAGAAACCTGGGATCTTGTAGCTTCTTGTCCACATTACTGCAGGCATTTAATCTTATCTATGCACCGAAGATTTAGGGCAGTTATTTGGGCTGAAGGTTCATATACCCAATATTATTATGTTTATCTTTTGTGCTTTAGTATTAGAAGATAATAGTTTATTTACACATTATTTTTTAGTTATTTAATTATGTTAATATAATCATGTTTTTGTGTGCATAGTTAGGCCTTTAATTTCAAATGCCAAAGTTACATTAATGCAATGTCATGTTCTACATAGCCAGTCTTAAAATTAACAAATAAAAAAAAAAATACAATGACAAGTATGCAAGATTTGAACCTTTTGAGCTTATGAGTAGAAACAAGGACTTCTTAACCTCTTGGCCACTGGAACATTGTTCTGTGTCTTGTTTTCAATACTTATAAATTAAGCATTACAGTCACAGACCATTGGACAGTTTTTTTTTTTTGTGCATTGTGAACACAGTTTTTACCAAGATACACGATGCTCTGCGATCAATACATGGAATCTGGGGATGACTCATTTTTTGTGTCCATGGGTGTACATTTACATATGTGCTAGAGAAAGTAAAAAATCTGATGTATTCCATTTATATGACTTTCTCTAATTTTTCTACAAACAAACTATTCTTATAAAAGAGTATTATTAGCAGAAAATATGGTCCTATTATTTAGTTCCTAGCAAGAATAAGGAAAATATAGGAATAAACTAGGCTAAAGCAACAGTCAAATCTTTCAAAAGCTGCAAGTATGTGTTTTGTCATTGGAATTCAGTTCTGTTTTTAAGGCCAGAAGTAAAACAAAGAGAGATGAAAAGAGAGAAATCTGTTTCAGAAAAGTTTAAGTATTTTAAAATTGAAACCAATAACAGAGAATATCTTGAAAATGGTCAGCTCATCAAAAAGGGTATACATAATATGCATTGTATGTTTTAATCAGAGCTACATTTTTTATGTACTAAGTTTTTATCTCTTATGGTTTACCAGATATGCAAGTCATTCAGAAAAAGAGGACTTCAGGTGCTATTTCCAAAAAATTCAAGATATACATTTTATTTGCCATGTAAATATTGTTAATAATTGGCATTTTACAGCCAAGCAATGATTTCTGAAATAGTTCTCAAAGGCCACACAGATCTTTCTGGAAACTGCCAATTTTGGAATCACATTTAGTGATATTCTCATCCCTGAAGACTGGCTATAGCTGTGTGGGTTCCTCATCTGCTATGGGTGGCAATAGCAGTAAATTGATGACAGAAGACTTTATAGGTTGAAGTTCTGTCATACTTATATGGCTTGACATGTCCAGATGTTGCTTTGCATCTTGACCTTCAACTCCATCAGCCTTCTGTCATGGCATTCCATTCCTTGGCACTGTTGGATCTTCTTTGCAGAACACTGATGCATTCCTTGAAGTCTTCCATTCAATGTTCCGTAAGCTCTTCCACCTTTTTCCAAAATCCTCCTTGTCCTTGTTGCCAGCAGTTGCTCGTTGATTTTTGTTGACAGTTCCAGTTTCATGATAGACATTTCTGTCTTCATTTCTGCTTCAAACTTCTCCATCCCAAATGCCATTTTCACCTCCATGTTCTACATTCCCAATTTCATTTCTTCTATTTTCTTTTCTATTATCTTCACTGTGGATTTAATTTCCAACTTCATTTCCTCCATTCTGGATTTCATGATCTTCATTTTGGGTAGCAATGTTTTCATCATCTCTATTGAGCCATTAAATCCTTCAAATTGATTACAATACATGTATTTACTTCAAGATGTAGCCCAATTTTAATTCTTATCACTATGACACTTGCTCAGCTACTGCATCTCTCTCTCTCTCTCTCTCTCTCTCTCTCTCTCTCTCTCTCTCTCTCTCTCTCTCTCTCTCTCTCTCTCTCTCTCTCTCTCTCTCTCCAGTACAATTGAACTGTTTGGGCCAACTGTCCCTTTTTATACCTATTGATCATGCAGCAAGAAACTTGCAGAAAGAGAGGTTATTATTGCTCGTGTAAACTGCATGCATTGTCACAAAACTGCATACAGGTTTGACAGTGCATGAGCTAATAAAAGGTGCATGGCAAGAATCAGCTATAAAGGTTTGAAAGCAACACCTCATACATGTGCGGCAATTATAGACTGGCAAGGTGCAGGCGGCGTGTTCAGTTGACACCTAGACAAGTATCCAAACATTCCTGAAAATGTACTAATTGCACTAAATCCATTTATTACTCCCCTTATTTCTGTATTGTTCTCGGAACTATAATTCATCTAATATAATTGAATCTGTCAGAACTAAAAGGCATTTTGTCAGGTTTTACAACTTTTCAGGAGAAAGAAAAAAAAAAACACACTATAAACTGAAATTACATGTTTATACAAATTCAGAGGGGCATTTTGTTACATTATGCACTAACAGATACTCCATATTATATACTAAAAAGTAGACTTGTTAAGTTTTTAATATCAATTGTTTATAATGTAACAAAAATATTTTTTTTATTTCAACAAACACCTCTTTGTTTTACAAAACTGATTACAATCTGCTCACAAATAACTGTCTTTTATACCAATTTTACTGTATAGCCTCATTTTGATGTTTGTTGTGATGACAATAAAGTTCACTATGAAATTCCATTGAACTCACTCACTGTTGCATGCAATGCTTTCCCAGTGAAAACTGCTCACTGAGCAGGAGTTCATTGCCCTTTTTATGCCTATTGGTTATGCCTCTGTAGACTACTAGAAACAGCTGCACGTGCAAAACCACCCTAGTGACACAAACTCACTCAATGTGCGACTTAGACATCAAAGAACTTTCCGAAAGAACACGTGTCCTCTTGTACAGCAGTAGAAATCAAAATAATTTACTGCAGCATAGGTGTTCACTAACAACAGTGGATGCCAACATATGACCTACAAAGCAAGCCATACACATAAGTTCGGCGATTAGGGCCACAGGGCATAGTCATACTGCTCCCTTCTCAGGCTGGTCATCCTGGTGAACTACTAACTTCTTACTGTGGTGCAGCCTCTGGATGCAGTAAATGATATCATTCATCTTCTTCAACTCTAGGTATGGCCCTTGCCATTATTGTTGAAGCTTGGGACAGTGTCTCTTGATCCTGGTAGGGGGATATAGCCATACCAAAACACCCTGTTGGAAACTTTAGCTGTTGGCCTGCTGGTCAAATATAGGTATGTGAGTTGGTTTATGTAAGTTCTCATGCATGTCATGAAGCTGGTCTACAAGATGCTCCAAGTAGTTAACTACTGGTCGTCTGCTCCAGGAGGACTTTGAAACATCAGGTTGCATGGTAGATGCAGCTCTCTGCCTAATACCAAACTGGTCGGTATCAACCTGGTGATGTTGCAGGTTGAAGAGCGTCAGCAAGCAAGAAAAGTGGCACACTCACATCCCAATCTCTCTGGTGATTGGCCACAACCTTCCTCAAATGTTCATTCTAGAGTCTTTATGTGCCTCCAACCATGCCATCTGACTGTGTGTCTTGTGCTCTCCAAGTTGCTCCAGTGTTTCTCTCATTCAGGTTAGACTCGAAGTTGGTGTCCTGATCACTGTGTAGCTCCAAAACAGGAGGCAGTTTGCAGTGGTCTTGACCTCCTGGTTAGGGATGGCGTACACCTCTGGCCACTTGGTAAAGTAATCCATGGTGCCCAACAAATATTGTAGCCCCTGCCTGACACAGCGATGGCATGTGTTAAAACATACTCCCAAGTTATACTGCTGCATACGACCCCAGCTCCTGGTCTGTGGACTGCAACTTGCTGCACACACATGACATTGGCAGTACCATCTCTCAGCATGTGCATATAGTACCATTGTTGAAGTGGATCCCAAATGTCCTGAAGACCCTCCCATAAGAGGACTCCCATTCTCTGAACAGTACTCCTTCCTGATTTTCAATAAGTCCCATTGGCAATTTTTTTTTTACCACTTCTCTCAAGAGTGGTGAAAAATCAATGTCTGCCAGGTGTTCCTTCCTCAGGCCTGCACTACCGCATCCAGCTACAGGCACCACCAAAATGACAGTGGCAGCACACACTTTTCCTCTCAACTTTGGCGCAATGGCCACTCTTCTCTGGACATGGCATCCACATTGTTGTGGTTCCTTCCTTTCCAGGGTTTTGATGAGAAGTTGTACTCTTGAAGATTCTTGACCCTGTGGTCTGTCTGGTCCTCCAGGATCTTGAAGCTCAACAGCCAGGTGAGGATGGAATGGTCAATGCTCAGGTGGAATGGTTGATCATACAGGCTTGTAGAAGTGCTCCACACCTTCACTACTGCCAGGAGTTCTCGACAGGTAATGCAGTAATTCTTCTCTGCCTTGGAGAACATCTTGCTGTAATTATTATAAAATGCTCCTGGCCACCCTGGACCTGGAATAGAATACCTGAAATGCTAGTGTTGCTGGCATCTGTGTTCACAATAATGTCACTAGCAGGTTGTGAAAATCCTAATATAGGGGCTGCAGAGAGCTGATTTAAGTGTCTGGAATGTACTTTGTGCCTCTTCTGACGAGTAAGGCTGGTGCTCTTTCATCTGAAGAGTAAGGGGTTTCTTAGTGTTAGGGAAACCTCTGATGAACCAATGGTAGTAGCCCAAAAAACTTTGCAGTTTTTATCTCAGACAAGGCCAATCTCTCACTGCTAAAGCTTTCTTCCGCACCGTGGCCACCCCAGATGGTGAGACTATGTGGCCCAAACAGTTCACTTCCTTGGAGAAGAGTTGACACTTCTTTGTGTTCAACTTCAGGTTAGCTGCCTAAAGCCTTTGCAGTATCTTGGTCAAGTACTGGAAATGGTCTTTGAAGTCGTGGCTTACAACAATGATGTCATCCAGATATAGCAGGCAGGCATCATAAGTCAATCACCACAAACTCCATGAGGCACTAGAAGGTGACGTGCATTGCAGAGGTCAAAGGGCATAACCATAAATTGCCAAAGCATTTGGCCAGTTGAGAATGCTGTCTTCTCTTTGTCTCTGGGAATTATGGCCACCTGCCAGTATCTTGATTTCAAGTAGAGAACCACTGTACACCCGCAAGTGGGTCTAGGATGCCATCAATGAGGAGTAAGGGAAACAGTCTTTTCTGGTTATGGCATTCAGCTTCCTGTAGTCCATGCTGAAGTATCGCTTACTGCTCTTTTTCTTCATCAAGAGTATCAGGGAGCACCAAGGCTATCGATCGGATTCTTCAATGATTCCTCCAGCATGTTCCATACCTTGCTTGTTTTGCTAGAGGAGTACTTTTCAGTGGTTGCCAGCCCCATGCTTACCAGAGCCGATGTTAGGGTGTATGCATTCAGTGCGGCCTTAATCGCTAATCAAATGGCAGAATCTTTCCAACTGTGAAGCAATCAGAGGGTCGGTCACCCTCTTCAGCAAGTTTTTCAGCTGTGGCTCTAGGCCTTTTAACAGTACAGACTGTGCAGATTCATCACATGGCGTTAAACTGATAGCTGACTTTCACTTACCTAACTCTATCCCGGCCCGGATGTCCTGGTCAGTGTCCATCGGGTTTAGCCACCTCATAGGTATTTCTCCCTGGCAGAGCAACAATGATTGGACAACACTTAGTCTGTGTAATAATGTCTTCTGGTCCAGTACCAAGTTCCTTGACAGCTGGCCCTACAGGTGCGCCTTCAGTACCACCTTGCTTTCTGTGGGCACAACTACATCACCCTGCAGATCCCCAGCTGTTCATGTGGGCACACAGAGCAACACCTCATCTTGGCTGAGTTACAAACCTTCCAGCCAATATTGACCATCGCCTTGTGGACCGTCAGCATTAATGTTGTGGCATTTGTCACGAACCTCACCAAAGTTCTAATGTAGGCTGCAGCATTCACAGTAGTCCCGTGCTCAGCAAAGACCACCAATAAAATACCATGTATATCCCAGAACACAGAGGGCATCCAGTCCCAGTATCACATCCTTGGCACCTTTGCAACAAATACCCACAGGCTCACAATGCTGCTTTGCAGTGTCAACCCCAGTAGGGCCTGCTTCTCCACAGGCAAGATGTTGCCATGTCATAAGGTGGTAGGGCCAACTGTGTGCTCGTGTGAACAAACCCTTCACCACTTCTGGTCTAATTACAGTCATCTAGTCTACTAGTATCTGGCACAGTTTCCCTTGTACTTGTACCCAGAAGTCTGTGATGAGGCTGTCGTCCAATATTTTGCCCAAGGCACATACTGTCACTCAAGGGGGAGATGAAGACCGCCTTGATGAGCCCCTTACCACGCTGGTCCTTACTCATTTTCTGCTTGATGTGGGCAGTCCTTCTCTAGGTGGCCCAGCTCACCACAGAGGCACACACCACTGAAAGGTTGTTGCCTCTGGGTTGTCTCTCTGTCATAGTGAATACTCCTCGACTTCAAGGTTGGTGCAGCTGTTGTTGACTGCCTCCATCCTTATTGTTGCCATTAACGCCTCATGTAGTAGTTGAGGATAAGGCGCTGTTATATCTTGGCATGGTGCACCCTGTCAATAAAGGAGTATATATCTTCCTGGAACATAAAACTAGGTGGAAGGTTCAACAGGGCTTTTTTCTCTAGCTGTTCAATCCCCAGGCAAACTTCTGCATCATCTTCCTTGGCTGTTGCAGTCTCTATGTAAGCTGAATGCAGTAAGCTACAGCTAGGTAATGGTTCCTTACCTACAACATGCTGGCTAACAGTGTGAGCTGCAACTCTGAAAATGTTCTAGTTAAGAAGTGAAAAAGAATAAATCATTAAGTGTTTTTTTTTTCTTTTTCTTTCTTTCTTTCTTCAAAATTAAATGACAAAATCATATTATTGCTTGAAGGCAAACATACAGTTCACCCATAGCACCCGTTGCTTAATCATTTGAAATTTTCAACTTGCCTTTAAACTGAAATACTCATTATATTGAGTAGCCATTGATGCAGTAGATTACTCATCAATTATTTGCACTTAAACCATTTATCCATGATTTTTTTGTATTTGTTCAATTGTGAGAGGAGTTTTAGTAAACTTGTTCTTAAAGTGTTTTAAGAAAAAATATATACATATATTTACCAATTTGACAATGAGCAGTTGTCTTACAGTAGTTATTAGCTTATTAAGAATTCTATGTAAAGATTATTTACAATCATATATAAAATTGAACATTTATATTGTACTTCATAAGAATCAGCATACATTTATTAGTTATATTGAGTTAACCCTCAGCTGCATTTCTGTATTGCTTATGTTTTGTTTTATTTTATTTATTTATTTTATTTTTATATATAACTTTAGGATGCTGGTGAAGTCATTTGTGTGGACAAGGCACCAATCATTGAAGATGTCAAACGAAATGCAAGGTTGAATAATCTAGAATCAAAGTGCAAATTTTATGCAGGATTTGTAGCAGAGGAAGTGAGAAAAATTGCACCCAAGTACAACAAAGTACATGCTGTTATCATGGTACCAACAGTTGCAAAGTTAATGGGTAAGCTATTATGTGCAATTAAGTAATTTATTTTAAGCCCAGTTTAAAGTTTTCTATGCCAAACTTTTCGTATCTTTTTTCTCCCTGCTGATATAATAATAATAAAAATATAATAATAATAATTTATTTTATTTATTTATTTAAAGTACAAATATGCATAATAAGTACTAATTTTGACTATAATAATCTTTTACTGTACATTGGTGTGTTTAGTTCATGAGTAATAAAATGCATGCTTTTTTTTCTTTTTCTTTTTTTTTCTTTTTTTTTTTTTTTTATGAAATAAACAATCTGATTGCTCCACTCACACGACTTTCTCTACATTTCTGTAACAAATTATTGTTAATAAGCTTATTCTTCTATCTATTTAATGTTAAAGATTAGCAGAAATATCTTATTACTTAGCTCTGTTATAAGTAGAAGGGAAATAAGGGAAAACACTAGGCTAAACCGACAGCCAAATGTTTTAAAATGTGGTTGCTATGGGATTGAATCCATTTCTTGGCTGTGATTGAATCCGTTTCTTGGCGTGTCCAAGCATTGACAAGTTCCAAGTATGAGAAAAGTCGAAGTATTGTAAAACTGAAATCAATAACACGCTCAAAATGGTTAACTCCATGAAAAAAGTGCATATGATATAAATTGTGTGTTTTATCATGATCTACATTTTTTGTGTAGTAAGTTTTGTCTATCTCTTACGGTTTAACAGTTATTCAAAATTCAATAAAAGCCATCCAGAATAAAGAGGTCTTAGAGGCTATTCCCAGAAAATTCAAGATATACATTTTATTTGGCATGTAAATACGAGGTACGTCCAGAAAGTAAGTTCCGTTTGGTGATAAAATTAAATTGTGTACAGATACAGAATAATTATTTATTGCACAAAATTCTGCAACTACTTTTCCACATAACTGCCGAAATTTTGCAGGCATTTGTCATAGCATGGCACAAGTTTTTGTATACCTTCTTCATAGAAGTTTGCTGCCTGTACCCAATGTGAGCAAAGTTTACGAAATTTCACTTTTTCAACAATTTCATGAATTAGTGATCGTGAGCTTTGGGGAAATTCCATAGCGAGAGCACTAATTGTAAACTTGCGGTTTTCCTGGATCTTGTCACCAATTGCGTGAACCAGTTCTTCTGTAACCAAAGATGGACGCCTACTTTGCTTTCTTCATCGTGCACTTCACTATGCCCTTCATTGAACTGTCGGACCCATCTTCTCACCATTGAATCACTCATCGCATTTTGTTCGTAAACATCACAAATTTGTCGATAAATCTCAATTGGTTTCACTTTCCTAGCATTCAGAAAACGAATCACAGATCTGATTTCACAAGCGGCGGGATTTTCAATCAACACCAACATTGTAAACAAGCACAACAAAGCGTATGTGGCTGACAGCGATCCCAAAATGGCGCACGTTTCTTCTCCTTGATACAGAGCGTCTACCGCGCATGTGCAGAACTGCGATCGCAGCGGAGATAAATTGAAACGGAACTTACTTTCTGGACGTACCTCGTATCTTAAATATAAGAGATTTTAATCAAAATCGTTAGAGCCATTTTTGAGAAAATCAAAATTTTCAAAAATTTTTCCATGTAAAGGGTAGTTTGGGGTGAGAGGATTTTCTTGAAAAATCTTCATGTCACATACTTGGAAGATGCCAAAATTAAACACCAAGTTTGATATTTAATGGTCTATTCATTTTTGAACTATGCTATCCACACACACGGACACACACAGGGACAGGGACAGACTATGTGTTGTTTTGGATTCAGGGGTCCTAAAACATGTATTTCCGATGAAATCTTGGTATCTTACTTTTGGGTGCAATGCAATACTTCCTCTATACACTATATACATAGTATGTGTAGAGAAAGTAAAAATAGTTTTTTTGCTTAAACATTTTTCTGTCAAATAATGTTTAAAACTGAGTGTTCATAAACAGTTATAGCTAGTCATATTATTGATTGAATGGACACAAGCCGCTCTGTAAGGTTTACAAAGATATATATTTATCCACTGTTTATACCTACATAATGATGTTTAAAAGCAACCTCTGCTTATAATTATAATTGTGAAAGTACCACGATAAAGGTTTTTATGAAGGTGTAGATGAAATATTCATATTGCAATAAAAAGGAGTAATGCTAGTAATTAAAGTATGATTTAAAACTGTCAGTAATACATAATGAAGTAAAATGAACACCACTTGAATCCAATTTACCCTGTTCTTTAATCTTAGTTGATGTATAATATGTGAGTATGTTTGTCCTCGTTAGGTTCATATCTTCTACATGTTTCTTTATGAATATCCTGTCACATGTTTCTAGGTACTTTTTGACAGTTAACAAGTTTTAAAGTATAAATACAATTTTTTGTGTTGTGGCTGTGATTGCAAACTGTGCTGATACTGCTGATTTTTGTATTTACTTTAATTTTGTATGCCTGAGGCACATTATGATGGGTGTCAATGTTACTTTTTATTTTCCTTATGTAGATTTTGTTGCAATCCTCACCTTTGATTTTCTTTATATGCTGGGTATTTTTGGATGGTATGATTTTTTTTTTAAATTGCTTGGTTTTATTGAGCTTTTAAGTATAATATAAAAAGAGCATTAAAATTAAGCAGTTTTGAAAAATTTCCATCCTACAAAAAACCTAAAATTTACAAATCAAATGTGAAGCCTGCAACAAAATGCGGGGAAAACAAAAGTTACATGAGCATCACTTTTAGTACCACAGTCACAACATAGAAAATGTCTTATCTTTTAAAACATGTTTGTTAAAAAGAATTAGAACATGAGAGAAAAATTCACGACGAAGCACGAAGTATATTTGATGAATTTTGAAACTGTTGCCAAGAAAACTGCTCTACAAATTCATTGTGATTCAACAGAGAATATCCAAGATCCAAGAACCTTAGCTGGCAACATTTCCATCAGTTGTCCATGGCTGAAGATGCACACATGTTTGAGAAACATGTTCATTAGCAACAACAGTTAGCGAAGCTAGTGTAATTTGGACTCAAGATTATTTTATAAGATGGTGGTAATGAGTAATGACAGAAACAAGCAGTGTTGGAATAACTTTATTTGATGCTCTTGAAGGCTAAACTTTAATTCATCTATCCATATTAGCATTCTAAGACAATAAAAATGCACAAGAATCATTATCTCTGGTAAACATTTATTTACATAAAATTTCATTTCAAAATTATGTACATTTTACCATTAGTAATATACACTGTTATGAGAACCTATTATTTTAGCTCTTACACAACTAAGGCTTACTTACTTACGTTCTTCTGTCCTCCTCAGTAGGGGCATGTATGCTAAATATGCTTTGATTTCAAAATTTCCTCTGAGTCTAATTCTGCAGATTCTCATGTTGACTGCCTGAAAGTCAATCACTAAGTGTTTAACACTTTTACTCACTATGAATCCTGTCCCAAATTGATGTTTATTTCCATGACAGCTGTAGCCTACTGTACCTTCATTCTTATCCATTATTCCACTACCAGTCCACCTTATTTCTTGTATTGTTAAAATATCAATTTTACTTTCATGTATAATATTTATTAGATTTCTTAAGGCACCAGCCCTATGTAGTGTCAATATGTTCAAAGTTCCTAATCACAGACATTTATCCTTACTGGATCATATATAACTTTTTTGTCTGGCTATTCTCTCTTGGGGATTCACAACAAAAGTGTTTTCCTGGGTAGGGTTGTTGACCCTATGCCCAACCTCCAACCTGGAGGACCAGGTCTCCCTACTTAGGTCCCCTGGAGGCAGGGTGGTCTTGCTATATCTCCAGACATTGGGTGACTCAGGTACCTTTGAGTCGCTTTTCCCCAACTCCATGTTGGGGCCCTGAGGAAAAGATTTTGGTTAGTTTCCCATTTACCTACACACCACAAATAAGTATGATCTTAGTCAAGCTAATGGATAGTACCATGGCTAAATGGTTAGACAGTTTGCCTCTCACCCAAGTGGTCCAGGCTCAATCTCAGGGGATCAACCCCTAGACAATTATGTGATGGACAAATGGGTATGTAGGTGGGTTCTCCAGATTCTCTAGTTTTCCCACCATTCATTCCACCACCTGCTCCATAGTCACCTTTCGTTTCATCTCTCTTTTCTGAAGCATTTCACCCCTATAGAATCACTGGGGCGTTATCACTTAGCACGCAGGGGAACAGAAGTAAAGGTTAAATTATAGGAATAACCAGTACTCTGCTGTATTTCAAGTTTAACCTCTTAACATATGTATTCATATACAATATGATGGTTCGTTTTTCACCTATTTTTTTTACTGTCAAAATGAAATATTCAGTACGGTACGCTAATAACAGTACCCTTGAAATTGTTTTTTAAGTGCTCAACAAATAAAATTTTCATCGCTGAATATCCCCTAGTTTAAAATCATGAGTATACTCGTGATATGCTTATCCCCTTTTTCCTCTTGAAATTACATTAACAAAAGTGAATTCCGAGCATTGAAGCACTAAAGATGAACAGCAACACATTTATATGTTTGTGGCTGTGTGGAATGCCCTGAAGCAAGGATCAATACATAAAGCTACTCCACAATCTTTACACATGTATCTAGATTCCCTCCATGCCTTCTTTCCTTTGGCATCACGCACACTACTGCACATCCTACACGTTCTTGTTGGATTCTGCTTCTTCTCGGTCAGAGAAATTGCTGATGGAAGATGTCGTCCAACAAGTCGAGTTGGGGTTGCCTTTGCTTTTGGTGACAATTGCTCCCTCTCATGTTTTCAATGAACTGCTCAGTGATAGCCATGCGAAAGTCAAGGGCACTGTGCTTTGCTCCATGTTTTTTTATATAGAATAAAGGCATTCCATTCTGCCAATTCCAAAAGATGAAAAAATATCTCCCTGTAGTACTGCTTGCCCCTCTTTCGTGACAGTGGATTATTTGTGGTCTACTTTATCCACACCTCCCATTGTGTCATAAGCAAATACAGCCGCTGGTTTGACAATTTCTTTGTTTCTTACTTTCCGTGTCTGCATTGTGGATAGTGGACAGTACGCAGACGTCTCTCTTATCTTTCCATTTCAGTGCAGTTAGTTTACCTCGCTGAAATGCTGCAACCTCCCCTTTCTTTAGTTTCTTGGTCCAGAAAGAAGGCAGCATATCTTTCCTTGTTGGATGTACAGTGCCATACATATCGGTTCTTTTGGTCAGCAGAAGGTCAGCAAGCTGGGGAGAACTATAATAATTATCTATAGTCAAGCAGTATCCCATGTTTAGCAAGGGTTGCATTAGCGTCATTACAATTTATGATGACATTGGCAGATCTTTATATTCTTCATCAAATTTAGTGCCCTTGCCTACGTAAATTATTAGGGACCAAACATATCCAGTCACTGACTCGCACAACATGAATGTTTTGATGCCAAACCTAGCTCTCATCAGTGGCAAATACTGGATCCATCCCAGTCGCTCTTTATACAACATCAGGCTTTCATCAATGGTGACATCTCTCTCTGGAATGCAGCAACTTCTAAATTTAGCCAACAGGTAGCTCACAATAGGCCATACCTTATATAGTTTGGGTTGCGTATGACTTTCTGCATTATAGGTTGCATTGTTGGAAAAATGTAAATGCTTTTTCAAACTGACAAACCTCTGTGGCTAATGTAGCTCTTTTAGTCCAGTACATCTGGTATGTTGGTTTTTTGACAATGCTTTGTAACAGTATTACCGCAACAAATATGTACATTTCATCGATTGTTGTTTCCTTCCATGCCGGAACGTTTGTTTGTGTTGCATATCTGTTGGTCTCTGTAACCAAAATTTGCATGAATCCGTCGTCAATGAATTGTCTAAAGTAATGTAAGACATCATCAGCAATAACTCCATGGCACGACAGCTCACGGGGAACCTTGGCCTACCACCCGGCCGCTGCATCCCCCATCTCGGTCCACTACAGGCGTCATGGATTGAATGCATTATTGGAGAGTGAGACGTGGTCAGCGCCTCGAGCCCCCCCGGCCGGTTAATGCGGTTCTTATGACCTGAGACATCATCAGTACAGGGTTGAAAATTAATTTCAGGTTTACCTGTAAAAGGAAACCATAGTGGAGCAGCCCAGATGAATCCACTTCGCACTACACTCTGGCACTCACAATATCACACTCAGACGAAGTTGATTCATCGCTTTCTTCTTCTGAACGCTCGTTATAGCTATCTTTTGAACTCTCAGACCCACTAAATTCAATATCGAACTCATCTTCACTCTCCATTTTTATAAAGCGTGAGGAAATGCAGCACAAGAAACTGCGAGAACAGATTGTAACACTGGCTGCTAGTATCACAGAGCTAGAATAACTGCATGATTCAGAGACATCTCTTGGCAGAAATATACATTTCAAAGCAATAGACCACAGCGATATCTATGAAAATATTAAAGAAGTGCCAAAACAAGAGATAGAACGAGTAACTTAGACCTTTTAAAATGTATGCCGGTCAGAAATAATAAGGCCAAGTATACTCTGAGTTTTATTATTTCATCAAATTTGAAAAAACGAGTATACTCGTGGTTTTATGTTAAGAGGTTAATATTTTTAAATGTTATTAAAATTATACCAACAGTGAAACAGATGCATTGAACCTCTTCTCAACCAAAATATTCTTAAAATCTTTCAAAAAAAAAACTCTTTAACAAGTACAAACCATATGCAAGAAAATACATTAAAATTACACTCCAGTTGTTAAAAGCTTACTATGAAATTTTGTAATAAACAAAAGCACTAGCAGAATTTCCAACACAAAACTGTAAAAGTTAACATAAGAAATGAATGAACAAAAAAAGCAGTAATAATTGTGTAATCAAAGAAAACCCCTGCCCACTATGAAGTTAACCTTCTGTAATGAGAAAAACAATAAGTAGTAGATTTAACCGTAAATTGCTTCAGACAAACTGATGGAAAAAGAAAAAAACAAAACAATATCAGTAATTAGGTTCAAGATCTCCAAAAGCAGTGGAATCATTGATGACTATAAGGAAAAAAATTTCTAGACTTATACACAAGCAAAATAAGAAGTAACGAATATAATTTGCACAGCCTGGTTTTAAGTACATTCGTTACGAGATGTGAAATATAAAAGGGATTTAAAGAAATTTTAAATGGAATTGCCAAAATTGTATGATATTATGTGAAACTTCATAATTTAACCAAAGAAACCCCATACTACTCGATTATAATTTACAGTGCACACATTAACCCACAGTGAAACGCAAAAGACTAAATTTTCCTACAAATTGATGTACCCAACTAGTAGCCTGAAGCAAAAAGATACAGAAAGCACCAAGTTTTAATATATGACATAAAATTGACACAAGAAACAATAATAATTGGGGCCAATTAAACGATTTACTAGCACATTTGGAGTTCTATAAAAGAAATAAAAAAAAATAAAAAGCTCCAATATAAAAATAACACTTGCACATTTAACAATAACTTTCCATGCTTCAATTTTATAATAAGTAACCTTCTCACACAATGTGGCATTACAATCTTCTTTTAAACAGTATAAAACATAAAATACCTAACATTAAAATGTAATAACTGTGAGGGGCGTATTTATAACAAATTTTTAATCACGTATGGCCAGTCCAGGAGAAGATCTAGCGACTTTGGGCCCATCTAACCATGGAGGAAGCCAGCAGTCAGAGACCAAACAAAGATAGTTAAATTTTGAAAAGCTTTACATATATGTGAAAATCCAAGTAAAATAATAGCAAAAGGAAACCAAGGCTATGTGTATAGACTTACTCTCATGCTCCTTTTCTTATCACAGGCTTCAACAAACGAGGAATCCCACTCTCACTTTTTTACTCATGCCTCACCCTTCTCAGCGCAATCTCTCTTTGCCTCAACCAAACCCTTCATCTCTCAACTGCAGCATTCCTCCACCAATCCCAACGCCCCTCCAACAAAGGAGGAGAGGGGAAAGTGATCGGAGAGCCAAAGCGGACAGTAAACAAACCACCAGAAACCACACCGAAACAAGCTACATAATATGGAAAACACAAATGTTTCATATCATCTTCCTCACATTCAGACCAGACATTGAACTGATCATCCATTCTGGCTACTCTCTCTAATTCAGTCTATCTGTTCCTCAACAGGTATCTAACACTAGGTGCTGGCTTATAAGGAGGATAAACAGCAAAGTAAACAAACCAAGCAAATGTAATGCTCCATATGCCATATTTTTTCATGTTTTCCCACTAATTTTACAGTGTTAATGGATTCAAATACATTTGCATGGTTTCCACAAACCTGGAAGGTCAGGAAAATCAACATTTCTTGGGGAAATTATGTATAGTATAATAATGAATTCTGATTGGTACAAAAGTCAGGGACTTTGATATCTAATACTCTAAAAATTATTCATCTGTGAATGTCAACGTTTTAATATTCTCCCAGAGTCATTCAGAAGCTGTAAAAAGAAAAAGTAAATAAACATTAACTTATGACTTACATTCTCCTTAATTTATTGTAAATGTGTTAACTCTAATTGCTTTATATTGCTTGAAATACCTTTTGTGTTAAAAATACGAGGGTGAGTCAAATGAAAACCGGAAATATTTTTTTTGCAGACCCTTGCTGAAACAAGTACGCTATTTTTAATGTAGTCCCCCTGCTTTTCGATACATTTCCGCCACCGTGTCAGAAGGGCATGGATACCTCAGGGGAAAAAAATCTTTTGGCTGTGCATGTAGCCACTCATCTACCGCCTGTATCATCTCCGTGCCGGTTGTGAACTTGTTGCCACCTAAAGGGTCCTTTAGCAGGCCAAAGATGTGGAAGTCGGAGGGCGTGAGGTTGGTGGAGTAAGGAGGATGGGGGAGACACTCCAGATGCAAGTCTTTGATAGTCGCCAAAATCGCACAAGCCATGTGAGGTCTTGTATTATCATGCTGGATGAGAATGCCTGTTGAGAGGAGTCTGCGGCGTTTGGTACGTATGGAAGGTTTCAGAATGTCAAGCATCAATTCACTATAAGTGGCACTGTCTTCATCTTGCTCTTTTCCATATAATGTTCCACTATGTACCTTTTGTACTGATGGCTGGTTGCGGAACTTTTTCGGCTTTGGCAATGACGGGTGCCATCATTCCATACTGGAGTGCTTGGTCTCTGGTTGATAGTGATGGATCTAGGACTTGTCTTCAGTCACAATCTGCTTAAAAAATTGTCACCTTCAAGTTCGTAGCGGCATAGCAGTTCCTGACTCGCCTCTCCTTCATTTTGGGAGTCAGCCAAGGTACCATCTTGCGATCACTTTCCGATGCTTCAATTCATCATGGACAATATGGTGAGCGGAACCACAACCAACCTTTAATTGCACTGCAATGTCATCAATGGTGACCTATCTGCAGAATCATCTCCTCCGCTGCTACAATCGCCTCAGCTGTCACAACTCGATGTGTTTGGCCTGATCTTGGTGCATTCGTCAAACTTGTGCCGCTGCTGAATTTTGTACACTGTTCGTACTCTTGAGTCTGCGATAAACATGCAGCCCCATACTGTGCCAACATGCGTCAATGGATTTCTATTGTTTTCATGCCTTCACTGTGGTTGAAACGGGTCACTCCATACTGCTGTTCCTTGGTACACTCCAACAGAGGGGCGCCCATATTGGAAATTCCCATATCATGCTGCTAGGTCACAAGGGGTCGCAGGATCAATGCCATTGATGTAGGAAGAGTCCACATGCATGCTTACCAGGTCTGATCGTAATAAGAGAGGTTTTAGATTTTCTGTCACAGTTTTCCAGTTTTCATCCGACTAACCCTCATAATATTTCATACCAGCAGCATTTTTAAAGGGTATTTAACTTTTTACTTTCTCTATCAAATACTATGTACATACATAGTAGGTAGAGAAGGTATTATTTTACACCCAAACATTTGATACTGAATTTTAGGGTCCCCTAAATAAAAAAAAAGAAGCATGTTTAGAAAAAGGTGTACACATGTGCGCCTGTGGTGTGTGTGGCAAGCCGGTAAAATCCCAAACTTGATATTTAAATTTAGTATCTTCCACGAAAGCGACACAAAGATTTTCAGAAAAATCCCCCACTCCCTTTACATGGAAGATTTTTGGAAATTTCAGATTTTCTAAAAAAATGACTAAAAATTTTGATCCAAATATTAAAGACATTTAAATTGGATGGATATGAGAATTATTTACATGGCAAATAAAATGTATATACTTAATTTCTTGGGAATAGCCTCTGAAGCCCTCTTTATTCTGAAGCACTTTTGAATAACTGATAAACCATAAAAGATAGACAAAAATTCATTACATAGATAGTGTAGATCTCGTTAAAACACACAATTTTGTGTCTTCCTTTTTTTCCTTTTTAGGGTTAACAATTTCCAAGATATTCCTTGTTATTTGTTTTAATTTTAAAATACTTATACTTTTCTCAAACCAGAAGTTGCCATTTGCTCCCAATCTCTTTCGTTTTACTTCTGACCATGGAAAGAAAACCAAATTTCAATGTCAATCGCATTGTGACATTTTAAAGTGACTGTTGCTTTAGCCTAGTACATCCCCTTATTTTTCTTCTAATTATAAGAAGTAATACAGACATTTTTGCTAATGTTTATCTTTATTAGCATGAAGTAGTGGAAGAATAATTTTTTGTAAGTATAATTTGTTTGAGAACAGGTAGAGAAAGTCATGTGATGGGAACACATCAAATTTTTGAAATTGATTTGGTTATATATCTGTAATAATAGGTCAAATAAAAATGAAATTTAAGGCTTAAAGGAGAGAATTGATTGCCTATGGGGATGATGGAGGGCGACAAAATAAATTACATAATATAAACACCCTGCAGCCATAATCACCGAAAGTGTGTGTATAGCTTGTTTCTTAATTCATAGCTGATTGTTGACATCACAGCTGAGATTGTTACACCTGTGCAAATGGACATCTGTGAAGTTGTAACATTTTTTGACATCAAGCCACAGTTGCTATTGTTTCACCTGAGTGAGTTTGTGAACACCTGCAGTGTTTTTAATGTGTGATGGCTTCTGGAAATTTTAAGTCACATATCAGCAGGTATAAAAAGTGGAAGGAAGTCTTGTCCATGGATCAGTTTTCACTGGGAATGCATCCTGTGCATCAGTTGCGCTAACTATGATGGGAAATTCAAAGTTTGTTGTAGTAGCCAACCACTACGAATGTTGAAAAGAAACTATGCAATGAATCATTATAAAAGCATTGAAAAAAGTTATTTATGAGAAAATTCTGATTGTAATCAGTTTATGGAAAAAAAGGAGTTGTTTGTTGGAGTGAAAAGAGAGATTTTGTTACAATAGGTATTTTAAAATATCTGTTGTCAATTGAAAACTGGTGTGGTACTGAAGTATGCTTACAATAGTATTCATGATTGATTGTAATAAATTTTGCTAGGTGAAAAAAATTGCTATCACAAACTTTTATCTGCAAGGGTTGTTTCTTTAATTTTGGCAACTATATTTTGGAATCCAATTGGCAATTCTGTTTATTGCACATGTAGTTTAGGTGCCTCCTCTCCATCCAGGTATATGGATTCGCCTTTTCACCCTCCCCTTCTCTTGCAATAATGAGCCAAGGTTCATCAGTTTAGATCTAGGCAGTCTAACATATACAATGTTTTCAAAGCAGGATCAGAGAATCTAGTTGAAAATTGAATGAACCAGAGGTAGAAATGCACGACAGTGTCACCAAGAATTACGAAAAGCTTGTGGTGCAGATGCAATGGCATACCAAATAGAGGCAAGGTGAGCACAAGCCTTTAAAGAAAGATGCAAAAATGCATCACATTTGCCTAGATCTGGTCATCCACGGTTAGCAAGAATGATGTTGGACAGTGTCCACATTAGTGGAAGCAGATCAGAAGTGCACTATTCGAGAGTTAGCTGCAGATACTGGATTGGCACTTTCGACTCTGCATCAAATCCTTAAGATCCACCTTAGGATGCGAAAAATTGATTCACAATGGGTTCCACACGAGTTATCAAAGATGCAAAAATTTCTGTGATATGAACCTGCTCGTACACACTTGGAGCACTATGAGAGGAAAGGAGAGCTGTTCTTACATAATCACCATTGATGTGACCTGGGCAAAATGTTATGAACCATTGTCCAAATGGCATCATCATGGGTCAGCAAAAAACAATAGTTGGGCAGACTTCTACAAATATGAAAACAATGCTAATCCTAGCCTATGATTGGGATGATGTTATCTTAAAGCTTGTTGCTCCCCTAAAGCAGACCATTGATGCAGAGAACTATTGTTCGTTTCTGTAAAATAATCTGCAAACAGTGTCAAAAAGAACCCGATGACACTTTATGGATAATCCACCCATCATACTGCATGACAATGTGAGGACGCAAGAAGTATGAGCGGTGTCTGGTTAGTTCCATTGCTGGGGCTGGTAGGTGCTCTATCATCCTTCATACTTTCCAGACATAAGTCCCTGTGACTTCAACCTCATTCCTAAGCTGAAGGTAGCACTGCATGGGAAGAAATTCAGAACAGTGAACAATATTCTGAGTGCAGCTGATCGGTCTCTACATACTCTCCAGAGATTAGGCAGTGATGATGGCATTTGGTGGCTACCACATCACTGGAAACACATGTATGCAAAGCTGCTGACTACATCTAAGGCCTGTAAAACTTACAAACTTGTATTTAATGCTCATTCATATAGCATGCATAGTCAATTTTATTTTTTGAAAGCCTAGCTGTACTCTGACACAATGTTAAATTTATTATAGTAGTTATTAGTTCATATAGAAAAAGTCTTTTGAATACTTTGAAAAACAGAACATAAGGATATTGTCCTTTAGTTTTGTATGGTTTGTTCACAGCCTTTTTATTTGTAGATTTACCTTGCTGTCACTTGTTTTAGCTTATGTTAAATAAGCTTTCATTAAGGCTTTCATTTTGGTATGGGATAGATTTTATTTTATGAGCCATTGAACAAATACATTTTGTAATTTGCATTGTTATAACAAATAAAAGTATTATAACAGATCAGTTACAATTACAAATTAAAATATTCATTTAAATCATGAAAATAACTTTTAATTATGAATTTCCCAAGATTTTTTTTTTTAAATTAAAACTACTTTTCAGTAAAGTAACAAGTAAAGTTTAAAACTAATATGAGTGATTACTTAGTCTAGCAATGGCATTAATAAGATAAGAATTGCAAGTTACCCCTTCTGTTATGACTAATAGATTATGAAGTAAAATGTATTAATTAAAATGTTCAGGAAGATACATAACACAGCTAAAACATATTTTGATGATAAAGCTCTTTGAAACAACTTCTTCTTATATTTCACGAGGAGTATTAGCAATGATACTAATAGCTTCTACTCCAATAAAAGAAAATCCTTGGCTCCACTAGTATTGCCCCATAAAATTACACCACAGCTAAGCAATGAAAAAGTCCTTAATATGCATTTAAAAATATTCTGTTTCAATCATTTTAGTAAATATATAATTCAGGAAAGTTTCTCACATAAAGCAGTAATTTAAAATCCCAAATTATACAGCTATCAATATATGGATAGTCCAATAGTCCAGTCTAAGATTGAAATTGATATTTTATATCTTGTTCTACATTAGCATTGAACCACACTATGTGTCCTGCACAGATGGTGATATTTCTTGTATAAGAGATGGCACCATTAAAATAATAGTTCCATGTGTACATGATCTTCCATGCCATCCTCTGGTATGCCATCACATTGCTTCCAGATGGCATGCAAGTGAATCAAGCTGTATACCTTACCACCTGGCAGACATTCTGACGAAAATTTCTGACTGCATTTTGGATTTTATATGTATTGTGAGTGCTCAAGTTTGCTTATTATAATCTAGCTGCCTTGTGTAGCTTTGTGATATTTTGTGTCTTCATATGCACAAACATGATTACAGACCATGCTTCTGGACCAAACTAGTCCTAACAGCAGGGCTTAGTACTTTGATGTCTATTTTAACTGATTTAAAGCTGTGGAAGATTGAACATGCCTGTGCAGGGAAAGTGAACAATGAGTGCAACATGTCCTGTGGGAATAGGAAAGTTAAAAGTAAAAGAAAACTTCTTAGGAAAAGTGTAGTGAGAACAAGAAGGCAACAGGCCGATACAAAGCTCCGAACTTATGAAAACCTTCAAAATTCAATTTCTGAAATTTATGAATAATATAAATATAAATAAATATAAACTTTGATGCTGCACCACAACTTAATAAAATTTGACAGGGAAAATGTAAAATACTTAAATATAACTTTGAACTATGTTAACACAGTTGCATTTAGTATTGCAATGCCACACACAGCAATAAAGATAGTGTTTAAAAAAAATACTTCCAAACTCTAGGGCGGATAGGGAATAAATTAAAAATTGCTGCTCATAACCAAGTATCAAACCAAGACCCCTTGCACATCAGCCAGGTGCTATGCAGTGCTCTATGCAGTCATTCTGCCTTTGTTGTAGTGATCTAACAGTGACTTGTTGTAGAGGCATACTTCATTTCTATAAGCCTTAATAAGCATATCCATGTAACTTTGGACGATTCCATGTATAGAAATGTGAGGAGGATATAAACAAGCTATATATTATAGAAAGAATAACTACAGCGGCTGCAGAATTTGTAACTTCTGTGTCAGCCATTTTCCTAAAACATATTGCCACTGAAGTGTTGCTATATGTACATATATCCATGTTAGATGGTATCAAAGTCTGTGACACAAGATGTTGTATCTTTGTAAGATACCATTTCTGGAACAAGAATTATCTGTTAGTACAGTGCTTTAGATTATGAGATTCCCAATATTTAAATATATCATTTAAATATTCAACTAAGCCACTAGATTTTTTACATTTTAATATTAATTAGTTAAGGACTGCTTTACGATTTTCCTACTTCCATAGAGTTACATATATCTCTTTCATTTGTAGCTTGGTGCTGAATTACCATATTTTATATATATTTATATAATATTAATTAAATGCACTACTTATTCCTGGGCCTCATATGACAGTCATTCTTTACAATTACCACTTATTTTGCCATGTTTTCTTTCTGTATAGTTTTTATAATATTCCAGGTCTTCTTAATTTTCTTATCAGCCTTTTGTAGACATCTGTTGTGTAACATCTTTGTTTTGCTCATTACTGAAAGTACCGTTTATAATTCTTTATGTACCAATATGATTTTTATCTATCTTGAATTCTTTTTTTAAGCTATTTAGGGACTCTTCTCCTTTTATTTATTTGTTTGTTTATTTTTACCTTTAATACACCAATTTCTAGTTTTACTTTTGCTGCAAAGTACCTTATATAGTGAAAGTGATTTCTCTAAATATGATGTTAATATATTTATCAAGAATTCAAATTTATTGTGTACATTTGCATTTTACATATATTTCTCCTTACTATCTGACTGTGATTGGCTTTTAAGGTGTTTAATGTTCCTTTATTTACAATTCTTCTAACTTCTGCTAGTCTTTTTATTTTTACCTTCAGTGCATTTATTTCACTTTCTATTACTTGCTTGAAATGTTACTGAGCTCTCCTTTAATTATGTATACCTTTAAATCTTCCCTTCTAAATCTTGTAGACACATAATACAAATAGATAAATGATTTGTAACTCTTTTTTTATATTTTTGTTATTAACTACAAATTCATCTCATCAGTTTTCTCAAAAATGTTGTTTATTTTTAAGTTTTCAGTTAATTTATTTTTTACCAAATTTTGGACTAAACTCTCTTAAGTACCTTAAAATATTTTCATCTACTTTCGGTGACTATACCCCTACTTCAATGAGCTTTCCTTTTTAAAAACAGTTTCAATTGCCAATAGTTCAAATATTTCCTCAAATAAAAATTACGGTCTATTTGCCTATATTAAGTATCCTTCTGCTCATACATATATCGAACTTCCACACTTTGATTAATTTGTTTTCAGTAACTTGAAACAATAACAAGGAGTATCTCAAAAACAGTCAACTCTAAAAGAAAAACTTATGTGACATAGATAATGTATTTTAATGAGATCTACATTTTTTATGTAGTAAGGTTTGTCTAACTCTTATGGTTTATCAGTTATGCAAAATTCATCAAAAATAAGAAGGCTATCCCAGAAAATTCAAGATATACATTTTATTTGTGATGTATATAACTTCAATATATGGTATTTTAATCTTAATCGTTACAGCCATTTTTGAGAAAGACAAAATGTTCAAACATTTTTGCATGTAAAGGGAGTTTGGGTGCAGGGATTTTCTTAAAAATCTTTGTGTCACATCCCTGGAAAATAAATGCCAAGTTTGGCATTTAACAGCCTTTGAAGTATGCTGCACCCACACATGAGCGCGTATGCAGAACATTTTTTTTAAAAATCTCTTTGTTTTGGACTCAGGGGACCTCAAAACGCATTTCAGGTGAAATCTTGGCATCAGATTTTCCAGCTACTATCTACTTACATGCAAATGCATTACAATGGCTAAGAATATACACAGAAAGAAGAGGAAAGAAAGCCCTTGGACTTAATAAGAGAAACAAATCCTCTGTAAACAGTGAAACTTAAGAATAAAACATTAAAAACATTAGTTTACATATCTATTATTTATTTAGTTACTTTTAAATACAACATTCTTCTATAAAGGTTCCACTGTGTTAAGAAGTACAAAATCCTATTTTTCTAGAAGATTATACGAAATATCATATCTCAAGTTCCATAATTATTTACAGATTTTCATAACAGAGAGACCAGACATAGGCAGGACTTACATAGACCAACAAATAATTTGCAGTTATTTCAAAAAGGGGTTTACTACAAAGGAATAGTTTTGTTTAATTCACTTCCCTCTTTTATAAAAAAATTGCAAATGAACAAACATAAGTTTAGATCAGAATTAAAAAGATACCTTATTACTCATGCCTTGTATACAGAGGAGGATTTCATTCAATCAAAAAACACTGGTAATAATGTAACATTGTAAATAAAATAAACATGAATATTCTAAGAATGCAAATGTATGGGTAGGCTTTTGGAAACAGACATGTAATTGAAAATTATGCAAAACTGACACCTCTGAAAATTCATTGTCAGAGTTATTATTTGAAAATAAATGTATTAATAAGTATGAATAAATGTAATTGTTGACTTGATCTACATACTAGAGTTTGGGCTTTGAGTCTAATCTCATAATAGGATCTATAGATGCATTGTTGTTTGTGTGTGGGCGTGGGCGTGTGTATAAAAGACAAAGAAAGTGAGCAGTTCATTTATATGTATTAATTTGTAACTGTATCGAAGAAACTAATAATTTGATAACTGTCTAACAACTTAATTGAAATAAATCAAAGATTTGTACTTATTAAAATACCTGTAGTTCTTGTTATATATTGTAATATTGCTTTGGTTGTAAAAGCGTACTTGTGTAATCACATTATTCTTGCTATTTGATCCCTATATACAGCGTGTTTCAAAAATACGGGGCATAATTTCAGGTATGTATTTCCCACATGAAGACAATCAAAATAGTTCATTATAACATGTGTCCGGAAATGCTTCATTTCCGAGTTATGGCCTTTACAACATTGAAAGTCCCACCTGTAGACAATCAAAATAGTTCATGTCCGGAAATGCTTCATTTCCGAGTTATGGCCTTCACAACATTGGAATTCACTGGAACGTTTTTCTTTCCGCAGGTCTTTGCCATCAAAGGAGACATAAGGAGGGCGCTCTGATAGTTCATTCTGAGGAAGGTTACATTCAGTGTTCTTTAGGCGTTAAGACTGTGCGACATGTATTCAAATCAAGAGCTGGCAGAGATACACTTCATGTACGGTAAGGCGGACGGCAATGCTGCGCTGGCTCGTCGTTTGTACCAGGAGAGGTACCCACAGCGAAAATGTCCAGATCGGAAGATATTTGTACGTCTCCATTCCCGTCTGTGCGAGTATGGAACATTCACCTCTCCTGGTTTGGGGAGGGGACGACTAAGATCTACAACTCCAGAAGTGCAGGAGGAGATTCTGGAGGCTGTGGACAGGACTCCTTCTATCAGCACACGACGGTTAGCGTTGCAAGCCAATGTTCCTCATACGACTGTCTGGAGACTGTTGAACGAGTATCAATTGTATCCTTATCATTTGCAACGTGTACAGGCCCTGTCACCAGCAGATTACCCTGCACGAGTTAGGTTCTGTCAGTGGTTCTTGCAGCAGTGTGGTATAAATCCGAACTTTTCTGCCGTCGTATTATTTACAGATGAAGCACAGTTCATAAGAGATGGCATAACAAATTTCCACAATCAGCATGTATGGTCGCATGAAAACCCACGTGCAACTGTTGTATCTCATCACCAGGTGCGGTTCTCCCTCAACATGTGGGCCGGTATCATTGGTGATCGATTAGTTGGACCCCATGTGCTTGTAAACAGACTTACGGGGCAGGCGCACACAAACTTCCTGGAAAAACATACCTGCCGTTTTCGAAGACACTCCACTGATCAATCATCAACACATTCACTTCTTGCATGATGGCGCTCCTGCACACTTCAGTCTTACGGCTCGCCGGTACTTAGATCGAAGGTTTCCTGATCAATGGATAGGTAGAGGTGGCCCAATTGCTTGGCCTCCATGCTCATCTGATCTGAACCCTCTCAATTTCTACTTGTGGGGCCGTTTAAAATCATTGGTTTATTCGTCTCTGGTGCCGGATTTGGAATCCCTTCGGAATCGAATTGTAGCAAGTTGTGAGGACATACGCAATACTCCTGCAGTTTGGGATCGTGTTCACAGGTCAATGAGACACCAATGTGAGGTCTGTATTCAAGCAGGAGATGGACATTTTGAACATCTTCTGTAATGACAACAACCTGCGGAAAGAAAAACGTTCCAGTGAATTTCAATGTTGTGAAGGCCATCACTCGGAAATTAATCATTTCCGGACACATATTATAATGAACTAATTTGATTGTCTACATGTGGGAAATACATACCTGAAATTATGTCCCGTATTTTTGAAACACTCTGTATACATACATATATATATATATATATATATATATATATATATAGTATCTTTCCTGATAATGATTTTGTCTACATAAAAGTTCAGTTTCTTGATTATGATATGGGTATATTCCAAAGCTCCAATTGCACCAGTGAATATATCACATTGTTGCAATATTGCTTTAGTTATTTGAAATGCAGCAAAATTTACCAGAAATTTTACCCTATCAAACATGTGTACCCTTGTGTAGTTGCAACAGGCCAATTTTCCAAATAGTTTTGGATACTGAATTTGAGAGACCTTTGTATGTTACAAACAAAAATACTTCTGAAACAATAAAAAAGATTATTCCTTCTGTATCTTCTGCAATGCCACACTGAAACCCAAGGTTTACTACCTGCAATCGAATGGTCACCATATAGCTTCTCACCAAGGTCCCAGGTTCGATGTTTGGCTAGGATAGGGAGGTCTTTTTTAATAAGAATCATCTTCTATGGCAACAGAGTCTCTACCTGTGTTTGTGTGTGCATGTGTGTGTGTGTGTGTTTAATAGTATAAAACTGAAAAACTGACGTTAAGAAACCCTGCAGTTCAGCGAGAAATCATCAGCAGTTATTTCTAAAGTAAAACTTTGATATGACTACAGTAGTTAAAGAGGGCTATATAAATGAAAAAATAAAGATAATTATATTCTAATCTTTGAACCTTTGGGTAAAGCTCCACCTCTTGTTCCAGTTGCTTCGGGAAGAAAATGTTGTACAAGCCACTACACATTTTGTTTTAATCTTGAAGTTTTTAATAATTTAATTCTTCAGAATTTTTCCTGGTTTAATAAATCTTCTTTGGGCACTCAAAAAACACTAAAACTGGTACTTAATCTGCCTATAATTTGTTGCAAGAAGCTGCATCTCGTGTGATGAGATACCTCTGAGGTGACTTAACAAATCACAAGAGCATCTCATGAAAGTAAGACGCAGCTACTTTTTATTTATTCCAAAACCTGATACATGTCTCATTATGTAAGCAAGTGAGCATTGGTCATGAGTTTTCCATCTTGAGTCATCGAGTTTTATTCATATAGAAGTGAGATGTGTCTCGAAAATTGTGTCTCATTTTTATTCATATTACCCAATGTTTTGTTTTGGTTTGGGCTTGAAATCTTGTTTGCCCCATGCATGAGTGTTTATTATCAGCTACTGCCACTAATGAGGCTAGTTTTCTTTCAATCCAATTGTATTGACACCTGAACTAAAAGCTGTATAAGAGGCTACACATAATATGTAGTCTGATGATCGAATATAAAGCAAATTCAAATGTGAATTATGGAAATACCTCACTCAGGTGTAGCGTGGAATAATTAAATCAAAGCTGCATCTTTGCTAAACAGGTAATTGTTAATAGTTAATAACTAACAAATCAATAGTGTATTATGTTCTTATAGAGTTACTCAAAATGTGCTCCATTAGAATCTTAGTATCTTTGCCAATTTTTCCCTATCCTCGTTAGATCTTCTGTGTTCTGCCTAATCTCTAGGGTCTCTTCAAACACATGTTAGCGAGGATCATCAATAGTAGCAGCCTTGTCATAGTATACTTTACCATTCAAATGTCTCCAAAAATAAAATTTTGAAGGATTGAGCTTTGCCATAAGCAAGAAGCATATCAGATACTCTTGATTTGTAAAGACTGCCATAGTTCTGAATGCATTTAATGCATCTGAAGCGCTGACAGAACCAGTTGTTGTGCAAGGTGTTGAGGCACAACATTGCTGTCAACATTCCTGACCTGCTCTACACACACATGCTGAACGTGGCATAGTTGTCAAGCATTTAACTATGACTTTATTCCAGTAGACATGTTGGAATCCAATTCTTTAATATCATTTTGTGGCTAAACGATATTTTAGTAACAAATAGTAAAAACACAAACAACTCACCTTTTGCTGCTCTACCTTGCTATTCTAATTGCAGAAGTAAACAATAAAGGAGTGGTGACATTCACAATCAAACATGACCACTATTTTTTATGTATGTAACTATACACTACAGAGAAAAATGGTACAGGCACTTATGTTTCAGCTTAATGTCAGGAAGTTGCATTAAAGTCTGTGCACTTGTACACCTAACACCTTCTATATGTTCATTTATAACAATAGATTCTCCATCTAGCCTTACTTCACTGGTAATGTAAACAAAAGCAACAGGTTGCAATGGCTATGATTAGTTGCTGAACATTTTACTGCTTTTCTCCATCACAAAATAGTTCTTAAATTACAGAGCAAGTACAGAAATTGTATTACACTATACGGTGTTATCTAAATAATATAGTATGAATGATTTTAAGGAACAAAATTTAGTGATCATTTATTCATTATTTCTTTATGTAACAATGCATATATGTTGTGCAGTTCAAAGGCTGCATCTAGTCAGCAAGAAATGGCAGAAAAATGTATATAATAGGTTTAGTGAAAAATACTATACCTTTTTATTAAACCATATTCTTAACTTAATGGTAAAATTTACTGGTGTTTCCGAAAGCAACATAAGTGTGCAAAACTTTTAAATTAGCAGAGGTGCGACATCTTGTGCAGGTAACTTTTCAATAAATGATAGACAAAACTCAAGTGAATGTTTATCATACATTGTTCGGGAAGAGCAAACAAAGTAAGATTTGAAGGGAATGGTATATATTGTCATTGGCCCACTAAATTATTTATTAATCTCTGTGATGATTCAGACACTTCAATTGCAACTGCTACAGCTAATGCATATCTTGAAGGCATGTAACCATTTCATCTTCAGATTAGTTCTGTGTAAATCACAGCATTGTGGCACTGTATTAAAAAAATGTGGAATATTATGGTTGTGCATATGTGAATGCTAACATCTGCAAAAGACTGTTGGAGAGATGTACATATGCAAAACTTCAGCAAACTTTCAAAACATGTCTGCATGTTATAATTTTACAGGAGAATTTTACGTTTTATACTGAATATATAATTAGTTGCCCACCTGTTTTTTGTGTTTTATTTATTATATATTTAATAAAGTTAATCATTATCTGTGAATAGTGAAAATAGGTAGCTACGAGGGGCATACTGAAAGTCATGAGCAACCCATTGTAAAAATTTAAATTTCAACAGTGTAATGAAACGAATTGCAGGATCGTAATCTACAGACTTTAAGCCACATGTTGACATATTGTGACGTCATTAGCTTCTATCACGTGACCACAGACGGTGTTTGAAAAATGACTGACATTGACGTTTCGTTTCAACAGCATGCTGTCATTGAATTCCTTGTGAAAGAAGGAAAATCTGCTCCTGAAATTCATCTCAGACTTCTACGTGAGGTGTCTGCATGGGTGCCAGCAGTGTTAGAAGATGGGTGAAACATTTCAAAGATGGAAACACGAGTCTGCAAAATGCGCCTCGTAGCGGGCGTCCTCGAACTGCCTCTACAGAACGCAACAAGGAAAGAGTTGATGAGCTCATTACAGGAGATAGGCGTTTCACTGTGAATGAAATTGCTGCGAAACTTGGAGTAGGACATAGTGCAGTGCAAGAAATGATCCACAGCTTGGGTTATCGAAAGGTCTGTGCCCGTTGGGTCCCCCGTTTATTGACTGAAGACCACAAACTTCAGAGAAGAACCATTGCACAAAACCTTCTTCAGAGATTTCATAATGAAGGTGATGAATTTTTGACGTGTATTATGACTAGAGATGAGAGCTGGTTCCATCACTATGAGCCAGAAACGAAACGTCAGAGTATGGAATGGCACCACTTGAACTCACCATCGAAGAAGAAAGCGAAGACAGTGCAATCTGTAGGAAAAGTTATGGGAACTGTCTTTTGGGATGCACAAGGTTGCATTCTGGTTGACTTTCTTGAACCTGGACAAACCATAAATTCTGCCCGCTAAATCAAGACACTTCTGAAGCTCCGTCTGGCTTTGTGTGATAAACGCCCTGGAAAGAGGATCATCCTTCAACAGGATAATGCGCGTCCGCATACTGCCCGTGCCACTATGGAGAAGATCAGGGCATTAGGGTGGGAAACTCTTCCACATCCTCCCTACAGTCCCGACTTGGCACCCTCCGACTACCATCTTTTCGGTTCTGTGAAGGAGCAGATGCGTGGCCAATGCTACGAGATGCTGGAGGATATTCGGAAAGCAGTGTGTGCGGGTCAGCAGGCAGCTGGAACGGAGTTCTATCACAGGGGCATTTTCAAACTTGTAGAACGATGGGAAAAATGTGTGCAAAACAATGGAGACTATGTCGAAAAGTGAAAGAAAGTCTGTAGATTATGATGATGTATTTCGTTTGGCTTAAAAATAAATATTAAGATTGTAAAACAGTGTTGCTCATGACTTTCAGTATGCCCTTCGTATTTCTTTTCCTGCCAATGAAGGTATGCAATTTTATATTTGTTCAGCAGACAAACCAACTTAGCATCATGTGGTGTGTGCATGTGCATTCATGAAAGAATACATTCTGGTCTGTTTATATCACCAGTGAAGTAAGGTTAGCTGAACATTTTTAAAATTTGAGACATATATATGTGTTCTAAAACAAATGTCACTAGAAATAATAAATTTAAAATGTCATGTAAATGAATGGCTACATATTTAAGCAGAGAGATACAGTTTAACTAATAAGTTGTACTGGTGCAATGTGCCCTCACGTTTCTTTTTATGGAGTGTTAAGTTAAAATTCTACAGATTTAGAAGCTGAAATGGAAATGTAACTTGTCCAGTTTGGTTCTCTCCCTGTCTTTGGGACACTCTACATGCTCTATCTAAATTCTTGGAAAACACACATCCTTCCCAACTTTCTATTGTCTGTTAAATGGCACATGCTCTTTGCAAATACATCAATCATGGTAAAGAGAGAGGGTAAGTGTTTCTGTCTCTTTCTTTTCTAGGCCTGATAAGTTAAATCTCACAGACTCTTAATACCCATAGCATCCGATACAACAGCTTAAGACCTAAATGCGCAGACTGCATAACAATTATGAAATAATTACCCAATTAATTGAAATAAAAAAATAGCAATTCAATAGATACCAGTGAAACAGCTGATTTTCTGATCAAGAAAGGTAGAAAATTTTTATCAAAATCAACTGATCCTCTGCCTTATCACTCACTCCATTTGAAGAACAATTACATCAATATACAATACAATTACAGAAGAATGTATCAAAAACAAAAGAATACTATTGTATTCTATTGGAATTACTGCACTACACTACAAATTACCACTTCTCCATAGCAGTTTTTAATAGGCCATGGCTGTTTCAACAAATATTTACAGAGAATTGACATGGCTGAATTTCCTCTATGGCCTTTTTTGAATTGAGAAGATATGGAGAGAAAACACCTACTCTACTGCCCAGTTTTCAATTATCAAACCAACAAGACATCAAAATACTGGAAATAAAGGCCTAATGCCAACTGCCAGAGAGATTCCAACCAACTGTACATACATTGTGCATTCAAAAAGAGATCAGAAAACTAAATTTAAGTATAAACTAAGGCTATTCATGCTATAAATGGTATGGAACAAAAAATCAATAGTAATCTAATATAAAACATTTCACACAAAATAGAAATGGTAATGCAATATTTTCCAAGTAGTCTTTGATGATGATTACTGCCTTATACAGCCAGTCTTTGATAGTGTTTATGTATGTGTATGTTCAGATACTTGACATTCAATATTTACCATACAAAGTGATTCATCTTTTAGATTTGTTATGCAATTTGTTAATTGAGTGATTTGTAGTTTTGTGTAGTTGGTGCATGGGAGGCAATTTATAAATTAAAACTACCAAGGATGTCAGATTTAACACATTGGAGCCCAAGCCCGAGTATAGCTCGGGCCATCGAAATGTTCATGCAGTATTTCTAACACTTTTAATGCAATTTCACAACCTTAACTCAGTCTTGGGCTATGGGGCAAAGAACATACATCAGTTATCGTTTAGTTGTCTGATTTGTGCTGCCATCTGTCCTTGCTTTAGTCAATTATTAGGAATTTTAGGAGATTTAGTAATATTGGCTGCTCTCGGGTAGTCGTGCCATTTTCTTTGAAGGTGGTGATCTGTTTGTTACATTTGTGCTCTTAAATGTTAAAATGCTGCATTTTCCTTGACTTCTGTGAACTGAAGCTGAAATTCAGGATACAAATGAAGCTGTGGAAAATTCTGATTCTGAAGGAGAGTTTTTCGAACTTTAAATAAATGGAGTGTAATTAGGTTTACACAGTTTTTTTTTTAAATTCATATTTGATACTTCTAAATTTAACATAAAATATTAATACGGAAGTTATGACTATTTTCTAAAAACCCTGGGTTTCTTGGCACTTCAACTACCGAAATGCCTGGGCTTCAATGTGTTAATGCAACTACATTAAAATGTTTAAGATATTAAATGCAACATTGTTCAATAGGTTTTCAAAATCTAATAGGAATTTTCAGTTATATAGTTAGGGGATTTGCACATGCCTATGATAAGCATCTCTCTCCCTCTATCCCTCCCCTCTCCTGCCTCCTCCAACCCTCTCTCTCACAGTCTTATGCAGATGCCTCAAAGGTCATATCAAAACTGAAGTTTTAACCCATTGTCATTCCTTACATACAATAGGAGTCCACCATGGTTGTATGATGTGTGGCAATACATACATGGGTCATTCCATGTCAAGTGATCCAAAGCAATTTACCAAATCATTTTCTTTTTACTTTCTTTACATTTACTATGAGAAGGTATTGTAATACACCAAAACTTCAATACTGAGATTTCACCAGAAATACATGTTTTAGGACCCCCTGAATAAAAAAAAAAAAAAAAAAACATTTTTGAAAAATGTGTGTGTGTGTCTGTCTGTCTGTCTGTGGGCTGCAAAGCTCAAAAACGAAAAGTATGTTAAATACCAAATTTGGTATTTAAGCTCAGTATCTTCCAAGGATGCGACACGAAGATTTTCATGAAAATCCCCCCCACTTCCAGCTGCCCTTTACATGGAAGATCATGTGTCGATTGAAGAGCTTCGTGTATCTTTCTAAATACTGTGTTTGCAATGTACACGAAGAAATTATACAATGGTCTGTAACTGGCAGCACAATGGTTAACTTATGGGTACTGAAAAAGCACACAGAATAATGTTACAGTGGCCAAGAGGCTAAGAAGGACTTCCTTCACTGATATTTTCCTAGGTTCAAATCCAGTAGTGCTTGTCATTTTTTGTTTGTTAATTTTATGACTGGATATATAGAACATACTGCATTAATATAGCTTAGTCAGTTGAAGTTATGGACCTATCTATGCATAAAAAAATATAATTCTACCAAGATTTGCGTTAAGTAAAAGAATGTGTGGTAAATAAACTACTATCTTCTAAATTCCTACTTTAACTAGTGCAAAGAGTGATTTCCTTGTGCCATCTCTTTTTCTACATATTCTGTCATTGCCAAATGTGGTATGATTCATTGGGAGAGAGCTGTTCATGCCTGATGCATTTTCATACCATTCTGCACTCCACAGGCTTTCATTTGCAGCATATTGCTGTTCGGTAGAATAAACTCTCCATAATAACTACACATCATTAACTTTACCAAATATCGTGTATGAAATAAGTATATCTAAAATAAATATCCGCTATGTGTTGATTCAGTATCATTATAAAAAGAAAAAAATATCTGCCATATGCAAGAAGCAAACCCTGTGACCCTCAGCAGAGGAGTAGTCTACGTTTTGCCTCAGCGAAACAGTGAACACACATGGAAGGTGGCAGGTTTAGTAATGCTGTACAATCCAAACTGTATCACATTTTGTATCTTCAATTTTTTTTAGTTAATATTTATAGTTTGTTGCTGAAGGAGCTTAAATTATGTATTTGGTTCTGATTATTGAACTTATGGGTTAGTAATATTAAGATTAGGAACTTGTGACAACTTGTTGCTGCTGCTACACAATTGTATCACGGATGGTGCACACATGAAACTGTGCCATGTATGACAAACAAATTTGGCATTCCGGACATGATTCATTTTTTTTTATCCACAGATGTACATTGGTTTTACAGAACAAAAGTCTGTTACCTCTTACTGTGTAGCTCTGCCTCATGGATAATGATCATTATTGGAATTCTTCTAAATATACAAGAAAAGAAACATACAACTTGTGCATTTAGCAAAGTTTGTAATTGTTTATTAAACCTATTGCTTATATTAGGATAGATTATCTGCCTTTTGTAGCAAACCATCAACCCCATTCCTTGTGTTGTAACAGTTAGTTGAAGTTCTGCATTTCCATGATATTGTCTAATCTTTTATAGAAATCAATCGAGCTATTTTTGGCAAAATAAAAAATAATAAAACTTTTTCCATGTAAAGAGTAGTTCGGGAAGGGCAATTTATGGAAGATATTTGTGTCTGTGTCATACCTTAAGAAGATGTTGAACTTGAAAATCAAGTTTGGTATTTATCCAGCTTTTTGCACTTGAGTTACACTTTATGCGCGCGGCGCACGCGCGCACGCACACACACACACACAAAAATCTATCTGTCTCTCTCTCCCTCTCCCTCCCCCTCACTCTCACTCCTCACTAGATACATGGTAGAGAAAGTAAAAATTATTCATGTTTTGTAGAAATAATAAAAACTATGCTGTATTATGTAAGCAAATCCACCTTTCCAGGCAAAAATTCTTAACCTTTCTTAAATAACTAAGGAAACAACATTTGAAAATAAGAACTGAAGCTTTCCTGGCAACGTGTTAATTCAAAATCTTCTCGGGCTTCTAGTTCATCACATCAGTTCACCCTGAAGACAAGGAAGATGCACTTCTTCGAAACGTTGGTTTCAAGCCAAGTTTTTACCTGGCTAGAAGCCCGAGAAGATTTTGAATTAACATTTGAAAAGTTAATTGCTTTTATTGTAAGTATTTTTAATAATATTAATTCTTTGTTAGTTACATAGGTCACTGCAAAAGTTTTTAACAGTAGTTTAGCTGTTAAAATGGCAAGATTATAACTTGGAGTATATACTGGTGTGCCAGAATTTCACCCTGCAGAAGTTCTCTTACATGTCAATAAATCTAATTTCATGAGGTGGTTCTTTTAAACATACTTAAACATAGGTCTGGGACGGGTTTAAATCTACAATCTTGGGATCAGAAGATCAACATCTAAAAATATGACATATTTGAAAGGTATTGTATATTCATGTTAAAGCCAGTGTTATTGTTGTGCAGTGACTGGAAATGTTGTAACTATCTTCAATGCAAGAAAATGTCATGGAATTCTCACAAAATGTTTTTCAAGCAATGATTTAAAGTTTCAATCAGGAAACTTTTCTGAAGCACATTTATAGGGGTTCCAAAGAGTTTAAAACCTCTTAGAACTTTTTATAGATCACATCACCCTCAGACAAACATAAAAAAAAAAAAAAAAACATTTGCAGATTCTGGGGAGTTACTCATGAACTAGTAACATGAACCAGACTCATTTGTAATATCCTGGGCACTGGGTCAATGGCAATAAATATAATCCTTTATAAACATCTTCAAATAATGAAACATTGGATTTAAGAAGGGACCATCAGACTGTCCCTCATGAGCTACCGCTAACTAGCAGGGATATGTTTTATGGCTCACAGAAGGTTTCCTACAGTTAAGAACTGATTTTGCCCAGCAAGATTAGCTCATTGCTGCATAATAGTGGATGTAGTTTCATCATTGGTGTATTGTGTTGGATGTAATATTTCCTGTAATGGTAAGTATGCTTACAAGTAAAATACAAAAAAAACCTCTCATTTCCATGTTGAGCAGGTGGAGAATTATTTCTTTATCAAGCCAAAAGGTAAAAAAGTATGTGTCTGTTGTGTAATGCAAGTATATCTCTTGGGGAAAAAAGCAAACATTGAACAACACTCATTGCAGAACCAAAGTTTCCTGCACATTCCAACCTGAGGAAAGAAATAATGGGGCTGTTACTTGGATCCAATTAGGATCTTCATCAAACCAGCAGACAAGAATCAAGTAACCCCTGAGTAGTGTGGTGGTAGCGTGTCTGTCTCACATTCAACAGGTCGCAAGTTCGTATTTTGCTAAGGGTTAGTTAAACGGATAAGTTTTTTTCAGGGTTTTCCCTTATTCTGAGAAGAATGTCGAGTAGCTTTAAGCTCCATGGACCCCGAGCTCATTTCACCAATTTCATTAATTCATCGTCCAATCTGACCAACCAGGTTAAAAGACGTTAAGCTACAAAAAAAAAAAAAAAAAAATAATAATAATAATAATAATAATTAAGTGGCAATGGAAGGCATAATTCCATCTTGCAAAGATCATAACTCAAAAAAGAAACCATTCAAGGACATTGAAATGATTAAAGAATCAGATAATTAAAAAAAAAAAAAAAGCCTCTACAGTCAACACTTTCTGTTGACATAGTGATGAGAAGAACAGAGGTTATGCAATTCCACAAACAAAAAAAGCTTTGTAAAAATGCAATTACTTCTCATTTCAAATGGTTGAATCTACAGATGTGTTCAACATTGCTCAGTTAGCTGTTTTATGAAAATAAGCTTTGATAATTTCACAGTAAAAGAACTTCTCACTACCATTCCTCTTAAAGGGTATACTACAGGAGGATATATCTTAAGAATTAAAAAGTTATATTTTCTCTGAGGTCATTCCTGTGTTAAGTTGGTGATGTTACTCCAGCCATTGGTTGGGGATAGTAACAGGCTTCTAACATTGTGTTGGAGCAATGAAAGTGTCCATAAATTTATTACATATCTCTGCCTTATTCACCAGCAGGCATTATATGGAAAATTTCTATAGTTGAATGGCATTATAAAACTTCCCAGGAAATTGAAATCTTAGTCACTTCAAAGACGTTTGTAATATAAGTGATAAACTGAGAAATGTAAGGTTCTTCAGATGATGCAGCAAAATGAGAGAGAAATTTCAGAATCATTTCCAAGATTTCAAGAGAAGTGATCGGTATTTTCCAGTTTTGATACTAAGTGTTCTCTTGAATCCAAGCATATATTAAATTGTTTTGTCTCCTATTGTTCTTCGAGTAAAGACATTCTTCAGCTCTACCTACCTGTACAAGACACATTTCTCAAACATGAGTGTGGTAAAAACAAATTCAGAAATGGTTTTACTAATATGTGGACAAGTGTGCTCGAAAGGCAGTGTCTAACTATTCACTTGATGTTAAGAAAATTGTACCTGAGAGCAAGTTCATGTTTCTAATTAATGTCATAGCAGGCAGGGGGGGAGGTGGCAGAAATCTGATGTGTTAGATTCATATGATACTGTACCTATTCTGAAACAAACTGTACTTACAAAAGCTTATTCTTCTCTCTGCTTTATTTTAATCAAAATAAACATTAGCAAAGATGATTTTATTACATGTTTATAGTTTCAAGAGAGGAAATTCATAAGGTTAAAGCAATAGGTAGAACTTTAAAGAGCTGGTTGCTCTATGATGGCCTTGTAATTCTGTTCTATTTGCATGAACACCTAGCAAGAGTGGTGAAAAAAAGGAAACAAATGACTTCATTTGAGAAAAGTATAAAGTAACTCTGTGTGTGTGGGTGGGTGGGTATACAGCGGTATATATTTGTTTGGCATAAATTGAGTGTTTTAATGAGATTTACATGTTTTGTATAGTAACAATTTATCTATCTCTTATGGTATACCAGTTATGCAAAAGTCATCCAGAATGAAGAAGGCTTTAGCAGCTATTCCCAGAAAATTCAAGATATGCATTTTTTCATGTTAATATCTTAAATACATGACATTTTAATAAATCATTAACCATTTTTTTGGAAAAATTTAACATTTCGAAAAATCTTCCGGGTTAAGGGTAATTAAGGTGGGCAGATTTTCCTGAAAAATCTTCATGTCTCAAATACCATGGCGCTTAATTGTTTTTTAATTAAGCTGATCACAGGCATACAGATGGACCTATTTCTAAAAATGATTTTTTTTTTTTTTTATTCAGGCATCCTGTTATATTATATTTTCGGTGGAATGCAATACTTTTTTCTACCTACTGTATACATTGTACATGGTAGAGAAAGTAAAAATATATTGTATTAATAAACAGAGGTTTTCATAACTTTTTTTTTTAATTTATTTGTACTCAGCTCTTTATAGGCTCAAATGACCTGGATCTAATGTAGGATCTATACCTGGTCATACAAATGTCAAAGAGTGTTTCCCAGATACCTTGTCCTTATGATCCTTTTGCTAAAATAAAAGTTTCATGGTTGCCATTTTACATCATGTGTAGAAGACTTAAACAAAGGCAGTGAATAATCTTTCAAAACAATTTGGTGAAAGGATATTATAAAATACCTTCACTAAATAGGAATGTCTTCTAATACTGGAAATTGATAACAATGTTGATGAAATCAAATAAAAGTAATACCTGAGGATAATAGTTTCCTCTGCTAATTTGTACCTAGTTACATGTAAAGAGTGCTGCAATTTGTCATTGTATTTTAGAGTGAGTACTAATACCCTAAAACTGGAATGACACTCAAATATGTTGCTTTACACTTTCAGCTACAAAGTCAACAATTTAAAAAAAATAGCTGAATTCAAACAGGATTTAGGGAACAATGGAGACACCCTGCAAACCCCCCCAAACATGATGCACAATCTTGCTTTTCAATTGTTAAGTGTAATTGTTCTGCTCACTGCTAAATAGCCTATTGTATTCACTAAAATCACATTTCAACCCAACCTATAAGACTGTTCATGAAGTTATCTAATCAAATAATGGAACATGCATCGAGTTAATTATTTTTGTCCAGTGCTTCTGCTGCTCATTGCACCAGTTCCTCAAAACTTCCTGATGATTGATAAACTCATAGAAACTCAAACCGAAATGACATTGTTGATTCAAAATGAGAAAAATAGATTATATATTTCATTGCTTCACACTCTACACCTATATAGTATTAATTTTGCTGTTTGCTTTTTTTGTTTCAGCATTTAAGGAATGTAAAAATCTTTCATGCGTCAGAAGCGTCATAATATTCTTAGAGTCTTCAAATATATCCTGTGCACCATTAATGACACTTGGTGATACAGAACGAGGAATGCCATTTTTTCCTTCAAGAATAATTCCATTTGACACTCATCCAGATGACAAAGATTATATGATGGCCATTCGCACAGAAAAAGTTGATGTTCCAAAGGAAGATACCCGTGGCAAATCCTCATCTAGAAGATCAAGTGGAAGAGCATGGTCACAAGAGCACAGAGGAGTTTTTGAAAGAACATGGCACAGCAGAGATCGTTTGGCTGCAGAAAGAAGAGAGAGGAACAGAATGTTGCCAGATGCAAGAGAAGTGATTGTTGCTCGAAGACACAACAAAGAAAAAGAGCAACTAATGTCAACTTCAAGATTTAGGTCAGATGAGCATCCAAATCTTGTAATAGAAGTAAAGAAGCCAAATTTTGATAATTATGAACAAAGAAGATATGTAAAAGAAAGGACTAAACAAACTGATGAATACAGATGTAAGATTATAGGAGAAGAAAACGACCTGTGTACCAGAGCAAAGCAGAGAGTACAAAATGTGTTGACAAATTCTTTAAGGCAGCGTCTTCCAAATCTTGATGCAAACACAGCTGAGAAATTAAAAGAGGTTATTACAGATGCCATTGTAGGTGCAGGGTTATTTGAAAATTCATCTCAAAGAAAAAAACATTCATTCACTGATTCCAGAGTTACAGACTATGAATCAGAACATTATTTGAAAGACCATGAAATTGATGATACTGGGCAAGACTATGATAGCCATATACCACCTTTTAATGATGTGATTAGGAGAAATGAAACAACAGAGTATGATTATGCCAGTGAAAATTTTCAAAGCCAAAGCAAAGAAGAGATCTGTGATAGAACATTGGCAATTAGAACTAGTCATGATTACCCAAATATTGAAAGGGAAGCAGTACTGGAAAGAGAGTTGTTGTCGGATGGAAGGAGTGTTCAAATTGACACACGAGAAACATTTGAAAGGATTAGCACTTATGATCAGCAAAACATTGATAGAAGTGACACCTACAGTGAAATAGAAGTATTTGGGTGTAGGAAACGAGGCTTAGAAATAGGCCATAGTGTTAGCCAGCCTAATGAAAAAAAGAAAAGATCACAGGATCGCAATCCTTATGAAGACAGGCATGAATCTTCAGTCACCAGTAGCAGTTCAGAAGTTGCCCCAAAAATTAGCACTCAACATACAACTACATTTTCTCAATATGTTTTAAATGAGGACAATATATACAACAAAAAAAAACCAGAAAATTACAACTATATTACAGAACAAGATAGAGATAGGAGAAGTGTAACAAACCTAGTGACTCAAATTCCTTTTAATGCTAAAAATTTAAGACATACTGCTGATAAAGGCAGAATGCTACCACAAGTGAGTTTTGGAGTATTTCCATCTGCAGGTACTGCTCCTTTGGGGCCTAGGCCTGATTTTCAGCTTATGTATAGGCATTTGGCACCAGAGGGCACTTTGTATAATGCTGTGCACCCAGTAGCCTCAATGCAGAGAAATATGGAAGTACCACAGTTATCTAACACAGAATTTAGAAGACCACCACCCTACCACTCTTTTGTGCCACCTCCTTAGAGAAATAAATAAAAATGTTTATATGCATATATGCCCTTGTTGAAAACAGGCAAATATTTTTATTTTCTGTTGTGCACTAATGCTTTAATATAAGCATGAAGGCTTTGCAATACTTTGGAAGGACATAGAAAAATATCAATGAAAAAATGAAATCTTGGCTTGTTTCCAATATTATCTTACAAATGTAAGAACTCTAAAACTTTAAGATGATGCATAATTTACCATTATAGTGTTTAATATGAAAGCCTATTATGAAAAAGCATCATAATATCTGTTATATTCATTATCAGGGCCCAGATTTTGAGGACCTAAAAATATCTAAAAATGACTTTGAAACATTTTGCTTTCATTTCAGAGTATGAGAGTAAAAAAAAATTCTTGCATCTGTGAAGTTAAAACTGAAATTAAAAATTAATATTAATTTAAACTCACGAATTTGAATGCTCTAGGAAGAATATATAAAAAAACATCTTACCTTTTCAGAATTATAGCAGTAGGTAACCAGCAGCAAGCACAGGTTCTCAAAAATAGGAAATGCCTGTGTTCAGAAAGTAAATTTCTGTAATGTGAGAAACTCCTTTTCACATTCACTGATACAATTGGAGTATACTTGAAATTTGCAAAACACTGACAATGAGATCTTCTTCAATGCAGATAGTATCAAATCTTTCCCCAGCTAGCACTTGAAAAAGCAATTCAAGTTTTGTATCCAGAGTTTTCATTTAGCACACTTTCCCACTTTCTTAAATAGCCTTCTTCCATCTTCCACTACACTGTCAAATCAAATGCAATTTTGTTAGCTAAAATTATAGAACTTTTCAGTTTTACCTTTCTCTTATAATGTCTGATTCCTTGTGTCACGCAACTGAAATTTGCCTTTATGAAGGCTAGTTGTCCTTTAATTTCAATGTTTCAAAAAGTGTCCCATATCAATTGCAAAAACATAGTCAGGATTTAGTGTTTTGATAACATGTTGCATTATCTGTAAATGTTCACAATAATAAGTTGCTGAATTTATCCAGGTGCCCATTGGGTGTTGACAGGTTCTGTTGGGAGCAGAATACCGGGAACCATGGATTTGAGTAATTTATGAGGATATATGAGTCTTGACAAAGATTTTCTTTGTCTTTGACACTAGGCAATCCACCTGGGAAAAATGTGCTCTAACTTCTTATGCTATCCTTGCATAGCGTGTGCAAGTAATATGCTCCATTTTCGGGTAAATTTTTCTGTTGTCGCAATGTTTGGCAATGTTTTAGTCACAAAAAGCAAGACATCATCTTTTCTGGTACCCTAAGGCCATTATAAAAACATACTTTTTGAAGTGTCTACAAATGTGAAGTGATTAACAGTTTCTAATGCCTCTCTTATATGCAGAAACACTTCCCCTGATCTGTCGATCTCCAACACACCAATGATGATGTTAGCTGCATAATGATTTTCTAAATCACGCATTTCATCAGTGAATATGAAAATCTTCTTTCCATGTACTTTTCCCAATCTTACATGATGTAGGATGTCTGAAATGTAGTTCAGGAAATACAAATTTAGCGGTGTCCAATGCCCAAAATGGGGTATTTGCCACTAAAGCTTAAAAAAAATTTGTATAAAAATCTGACAGTTTATTCTCCTTCATGGATGCACTTTTTTGCAGTAAAATTTGCTTGGATTTCTTCTTGCAAGTTGCACTGCCTGCATATGCTTATCGTGACCCACATGAAGCAAAACAGTGAACTTTTTTTCTCAGCTGATACCTTCACATTTTACAAAATAATGCTTCACTGTCTTTGAGAAAACCCTCAAATTTAGATAAAATCTGTCCTAATTGACAAAATTTAGATGGCTTTATTTTAGACGTTACTGAATGACACAAAGAAAACTGAACAGCGAACTTTCCTCCCAGAAAATCTCTAAATAACAAAATCTGTGGCAATGAAAGTAATGGATCAAATAGAATTGCTTGATGCATCACCATATGTATAGTATAGCTAAGAAACCACATTTTCGACTCATTGATCAAATAGCTATTTATTTTATTAGATAAAAAATAAATGTTAAATGATGTAATAACTTGAATCTAATTTATGCAAAATAAATAAATAAAAATACCAGAAAAGGAAGTATGCAAAAAAATACTGAAAAATGGCATATACATTTTAAAAATTATCTAAAACTTGAAAAACAGAAAATATGAGGAAAAAAGGCCAATAAAATTAATATTTTTTTATAGTTGAGCTTCCTGTTCAGGATTTTAATACTTAAGAAAAAACAGATATGTCATTAAAATCCAGGTCCTGTTTAATAGTATATATGATCATAGGTTGAGATTTGAAAATGGTTATGGTGAAAAATGCACAATAAATAGCATATGCCATGTACAGCATAAAACTTCCAAAAGTATTTAAGTTGAATGAACACACCTTAGAAATATCCAAGGAAAATAATTTTCAGGAGCATACCTCTAATCTTTTTGTTTGTTTGTTTTTTTCACTGATTTTAATTGTTTCAGGCATTGCTAACATTTTTGCATTTAGTTAAATACCATTGAACATGGTTTTCATCATTTAATGTTTCTAGCTATTTTAATGCACTAATCAAGAAGATATCTGTGTCTTCGCTCATTTTGATGCTATAATAACTTATATATACAAAACTTATGGCATTTGTGATAGCTATTAATGAACAAATAAATAAACCTCACATATTTTTGTAGAGGAAACTGGGACACAGTAGGCACATTTTGGGTTTTATAATATTTTGTGGTGAAAGTTAATGATTTTTGTGAATATTTATCTATGCAGTATGAAGCCTATACACTTAAGTATATCCATAGATTTTATATATATTTTCCATTGTAAACTACTAAAAGAAAAATGTTGAGAGGAAGACTACATCAAAGATCTTCACTGTACTACAACATGGGGCAGAGTGAGCATCAGGTTGAGGCACAGTGAGCAGTCATTAAAATTATGTTCAGCAGCTTAGAAACATTTATTTTGTCATTGATACATGAGTATACATAATTAGTATTGTAACTGGACATTGTAGGTAGCCATGTTAACAAGAAACACAAACATTGATACAGTCTTTTTTGTACGGCAATAGTAGAAGACTTTGGCAGTTTGCATCTAGTGTCACATACATTAACATCTCCTGTGTCTGCATGTGTAGGAAGTAAAAAATTTCCTTGGCCTTCGGAGGTGTCACATTTGCAATACTCTTGTTGTGACTCATTGACTTTATAAGCCCACAAAAATGTCAAAATGGCATTTCTTTCCCTTCAATTGCCATTTTGACTTCAGCATAGTCTCCTGCTTTAGTTCTTCCTCTATACTGTCCTCGTTTTCCAAATTTAAACTTAGTTTGTCACCTTCATCAATATCACTTAATGGGACATTGGCAAAGCCCACACTGACTGATGAGCTGCTCTCTAGTTGGAGCCTTCTCTTAGGCATTGGGGCATAAATGTATTATTTTTCATCATTGGAGAGTTCTTCATGTTTCTTCTTTTATTTTCTATTTCCAGAAGCTCCTGTTTTTTAGGGGTGTCAGATTCTATCAATTACCTATCATACTATTCACTACTTTTTTCATTTCTTCAGTAGGTGTAAGGCTTAAACAGTTTCGTTTTTGTTTTCTGTTGTGAACCATTTTCTCTGTCTGAAAACGATGATACAGGTGTATAATTAGCCTAACACAAATAACAAAACATGCTTACTCTGCCCCATAGCTTCATAATATAATTGAACACAGTTTATCAATCATCAATGCACAGTTTAAAATGCTATAATTATTTCAATATATACAGAACAATATCCCTGATACTTGTTGCCCGTTTTACCTTTAATTCCTGTACATGGAGAAAAATAATTCCATAGAGTATTTAGGTAAAAAGTTATAACAAAAATTACCAAAACATATAAATACCAATAGCAACACTACAGCATCATTCAGCCATATTGTTTCCACTGCCTGCTAGATTCCCATACTGAATGGAATCAATGTTCAAAATTATGGAAGTTTCCTGCAATATGTATAGATTTTATACAGCCAATTGCTCGCTGTGCCCACTGTGCCCCATGCTGTCCTATTTAAAATGTTTATTTGAATACATAAAAATGTGCTTTATAATTTGAAGTTATTTTTGGAGAGTTGAATTGCTTCAGAATTGAGTCAGAAATGCACTCACAATTTTAAACACAAAGAAGAGCTTTTGAATCGTAAGAAAACCAATAACAATTTTTGTTTTACAATGAAGTGCAGTTATATCTGTATTTTTTTAATTTTCATATTTTGGTATGTTTTTGTATTGTGCATAAAAATAAAAAATGTTGTATTAAATTATTTATTTGACACTGTATCAAGCATGACACATTGTTTTACTAACTTTATGATGAAAATCATGTACTTTAATGTTTAATGAAATTCATGAGGCAATAGATTGCCATGAAAATGCTAGAAACTAATAATTAAAATAGTCTTCCTGGATCTTCTTTTACAGTTTATTAATATGTTATTCTCTATAGCTATTATGTGTTTATCCTCAGAGAAAGTGTAAAAATGTGTGCACTATATTCCACAGAAATTATTGGTACCAGGCTTTTGGAACTAAACAATTTAATTTCTAATCTACAGTCACTGAGTTTTTATTATTATTGTTGTTATTATCATCATCATTATTTTCCATTCCATTCTTTTCCTCCATTTATTTATTTCTAAGCCAGATTCACAAATTAAATTTAGACCAAAATTCTGGGATTCTACTAAAACACATTGTTACAATTTTGTCAACTTTACTTTTGCATAAAGTCAGAATAAAGTAAAACTGAGAAGTTGTTCCTCAGATAATCCAATCTCAGAAGCTACTATGAGCATCCAGAAGATGGACATAGTAAATAGTTTATTAAAGTTGTATTTAAGGGTTTTGTTAATGCATTGCTAGGTAACCTCAATAGTGGAAACATTTGGAACAACAAAAAGTTTTAAAATGTATAAGAAAGTTATAATTGCAAAGTGCTAAGAACCTCCCCCCCTCTCTCTCTCTCTCTCTCTCTCTCTCTCTCTCTCTCTCCCCATATTATTATTTTTACTCTTATTACTATTGTGTTATATTGTGTTATTCTAAAGCTTTAAAGTTTTTCTTGTACATAATAGTGTTTTGTGTCTTAAAACTTACTTGTATAGTGGGTGGAAATCAGAATGTAATAAACAAATTAGAATTAAGATTTCTAAGAAGAACTTTGTTTCTTATCTGTTATGCAGTTTTGCAATAAATTGTGAAAACCGTACTTGTTTTGTCATTTAGTTTAGTATACCAGTGCATACATTCTGCTGTGAGGTGCATTTCATAAGAGTACCTCTCATATTATAGGAAAATAAAATATACTTTGCATAGTCTTCTAATCTGAAAGTTTAGTTCTGCAAATTTTCCTGTCAGCCCTTTCATCACTGCATTTCATTACCTTCTTCTTTACCATCATACCAGGCTGATCATCCATTCAGAGTCTGCTACAATCCAAGTTTGTTTGCTCCTCATCAGACTACCAACCCAAGCATTGATTTGTAAGTCCTACATAGTGGAGGTTAATCCAAATGAAGAAGAAAAGAAACTTACATAAATAAAATGTATATATTGTATTACTTGCAAATAACCTCTGACATCCTCTTCTTTTTCAATGATTATTATATTGTTAGGAAACCATAAAAAAATTAAAAGAAACTTAAATGAAAAACATGGTGTTACTGAAATGCTATGCCTGTATTTTTATCTCATCAGCACATCCAAAGAAGATGCAGTATCAAGATAGCACATTTCATCTTGCTGTATAAACATCTGCCTGTCTTTTTACTCTTTCTAGTGTCCTGTATATTTATGCAACTGCAACAAAATTTTGGTACACATTTATCATAATAGGAAAACAAATTTTATTCAATACGTATTTGAGGGGTTATCACCTTATAGGATTCAATGCTATGTCCCTTTTTTGAATTAGCTGTATATTATTATTATTATTTATTATTGTTATTATTGTAATATGAGTTGCTTGTATTTACATGGTCTTTGCAAATTATTAACCACAAGCAGACAATAATGAAAAAGGTTGTTACACAAACATTGGCAGATTAACTGCCAGTGTTTTAACGGGCATGCACATTGTATTTTACAAAATATTACAAAGTAGATACTGGATGTTATAGAAGTCCATTATGAATAATTAGTTGTTAGCTGACAACTGCTTCCATACTGAAAACAATAGAAAAGGTTACAAATGAATGAGGCAGAAATATGTAAACCATTCTACACCTAACAACAGGAGATTTTCTTGGGATTCATAATGTACTGGACACTGGGTTTTTAAAGCAATTTCCAGCTTTCATGAAAAACAAATTACAAAAACAAATAGTATAGTAAAAATAATTTATTTCATTTAAGTATATTTGAAATCCATGCATGAAGAGGTAATGATTTGCGAAGAAATAAAGCTTTAAAGTAGGCAAGTAATGTTTATTTAGGTATATTCAAGAACAATGCAGATGAGAGAAAATATTTTGTCTGAGGTCATGGATTGGAAATACACTCAATTCATTTCTTCTTGTTGGCTGAGTAGCAGAATATGCTAAAAGAGAAATCACCAGAAAGCATTTTATTGAAACAATGGTTATTGGAGAAAAAACAATTTACATAGATGGAAAGCTAATATTTTATCAGTGTTGTCATAAAGAGGTACATAAGTATTGAATGTAACTTTGAATATTACAATACATAAAAGATAAATGAATGTTAAAGTAGTGGATTTAGAATATCAGCGCAGCACAACAAATAAAAATGTTTCCCTTTGGTCTCGTTGATTGGCCGTGCTAATGTCTATGAATGCACTGATTACTACTTGTGAGATGTAAAGATATATAAGAGTATTTGAAGCAGCAAAGGAACTGGTTTTCTAATAGAAAATTTAGAACTGCATGATTGTTCATTATCACTTCAAATTATAGTAATTATCGAAGTTTTCATTTTAAGTTTCTTTTTCTCTGCTAATGTAATGTTTTTAAATTTTCAATGTTCGAATTATAAAAATATAAAGCACAGTGCAGTATTTATTTCAGGTAGTAAAGAGCACTTTCTAAAAATAGTATGCATAATAATCCTAATCAGAAAAAAAATGTTAAAGTTAGTATATTTTGTTATTTTAAGCACTATTTTGATATTTTTAATGCTTTTGGCTGGCTATTTTCAAAGTTTTTAGTGACCACATTCCAAACTCTAATAAGAAACTTGCTTGTTTCTTCCAGCTCAACTCATTTGAAATGCAGCAACGAATATATCAAACTATTGTCGAACTTCTGTTCATATGACCTCTTGTGAGAAATGGGCATTAAGTGCATTAGGTCAAATTAATGACTATAAAATGACAGGTTATTATGTTTTCGACTGCTTTTGTGTTCTTTATGGTCATTTACTGCATTATATTTCACAAATTCCAGTTTGTTGTGTTCTATTCGGTCATTTCACCTAAGCAAAATATATATTAAAATATGTTCCAGAATAAATGTCACAGTTTTATTTAAAATTTTGTTCAGAGTTTCTATGAGGGAAAAAACCTCAACTCATATTAATAAACATTTAAACATGCATTATAGTTTCTATAATACAGTAATTTAATGATTATTCTTTAAAGTCCATTTCTTACTTCATTAAGGTAAATTATACCACTACCATATTATTAAAGTTAACTGGTTCAAAAGTTTACTTACTTCAGTACTACATATAATGGTTACTTAAAATCAGTTTTGTTTTAACATGATTTCAATTAACTAAATTGAGAATAAACTTGGTAGTGACCAAAACTCTAGCAGAAAGCTAACAACACTTGAGAGCATTTTAATGTTATAAATTTATGTAGTTAAAAATCCTAATTGGGATAAAATAAAACTATTTTCTTAAAAGAAAATGTAATAACACTTTATCATACATTATTCATTATTATTATTATTATTATTATTATGTTTTATCAATAGTCATGACGCATGTCTGTACATGGTTTCTTCTGTTTTTATGTTTTAATTAACAAACCCCTTCATTTGATTTTAAGAAAACATTTTCATTTATACCACTCGAATCCATACTGTAATATCACGTGAACTCAGGCTGTGTATAAGACACTTTGTGGCAACAATTCTAGTGTAGCAAACAGACTAAGCATTCCCCCTGAGTTTGGTCACTCTTAGCAACAAATTGAGTCACACAGTGCTAGATATACCAAATGGATTGGACTAAGAACAAGGTACCATTTGACTTCTGGTATACCCAACTTGATTGTATAAATGAGTTCATGCCTGTGTTTGAAGGCATGAATGATGTAAACTTAAAGCCAATCCTTGTTCGATGAACTTCTCTAATACACACCTTTATATTATAATATATGGTTTGATTGCATATGAAATAAAAGTGGAAGAGGAATCTATACATTTAGGAGGATTGGTTTGTTTTATGTACCACACACCTACTATAGTCATGGTATTATTTCATACTTCCCAACTTTATGGTGTATTCATAAAAAATACAGGAACAGAGGCTGTTTTATGACAGTGGAAATGTTTGTATGATTTTATGGGCAGATTTAAAATTCTATAGATTTTTGCCACATGCATGACAAAACATTAAATTTTGCTTCATTGTAATTTGTTGGTAATTTTGTATGAGTTTACATCAAGATTACAACCCAAATGTACCTCTCTAATTGTATAACAGTGCTCTGATAGGCCAGATTTTAATGTTGTATCTAACATTCATCAATGTAATCATTATCATCATCATGGGTTAAAATAAAACACATAGCTGCAGATTTTATCTTGTGTATTTTTAAAAAATGATTACAGCACTGTGACCACTAATTATTGCCAAAGACCCCAGCCCCCTTTTTTAAGCATAAAATAGATTAGAAATTTCTATATAGCCTAGAAAGCGGATTTTACTATTTAGATTTTTGCTATTTAATACTTATGAGAATTCCATTTTAAAATCAGAAAGAGTAAATTTTGCATTCTGATTCTTCATTGGAAATAATGAAAGATGTAAACAAGCTTTCAATGTGCAACAGCTTCTCCTATGGTAATATATATCCACTTTTTTTTTTTGTAGATGTTTCTTCAGGCCAAGTTTTGGAAATGATGGATTGTACTGCTTCCCTTCCCTGATATGTGTAATGTTGTGACTGGTGGATTTGTCCAGTGATTTTCTTTCCTCTTAGCTCTGTACTCTTTTAATTTCCTTTTCCTATCTAAGTGGAGCAATTTGGGGTGGTTTGGACTATTGTATATTGTTTTTGTTTGGATTGGCAGGTGGTGTCTGTCCCAGACGGAAGTTAGTGCTGAGTTTAGTTACCTAGCTAAGAGACTTGTTCTTCAGACCTTCACCTGTGTTTCTTTCATTAAATAAGTTGTAGTTTTGTTCTAAAGAAATTTCACCATTTTTAGAATTATTTGCAATTTTGGTTCTGATTGTTTCGGTTTTTGGTATTCATCTTTCTAAATGTTTTATAGGACACAAGTGAGAACTGCTAGATTTTGTTGTTGATTTGTTTTTGTTATTTTGGGGCAGAGTTTAAAGAGAATGTTTTGGAATTTTTAAACTGTTCTGCTGCTTCATGTCAATTTAATTGGTCATGTAATGTTAAATTGTCATTGGGTAATGTGTGCTTTAATGTGTTTTCTGAATTTTGATTAAGGGAAATTTAATTCATGGCTTGTATATGGTGCTGCTCAGTGATAAGTATTCTGAAGGTGCCTCTCATGCAATAATACATGGATAGGGAACAGATATGCATTTGTTTATAAACAATTTAAGTAACAGTTTATCCTATTAACTGGGTTGTGTGTAAAGTCCATATGAAATACTAGGAAGTTGAACTTTATTGAACCTACCTTTTGGCCTATCTGGGAAATCCCTTCCTCAGTGTAATTTACCTAGCATAATAACTAGAAAAGCCCAAACCACAATGCAAACTGTACAGACAGAGAGAGGGTTTTTCAAAACCTGTATTTCCACTGAAAATTGTTTTCAAATTTTTAGGTGGAATAAATATCTACTTCATTCTCTTACCATAGGTAGGTTGTTGGGAAAACAAAAATAATCTAAAATAACTACATAAATATTTATAAGCATAGAGAATGCAGGATGGCTCAGCTGGTTAGGTGCTCACCTTCTGATCCCAAGGTAATGGGTTCAAACCTGACTGTGCTTAAAATTGGTAATCCAAGTCAGTAGACTTGCAGATACAAAAGAAATTTTGATATCCCAGAATAGCTGATAAGATCCCAGCAATCAGCAGTGACATTAAACAAACAAAAAATACATTTTTTTTTTATAGACTCGAGAAATACATGTAGCAAAGTCAATGTAACTATAATAGAAACCATTTCTAGCCAAATTTTTTAGCATTGTTAAACTAAGATTTGAAGCATTACCAGATTGATTATGCTCCAATTGCATGCACCTGCCCCTTGCTGGCCCATAATCTCTCTATGTGTGTGGGTGGTTTGCTTTTAATCATATAGCCAATTCTTGCACTATAAGGTTGGCTCAATAAACACCTCTAATTCTGGAAGCTTCTTGCCACATATACTAGTTCAGGAATGGGAATTAATGCCAAGTTGGAGGTGGTGATGAAACTTCTAAGTGCAGAAATAAAGATCATGAAAACTAGAATGAGGAAATGAAAATGAGATCAAGCATAGAAACCTCAATGGACAAAATGAGAAAATGGAGTATGTAAGAATTAAAATCAGGAATGGGGAAAATGCAGACTGAAATGAAAATGCCCAAAATGATTTCAAAGATATCGAACAAGATTGATTAACAACTGGTCTCATGAAGGACTTGAAATTACATAGTGGAAAAGTGGAAGAAGTTGGTAGAATGGTGTAAAACCATTATCAATGTCCGGAAAATGTTAGGAAATGACTCGGTCGATTGGAAGGAAGAGTGAACAGCAGTGCCAAGGTGCAAAAGTTGCTTGGTGGAAGGCTTAAGGACTTGAATCCTAGGATACAACATCTACATGCCGCAAGCCACCCAAGTATGACAGGACAGCAACCTTCAAAATCTTCCACCAATACTTTGACGCCGTCACTACCCACAATCAATGGTCAGCAGAGGATAAGATTACGACGTCGGTGGTGTCCAGAAAGTATAGGGAAGCTCTCAAGAACCACAGTCAGGGAAGACTATGCAGGAGTATGCTCAGGCAATTGAATATCTGCTGAACCTACCACCTAGTTACGAGTCCCAGGAATCCATAGTATAGATTCTTTCGGAAGGCAAGAAAGCCGGTGGTCCCGTGTCGTAGATATACGGTACGTAAAAGAACCTCAAGCCTGAAACACATGCCTCTGTGCAAAATTATGCGACATTTCACACACAATTAACAGGTTGGCGCATGAAAAGCCAGCCCCGAGCACAGATTGTTTGCCCGCCAATTACACGTGAATTTGCCTGCTACGAGCAGATACAACACAAATAGATAAACATGCAATAATTAGATAACAAATAATCCAATGCTAAGGTCTATATTTATTGAACCAATCTTGTCCTTTACATTACATAGGTGTGTTGAAAATAATCTCCTTGTGCTTCAGTGTACTTTAGGTTACACACTAACATGTTAAAATACACTTTGGGCAACTCTGCCGCAGCAATTCTTAACATTTCATTATAATATTGTCCTTTAATTCTTATAGCTGTTTTGATTTATTTGCGTACTACCCCACAGATAAAAGTCACAAGTGGTTAGTTCCGGCAAACATGGAGGTCACAATCATTTGTCTACAGTTCTATCTTCTGATTTTTTTTATGAAATTGTGAGACTGACTCGCGTGAAGTGTGACAGATTGCTCCATCCTGTTTAAAGACAGCTTACGTCCGTTCATGGGATGGAGAGTCAACTGTACGTAAATTGTTCAAAGGTTCACTTATCTATCATTGTTTACTGTTTCAAAAAATATGGAACCCTCAATTCGACTTGCTGACACGACACACCAACTTCAGATTTTTTTACCTGAAGAGGTTCTTCATAAATCGTAAAGGGATTGTTTGTTGGCTAGCATCTGGGTTCTTGGAGTTTGCAAGTTCAGATGATACCAGGCTTCATTACTCATGAAATGCAGTGTCGGATGACATAACCACATTTAGTAATTCACACCATTTCTCTTATCTATCCTCCAGTTCTTGGACACATGTCATTTCGTAAGTCTTCATCCCTATGTGGTGTATAACTCGTTGACAAGGCCTACGCGAAACATGCACTTGTCTCGACTTCTTTAGACTCTGGAACATTCGTACCCGAATATCCTGGATCACATCAGGTATACGAACCGACGGGACTCAGTTCCCTTTATGTATATTTATTTATTATTCGTTTGCAACTGACCCTATAGTATGCCACTGTATTGTTAAATCCTGTAAACGCCAGGAAACTCCTTTGCAAAAATGTTCCGCGTTTCTTAAATAAACCGATACTCATGAAATGCAGCGGCGGATGACATAACCACATTTAGTAATTCACACCATTTCTCTTATCTATCCTCCAGTTCTTGGACACATGTCATTTCGTAAGTCTTCATCCCTATGTGGTGTATAACTCGTTGACAAGGCCTACGCGAAACATGCACTTGTTGCGACAATTTACGTCTCGACTTCTTTAGACTCTGGAACATTCGTACCCGAATATCCTGGATCACATCAGGTATACGAACCGACGGGACTCAGTTCCCTTTATGTATATTTATTTATTATTCGTTTGCAGCTGACCCTATAGTATGCCACTGTATTGTTAAATTCTGTAAACGCCAGGAAACTCCTTTGCAAAAATGTTCCGCGTTTCTTAAATAAACCGATAGACACGTACGAGGCAGTTCTTTCTTGAAGAGTATACATCTCACTGAGATATTTATTTCACGCATGTTGACCAAGTCGCAGCGGTTTGCATACTGAGAATTCAAACATAGTGACAGCTTCGCAACAATAGATAGCAACTGGAGATATATATATATATATATATATATATATATATATATATATATATATATATATATATATATATATATGTGTGTGTGTGTGTGTAGTGTTTAACGCCCGCTCTAACTATTTATGGCACCGCGGGACTGTAATCAGACCTGACGTAGCGAAGGGCTTGCCGACACGAACACCCGGGTATACCAACTAGTGACGACTCGGCCGAGAGAGCTGATGCTCCGGAGTTCCCATGGACATCCGTGGATCTGGATGGCGATCCTGAAAGACATTGTATTCGTCCCCTCAAGAAGCGCGATGGTGGTCAAGGTGCACACAGAAGACCAGCGGTCCAAGTACTACAGGAAAACACCATTGAACGGATTGCATGGGAATTGTGGCCTTGGAAGGGTGTTCCCTTAAGAGTGCTGAATCCAGTGTACTACAATCCAGGCTGGGAAAAAGTTAGAAAAGTGCGAGCCATCAGCGAGTATGCCGCCATTCGACGGATCCGACCAGCTAGCAACGTCGCAGGATCTGTGACCTAAGCTGAAAGACCTGCTGAAGAGAGAGGCCGATTATCTGATCACGTCTTTATTCATCAATCTGTATTCAGCCAAGAGAGTAGCAATTTCGGCCGCACTGACCAAATATTCCATCACATCGACACCGCAGACGCCCTTTTCAGCAACCGCCAAGGTATATTCTTCTGGCAAAACAAGCGGAGGTACGGATAATGCTGGAGGGCGTGAGATCTAGGGGAATTATGGAGTCGGATACCTCTTGATGCACTCATGCAGTCTTGCAAAAGAAGAACGGCGAGCTACGCTTCAGCGTGGACTATAGGAAGCTGCATTCCGTCACCAGAAGGAACCGTGGTTCTTGACTGTGGACTGAAAATCGTAATACTGCCAAGTGTCCTTAGTTCCCAGAGAAAAGAAGATCGATCTCGCAATATGCTTTGGCAATTTGAAGTTATGACCTTTGGGCCCTGTAATGACCTCCAGCGATTCATTGAATCAGTGATGAGGATTGACTTTCAACGGCTGCTTGCTTGCTATATCTGGATGACATCGTTGATAACTAAGACCATCCCGAGAACCTGCCCAAGATACTGCAAAGGCTGCAGGTAGGTAACCTGAAGCTGAATACGAGCAGGTGAACTTCTTGAGCCACTTAATCTCACCATCTGGAGCGACCACGGACTCCGCAGAAGGTTATGAAAGTGCGAGATTGGCCTCGCCCGAAAGACAAACGATAGCTGTAAAGTTTCCTGGGTCTTTGCAGCTACTACGTCCGGTTCGTCAGAGGTTTGTCCAACATCGCGAAACCACTCGCGTCTGACGGAGGAGAATGTGGTCAGAAGATGTCGAAATCGTGTTCTAAGCGTTTAATTCATCACTCTGCGATGTGACTATTTCGGGATTTCCGCAATCCGGTAGCGGCTCTGTGGACAGCGACACCTATATTGAAGCCATTCTTTCTCAGGTCTAGGAGAGCCAAAAGAGGTTAATAGCATACTACAGCAAGACACTCTCCAGAAGTAGGAAAAAAAAAAACAAAAAAACAAAAAAAAAACTACCGTATTACGGGGCGAATGCTCTTGGTGGTGGTAGTAGTAGTAGTAAAGGCACTGGGGCATTTATACAGGTACATGCATGGTCAGCCATTCAAACCGTGGATTGACTATTCCGTACTCTCCTGAAAGTTGAGTATCAAGAACCTGGAGAACTAGACAGTCCGTTTTGTCTAGAGGCTTCAAGAGTACAACTTCACATTAGAACATACGAAAGGAAGAAGCCACACTAATGTGGATAATGTGTCCAGACGATCCTGGCCAAAGGAGTGTGGCCACTGAACTAAGCTGGAGATGGACCATACTGCGTGATTTCGGTGATGCCTGCAACTGGACGCGATAGCGCAGGCCTGAGGAAGCATCAGTTGGCGGACATCGATTTGGGGCCACTCCTGAGATATGTGGAGATAGGGACAAGACCTTCCTACGTGGAAAGACATCGCACCCAAGAGTAGTGTGTACAAATCCTATTAGGCCCATTGGGACTCATTGAAGTTCAAGAATGGCTTCGAGTATGGGTGTCGCCTGATGAGAGAAACAGAGAGAGAGAGAGAGAGAGAGAGAGAGAGAGAGAGAGAGAGAGAGCAGCTGATCCTTCCTCGGAGAAAGAGGGATGAAATGCATGCGGTAATTTCGGAAGGACATCTTGGGCCCAGCCGAATAATTGACAAGCGCTGTCAGCGGAACTGCTATTTAAGTTTATGGGCAGACGTTGATGGTTGGTGCCATCAATATGATTATGTGTGCGCAGCAAGTCACGTCCACAGATCAGGAGCCTGTGTCGCAGGGAGCAGTATAACATGGGAACACCCTTCGAACACAGTCATTGTCATATCTTGACATTCCCTGCGTCCAACAGCGGTAACAGGTATATCTTGATGGTTATGGATTACTTCAAGAGGCCTTTCCAAATCAGAGGCCAAGACCATCGTAAGCTGCTTCGAAGAAGAATTGTTCTGCCGATTTGGGGTACCGTTGGAGCTGCATAGGGATCGGGCACCAACTTTGAGTCAAACCTGATGAGGGAAACTCTGGAGCGAGTTGTAGTGCACAAAACGCGCACAACACCTCTCCACCCATTCAAACGGCATGGTTGAGCGGTACATCAAGACTTAGAACACTCGATGAAGGTCGTTTCTGTCACGAGAGAACCTGGGATATGAGGGTGACGCTATTCAATCCATTACTCAGCTAGTTTGGTCTTTGGCAGGAGCTGCGGTTACCATGCGATCTGATCTTTGAGAAACTTCGAGTGGCAGAACAGCTAGCAGTCGACTGCGTGGAGCATCTCGTAGGCCGACAACAGCATGTATGCATTAGATCGTAAACATTCAGGTAGTGAGAACAGGATAAAGGCCTACACGACCGGCAGACCAGCAGCTGATGTTTTCATCAGGATGACCTGGCGTGGTTATATCACCGTACAGGAAGACGTACCAAACTTCAACAAACATTGCAAGGGCCATCCTTACCACGAAGAGATTTAACAATGTCTTCTACCGATTCAACGATTGGCCAAAGGGAAGAGGCCGGTAGTACACATGAATCGTTTAGCCTACTGCAATAGCATTGACCGGGACGACTAGCCCTGACAAAGGAGCAGTATGAATGCATGTGCCTGTGCATTTGGACAATCCACGTCTAACTGCCTTGCTTTCGATGGTATAGCCAATTGTTGCTCTGTGTGGTTGGCTTCGTTTCAGAGTTCCACCAATATTGTCACGCTGTGTGTTATTTTTTGACACCTTCTTGAAGTATACCGCGCAATAATGACTTCTATACCTGAAGTTTCTTGCCACTTATAATACGAATGCCACCTTTTTTTTTTTTTAAATAAAATAGTTTATTGCCTGAAATTGTATGCTATGTGAAGCATTTTACGTAATGTAAAATACTGACCATAAAGGCGTTTTAAATAATTTCCATTAGCATTTTACTATTATACATAGAAATAGTTGATTATATACACAAAACCTTAAATATTTCCAAAACAAAGTAGTTAATGGAACTAAATTAAACTTTTTGGCAGACGGTATATTGTTAGTTTTTTAAAATTAATTTTGAGGTTTTATAATTATTTTCACCAACTTTTAACATCAACTGCAGCTTATAAATAAACTTTGACATTTTTACCCAAGCGTGGGACTGGCAAAGGCAGCAAGGCCGGCCATCTCCAAACGAACAGCAAAGCAATTAAATGAATCTTGTAATAAAATGCTTGCTAAAGAGTTTCTTTTCACATTGTAATGGAATATCTGCACAGCATAATTGCTACAAGAATTTGAATGTGAAATAACAGTTTAGTATTACAGCAGGCAAAGTAAGCTGAAGTATATTTCGGGTAAATGCTGAGAGCGTTCTTTATTATAACATTTCATATTGGGCGTGAAAGATCACTTAATTTTGCTCAGAGGCCTATTTATCAAACTTAGGTTGTTGTACACACCGAAAAATTTACGACACGGGATCAACATTTAACCCCCTTCCGAAGGAACTAAGGACTTTTACGCCTGAAAAGATCCATCGCCTTTTCCGGGTTTGAAGCCGCGACCTTGGGAGCATATGGCAAGCAAGTCTCTGGAAAGCGCCAACCACTATCTTATATTCAATGGTTAGATAGTCTACTACACAACCTGATAATTCAGGATTGGGAAACAAGGGGCGCTGAAATGGAACAAAGGTTTAAGGCGAAAAAGCGAAAGACAAACGCTTGAAATTGACCTAGATGTCTACACGAGCTCTAAAAGTGAGAAAACGAATACTTAATATCACTGAAAATTTACGTCAAAAGTGTCTTCATTAACAGATAGACATTGAAGGTGTCGTATTTTAATTTTGGGTGACGAGCTACGCAGAAACTCATCATAAAATTGGTCGTTTACGAGAGACGCGGAACTCCCTGAATCCAGCAAAGCTACCAATGGATACTTCCTAACGGTGTCCTGAACGTGGGGTTTCGCAGGAGTTTGAAGACCTACCACGCAATGCGAAAGTTTACAAGATTCATAAAGGGCCGAGCGGCTATTATCTCGGGCGACCCTATTATGCTCCGAACGTGACACACACTTAGCAACACATTGAGCATGTTGATGAACTCGAGCCAACTGTTCACGTAATATAGTACGTGAATGCAATACTGTACTATTTTGAACCGGTTGTGGAGGTTGCTGTGTCTGTTCGAACTTCTCCTTGAAGTTGTCTATGGCGGGACTCAGCAGTCTTCCAATGGCAATGCCGTCTGTTTGTTCATAAGTCTCCATCCCATACAACGTAGTTGGCAGAGAGGCAGTGATGAAAGAGGTTACCAATGTCCTCTGGAAATATCTCTTGGATTAGATATACGGCTTCATTTAACGGCACCTTTATGAAAAGGCACCGTAGTTCGAATAGACTGCACTTGAAAGTACATCTCTTAAATCCAAGGTCTGGCTACGATACGTCGACGACACATTTGTCATTTGGAACCACGGAAAAAATGAAGGTTGTTTTCGCGTACCACGTCAGAATTTTTTACAAATCAAAATTTTGTGTTTTTAACATGTTTCGTAATGCTCATATTGTAGTAATATTAAGTGTGCTTATCGTGTGTTAGAAAGGCTCAATAACTTATAATTTCAATTTGATTACTTAAAATGTGAAATAATATACATATTATTACTATTATATTTTATATTGTGTTTATATTTATTTATTATATTTATGTTTATATTTGTTAAAATCTACTAACTATATCCGTTCTAGTAATGCACAAATATGTGTCTTCCGCTTAAAATGAACTGGAGTTAAGATATTTTTGTTATTCTTGGAGATGTTTATGTATCTGCATTCATCTTGTCTATAAACACAACGTTGAAATGTTTAGTATCTCAGGCAGTAAAAATTAATTGAAGGAAATATTTACTCTTAGAGATAGCTAATTAAAACAAACAATATGAACTGACAGAGGGTCACTGTATATATCGATGAGTAATGCTATATTAATAGAACTGAAATCCTCCAGTTTAACAGGATAAGGATTTCCTTTCTGAGGTAATTAACCTATCGCATTTTAAAGGTTGTTTTAATATTTGAGATCAGTCTTGCGTTGTTATCATGTAAACGTGAAGCATATGAGTTCTCATTTTTCCATGGGAGTGCAATATAATAGTTTTGTTTCTTAGAAATGTCGAAACATGCCTGTGTAAATCTTCCGAAACTGTTTTACTATATATGGGGGTGTCATATACGTTAGTAAAACACAGACAGAATATAACAGATTTCGTAAAGAAGACTTATTTTCGATATTTTGACATTAAGTTAAAACATCAGGAAAAATTAGTGGTGGCCTCACAAAGTTTGTTGCAATTGGAAATGGTGTGTTATTTATGGACGCACTTTAACTACTATGGTTCTCAGCGTCCCATTCTAAATTGGGTGTGAAAGACTTTGATTTTGCTCAGAGGCCTCTCTTTCAGGCTTGAGGTTGTTTTACGTGCCGTAAATCTACGACACGGGACTAACGGCTTTACTTCCTTTCCGAAGGAGGCCATGCTAAGAAGGATTTTATACCCGAAAAAATCCACCATCCTCCACCTGGTTTGTTGTAGTTGTGTCACAGTTAAGAAGCTGGGAAAATGGAAAATAGAAGTCATTTCCCTTTGGTATCCCTGTAATTTGGAGGGAACCCACAAATCATGGCGACGATTATTATTTCGCAAAGTAAAATAGCAGGATATAATGCTAAAATTAAGGCAGATATTGTATATCCTAATATCCCTCTACCATTCCGCCGTACGTCATAGTCCTGATATTCCGAATTCCTTACACTCTGAATCAGACACTTTGTCAGTGCATCTATTATTACTGAAATTGAATTTCCAGTGGATCATACTTATTAACCAGATACTTTTGATTATGATAGATGTTTTAATAAAAGCGAGCTTAACGAGTCTTAAAGGAGCTTTGTTTCATAATGGAAACATTCATCCTCCCATTCCTTTGTTTTAAAAGAACATGAAAATGTAATTTTTTTTTTTTTTTTTTTCAAAAACTGCATTACGAAGACCACCCATTGCTAGGCTGTGGAAATTTCAAGTCTGTCAGACTGTTACTTTGTCAAAATATCATTGTTTCTTATGTTTTTATAGTTTTTAACACCCGCTTTTATTATTCGTGGCACCGCTGGCGATGACACTGATGATGCATGTAATGACGATGGAGCACCGGTGGAATGCAGCGGCAGGAGAAACCGGAGAACCTGGAGAAAACCCGCTTTGTTCGCCACAAATCTCACGTGTGATCTGTTTCTTGTGTGAATAAGATAAAAGAGCTAGGCCAGAACATTGTGAAAGGGAACGGGGGCCCCGTAGGTCTAATTTAAAACCGGGCGGAAAAATATAAAAAGTGAACCACTTATTGATGCTTCAAAGTATTGTTATCACCTCCCCATGTAAAATTATGTTTAATGCAACAATTTATGAAAACTCTGGTTAAAAATGAGTGCTTTAAATACCTTTGTGCTATGTTTCATTATTATCCTATAAAAATGAAAGCTGGTGTATTCGTCGGCCCTCGAGTGGTTAGACCACTCGCTTCTCACCTAGACCCAAGCGACCGCATGTGAGATTTGTAGTGGGCAAAGCGGCGCAGAGGTGGGTTTTCTCCGGGTTCTCTGGTTTCCCCGCCATCGCATTCCACCGTTGCTCCAACTTCATTCAATTATCATCAGTGTCATTGCCTGCGGTGCCAAAGTAGTAAAAGCGGGTAGTTAAAAACTATGAAAAAATTCTTTGGCCTACAAATTCCAAAACGGTGATGGGCAGTCTGTTTTCGATAAATGAAGGATGCATGGAATGCTTTAAAAAATATGGTTTTTAATTTCCTTGGAAATAAAATAGATCCAAATTACGTTAACTTAGTGAAGTCGATGCTATAATATTTGAAACTGGTTGCAAGATGACCGCCATAGTACATTTCCTTCATCCCCATTTAAATTATTTGTTATAACTTAGGAGAATTTAATGAGGCACAGGTGAAGGATTTCACCGGGACATATAATATATGGAAAGGAGGTATCAAGGAAAATGGAATATTAACATGATGGCTGATTATTGCTGGGTGTTAAAAAGGTACTGTTCTGAACAACTTACGAGAAGGCCAAAGAGGAGAAAATTTGAAATGTAATATTGAGGTAAGGTTATGAACGTGCTTATAATTATGAATTGTTAAGTACTCGTTAATTAGTGACAAATAACAAATTCTGGCCTAGTTTTTCATACAAAATTCTTTTTGAAAGTAATTGTTATGTTTCACAAAGCTATAATTTCATTTCTAGTTATTTATGAATATTTTGAAAACCGGACGTGATGGGAGAAGATGAAGATTGTTTTCTAATTAGCTAAAAAAATCCGATTAGAGTCATCTATCAGATTAAAAAAACAAAAGTTTTGAAATGCAGAACGGTGTTATTCGTGAGTCAGGTGTATATTATGGCAGCACAATCCTGCGCTCTTCCCCGGCAGCGGCGAGTACCCAAGCGTATGAATAAGCTTTAAGTATGGCCAGCGATCACATTTAGATATAGCTATGTCAGCTGTTTCTGGAGACGAGATCTCGTTTCAGTTCGGTGCACCTTCAATCATTCAAATATATTCTCAAAGGAGAACCCATCAGATAGAATAATTCAAGTATTATCCTTGCAAATAGATGAGAGCACTCAAGTTGCGCAGTACAAGGAAGGGGGGCCGGGAGGCAGAGAGTGGAAGCAATAACCATGCAGTACGTACAGGAAAACTGAGATGACATAACAAACACATATATAGTATGTATTAGTAAGCATAGTTTTGTGTGCACTAAAATATCCAACATATTTGTGCATTTATACTGTCAAAATCTATATAATATATTCCATGATTATTTTCTCTAGTACGTCTGTAGATAGAGAAGGTTGTATTCCACCCAAAAATTCGAAAACAACATTTCACCCGGAACAGATTTGAAGACTTCTTGAATCCAAAAATTAAAGACAGAAACGTTTTTGAAAAACTGTCCGTGTGTGTGTGTGTGTGGGGGGGGGGGAGGGTGGATGGCAGCATAATTAAAAAATGAAAAGTCAAGAAAATCCCTACCGCATAACTTCTCTTTGCATGTAAAATGTTTGAAAATGTTAATTTTTATCAAAAATGGCCCTAACGATTTTGAACAAAATACTACATGTGTAATATATTTTCAAATGTATACATATGTTGAGATTTCTAGGAATAGCCTCTGAAGACCTCTTCATTCTGCCTGATGTTTATAGAACTGGTAAACCGTAAGAGATCGTCAAAAACACAATATATATATATATATATCGTTACAACACACAGTTTGTCATATACATTTTTGTAGGGTTAACCATTTCCCTCTTCGACCTTTCTCAGCATAAATTTATACACATTGGCAATCACTTCTTGCGTTTGATTGTACGAGACTTTTTCCTGTAATTTACTGGTAGCATTGTTTTGTCTATTTTTATCTTAGCGAACAGCAATACTTACGTTATCTTGGTGCTGAACAGACTGATGCTTCCTACGAGCTTCCAACTTGCCGGCCGAATCCAGCATCAGGGCATACCACTGCGCGTTGACCTTGTCCAGTCAATTTGGAAGCACAATACTGCATTTAGATTTCGAAATATCTCGAGAACATTCAAGAATCGATTACATCGACACTCGCATCAGTGCTTGTACATAGTGTCGTTTTGTATTCTTTGGCTGATAGATTACCAGGTTGAAGCAAGAATGAAGAAGAGGAGCTGTGTAACGTCATATTAATAATTACGCCATAGTTTTTTATTGATGAGACGTATATACTGAAGTTTCACAAATTAAAAGTTGTAATATAATTTATTAGATTTTTGCTGACATAGTGTTACTTCCATTAGTAAAGCGTTCTATAGAAAAATTATAATGAGCACCGAAGAAACTTCTGCCACAGGGGCTGAAGTAGAAGAGGAAGACTCATTTGTGGTAATTGATGAAGTTACAGACAACCAAACAGAAAATGATAAGGGTCAAGGGACAGAAATAGGTTCTGAGTTGTTGATAGATAGTGTAGAGACAGAGAAGGAAATAGATTCCTTTTTGAAAAATGAATCGAAACCTCAAGGTGCAAATAATGAAAAGAAGGTAACTCTTGTTGAGAAGCATGCATCTAATGAAGTAAAGAAAACTGCAAAAGTAGAACCGAAAAACGACAACAGAATTACTAGTGGTTTCACATTGTCTGTTGGCGGCTTGCGTGCTGGTGACAAAAGGGTAAGCCTTATCTTAATTTGGATACTATATAACTATATTTCTGTAGGCTCACAGGTGAATAATGTTGCTGAGGTCGATTCCATGGTGGGTACTGCGAAACTTTAGGCTGGTTACGATGCAGAAATAAAATCCGTTAATGAGTGTAATGCCTTTTAAATGCGCAAAGTTGTTACATAATTTGCAGTTTAATATTCTGACGCGATGTATTTATTTCCAGATATTCAGTATGAGAATTTGTCTGCATTAAACGTGGAAAACCTAAGCTTTACGGACCAAGACATTTCTGATAAAGAGCAGTGCTGAACGAAAGGCTTACAGAAGAGTTAGGAAATATACTTTCTGTTATTTGTGACATTTGTTTACTGCTTCGTGGTGGTTTTCTCTAGCGCTATGTTTCCTTTGAGTTACTCATGGCTTTGCATTTATTTACTATATTGCGATTCGCTATTGCAGCAATGTGTTAAATTTAGCAAGTGCACCAACTACTTCTGTGTTTCATGTAAATGCAGCTGTTTTTCTACTCAATAGTTGGTGTTTAACATTGTTCATGAAGTATGTGCCATGACTTGTCGACCTCTGCAGTAGCATTACCTGTAAATGTTTTATATCTTTGTGATAAGTATTTTTATTTTTGGTGCATGGGTCTGTTTTTCTTTCCCACAACTTTGGAATTGAGACATCAAGTACATATTTATCAAAGGCCTTGGAATTAATTACCTAGACACACTGCCGGCGCTAGTGTTGCCATCACAAATTGAAACCTCTCGTGCATTCTCAACTGCAGGGCACAGCATGCTTTTTGCCTTATGTTCAATACACAGAAAAGGTTTTCAGTACCTCGAAAACCACATTTTAAGAATTTGGTGGTTAACTTTTATGTAAAACTCTGGTTTCATCATGCAGCAAAATCTTACAGCAGTGTACTGCACAAGAAAATAGTCAGACAACATCTCTCTAAATCAATTTTGTTTACGAATCAATAGGTTAGTAGAGTTTAATTATTTTTGCATAAAATTTATTACATAAAGTAGTAATTTATTATAATTTTATATTTATGTATCTTATCCATCTAACACAAATATACCACAAATGCTTACTAATGTATTGAATACAATTTACTGAAGAGGAGTACAGGTAGCTAATTTCCCATTTCTTTAATTTTATACTGCATATACTGTCTCTGTAAATCCAGTATCGCAAGTGTTTTTTTTTATGCTAAAGTGCTTTATTTATGTTCGTTTTTATTTACATACACCGTAGGTAATATGGCAGTATCACCACTTTGACCTTCTATAACAACTGCTTAAATTATTGAAGTATACATTAAAAATGTACTTCTCGATTAACTTAACACACATTAACTATCGCATTCATATTTATAGGCTCTTGAAATAATATTTAAATAAGAATTCTTTCATCAGCTTAGAATTGAGCGCAGCATATTTTGCATTTTTAATTCAGCATTTTGACTGCTTTATTACAGAGACACTCTTAACAACTCATGTATATAATTCTTGTTGAGACTTTGTATATTAAAATAAAAATCCGATGTGTTCCATTCATATAAATTGCTCTACATATCCTGACAAATTATTGTTAAAAAGCTTATTCTTCTATCTACTTCATACTAATCAATTAGCAGACATAATCTTATTACTTGCTTCCTTGTAAGGAGAAGGGAAAAAAAAGTAAACGATAGTCATATTTTTTAAAACTGGTTTCATATGTATGAAATGTGTTTCTTTGCAGGGCTAGGTGTTGACCCATTCCCGTAAGAGTAAATATTTTAAAACAGAAACTAATAACATGGGATTTCTCAACTCCACGAAAAAATGTATATGAAGTAAATTGTGGGTATATCGAGATCTACATTTTTTGTGCAGTAAGTTGTTGCTTTTTGTGTTTTTTTATCTCTTCGGTTTACTAGTTATGCAAAATTCATTCAGAATAAAGAGGTCTCAAAGGCTATTCCCAGAAAATTAAACATATACATTTTATTTGGCATGTAAATATCTTTAATATACAGTATTTTAATCAAAATCGTTTTTGAGAAAATCTAAATTTTCGAAATTTGTCCACATAAAGGATTGTTTGGGCTGCGGACTTTTGCCTCAAAATCTTCGTGTCGCATCTTTGGAATATACTAAACTTAGATACCAAGTTAGAGTTTTTACTGGCTTTTTGTTTTTGAGTTATCGTGTTCATGGATACAAACACCAACACAGACCTTTTTCTAAAAGTTCTTTTTTTATTATACAGGGGACCCTAAAATGTATACTTCTGGTAAAATCTAGGTATCTTTTTTGGGTGGAGTACAATACCTTTCTGGTACATCACGTGTAGAGAAAGTAAAAAAGCAGACAGTATATATAGAATCAGTGAGAAGAAACTGCGAAAAACAGAATTAGTCAAATTATACTTTCGGTGATGCTTACATCCCATTTTGTAAAGCACTTTATATGCAAGTATGCAATATTCATCTTCAATTATAATATTTACTTTTGTTTTGTGCAGTTGTGGGATGAAATTCCCTGTAGTCAATGAAGTGATTTAATTCAATCCCCAACTGGACATTCAAGGTCTAATCCCTATGCATAAATGCTGATGATCATAAAAAACGTGTTGTCACAATTATTTCCAACTCGGGTATCTTCATGACGTAATTACAGCTGTTTTAAATTTCACTGTTTCCCCATTGCAATCAATGTATTGCGCGCGACCTTGCATGCCTTCTGCCCTCCAAGAAAATCTTCTATTTCCGACACGCATAGCTCTCTGCGCAGCCAGAGGTGTGGGGGCTTGATATTTATACACTCTGGCGTATAGTAGCTTCAATGCTAAGGTTTCATTCAGTCTGTAGATCTCGGAGATCACACACATGCCCATGTACTGAACTTGTTTAATAATTCTGCTAATTTTCGGTAAATTAGATAACCTGCTTACCATAATAGCTGAGGACCTCGAACAAAGAAACTTTTCTTGTTTGACAACACTGCAGAAAGAGAGGAAGGCACTCTCGCTTCTCCATAAAACTAACGTTCCACACATTCCCCTGCTTCCTCTAAAATGCCCTCTTTTTTCCATGCATTTTTTATTTCACTTCTTGTATGAACTACTATTTTCCATTTCTCAATAGTTACCTGATCTATTCCTTTCAACATTGCATCCTGTACTTCTCTAAATGTAAAAGTTTTATTATTTTGGCTAATGCAACCTCATCATGTTTACAATGCCTATAAGACATTTTCAAATCACAGTGCCACTTGTGATAGGTAGTTCTAGGATGAGAACAAGAGCAATGTCTGCAATATATAACAGGTAGTAACGATTATAAATGTAAATCCTTACGCAATCACTGTGTATAACATGACTCAACTTTCAAAGAATGAAATCAATCAGATTACAAACATTTAGATAGTCATGCGTGATAAAGCGCACGCAAATTTCCACTGAACCTGTAGGTGTTGCAATGCCGATGACATAATGTCTGATGGTAATGCATTCTTACACTATGATTGGTCAGCAACCTGATGAGCCCCTGTTAGCAGACGACACCCCCCACAGCATCAATCACAAAGAAATTTCTCACCGTACAGCACACACTCACTTCCTTGGACTTGAAGTCCAGTGACTAGTCTACAGAAATCCCTACAGGAAGATGTTCCTTGAGAGTATTGTGTGTGTATGTGAATACTTGTAGATGTGAAAGTACATATGATTACAACTAGTGTGAAGATATGAAAGTACATATGATTATGACTAGTGTGAAGATATGAAAGTGCATATGATTATGACTAGTGTGAGTATAAGTCTGTTGGAGTTTGTACAACTCAGTTTCAATTCTTTATTCACCTTAGAAATTGATACAATTTATGGCTTCATTAATGTGTCATATGTACAATATATGCAAATAATAGCCATTATTAATTCTTTCATTTTATTTACAATTAGAAAAAGTTAGTTTACTAAACCTATTACATTTGTAAATACATATAATTACAATTTGATGTTAATTTACACTACGGTTACACAGTTATCAAAGAATGCCTTCTAGTGCATCATTTATTGAATAATATTTCTTATTTCTTGCTAAATCTGCATACATTGAAATCACCTAGTCCTTTGCATACTTTTTTTATATAGTTGAATACCTTGAAGTCAATGAATTTTTCAATTTTCGGAGGTTTTTTGGGTAGAAAGATGGATGTGATTTGTTGTTCATGTGAAATAGTCATGATATTCCCTGTTTGTTTTAAAGTCCTTTATATTATTAATAAAGCAAACAGTTTCTAAAAAATATAAACATGGCAGAGGAGTATATTTAATTTATCAAAAAGTGGATGGCTGGGAGTATTATGAGGTACATTAAGTATAATTTGTATAATTTTCTTTTGTATTAAATATAAATATTTTTTGTAGATTATTGAGTGTAGAACCCCAGAAAGGCATAGCATAGTAAGATAGACTGTATGTAGCCAAGATAGATAACTTTTAAGGCTGTGATGGCGATGTTACTTGAGCATCTAAATTTAAATACTAATTTGCAAAGTTTTGAATATAAATATCGTATATGATCCTTCCAGTTCAGTTTTTAATCAGTCATTAGTCCTAGAAACTTTGTGTTTTTTACTTCAGAAATGCTGTTTTTGAAAATTGAGATACTTGACACCTCTTTATAGGGGAAAGAACTAAAATTTATAAAAGATGTTTTCTAATTTATATAATTGCTGATATTAAACTCTCTTGGGGAAACTTATGAACACGTTTCACCGAGAGGTTTAAACCCCGTTAATAAAATCATTGGCTTGGCATACATCTACACAGGTGGTAATGCTAAAACCAGCATAATGAACTCCAAAAGTATCTAACTCGTTTGATGAAACAGTAATTTTACCAAATTGGGGTTTTAAAAGATTTAACCCAGTTAAGCAAAATTATCATTGTTGGTGAAATCGTCCCTTTGAGATAATTTATTAGAGTTTAGCCAATTTTCAAGTTCATCATAGTGTGTACTTGATTCATTAATTGTGTCTTATTCTTATGGGGTGGAGTAGATTTGTATCAACTGCATGTAACACTGAATAGCATTGATTAAGAACCTTGGGAAGACTGTTAATAAATAATAGAAAAAGTAAAGGCACCATTGCTGAGCCTTGTGAGATTCCACATTTAATAACTTGCAAATTAGATCTAGTGGAGTTTATTTCAACATACTGCTTTCTATTGGTTAAATATGAAGTAATTCAATTCTTTGCAATTCCTTTTATATCATAAATATTGAGCTTACTAGTAGGTATTTGATGATCTACAAAGACTTTAGTAGGGTCAATAAATAAACCTAAAGCTAATTGTTTATAATTGGTAGCATTGTCTGTGAAAGAGAGGGGGATTATGGATGATAGTAAGAGTAAATGTTGGTGAATAATGTGTTACCGTGACTGTTTTTGAGCGAGTAAGTGAGAAGTGTATATACACTGTGTATGGTGTGTATATGTAAATGGGACTGTAAATCAGAATGAGTGGGTTTATATAATAGTATATGAGAGTGAGTGTTGAACTGTGATTGTGTGTATATGCATGGGGGGTGTGAGTAGCTGGATAGTATAATTGAGAGAGTAACTATGAAAGATTAATACTCTGTCACTCTCTTATACATGCAGTCATTGTTATACACATTATCTTACATGATCAGTTATATTCATGCTCTCATATTTGCACTGTCAAGGTTTCTCATGCTCTCTCTCATATACTCTTACAAACCTTCTCACGCATACGGACTATCATGCACATTCTCATACTGTAACAATCATATACTTGCTCTCTCATACTCAACGCAAACTGTAATGCAAATGCCCACATATTCTGCACTCGCATACTGAAATTCGTCGATTCACCAACACTCACAATCTCACACAGTCTAGCGCACTGTCCCACTCAAATGCACTCAAATGCAAAAACTCTGATGTGTTAAACTCACATGACTTTTTCTAGCCATTCTACAAACTTCTTACATAAGATTGTTCTTCTTCCTGCACCTTGCTAATCGAGGTATTCAGCACAATGTTCTTATTGCTTCGTTCCTTATAAGTAGGAAGAAAATAAGGGAATACACTAGGCTAAATCGATAGTCAAATGTTTTAAAACCTGTCGTTATGCGATTGTCATTACAAATCGCTTTTTTTCTTGGCCAGGAGTAGAACAAAAGAAAAACGGACACTCCCGTCTGAGAAAAGTATAAGTAAAATAAGAACTAAAGCTTTCCTGGCGACGTGTTAATTCAAAATCTTCTCGGGCTTCTAGCCAGGTAAAAACTTGGCTTGACACCAACGTTTCGAAGAAGTACATCTTCCTCGTCTTCAGGGTGATCAGTTCACCCTGAAGACGAGGAAGATGTACTTCTTCGAAACGTTGGTGTCAAGCCAAGTTTTTACCTGGCTAGAAGCCCGAGAAGATTTTGAATTAAAGTATAAGTACTTCACAACTGAAACTAATAACAATGAATACCTCGAAAACGGTAAGCTCCACGAAAAAAATGTATATGACATAAGTTGTGTATTTTAACAAGGCCTACATTTTTTGTTTAGTAAGTTTTTGTCTATCTCTTACGGTTTACTAGTTATGCCAAATTAAGCAAAATTCATCCAGAATAAACAGGTCTTTAGAAGCTATTCCAAGTAAATTCAAGATATACATTTTATTTTTCAGGTAAATATCTTTAATAATACAATATTTTAATCAAAATCGTTTAGAGCCATTTTTAAGACAGTCAAAATTTTCGAAAAAAGTTCCATGTAAAGGGTAGTTTGGGGTGGGAGAATTTTTCTCAAAATCTTCGTGTCACATCCTTGGAAGATACTTAACTTAAATACCAAGTTTGGTATTTTAGCTACTTTTCGTTTTTGAGTTATTGTGTTCACGGACGCGTACACACACACACACACACACACACAGAGACCTTTTTCTGGAAATGCTTTTTTTGGATTCGGGGGGTCCTAAAACATGTATTTCCGGTGAAATCTGGACATCAACTTTTTGGGTGGAATACAATACTTCTCTATCCCTATGTACATTGTACATATGGGGCTAGAGAAAGTAAAAAAGTTATACTCATTTATCCTCTCATACTCATACACATTATTACAGAAACCACTCTTATGCCCTCATACATACTTGTATATTAACCTCTCATACACATTCCCACATCTTAACTTCTCATTCATTCAATAACCTCAAATGCACACTTTCACATTGTTCCATACACACATGCTCATACTTGCACATTCTCCTACCTGCAGACATATCATACTTGCACATTATTGTTCAGACACAAAACATGCATACATACATCATGCACATTCAAAAGCACACACTCCTATGCAGTCACACATCCACACTCACTGTTGCACACCACAGTTCACAGATACACTGTTACGCGCTCTATTCCTCAAGACACTTTCTTTGGCACATACAAACTTGACCTCCTTTTTTTCTCTTTGCCACACAAATACATACATTCCAAGGTAACTAGAATATAGTGAAGATAGGCCACTCCTGGACATTTCACTCATTAGCTGCACATTTGAAACTTCATGTAGAAGGTTTACCATGCATAGAAATTGAAAATGAACACTTTAAACCATTTTAATAGGTGCAATTTAAAGCAAAGCTGCCAGAAATATTCTATAAGCGTTTACGCAATGATTAAGGAAACTGTAGCATAGTGCAATGAATGTTATAAGTTGTAACTGAAAAGGCATAGGAAGGTTTTGTTAACACTTTCTACTAATTCCAAACCTTTAGAGATGATCAACAAAGAGATAAAAGAGTTATTCAATAACCTTCACTTTGCTTTAGTGTAATATACCACCTAATCCCAAGTCATGCAAATTCAGGTATTACAAAAGGCTGATGACCTATTTTGCCTGTCTATGCACAGCTTCCATAAAACCCAAAAATAAGAAAAAAAGTTTCTTTGCTATTTTAAAGGGAAGAAACTCGACCAATGCTGGTGGGAATAATGTTACAATATATTCCACTAAATAGTGTAATACATAATAAAATTACATTATTTTACAGTCTCAAGTAAGAATCAGCTGATTTGGCTGTCATTTCTGATTTTTTTTTTTCTAATATGTTAATATAAGAATCCAAGCAATTCTTCGTGAGAGTGGACTCTTCCGGAATGTTGCGGTTGCAGTGTTGCTATAAGAAATGTTTAAATTCAGGTATCTGGAGTTTGTTCTATGGTATGTTCCTTGCATTGAATGCCATGCATAGTTTTTGTGTTTTGTTAAATTTACTGTTACATAATGTAGACTGTCCCTACAGGTGTGCAAGTATATGTTTTTTTTTTTTTTTAAGGAATCATTTTTACTTTCTCTATACGTACCATGTACATAGTGTATAGAGCAGGTATTGTATTGCACCCAAAAATTTGATACCTAAATTTAACCAGAAATATATGTTTTGAGACCCCTTGAATCAAAAAAAACATTTTTAGAAAAATGTCCATGTATGTGTGTGGTTGTGGGCAGCATAGTTCAAAAATTAAAAGACTGTTAAAAACCAAACCTGGTATTTAAGTATGGTATCTTCCAAGGATGAAACACAAACATTTTCAAGAAAATCCCCCCCACCACAAACTACCCTTTGCATGGACAAAATTTTGAACATTTTGATTTTCTTAAAAATGGCTCTAACGATTTTGATTAAAATCTCTTATACTTAAGATATTTACTTGCCAAATAACATGTATATCTTGAATTTTCTGGGAATAGTCTCTGAAGACTACTTTATTCTGAATGAAATTTAAGGAATTTTGCATAACTGCTAAACCGTAAGAGATTGATAAAAACTTACCACACAAAAAATGTAAAGCACATTAAAACGCCAATTTATGATATATAAATTTTTTTTTTTTTTTGTGAGTTGATCGTTTTTGAGATATTCTTTGTTTTTGGTTTTAGCTTTCAACACCTTACTTTTTGCATAAAGGACTTTGTCAACTCCTGTTAATAGGTACAAAGAAACTTCAGTCACATAGCAACCAGCTTTTGACTATCACTTTAACGTATAGTACTCCCTTATTTCGCTTCTACCTACAAGGAAGCAAGTAATAGGACTATTTCTGCTAATTTTTCACAATTAGCATGAAGTAATTGGAAGCACAAGCTTTTTAACAATAATTTGTTGCAGAGCTGTAGAGAAAGTAATGTGAATGGAACACAAGATTTTTTTATTTTTGGTATGTAGATTGCTTCATAAATATTGTTCACTGTACACACTATATGTTTATCACAAGTTTGGTATAGGACTGTGGTTAAAACTCTGCCAATAGAAATCATGTTTTCGGCTTTGATAAGAATGATGATGCAACTGGTACTATGGTTAATGCAAAATGACTGTTACACATTTTGAAGCATTTGTGAACAAAAAAGGTAAATATTTGAGTCATTGTTCCCATCATGCAATTTAGCTTTGAATGCTACAGAAATTTAAAAAAAAAAACAAACCTTTATGGTGTTCAATGCCTGCTTTTACTACTATAGCGTTGCAGATGATGACATTAATGATACATGGAATGAAGATGAAGCATTGGTGGAATGTTATGTTGGGGCAACCCAGAGAACCTGGAGAAAACCTGCCCCTGCACTGTTTTGACCACAATAAATCTCATATATGGTCCTTTGGGATCGAACCTGGGCTGTAGGTGAGAAGCGAGCAGTCTACCCACTCGGCCACAGTGTGGCCATAACAGAAATATATGGGACCAATGCTAGTGTATGAGAAGCAGAATAATAAAATTTACATATATTTTTTTACTTGCTTAGTAACAAAAATGTATAGCAACTCCACAAAAATATTAAAATATCTAAACTGTGTAATATGGTGTGAAATATGTATTATACTTTAAACTATGTAAAAATGTGTAATCTAAAACTTTGGAATAAGGGTTCTTTCAGTGCAATTTGTCAACATTTTAGTTTTTCTTATGGCCACATATAGAGGAACAGAATATGTAATTACATAAAATCTGTGCTGTAGTTATAATTGAATATAGTTAGAAAAATCTAGTGTTATGTAACTAACTATCCCTTTATTGCTTTGTACTCAGTATGCAACTATTCTTAAGACAATTTTGAGGATATTTTCCAATATGTGATGGGAGAAGGAGAGCAATTTGTCTAATGTTCAACAATGTGTATGCGCAAGCAGGCAGAAATGACCAATGACTACGAGCCCTATTGCTTCTCCCAGAGCAGCCAGCTTGCACATCTTTTGTAACACTCATAGTCAACCTCTGCGAATTATCCCTAGACATTTATACAATACATTATATGGAAGTGATTAACAGTCGGTCAGTTCTGAAAATTCCTGACCATGCTTTCTCTCAGGTTGTGTTGCTTTGCAAACATGTGGAGGCAATTGAGTAGAACTTATTGTAGTGCAAGAAGTGATGGTTGTATGTTTTTGGCAATATTCTTACAGATTATAACAGTGTTAGATTAATAAGACACATCAGTCAGTTTACCTCAAGAGCCTTTGCTGCAGGTAGGAGAATGTTAAAACAGAGCACTACTCTTATGACTTTTCGTATGAATAATTATCTAATTAACTATATTTATTATTCTTTTTAGAACTTAATATAAAAGTCTCACACCCTGTTTGTAAAGGTTTGAGTGGACAAAGCTATTGCCTGGTCAAATTAGTTTCCTCATCAACTGCTTTGCTTATAAGCAGTCACATGAGGTAATGATGTTTGGTTGGAGACCATAATGTGAGCTGGCAGTCAGTATCTAACTGACACAGTTACTGCAATGAAGTGTTCATGGTCTCCGTACCAAATTCACTGCAAGAGGGAGCCTTGAGGTGATAGATGTTCAAACAAATGAGGTGCTGATGACAATGTTCAAACAAATGAAGTGTGGATGATGGTGATAATAATAGTAATAATAAATTATAATAAACATTTTCTGCCCACCTCAGAGTAGACCATTCTGTACACTTTGTAGACTTGCTGACAAATATACACACCAATAACACTGAATCTTGCTGTGGAACTCTAATGGCAACATATATTTGGGGGTGGCATTCGAAGGGAATATTTGTGTTTTTCCTCCTCTTTTTCCTCGCCTTCGCTACTGTTGTTGTGTTGCTGTCTCCTGACACTTGTTATTACACTTTCGAAGAGAACTGGTAGGAGTCAGACAAATGTTACACATTGGGTTCTCCAGGATATGGCCATTTCAGTATACTACACGTGACCAAGAATGTAGGCTCGGCAACTGGAATCTAAATGACTGCGCGCCCAGTCTTCGCCGGCACAAATCTTCTGTTCTTCTTGTACATTGTATAAAGTACACTTTAGAGTAAGTCAAAACATGATTAAGGAATATAATATAGTTTGATTTAATTTATTCTCCTTTAATACTCTGGTGATCTTGATGGTTTTGCCTTTAGTAAGAACTTAGTGTTGTAGGATCAAAGTTCCACATTTTTTACTATTTATAGTTTGAAATGCACATTTGCTCCTTTATTTATATTTCAATACTTGGTGTAGAGAAGGGAATAGTTTTCAGAAAAAGAAAAAAAATCCTGGTCACAGTTGGAATTGAACCTTCATCCTCTGGGATGAGTAGTTAGCAGTTGACCATGCTGCCACCTTTTATTTGTTTATATGTAGGCATATTTCCTTTAAGTAAATTAAGTGTGTTTGTAAGGAAAATTAACATATTTGAAATGAATCTTTCAGCTTGTTATTTACACTAATCATTATTGGATAGTTCTGCTTTCTAGTATTGAAGGTTTTCTGGTTATCGTGGCACAGTTTGAGTAAGATGCAAATTGAGGTATATTGATTGTTGTTTTTTTTTACAGGTGCTGACTCAAATCTTGCTGAAAAGGTTTGGTAAAAACAAGTATATCATGAAACCTACAAGATTAGGTGACAAATATACCTATTTATACTTTAGATCAAGAGAATGTATGAAGACGGCAGAGAAAATGCTTAATAACAAAATGATATCAGGTCACAGGATTACAGCAAAGGTAAGCTTATTTGTGAACACAATTATAAGTATTTATTGATTGAATATTGATTGAGGATTCATAGTAAAATTAAATTGTAGAGCTAGACATAATTTTGTAGGTAGTAAGTTCGCTTACTTGGAGTTATATGGGTCTTTTTTGAAACTCAAATGCTGAATTCCATTTATCTACCTCAGCTTTTAGAAATTGTTTTGCTGATCTAGAAAGTTTTAAATGTAAATACATCATTCTACTCCAGTTTTGTGAAACATTATTTCACAAAGCTGGGAGATGTTCCTGATAATATTTGTAATAGTATCTATTCATTTGTGAATTGTAGTTTCTGTTACTAATATCTCGTTTTCCACTTTAATCCAATTCTTCCTTGCTTTATTGGAGTAATAATGAGTGGCTTATACATTCATTCATAACAGGATTTATTTATTCCTACAGAGTTAATAACTAAACAATAAATGCAAGGAAGTTTTCCCCTCTCTCTTACAGGCTGTGGAAAAGAAAAAAGTTGAGAAGAAAACCGAAACCAAAGAAAAGAAACAAGTGGTACAAAAAAACAAGGTATCCAAAGAAGATACTTTTGGAACGGAAGATTATAATGAACAGGTAAGCTGATAACCCAACTCCAGTTGCTTGCATTGCTAAAGAATTCTGCCTCACATTCAACAGGTCGCAAGTGCAAATCTTGCTTTGGGTGAGTTACCATATAAGGTTTTTTTTGGGTTTTTTCCCTTATCCTGGGAAGACAAATGTCAAGTGACTTAAAGCTGCATGGACCCCAACATCATTTGAGCATCATTTCACCGATTTCATTCATCGTCTGATGACTAACCAGGTTAAAAGACGTTAAGCTGGAAAAAAAAAATGTCACCCTAATTCCCAAATAATTCAGATGCACTTTTCTATGAACTGTTAGCAATGGGCACTAATTTTCCAATTGCTGTTTTATATTTGTGGTGCAGCAATGCAGAACAATTTTTTTAAAATTTTTATTTATAGGTAACATTAAACTGACTAAATTGTTTATTTTAATTCAGTTTTGAAGGAAAATGAAATCTTTATCTTCCTGAGTAATGGCAGAATCATTTAGGTAGCAGCATTTTTTCCTTCTGTATGCTGTATGTATATGAATAGTTTTGAAACTATCTTAGAACAGTCTAACAAGGGGTTATTGTGACATTGGTGTTACAGATAAAGCTGGGATTTTTTTTAGTGATTGTAGATAAAATATAATACCTTTGTCTCAGCCTTCTCTCCCATAGGTCTAGGTTTGACAAGAAAAAATAAATATTTACAAATAAAAAACTTCCCTGACTATCTAAAGTCGTAGAGATCCATAGTGATCCCTGATAGTTGCCTTATCTCGTGACTGCTGGTCACACGGTTGCTGTTTGTCCTGTCCATAGCTGCTGCAGGACAATAAGCTATTTTCAAACAAACTAAAACACTAACACACTATCAAACAGTACATTAATACATGTAAAAAAGTTTGTAGCAAAGCAAAATAGCACAATACAAGCAGATACTCTCACCAACTGAAAATGCATTGAGGAATGTTTATTACATCTTGCAACAAGGATGACATTATTGCTTACGTAGCATGAATCTATTGGCAGAGAGGCAGACACACCTCTTTATCAGCTGAGACAGTACACTGGCTGTCAGGAATCAGTATGAATCTCCCCTACTTTAATTCTGTGCATATGTACATGTGTGTTTGAAAGGTAATAAAAAGAGATCTTGTAAACGTGTGCAAATTTTCTCTTCCTTTTTTTCCCTCTCCTTCTCGGATGCATACAGCACTTGGAGGGGGGTGTTACATAATTGTGGCCGATTTTATCTTTGTGACATGAAACCTTGGTTATAAGTTAACTTTAGTGCAGTCTTGCACACATATTTGTGTAGCTTTGATGCTCGCATAGTCAAATTTTCAGCACCTAGCATACTACCAGGAAGAGCAGGAGCTAGATCCAAAGTCAACTGTTTCAACTTGATTATTTTCTGCTGAATGGGAACCTGAGAAACAGAGATGTAGGTAGTTTTGTTTTTGATGTATGTTTACTAGCTCAATCTGCATTATCAATGTTAGAATGGCTGCTTGTAAGCTGGAAGTTTACTTTAGTGAGACAGAGGGTTTTCAGTTTAGTTGTTCAATATGTTTAGTGGTGTGATTATCTTCATATTGTGATGTATTTATGGGCCTCTGTTTCTACGATAGGTTGAAAAGATAAGTGCTCTAATCTAGTTCATGTGCCAAAAGTGTATCAAGAGATAAACAGGATTGCTCTGGAACCTTCTTTCTCCTCTCCTCCCAATCATTCTAAAACTCTGAAAAATTCAGGCAGCTGTATAAATGAGCTTGCTCTTGAGTGAACCAGTTAAAAAGTGAGAAAGTGTACTGCATTATAAAGTGCTGGTTATTCTGTGCTTTGTTGGGATATAAAGTACTGCTTATTCAGTGCTGTTCTACAAGATCATTTTCACTGAAAGAATAGGTACTTGTGTTAACAGACACACTTACACAAATGCGATTCAAGTGTACGTTCTTTGCTGATGCTGCATAGTAAAAAGTGCAACAGTTATAAAGAGTTCGCAGGTATTAATAAAAACTACTAAATCTCCTTTGTATTACATAAAAGTTGTTTAATGTATTATTATGTAGAGTTGCAGCAAAATAAATCTAAAGTAAGCAATCACATTAAGCTTAATTAGAAAATGAGCGAATGGCATGCCCAGAGTGCCTTCTGCTGGTGAGCTTTGGAAGCAGGAAGGTGAGGCCATTTTGACATAAACCATCATGGCTGAACAAATGCAGTTTGTAAAACATTGAAGAGGTAAGCATTTTATCAAGTGGTGAGAAAGGTGTAATTTTTGTTTCACAAACTACGTAAGAAATATCCCTTGTTGACCATCTAGGATTATTGTTAATGTGAGCAGAGTTTACAGGTGTGTATGTGTGCGTTAAGTATAAATACTGCGTGCAGTGAAAGGTTAAAAACATGCTAGTTAACCAGGCTTAGAAAATCAAAGGAATGTAAAAAGTCAGTGCTAGAAGTTGTGTGACGAACTTGTTAGGAGTGCAGTGCATCAAAAAGTTAATCAACTCTTCATTAATGAGCCACTTAGAAGCAAGAAATATTGGCATTTGTGAACAGTGACTGGCTTTGCTGCATTCAAATAAACATATTTTTACAATCTGTTATTTGGTATTTATTTTGAATTCCAGAAATGAAACAGTAAGAATATCATTGTTAACCATGAGGATGTATTATTAAATTCCCGTGTACAGACAGGAAGGGTAGAAACTATATTTTCTCAACAAAACATGGGTAAATGATGACCACACAGATTCCCAGGTATGGGTGGACACCACCATTAAGAAAAAAAAATGGCGTGTTATTTATGGACACTCTTTAACTGCTGTGGTTCTCAGCGTCCCATTCTATATTGAGCATGAAAGATCGCTTAATTTTGCTCAGAGGCCTCTCTTATCAGGCTTGAGGTTCTTTTACGTGCCGTAAATCTACGACACGGGACCCTTGGCTTTTACTTCCCTTCCGAAGGAAGCCATGCTAAGAATTTTTACGCCCGTAAAAATCCATCGTCCTCTGCTGGGGTTGAACCCACAACCTTGGGTATATGAAGTCAGCATGGTAACTATTACACCACGGAGGGCGACACCACCATTAAGAGTAAAATGCAAACAGACAGAGATGAAGTTAGAGGGGAGGAGCAGAACTCCAAACTTGATGGAATACAAACTCTTTCAGATTCGGACTAGGTATCTTTTTCATACTTATTTTTGTATAGTGATTTTTATATTTATTATTTATATCTTTAGTTAGGAGTGCTGTACACAATTTTTATCTAATCTAATAATTTAATTTATCCCGTGAAGAAGAATGGGTTCGAAGGAAAGCAATAACAGTTCCAAATTTCCACATTTCCACATGGTTATCTCCCTTGGTGTCATTTGATTACGAAATTAGTCCCATTAGCCCTCCGATTAAAGCAAGAAAGCAGGAGTGACATTTTGTGCTTTGTTTACATAAGGGAAAATTCATCCAGTGAAAAGGATTCAGCAGGTTTGTGATGACTATTGTGATGCACAATGAGTGCTGATACTGTAACAAATTAGAGAAGTATTGTGTCCCACATTCCAGCAAGTAAAATGGACGAACAAGCAGTTTCACATGTGTTTCATTTCATCACTATGTGCAGGCAGTCACAAGAGTGACAGCATAACTAAACTAAATCACGTAAGTGAACTGGTGGTGGGAAATAAATTAATTCACATTAGTGAAGTGACAGTGAAAAGTGAAAGTTGACAGTCACAAATCATTTGACATCATAATACAGTAAAACATTGTTTATGTATTTCACTTTTATTAATGTCTCAGAACTCCTATAGTTACCACACAATTTAATTAATTTATACATTTTTTGCTCATTCATTTTTTATGCTTATAAAATCAAATATAAAATCCTTAGAGGAGCAAAGTACTGTGTGTTCATTTCAGGTCAGTTTCACGGTTTAAGCATAAGCCTAAGCATTGAATAAACAACTGAAGCAGACAAAGCTAGGCTAATGCTATGGTTTATGCTGTGCAATGTTTCCAATCGAGTAATCATGTTCCTCGTCAGTGATTGCGAGTTTAAAAATTCCATGCACCTGAGAACTTTAATAATGCTTGTGCATGAATTCACTCATTTATGATGATGCTGCTTCTGAAATTAACTTTTGTAGTTTTCCAGCAACTTATACTTAAAATTATGTAAAAAAAAATCATTTAAAGGTGTGGGAAAATTATGATATGAAAAGTAGATTAAAATGGTGCTAGATAATTTTAACAGCTCCTCATACTGTAGATTTTCAGATATTGAAAAAATGTCAGAAAAAAAAAAAAAACATTGTTTCTGATGAGATCACTTTGTTACTAAAATATAAAGCATTACGTACATGATGTTATGTTTATGACAAAGCATTCAATAAAAGAATGAAGTCTAGATTTAAATTAAATTCTGCTTACCTGGTTCTCTAAATCTAAAACTTGAAACAGGCTGTTATACTCTCTAAATGAAAACTGGTTTCGCGAGATGGTTTGTCTTTGATTCTCGAAAGTTAAGACAACATATTGCATTGCTTATTATTGTAGAAAAAACTTTATGCTTTTTCATGCCAGTGTGCATACCACTTCAGCCAATGAAAGCAAAGAAAATATTAATTTCATTTATTTATTTATCCTGGTTAGGGTTAAGGCCATAAGGCCTTCTCTTCCACTCTACCAGGCAATACATTAAATTCAATACAGCATTGAAACTATGAATAAAGACCAAAAATGCAATTCTATACAACTTAATAAAACCAAATATAAAAAGGAGCAACAAGTAGACTGGAATGAAAAGAAAAGAAAAAAACTGTAAACACAATTATTTTAAGTGAAATATTCATGTAGGTTTGAAATGTTTATTGGTCATGTTTACAATTGAATCACATATTACCTGCCAGAACATAAAATATTAATAACATAAAATAAAAGTAGTGATTATTTATCATATTAATACAGCAGCAGATTAGTTGTGATTATAAATGTTTGCCTTAATTTTCTGCTTGAACAATGTAATGTCCAGGCAGTCCTTTACATCTTCAGGTAGGGAATTCGAAAGACGGACTAAATCTATTGTAAATGATGAATAGAAGTTTGTATGATAAGTAGGTATAGCAAGAAGGAAAGAATGTTGTGATTGTGAGCAAGTTTCTCTATTATGACAGTCAGAAAGGTATTTGAAGGGAACATTTAAATAACTAACATTGCAAGAATGAAGGAGTTGATGGAGAAATAATAAAGAATACAATTCTTCTATCCCTAAGCTGGAGCCATTTAAGTGTTTTGAGTGATATAACATGATCAAATTGATTGCATACAAAGCATACACTTGTATTCTGAGCCTGTTGAAGTCTAGTCAAATTTTCAGTTAGGTTAGTAAAAAGAGAGTCATAATAGTCAAAAGGGGCATCACAAGCATTTGTATTAAAATTTTCTGAATAGAAGTAAGTAGAAAGTCATACGTTTTAAGGGGTAGACTATTGGGAGTACTTTTTTACATTGCAATTGGCATGTTCCAGTTTAAATTTTGATCCATATAAACCAAGATTCTTTACTGTATTATGAAATGGTACTTCAGAATTATTTAATGCAATGTGTTGTATGCTATCTAAATTCCCAACAACCATTCATGTCCCATAATGATTGCTTGTGACTTTCCTGGGTTCAGCTGTAGTCCATGTTTTAATAACAGAGTCATACTGAATTTAAGTCTTTATTTATAGTCTTAATTGAGTTACCTAAATCATTACTAGGGTCCATGTGTAAGTACAGTTGCAAGTTGTCAGCAAAAATATGTTTACAATGTCTTATACTTTCTGTAATGCCATTTATGTAAATAGCAAACAACATGGGCCCAAGCACTAACCTTGTGGTACACCAGCTTTCGTTTCCTTAGATCAGTCTGATCTAATTACACTTACAACAGTTTGCTGGCACTTGGATAGGTAAGATTTGAAGCATGTTGTAACTCTATTTGACATATTCAAACATTCAAGCTTACACACTAAGTCAATATCTGCTGTATCAAAAGCTTTAGAAAAATCCAATAGCGTTAATAAGGTCAACTGTCTGCTGCTTCAGGTATGTCTTAGTAACTTTTAATAATGCAGTATTTGTATTGTATCCCTGTCTGAAGCTGGACTGATATTTGTTTAGGAGGTCATTTTTGTTGAGGTAGTCTGTAACTTGTCTGTGATTTGTCCATTTAAGCGCTTTGGACATAACAGGAAGGATACTAATATGCTGATAATCATTCGGAGAATTGGGAATTTTGATTTTGGAGAGGGGAAAAACGAGGGCTGTTTCCATAAGGAGGAAAATGTAGAGGTTATTATTGATGCATTAAATACATGAGTCACAGTATTATGTTGAGAGTGAGTCATATCATAGTGATGTTATGTCACATCTTTCAGCTTTAGTAGTAATTCTCAGTTAAGCTTTCTTTAGGTCTAGATCATTAATATAGTTGAAATTGAATTTTTCATCGCAGGAGGGAGAAGCTTTTTGTTTCAGTTCGTTGATAGTGTCATCTTTGTTTAATGGGATGGCAGCAAGATTTGTAAAGTAATCATTGAGCATATCTAAAGGTTCCTGGATGTGTATCTACCCGATCGTTTGTTTTATGTATTCCTATTTTGTTTAAAGCATTCCAAAGTCCTGAAGTGTTAGCAGAAGTCTTAACTGCATCATACATATTTTGTTGCTTAGCGTTTCTGATTGCCTGAGCTGTCTGTTTACATGTTAGTTTGTACTGCTCAAAATTGTCAGTTGTTTTCTGTAATTTTGACAAATTTTGTCTCTGTCATCAAATTGTGTATTGAGTCAGTCATCCAAGGAGCTGCTTTCCTCTTCACAACTCTGGATTTTATAATGGAAAATTTATCATATAATGTTATAATGAGGTCGTTTAATAATGTAACTTTGTCATTTACAATTTTTAATGTCCAAATTGTATGTCATGGTATCTGTAGTGCATCTTTTTTTAGAGCGGCTTTGTCAATGCTTTTTAGGACTCCATAGGTAGCTAATTTGCATACATTTTTGGGGCATTTGAGTGAATAAGCAATGTATATGTCGAGTTTTGATATTCCACTTGCTGGAAGTTGTCCATAAGTCAAGACTGTCGGGTTTATTGATCACAATTAAGTTGAGCAAAGTCACAGATGTATGCATATGATTGCTGGATGGAGAGTAAGGATGGGTATGTTATTAGAAAGGAACATAGTTGTCAGTTGTACAGTTGAAGCCGCGCCAGTAGCCAGTACATTTGTATTAAGGTCACCCATGAAGATGATGTGTTCATAGTCAGGTAGTACTCTTTGTAATTCAGTCTCCATGCACTCAAAATGGTTTACTTTAGGCAGTTTGTATGCTGCACATAATAGGCATTTCTTACAATTAGCAGTTATTTCTATAAAAAGAAATTCAGGCTGTGCTGTGTACTCCGATGGTGAGGCAGAAATGACTTTTGTGTGTAGATCTGTTCTAACATAAGCAGCCACACCACACCTATTTTGTTGGCTCTATCATTACGGAGCAAAGTATATCTATTCATTGCAATGTGTGTTGATGGAAGGAGAGAGTTTGGCCATGTTTCACATATAAGAATTACATGCAAGCTAAATGGTGAAAATATCAAAAGAATTTGTCAAAATTTGCACTATTTGAAGGAGTTTGGGAAAGGAGAAAGATAAGAATTTAGGCAGTCAGTGGCAGGTACATTTGCATTGTTCCTGGTGCTAGAGGAAGGGGAAGGGGTAGGCATTTGACCAGTGCTCAAGACTGCGGTGTACATAATTTTCCTCAGTAGATGCCAGCCATAGAATCTAAAATAATTTATATTAATCTAAAGCCTAACTCTGCTGATTTAATGCTAAATAACTGATTTTCAAACAAAACTGATAGGTTAATGAAAAATACTGTAATCACAATAGAAGGGAATAAATTCTAAGGAAGAAAAGAGAATAAAGCCTATGTCTAAATAACTAAAATAAGATTCTAACAATAAGAAATCTAATATCACTTGTGTGTGATATTGGCTTTTGACTCGTGCTTTATATCTCCCTGACTCGTATTATTTTGCATTTTTGGTCGCCTTGTTTTACACACATTACACCATCTATAGTCCAAACATCTTTAAGTCTATATTTTGTAATACACTGCTGCAAAATGTCATACCTTGTTCGTGTCAAATCGTCCCTTATAGTAATTCCTTGGCCCTTTAGCTTTGTCTTATTCTGGAACATTTCACTTTGTTTCCTTTAGCTGACAAATTTTACAATTACAGGTCGTGGTCTTTCAGTCTTTTTCCCCACACGATAACTGCGATCAATGTCACTCACTTCTAAATTCATGCCGATTTTTGGGGCCATTTCTAACACAACATTGTCTGTCACTTCACCATTTTCTTCAGCTATTCCGAATATCCAAAGACACTGCCTTTGCTGGTACTGCTCCAGATCATCCACATTGTCACTGAGTTCTGCAATTTTATTGTTTTTTTCAGCTAGCGCTTGCTGCAGTTCCTCAAACACCTCCATATTTCTGCTGATGGTCACTTGTAGCTCCCCACAATTGTCTGACTTATAAGGTTGGCAAGACTCTCCAACATGTTGGGGTTATGTCACTCTGTCTTAAACATATGGTGAAAGAAATCTTCAATATTTTCGTCCAAACTTCTGTATTTCTTAGGACCCATAGTAATGGGGAGATAATGCAAACACTTCACTGTAAAAATAACCTTGCACTCTGCGATATACCAAGCATTTTGTTGGAGCCAAAAAATCACTCATACATTACAGTCTGCCATCTTATAATGGCAGATTGCTGTTTGTTTCACATTTAGTGAATGTTTCATTGTGATGCAGACTTTACAGCAGCATAATAACAGCATGTCCTGGATTCATTTCACTTTATGTTACTCTTCCAACTCTCAGGCAATAGATCAGCATTCACTAAATGTTTCCGTGGATTTCATTGATACTATGAATGCCATAGATAGTGAAACACTCTGATATGTCATTACTCAGAGTAGTGTATGGCAGAGTTAATGTAATCTAGAGATTGAAAATTAAAGCAGTGGCTCCCAAAACTACTGCCTCATAAATCAGTGAGTGATATAGTGTTAACAAAAAAAGAAAAAAGTGATCCCCCCATAAATAAGTACAAGGTTCGTAGAGAGTGGGTTTTGGAAATATCATGATCCTTGTTGTGTTCTTATGCTACGAGAGGTGCTTCATTTTAAATTTGGTGTTTGATCTATGTATTTTTGTTTTACGGTATTGCTCTCAGTGTTTTTGCGCACAATCTGCACATATTTTGATTCCGTAGCGAAGTTTATGCATATTTTATTTTCATTTCTCCACAATAGAGAATACACATGATTCTAACAGTGATGTTACATAGCAGCTGGCATTCAGCGAAGGCACCGTTCTGATGATAGTTCATTTGGTGTTAATCACTGTTATAAATATTCTCACACTGAATTCAGAAATTGTTGGATTATGTATAATAATGCAATGGTTGTACCACTATAATGCACTGTTTATACAGTGCGTTATAGCATTTTTTCTAGTACAAGTTTTGTATAATTTTTTTTCTTCTCCACCCACCTGTTTTTCCTTTCCTAATTTATACTTTTCACGTATACACTCTTTTCCTAAGGCCCCTGAAAAATGTATAAATGAAGTTTTATTAATAAACTAATAACTGAGAAATATTTATTTTACAATAGAAATTGCTGTTCAAAGTATAGTTTGTAGAAATAATTTATAGGTGTTTCCTGAATATAGTTGATGACATCTATCTTAATACATAAACATTGTTTGTAGTCTGCATTTGCACTTCACATGCACAACATCTGAGTCATAGTTTTTGCAAATTCTTCATAATTGATGGGTATTCCCTGTTGCACAGAAATAATGTCCACTATCTTGGAGCTCATCAGATCAGAACTGAAAATGTAGATTATGTTAGGAAAATTCAATGCCAGAGCCACAGTTTAATACTGGAGCTTAGGCTGAGCATTCCATTGCTTTAACAATCTGAGCGATGGCAGTATGCCAGCTTAAGATTAAATTCTCCAACTGAATTACAGTAACATTTTAAATTGAACACCTATAGTTAATTCCTGTCTATGGCTGTTGTACCTTTCCAACTTTATCCTACTCATATTTGTGGAAAAACAATAAATGGAACTTAGGCTTTTTGATGCTGTATTTACATACATTCATTTCTAAAACTAATGAATGATCGAAAATACTTACTGCTTATAATGCACTTGTAAGGTTGCTCCATTTTAAACTAGCAGTTAATGTAACCCTCTTGATGCCAAGGCTTTTAAATAGTTTCAACACTAAAATTGCTACCAGTCGATATTGTTGACTCTGCTAAGCTATGTCAATACTGCTGGCATCGATCTAATAGACATATTGTTGAGAGATTGTAAACCTATTTTTGAAGCACCTTATGAGGAAATCTTTATATTACTAGAAACAGGAAACCTTTCAAACCAAATGTTTCAAGGGCATTCAGAAATGTTTTTTATTTGACGTTGGTATTTCCAACCTTCGACAGTTTGTTTAACCGTGCCCCAACACAGTTCCTTGTTCCTTGTGTAAAAGCTAACATGGCAAGTTCTTCTTGAAATGTTTCTGCCAGGGAGGGTTGATAATTTGACATACATGTGACATCAATGCGAATAATGTGACAGCAACGGGGATTAATACACCTCCGTGTACATCACATGCAAAAAGAAGGTTGTTAAATGTGTATTTATTAAACTGCAAATATATTACTGGTAAGAAAACAACTAGATTTTAGTTTAATTTACAGTAATTGAATAAGTGAACTCTCAGTAGTTTCTGAAGAGAGTAGATGGCTGAAGATATAATTAATAATTCTACTTCATCATATATTGTGTGTAATTGCTGCCAAAGAAGCAGGAATGCCAGTGTGCTCTGTGTTATATTCTGCGACAAAGAAAAATTTGCATATAGCGTGTGTAAAATTTGAAAAAGAATTACACCCTAATTGAATTAATTTGCATATGAGCTCTGAATGAAGAAAAAAATTATGATTTACAACCAAGTATTGTCATAATTAACTTGTCTTTTTATAATTTTTGTGTACATGTACTCTTTTTGCCGCTTGAAATGTTTATCTTAAAATAAAATTTGTTTTTTTAATTACTCATTTTTAATTTTCTGATGGCTATAAGTGATCAATTACTTTTGTGTACATGTGTAAATTGAGAGTAGCAAGATCCATGGTATAGTGCTGAAACTAGTGCAGGAAAACCATTATCATAACTGAAGCGTTTACATTTCTGATGAACAATACAGCGACATCGAAACCGGTTAGTTATGTTTTGCATATTTTAAATAAGCATAACATAGTTTTAAAAATATGTTTGTACCAAACAGTTTGCTACTGATTATAGTTTTATAGAGCTACATTTTTTCCTGTTATTTTGGTAGAACTGTGTGATATTTCATCTCAATTACAACACAAAAATTATTATTCTTGTTGCTGTGATTGAATATGCACTGTATATTAATTTATCCAATAATTCTTCTAAACAGTAGATTATTGAACCAAAATTAATATGGCAAAATCCAGTTTTTAAATAATCATTCTACTTTTAAAATTATATTTGTTATGCTTTCTTTCCTAATAACCAGCATTTCAAGGCATAGAAGCCTACATTTTTCACTTCTACTGCCATATTTAAAATTGGTATTTAAAAGCCACGCAAACACTGTCTACATGCGGCAGCAAGAGAGTTAATTAGTGTGAGGAAGGATGGAAAGGGTTTTCTTCAATTTGTTCTTTACTGTGTCAGTTTCAGGAACCTAAATTACCAGGTTGATTGCTATAAAAATGTCAGAAACTCTGTGTCTATTTCATGTTTCTTAGACTAATATTTAACACACATTCAGCGGAATAAGACTTTCAGATGATTAATTTATTCAACTGTGCTACTGCTCACTTCCTGTGTAAAAATAAGCTGCTTTTTCAGCAACCATTACCTTGTCTTATCTCAAGTTTAGAAGATAGTATCAACATTGTGCACTCCCACCCCTCATTTATGTATGATCTTAGCATCTAAATCTTGAATGTCCTTGTATGCTATACTAATTTCTAATGCAACCCAAAAGCATAAAAAGCATAATGCTGCATTCACAACGAAATGCAAGCGCAGATGCAATGTAAGTGCAAGAGTTTTGACTCATGTTATTTAATATAAGCATTCACATAGAAACACGTAAGATGCAATGCAAATGCAAAGAGGAAGAATTCCGCTTCTTTTCTCTATGCTTTGCCTATGATTTCAATAACAAACGATTGCGCTGAAAGATTTTGCAGGGCCTGCTGTACATGCATGCTCTTCTATTTGGCCATGCCGCGCCATCTCTAATCTCCCTCAAGAGGTTATGACAGTCTCCTTGCAAATCTTTCTTTAATTTAATGGATGTAACTATCATCTGTATATAGATTTATTAGTTCCAATAAATCAGACACAGAGAGATAATTCTTAGTTCATTAAATGTGTAGCTTTATCACTTTCTGCAGTCTTTGTGCTTATACTATTTTCAACAATTATTGTGACATCACTGCCACAAGCGTCAGTTGGTAGTATGTAATGTATTTATTTTGTAAAAGATTGAGTGAATTTTCTTATGTTGTATTGTAGGTTATGTTATTCAGTTTGTAACTTGCAGAGCGCTTGGAAGATATTTGCATTTAACTTGCGGACTTAGAAACCTGTGACTTCTTGCGTTGCACTTATGATTGCATTGTGAATGGTTTTCCTTGTGTCTGTGCTTATGCTATGTTATGTCTGCACTTGCATCTCATTGAATGTGGCATAACAGAGCTTTAGACTTGTGGTTGCTACCCAGATCATGATTTTGGGCGTCTAAGAGTTAGGAACAAAGCACAATAAAGCATAATTTAAAAAAAATAAAGCAAATATAATATAAAGCATAATTCTAAGATTTTTAAACAGGCAATTAATTTCCAACAATACATTCAATGCAGAAATTAAACATTATTTCCAGCAACGTAAAAAGTTAGGGGGTTCAACAATGAACTTCTTGTGGGTGAAGTTCAATAGTTTTATAGTCAGTATACAATCTGAATCAGAGCAGTTCATATCTATAGAACACCAGCATGCCAAAAATTTCTGTAAATGCAATTCAAAGGGTTCGTGAGTTTCCCACAGATCATTTTTTGGCTGAAAAGGGGAAACTTATATGTACCTAATGTTCAGAGTGCATTAATTTTAAAAAGTAGTCCATTGTGCAAAAGCATTTGGAAACTTTTAAAATAGATCTCAGAAACAGAGTGATGGACATTGCTCAACCTCAGGTGGTCCTAACAGCATACGTATTAGTGTGGCAGCATATGGAAAGTTCAAAGGATAATATGACAGGAATGGTTCAAAGCATTCACTTCTGCTGGTATTTCATTTTATGTCTTCCGCAATGAACAGTTTCGTCAGTGGGTAGCAACAGCTACAAATATGAAACTGGCTCCCACTGAAACCACTTTGAGAAGATATCTTGTCAAATGTACTGAAGAAGACCTTCAGGAAACCAAATCAAAATGTAAAGGAAAATCTGTTTATCTAGTGGTTGATGAAATGACAGATATAAAGAGTCATAAGGTGCTGAATATTCTTGTTGCTCCATTGGATATTTGGGTGAGAAACTCCATCTTGTGAAAACCAAAATTGTACAACATTGCAATGCTAATGTCATAGTAAATTTAATACTTGACCACTAGATCATATTGGTGTTCGCAGGCCAAACTTTATTTTTATTTTGGACACTACAAAGTATATGCTTTCTGCTGGCAGCCAATTGGCTGGAGTTGCACCTGAGCTTTTACATTCTACCTGTTGGGTGCATGTGTGGCAACTTTGTGCTGAAGAGATTAGATTTGAGCTCAAAATTGCTGATGAATTCATTGCAGCTGTTAAAGACAGCTTTAATGAAAACTCCAGCTAGAAGAGATTACTGGAATGCTTAAAAGAATCAAAAGCATTTGATCTACCTCCAGTTCCTGGTTGGGGCACATGGCTGAAGGCAGGAAAATATCACATCATAAATTTCAGTGCAGTTAAACGTTGGATCAACCTGGAAGATGGTGAAGGTAGTGATACTGAAACAAATTTTTACGATGACATGTTAAAAATAAAGCCCTTCAACTCAACACTATATCTGATATCTGTGATGGTATTTGCAAACAAATGCAGGTCTTGGATTCAGATAATATTGATGCAAATAAGACCTGGCTTATTCTGTCATCAGTTCTACACATGCTTCAAATTTCTGGTGTATCATGTAAAAAACTTGAGACATATACCTACAAATAAATGCCATCTTGCAAAGAGCTTCTGGAGGAAGTTCCAAATTTATATCCAACATTAGCCGTTCATGAGCATATTTATTCCATCTTCACTTCAGGTGAGCTGAAACACTTCTCCAACACTGATGCTTATTGGAAGAATTATCAACATATGCAGCAGTGATATAGGAAGAAAATTTGCATTCTACTATTGCTTTTCCTTTGGCAGAAACATTCCACTAAGATGCCGAAACATTCCACTAAGATGCCTACACTAAGTAAGCTAGCAGTGAAGGCAATAATTGTACCCACATCATCTATTTCAGTTGAGAGAAGCCCTCTAAACGGTTGTGTTTCACAGAATCTCACCTAAATTTGCAATTAATCAACCTCAATGTGGTACAGAGACTGAGAGTGACAGATGACTAGATTTCATTCTTTAGCATTGCTCTCTTATTGTAATGTGTTCTCGTATAACTTTATGTAAGAGACTTGCTTTACTGTTATGAAAAAGAAATCATTTAAGATACTGAATTTATTTGTAAGAAATACATTATAAAAAAGAATAAAGCATAATCATAAAAAAGATAATGCAATTATAAACAAAATAAAGCATAATGTGGGTTGCTCTACTAATTTCATACAATATTATCAACATTGTCATTTTCATTGATTCTGCCTGCTTTCCATTGCCATTTCTGTCTTATTGTAGTGATAAACTTTCATATTATTTTATTTCTTCTGAGCTTAAATTCAGAATATTGTGCCTCTTATTTCATTTGGTAAGTTTACCCACTTTTGTAGAAAGAATTCGTGCTTCAAGATTTTGTTTACTTACATTCCAGAATGAATGCCAAGTGCTCTGTTTCTTTGCATGTAAGACATTTTCCCTTGTCCATCTTTATTCCACTTAAGCACACTAATTTAAGTATACTTAAATTCTAAACCATACCATTGCTTTTCTTCGTGCTTGCCATCAATTTTGATATATTGAGGGGTATAAAGTGGGAAAATTAAAGTTATTATTAACAATAAGTAACATAAAATTACAAAAACCACTTCCATTGTCTACATTCACTGCACTTTCAAAAGTGTTAGAAACTTAAGTGATATGTTGAACCTTGTTTTGGATGACATAAAATATACTTTCAAAAGTGTTAGAAACTTAAGTGATATGTTGAACCTTGTTTTGGATGACATAAAATATTAGTTTTGTGCATGATTTCTTTCATTTTAGAATGCTTGGATAACTCATAGCTTTGAGAATGGATGATGAAGAGAGACAGCCATGAACTGTTACAATGTTATTTGATAACATCAAATTTATTCTCTTTCATATAGGAAATAATGCTTGCTAACTTGTTCACTCATGGAATTATTGCTTCATAGTGAAAATGTAGTAGTTTATGGATATGCTGTGAAACTTATTTGTATGTATTTATGTCCTGTAAAATTACATATGTGTTTTACATAATCTCTTTAATGATAGTTAACTTGTCCACAGGTGAAGTACAAGGAAAAATATTGTCGCCACCAGGTATTATCCTTGGGAGAGACTTTAGAAGCATATTTACCTCCACTAAAATCACTAATTTCAGATAGAAAGAAAAGGCACAATGGTCTGATATGCAAGGTGGATAAATTAAAACAGTGTGCACCTAAAAATGGTGCATATTGCAAATGCAGTTTCTTGATTGGTAAGCACTATTTTCTTAAGTCATAGGTTATATATGCTAGCTGAAGAATAGAAATATATATTACTGATCAAGTACCAAAACAAGAAGACAGGAAAGCTTGACAGTAAAGGTAGAATAATCTGTAGCATAAAAGAATCATGGCAAATGGAGCCTTTACTTTTTTTTTCAAATTGTTTTAAAATGTTAAAAATGCTCTTCTTGTTTTGAATACATTACAGACTTTACTTTAAAAATAATGGTGCCCATATTGATGCTGGATGATTAAATGCAAGAGAAATTTTTTGCTCTTTGCTTTGTGACATGAAAAGCCTGCAGTTTATAATCCAAGTCAGTTAAGGAACTGAAGTTTTCAAGTTAAAGATAGGATTTGTGATGGATATTCTGTAAATAATCTACTCATAGGACAGTACACATATGAAGGGTTAAAAGCAACAATGGCGTAAATAAGTTTTTTTGTTTAGATTTTGACATGTGTTATATTTATTAGAACCTAACCATTTTCATTTGTAACACTGGCACATGGCATACATGTCATGAGATTTCCTATAGATGAAGCCGTAACCAAAGGTAAAGACTGATGTTACAGTGTACACCTGTGCAATAGTGACTTGAATCAACAATGGAGCCTTCAGAAACTATTCCCAGAAATTTCAGAATATCTAAAATATCTTTAATATATGGAATTTTAATCAAAATCATAGAGCCATTTTTGAGAACATTTTTTTAAAAGTAGTATAGCAGTATGGTATATTATTATTGTCAAGAGACTTGTACAGAGATTTATAGTTCATCAATTTTATACACACATTTGTGAGATCTTCTTAAGAACTTTTAAAACAGTTCTTTGCACAGGACTTAATTTCTAAGGGTAGCTTATTGTACAATATACTGTCTACAATAAAAGAGTCAGTATTAGCTTTCTTTTTATTTGCCGATATTTTATGGAAATCCATAATGTGTCTAGTGTTATGTTGATGTATATCACAATTGGTTAATGTATCTTCAGAGTTATTTACAGTACAGTATTGTTTGATGTGCATATAATGATACAAGAGTAAGAATTTTTTCCTTTATAAATCCTATTTGTATGTACCTGTTCAGCTTCATCCCAAGCTTCCAAACAGTAACTGAGTTTGGAAAGATAAGTCCATAATACATCATTTTCATTGTATGATCATCTACATATTTTCTCATTAGACTAAATAGATATATCGACTAATTTTATTACAAACATTATTAGTATGTTTGGACCAGGATAGCCTACGCTAACAAGGGATAAGATGTTATTGGAGTCAGGTGAACTTTAGGAGAACTAGTTTATTTCATTTCATTTCTACCACTTAGATCAAATAACATAACTTTAGTTTTTTCAGCATTTACTTTTAGTTTATTCGACTCAAAATACTGAATTAATGAGCAAGTAGTGGATTTGATGGTATTAACTAATGTATTTAAGGTTTCATTCCAACATAGTGCCATGGTATCATCTGTGTAACTGATTGTAATAAGATTATTGTCTCTAGATATATCATTTATGTAAATAATAAATAGAACTGGTCCCAAAACACATCCCTGTGGAACTTTGTGATCTACCTCTATGAATGCAAATTTTACTTTATTTAGGCTAGAACCACTAATGTAATTCACTTCAGAGATTGTATTCTTCCAATAAGATAAGATGCAATTAACATATAGTAAACCTCTGATGCCATATAGTTCAAGTTTATTTAATAAAGTATCATGTCTTACAGAGTCAAAAGCTGTCTACCATCAGGCTGTCTACTTTTTTATTCTGACATATCTTTACCATTATATCACGGATGAATGTGATTATAACTGTTGCAGTAGGATTTGTGGAATCCATATTGAGTTGGGCTAAGAATGTTATTTTTCAGTAGAAAGTTTTGCAATCTTTGTAGTATAATCTTCTCAAATAGACTTATACTATTAAGTTAGGGTTATGGGTCTATAGTTATTGACATCATTTTTGTTGCCTTTTTCTGTAAATATACTTATGACCCCAATCTTAATGTCAGGAAATACCTGCTTCAATACTGGCATTTGTTAAATTTGTTAGGGCTTTGCCAGTGCAATTCTACTTTGTTTAAATACTTAAGAGGAAATGGCACCCCACCCAGGCATTGCATTCAGGATTTTTATAATTTCCAATTCTGAGATAAAGTGAATTTTCATTAGCTACAATGTTGATCATAGTTGGCTCACACATTTGTTCCATGTGAAGGGTAGTTCGGGGTGGAGGATTTACTTGAAGATCATGTTGCTTTCTTGAAGTTTGATATTTAATGGACTTTTTATTTTTGATGAGTTATGCTGTTTACGCATGCATGCACGCACACCACATTTTCTTAAAACTGCTTCTTCTTTTAGGGAACTTCAAAACGTATATTTCCAGTGAAATCTTAAAAGATGTTTGGTTGGAATGAGTACCTTCTCTATGTACTAGCACATAGGATGTGTAGAGAAAGTAAGAACAGAAGTGTATGTGACATTGCTCTCTATTGAATACAAAATGAACATATACTCTAGTTACAGGTTATAATGCCTGCAGCTGTATACTAAGGCAATGTATCAATGAAATTTGATGGAAATTGTCGAACATTTATATTTTCATTTGTTTTGTCTTTTATTATGCTTATACCTTGTACCTTAATATCACACTTTTGTTTTTCCAAAATTGACCACTTTTAAAGCTCCAGGATGGCATTTAAATGTCCCCGTGGGGGTGGGTGTTGCCTCTTTAAATCTCGGCGCTGCAGCATTCCATTCGAATGTTTGTTTTCACTGTTTTTGAATTTTACTGGCATTTCTCTTGCAGGAAATTTTAGTGCAGTGAAATCATGAATTGGCTAAAGTGAATGATTCAATATATCAAATTGATATGCTGCGAATTTGCCATATGTTTGTGTGTAAACAAAGAAGTATTCCAGTGGTGTGTTATTTGCCAGGCTATTTTGATGTTCCAGTTATTTCTAGGCATTATTTAGACATTTAATAGGCTTTAGTATATAGTTTACAGGTTAGGTTCAGAAATCAGTAGGAGCATATAGGTAGAGCTTAGCTGAGAACAATACAGCTCTGTAAAACTGAACAATGGGAAGGTGTCAAGAAGGTATTCGTACTAAGAGATGGACAAGTAAACTTATAAATAAAGTGCACAATATAGCACAAAGTAAAACATATAATCCAAAGTGTGAATTTGGACAGTCTCTGTGCCTGAAGTAAATATTTTGCATCCAACAGTTTCTTCTTCTGAACCAGTGTCCACCAGCACAAGAAATTATCTCTGTTCAATGATATACTAGAAGACCAAGCTCAAGATAATGAACATATTTCATATACATGTTACTGATTGGAAAGAAATCTTTAAATCTTTATTTGCAGAATACGGAGCAAGTGCAATAAAATATCAAATGGCTTTGCACACAAGCTTGTGAGAATGTGTAGTTTTAAATGAAATATATAAAAGTCCTAGAGCACAATCTCCAGAATCATCTAGGCAACCATTTGAGGTGATTAGGAAAGCAGTGAGTGCATTAATGCAAATTGGTAGGGGGCTTTCATCAATTGAACACTTTTCAATGGTTATGGGTTTACCAGGATTAAGTTTCTCAGCGTGTAGTCTTCATGTAAAATGTTTGGCAGAAGAAAAAACAAAATTAAAGCAGAAATGTTGAAGCTGTCGCATGCGGCCATTCGTGAAGCCCAATTAAATCCAGGTTTTTGTAAAGGTAATGTCATAAACATTTCTGTCTCCTATGATGAGACGTGGCACAAACGTGGCCATACTTCACATTATGGTATGGGTATTATCGTTGATGTGCTAACAGAGCTTGTTGTGGATTATCACATTCTTTCAAGATAAGGCAGTACCTGTGATTAAAAAAAGAAAAAGAAATTAGGTGACAAAACAAAGAATATAAAGAATGACAAGAAAATTACTGTATGAGAGTAATTGCACAAGTTCCTCAAATTCAATGGAGATGGTTGCAACTGAAATCTTCTGGAAACTTCCACGACATAACATACATTTCTATGTTATCAGATGGAGATGCCAAGACTCATAATCATTTTCAGAAGTTTGTTTATGATTCAGATGCTACAATTGAAAAAAAGGAATGTGAATCATATTTTCAAGAAACTGAAGACTGGTCTGAAGAATGTTGTAAATGAATGGAGAATTAAAGGTGTGGCATTGGGTGGTAGAAAACCAGGAAACAATTGTGATAATTGGGCAATTATTACAGAAGTGCCATAAAAATTAATGCACCTAATGTTCAGGAGATGAAAGCAGCTGTTTTTGCTGCTGTGTGCCAACAGATGAAAGACCACAACATTTCAAATGCCCATTTAGAGAAGATTCTTGGTGTTTTTATAGCAGAGCCCTCGCTGCAGAAAAAGAATCACCACGACATGATGGAACAACAATGAAAACACTGTCCCAAGAGGTGTATCAGAGGTAAATCATCTGATGAAATATTGAGGCGCTCCAGTATTGAAAAATCCAAAATATAGTGTCATTTGGGTTAAATGCTCAAAGAAAATTTTTGTTAAAAAAAAAAACAAACTTGAAATTGCTGCCACTTCAGGAATAACAGAATTTAATATGGGATGTGAAGCAAGCCAAAAAGTTAAAAGCCGTGTTACTGATGCAAAATTGAGTGCCACAGAACTAAAAAATAGTGCAAAAATAGACAAATGTTGATTGGACTACAGTGAGTATCAGGACAGCGACTTCACAAAACTGCCAGGAGAAGCCAACTTTCAAAAACTGCTGCAGAGGCCAGGAAGAAGGTAGCAGAGGATCTCACTTATGGTGCTGAGGAGTATTAAGCTGTTTGAAGTTACAGAAATGCAATGTTAAACTTTAAAATCCATTTTTCTCAAAACTTTTTATTTTCCCAGCATTTTTCACTATTCAAAATGCTCCTAGTTTTCAACTTATTGGCATGAAATTTTCAGGAGAGCTTCAGCAATTAAGGACTTAAAATTTGGTTTGCACAAATTAGAGACCAACAAAAGACTGAGCAGAAATTAAATATTTTCCATAATTTATACTTAAAAAAATAGAAAATTTGCTGTTACACAATTTTTTTTTCTCTTAAACAATTAAAATTAAGCAATATGTGAACAACAATTTCATAATATTATGTACTAAGCTCAAATTAAAAAATTGAGAAATACAATAAAATCTAGGGTCCAAGGAGCATTTTATATAAGTGTATCAAAAAGTGGTTAATTATGAATAAAATAAATATCCTAAAAACTGTTTGACATAGAACATTAAAAATTGGTGTACTTTCTTTGTTTCATGTCATTAGATTTTTTCTTTATTTTTATCTTTAATTTTATGGACATTAATACCTTTTGTGAGAGGATTATGTACTTTTAATTTAGGTTTATTTTTTTGGTTTGCACAAGCATAGGGGTTTATACATACTTTTCACTTCACTCTTTCACATATCACCTCAGAAATTTGAAAGTGTGTGGCACTTTTCAAAGCAGGGATATGCACTTAAGAATTACCACATTTGGCACACATGTATATGCTTTTTCTTTGTCTCTGATTTCCTAAGGAAGTGTTGATCAGACATACCAATGCCTGGTGGGGTTGGTGGTACAGGCGATGATAGAGTCTTTGTCAATTGATGGTTATCCTGATATAGTGTGTGATATTTTTTTAAAAATTTCTGTAATAAGCAAAAATTGGAATCCAGCCAATGAAATGTTCTTGCCAGTTTTTATGCTATAGGGTGTATGGAAATTTAGAATCACAATGCTCAAAAGGTGAAAGAAAAATGTTCGGTACTAGTTTAGAGATTTTTGAAGGCAGTGAAGAGAACTTAGAATCACGTCAGATCTATCCACAACACCCATGTTGCTGTTGTCCATTACACATTCTGGTTTTTCGCTGGAGAATTTGTCGTTTATTTAATTTCCCTTAATTCTTCATTTTATTTGTATGCATTGTGGACATTTCTCCATCTTCCTCAGTGCTATCATATTTTTAGTGTGATTGGATTCCAATTCTCTTCTTTCAATTTTGATGTAAGCTTGGGCATTTCCTTCTTATTTTTCAGTACTGTGACACAAAGTTAATACCATTTTTGTGAAGCTAATCAAATAGAAGACTAGAATACCTGTTATCCACCAAATGTTGCGTCCTTTACTCAGATATTTTTCCATGAATGTTTGCACCACTGCCCCAGAAATCCCCAAATCTTGGCCTGGGAGAATGCCTGCAGTTGCCCCCATATACACAAGAAAGTCGACAACATATCCTGTTTCACAGCCACACATCACAAATAACTGTATTCCACACCTATGGTGCTTGGGTGGACTGTACTGTAGAAATTGGAAATATACATTGAAGAGTACAAGGCAGATATTGTGAAAAAGTCTGAACACTTCACTAATTTATTTCTGAGGTGGTCTATTACTGATTTTGGTTTGTATGGCAGACGGCGAAATATCGACACAATAATACATGCAATTGAGAATAATTTGCAAACTGATTGATACCACTGTATTAAGCTTTGGACAGTGCCTGATTTGGGCACATTGCTTGGCTGGAAGCTACACCTAGATTTTAGATCTACAACAATGATGGGAGCCATAATTGGCACTATATATATCATACATTCTCGCAGAGATTTACACGAAGATGAGCTCAATCACCTTCAAGATTTTCAAGACACAATAATCGGCATGTATCAAATGTCTGCAGTTGCTCAAAAAGCTAATTTAACTTTTAATCTAAATCCATGTAGATGGTATTGCAAAAGAAAGGCCCGTGTGCAAGCTAACGAGTATCTATACCTTGTAATCGAAATACAAAGTGAGCCATAATAACGTCTGCGTGCTGGCGTCATTGCTGCAGGAATGACAAGTTTAAATGTGTTATCTGGTTGTAGTGGAAGCGCGCCACGATAGTGAGTGCTAGAACACCACGCACTCACGTACGCGATTTTGCCTGTACCATGCTGTGAGAGACTAAGTCCGTGACCTTGAGCATCTTTGCGTGCAAGAAGGGCATATGGCGCGCAGCGGAAGTTTTTAAAAAAGCATTATGCTGCTACCCAGGCTCGGATAGCGCCAACTATTGATGTATTTAGGTTGGTTTGCTCACTTTGTATTTCGATTATAAGGTATAGATACTCGCTAGCTTGCACATGGGCCTTTCTTTTGCTATACCATCTACATGGATTTAGATTAAAAGTTAAATTAGCTTTTTGAGCAACTGCAGACATTTGATGCATGCCGATTATTGTGTCTTGAAAATCTTGAAGGTGATTGAGCTCATCTTCGTGTAAATCTTTGCGAGAATGTATGATATATATATAGTGCCAATTATGGCTCCCATCATTGTTGTAGATCTAAAATCTAGGTGTATAACTTTCCCCTTGAACTTTTGTTTCACTGTCATTGAAATGAAACATAATGCAAAATAAGAAGGTATCTAATCAGAAATGTGCAATGGGTAGATATGGATGCTTCAAGAAGTGGATGTTTGGGCCAGCTTTCTGGTACTAATAAAATTGTTACCCTGGCCATTAGCAATGCTATTCCAAACAAAGACATAGGGTGGTATGAATAAAACTCTATGATTCAAGATGTAGGTGACCTTGATCTCGACCAATGACTTATGTAATGACACGAGTCTCAGGCGTTGGAATGAATAAAAAGTAGCTGGGTCTTGCTTTCATGAATCATGTCTCATGATTTTTTAAGTCACCTCAGAAGGTGTCTCAACACTTGAGACGCAGCTTCTTATAACAAATTATAGGCAGATTTGGTACAGTTTTGGTGTTTTTTGAGAGCAGAAGGAAGCTCTACTAAACCAGGAGGGATTCTGAAGAATTAAATTATTACAAATTTCAAGATTAAAACAAAATGTGCAGTGGCTTGTAAAACATTTTCTTCCCGAAGCAACAGGAACAAGAGGTGGAGCTTTATGCAAAGAAGCAAAGATTAGACTATTATTGTCATTATTTTTTTCATTTATATAGCCTCTTCTTAATTTCTGTGGTCATATCTGGGGCTTTTCTTTAGAAACAACTGCTGGTGATTTCATGCTGAACTATAAGGTTTCTTAACCTTTTTCAATTTTATACTATTAAACATTCACAAGCATACTTAGAGATTCTGTGGGAATAGATGATGATTCTAGGTAAAAAAAAATTACCTGTCCCAGCCAAAAATCGAACCTGGGATCTTTTGGTGAGAAGCCAGAATGCTGACCATTTGACCGTAGGTAGTAAACCCTGGGTTTCAGTGTGGAATCGCAGAAGAAACAGAGGCCTCTCAGAATTCAGTATTCAAAACTTTTTGGAAAGTTGATCTGCTGTAACTACACAAGGGTATGAGCGTTTGATAGGTTCAAATTTCTGGCAAATGCTTATGCATTTAAAAAAACTAAAGCAATATGGCAACAGTGCAATACATTCACTGATGCAACTGGAGTGTCAAATCATATAATCAAGAAACCAAAATTTCATGTAGGCAAAATCTCTTATGGCACACGAGAGATAACACTTCTTACAAAAATAGGCTTTTGCACTCCTGAACACAGTGGAAGTTATGAGAGTGATTCTATTTAAAAATAACTAAATAAATAATAGATAGCTAAGATAATAGGTTTTTAATATTTTATTTTTAGCTTTCACTGTTTTCAGAGGATTTGTTTCTCCTATCAGGTCCAAAGATATTCTTATCTCTTCTTTTGCATGTATGCTTGTTGTCCTTTGTAAAGTATTTGCTTTTTACTTTTGCTAGCACATACATAGTAGTTGGAGAAGGTATTGTATTCCACCCAGAAATTGATGTCCAGATTTCACCAGAAATATATTTTAAGGTCCCCTGAGTTCTGAAAAAAGAGAAAAAGGTCCATGTGTGTCAGTTGACAGCTCAAAAGCTGTTAAATACCAAACTTGTTATTTATGTTTAGATCTTCCAAAGATACAATATGAAGATTTTTCAAGAAAGCTCCAAACTACCCTTTACAAGGAAAACATTTTTGAAATGTTTATTTTTATCAAAAATGGATATAACGATTCTGAATAAAATACCATAATCAAAGACATTTACATCAAAAATAAGATGTATACCTTGAATTTAAATTTTCTGGGAATAGCCTCTGAAGAATTTTGGAAAACTGGTAAACTGTAAGAGATGGATTTACTCTCACCACACAGAAACACAGATCTCGTTTAAACACACAATTTATGTCATACATTTTTCTTGTAGAGTTGACTATTTTCGAGATATTCCTTGTTATTAGTTTCAATTTTAAACTACATTCTCAAATAGGAAGCCTACTTTCATTTCGTATTTCTAGTTTTACTGCTGACCATGCAAGAGGCACTGTACTACTGTTTCACATAATGATCCGCTTTTAACATATTTAACTATCACTTTAGCCCAGTATATTTCCTTATTCCTCTTCTACAAACAAAGAAGCAAGCAATAAGAACAATTCTACTAATGGGTGTATAGATTAATATGATGTAGATAAAATATCAATGTTTTGTAAGAATAGTTTGTATATAGAACGGCTAGAGAAAGTCATGTGAGTGGAACACATTGTTTTATTCTGCTCTTAACATTGCTTATTTTTCCAAAAAAATTACATTGTAATTCCTATCTGAAACTTTTCCTGACTCTTATTTAATTCTGACTATGGCAAATTTCTAATTTTCTGACAATTATGATTTTGTTAAATAACTTTTTAAAACAACCGTGAAACACGATTAAAATAATTTTGCCTTCTCCACTTTGACGTTACAAATCGTATAAGTTGATTCATAAATGCTGAAATAAATTTTACATTCATGCAACAATACATTGTTGACCTGTTTACAAACAGATAACAGCAGCACGTAAATGAGACAGGTAGTGTGTCTCACTTTGGAGGGGAAATTTTTATTTATACGAAATTAACAAGACATGTCTAAGACTAGCTGTGTCTCACAATTTCTGCTAGCGGTGTCTCATAAGATGCTTCTCACTATTATTCATACCACCCATAGTTCTCTTAGGGTGACATTTTTGCACATGAGATTTTGAAATTTCTCACCCAGAAATGTGTTTCATTTGCAATATGTTATATTAAGTGAGGAGGGAGAAACAGTTGGAAAAAGTCAAGTACACTGCAGTCATCCCTAATAGCTATAATCTGGTCCCTTTTGAAGTTGAGTTCTGCTCCACAGAAACAAAAGAGAGGTGTGTTCACTTACCTGGCTGTGTTGGTTCTGCCTGTTGCTTATTTTCAGTCATAAGATTAATTATTTTCGAGAATGTAATTATCACTGTCACTATCCCTGAAATCTGAAAAACCTGATGGTAAAGAATCAAAAACATGTCATAGCTCACTGCTTTTGGAATGCCCTGATTATCATGCCGATCACAGGATTAGAAACATGCAGAGCCACAAGACGAAGTTCTCATGCTTCAACTTGCTTTATTTTCCTTCAGATGGCGATACCATGCAGGGAAGTGTAGTTCTTTTCAGTTATTACAGATGTATCAACATGTACTTTTAACATTCAAAATTCTAGGACTCTTAGCTGTTTAAAGTTCTGGTCAAGATTACTAAACTGTAGCACTGTAAGAATGTTTTTATGCAATCAAGTTATCCCAACCATTGCAGTGAAAACATTAAAAAAACACATGACCTTGGTGCCAGAAGGCCAGTACCCAACAAACTGAGCCAACTAGACCATAAATATAATATAATTAATAATAAAATTATAAATAAAAATAATTTATTGTAAAATTTATAACAAATAACAGAATAACTCGCAATTAATCCATGATGGTTATGTCATATATATTTATGCAGCTTAGATCTAAATGTGCAGTGTACGACATATCAAAAAATCTGTTGTGTACCATTCACATGACTTTCTCTATATCCCTGCAACAAATTATTATTAAAAAGCTTATGCTTCTATTTACTTCATGCTAATCTAGAAAAATCTGATGTGTTCCATTCACATGACTTGCTCTATATTTCTGTAAATGATTATTGTTAATAAGCTTATCTTTTATTTATTTCATGCTAATCGAGAAAAATTAGCAGAAATAGTCTTATTTCTTGCTTTATTGTAAGTAGAAGCGAAATAAGGGAGTACCATAGGTTAAAGTGAAAGCCAAAAGCTGGTTGCTATGTGACTGATGTTCCTTTGTTTGTATGGACAAGAAGTTGACAAATTCCTGTATGAGAAAAGTATAAGTTTTTCAAAGCTGAAACCAAGAAAAAGGAATATCTCAAAAACGATCAACTCCAAGAAAAAAATGTATATAACATAAATTGTGTGTTTTAACATGCTCTACATTTTTTGTGGGTTAAGTTTTTGTCTATCTCTTACGGTTTAGTAGTTATGAAAAATTCATCCAGAGTAAAGTAGTCTTCAGAGGCTATTCCCAGAAAATTCAAAATATACATTTTATTTGTCAAATGACTTTAATATACAATATTTTAATCAAAATTGTTAGAGCCATTTTTTAGAAAATAAAAATTTTCGAAAAAAGTTCTATGTAAAGGGTAGTTTGGGGTGGGGGGATTTTTCCTCAAAATCTTCGTGTTGCATCCCTGGAAGATACTAAACTTAAATACCAAGTTTGGTATTTTACTGACTTTTCGTTTTTGAGTTATCGTGTTCACGGACACACACACACACACACACACACACGGACCTTTTTCTGAAAATACTTTTTTTGGACACAGGGGACCCTAAAACATATATTTCCAGTGAAATCTCAGTATCAAATTTTTTGGTGGAGTGCAATACATTCTCTATACACTATGTACATAGTGAGTATAGAGAAGTAAAAAGAACAAACTTCCATTATTTGTACTAAATGATTATTGATTTAGCTCAGATTACTTTGTAGTCATTTGTAAATAAAACAATTAAAATTGCTGCTGCAGCAGCTCATGTTCATGGTGATAAGAGTAACTCCAAGATATGAGTTGCTTTCTGTGTCAGCAGAAGAATTGCTATCAGTTTATCTATACACTCATGTAAAATTCATTATTTTTTCAATTCTTAGGTAAGTCATTAGCTATATGATACCACAGCTGCTCAGTTGTGCTCTATTGCTTCTTTTAGTTAACCACTCCATTTAAAAGATAGATAACCTTTTATTGTTTTTAGTCAACCTTGAACTTGAACCCACATTGCTCAATTGGATTAAACTGGCAAAAGTGAGGAGGAAGTCTTATCACATAATGCTCACACTTTCTTGTTAGCATATTTTTCCTGCAATGATTCTGGTTTGTATGGTGTTATGCCCATTAGTTCGGTATTCTTACATCCTTTTTAATAACAATGTTCCTGTTTCGTGATAGCATGTGCTTCTCAAGCCAATCAATCATATCCTTCAGCTGTATATCATGGGTGCCTTGTTTTCTGCCACAGAATGATAAGGGGCATTAACTATCCTTGGTGGAATGTTTTTAAGTAAGGAATTCTGGAACCATTCTTTGAAAGTTGCAACATTCATTTTCTTTTAGTATCCTGTGTTTTTTATTATTTTTATTACATTATTTTTTTTTTTTTTTAAACCAAATATAAGCAGTGCTCGAAATGGAAATACATATGTGCCGGTATATTTTCTTATGATAAAATTAGTTATACCTTTTGCATCATGTTGTTTATAGTCTTCAGAAAATTGCAAAATGTGCTTGCTGCTTTGGTGGCTGCATCCATTATCTAAACATGCAATCAGGCCATATCACCAGCAGAACACACATCACAACACACCCTGCAATCTAGTTTCTCATTGTGACTCATAAGCCAATCATTTTCTTTCAGTTTCTGAAGCCACCATCCTCAGTTCCAATATGTAGGAAAATCTTCTGAATGTAAATCAATTGTTCAGAAACACAAACTTTAGCACTAGAAGTACTTTTCGAATTAATTATATATCACCATTAGTTTTTCTCTTTTTGATTATAAATTTGTCTAATGTTTTCACCTTCTTATGAGTTAAGTTTTAAACTATCTTCTGTTGTGTTTCTTTAGAAACTGACAATCAGATTATAAATTAACGGATCCATTTGAGATAATTTTCTATTCTTTAAGGTTGAGTGTCTCTTGGCTCTGTCACACAACTTTGCTATTTACAAACTACCAACTGATTAAGCGGTTTGTTAATATTACTGCAGTGTTGGAGTAGCCTGCATCTGCAGGTGCAAGTACCGTCTGATCCAAAATTGTGTGAATTCTGATTCGAATAGCATAAAATGAGTATGATTTGGTGTACTCAGTACTTTTGTGTTGAATATAACTAATGGCAAATAACACACCAGTATGAATTTTCTCAACAAAAAAAAAGTGTCTAAGAAATTAACTGATGCAGAAAAATACTGATATGGTATACCGATTCATTTCAGGGAAAATAGGAGACAAAACCATAGGAAGTCGCAACATGAACAATGAATCTTACTGTTTTCTATTGACATCTTCAGTGGTGCATTTTCTTAATGGTCAGTCCATCCTACACTATGCTTAGCATTCACCCAAGTGTCATCCAGCCAGAGACAGTGTTTTCATAAATTTCCTTTCTTGCTGCTCTCAAGTAGTGTTAGTGCCAAGTAACAATATCTTGCCTTTCCATTAGCAATGATGAAATTGATCATTTAAACACGTACAAAGAGAGAACTCACTGCCAGTGAATACATTTTCTTTAATGCTTGCGAGGGATTTTCTAGATAAGAATCCAAATACTTCTCCTAAGCAAAAAGAAAAAATGTTTGTTTTATTTGTAATTATTATGTCAAATGATTAATTATTACTAATTTGGCTTAAAAAATTATAGTAATTTACAAAACAAGCTAATTTGAATTACTTCTGTTATTTATTATGAAGATATGTTGTATAAACCCTTTGATCATGTTAAGTTTGTTGCATTTACATATAAATGAAATGTGTTAGATGTATTTGTTATTAAAGGTAGCTCATGAACATAAACATGCTTATTATACCTTTAACATTCATAATGCAAGTTTCTTTTCATAAACTTATTTTGAATGTACAAATTTAAAAATTTATGATCATATAAATGTAGTCCTTCATTTGTTATTAATTTTGAATAGTAACCAACCTGTAATAGAGGAAATTAATAACTACAAGTAAATAAGATGTTGATTTGTCATTGTTACTGTTGAGAGAAAAACATCTATCAATATATCCTTCTTACTCAGGCATGGGATTAGGATTCTAAGCTTTATCAACTGAATCAATTTCAACAATATTGTTGTAGTCTAGCCAGCATTGTATTGCATGCATTTGGCAGTTCAAATTAAGTCGGAGGGTATAGGAATATGTAGGTTGTCACTGCAGGAACAACCAACCACGTGTTACTGTAGATGAGTGGCAGATTTGGTGTTTCCCTCCGAGTGGCTACATCATTGCTAGAACCTGTCACTGGCTATTCTGAGCTGCTTTAATGTAGAATATTTTTTTCTCTCAAAACTGCATAGCAAACCATGTAAGAGAATAATCTTTTTGGAAGTACTTGAGTCTATTTTTAAATGAGAGCAGTTCAAAAAGTAACCCTATTTCGAAATAGATGGTGTTGCTAAGGAAAGTTAGTGTTGTCATGTACTGCCAGTTGCTATAAGTCACAAAAACGAATTTGTTTTTGCTTTATAAGTTTGGATTTTGCAGACATTTTAGTTAGTGTTTTTGTTAAAATGGAAATAGTGCATGTTCAGTGATTCACTTTTTACTTTTGGATGGGATATGAGGAGATAAAAGTGAAATTGGATGCTGCTTATTGAACCTTTGTTTGTATTTATGAGAACATATTGGTTCAATGGCTTTAAACATGGTCGAACACTGTTTTTGATGGAACACTCTGGACGCTCGGCAGATGTGATTACTGCGGAAATTATTAAAAAAGTCTGTGATATTATTCTTCCTGATTGTCAAAGGAAAATTTGCAAACTGGCAGAGGCTCTAGGGGAATGACAATTTATATTTTCCATGATAAGTTAAAGATGAAAAAGTTGTTGGCCTGATGGTTGCAGTGATTGCTCACAGTGGGCAATATGCAACTTAGAAAGCTGTATTTGGAGCTATTAAGCAAACTCTCAAGGGCTTTTTGTATCGAAATTTCAACAGTTGATGAGACATTGGTTCATCATTATACTTCAAAAACCAGGCAACAATCCAAAGAAAGCAAAGATGGTTCTAGCAGCTGAATAGGTCATGGCAAGAATTTTTTGGGATGGAAAGGGTGTCGTACACATTTACTTCTTTCTTAGAAAAAGGTTATCTAATTACTGGGCAATAAGTTATTACTGTTTCTCCATGAGAATGCACCAGTGCATTCATCCAGAGTTGTTGCTGCCAAGTTATGAATTGCTACTAGACTCTCTGACCTGGCTCCCTGTTGATTTTTTTCTTTTCCCAAACATGAAATGGCTTGCAGCAACAAAATCTGATATCAAATGAGGTCATTGAGACAGGCCTATTTTGCAGACTTAACAATTCCTGCTTTATGGAGGGATTAAAAAAAATGGCAGGAACACTGGGAGAAATATATATCCCTAAAAGGGATCTATGTTGAGAAATTTGTGTAAAAAAATGGAATCTTCATTTCTAACATGGGTACTTACTGAACCACCCTTGGATTTTGCTTGGGTTTTAATCTTTAGCATGTGTTACAGCTGCTTCTCTTCCCTATTTTTCCTAATCACCACACTCCTGATTTTTTCTTTTCAAGTGCTGCAATAATCTGGCTTACTTTTTGTATGCTAAGTGCTGTTAATTAGTACACTGCACACAACCCTCAACAATAAACTTTAATTAATGAAAATATAGGGAAAACGCCTGAATGCTATTAAACACTAGCAAGCCATGTGTTACAATGTAGTGTAACCCTCTAAGTTCAGCTTGTTAGTATAGGGAAAGGTGGTTGCGATGACCTTACTGTCTGGTGTAATTTCGAGGGGACATTGTTATAGAAATTTACCCCTCCAAGTAATGTCAGAAGTATCTGGTTATTTAAATTAAGCTGTAGTGATGAACCTACAAAATTCAATACTAGTCGACCAAGATATGAATGCTTTCAATGGGACGAGGAACTAAGCCGTTACAGAACAAGTAGGAAGTAAAGTCAGGGTTTTTTATTGTGTAATTGGACTTTCCCATTGTCTCCTTTCCCCTCACTTCCCTCTGATCCCATATTTTGAGGAAATTAACACTGTGATGCCCTCTTTCAAGTGCATTCTTACCTTGGCTGAGTATTAAGTTTGTGCACTTGGATTGATTTTCCAGAACAAAAATCTGTTACCTTTTATCACACAGCCCAGTCCTGCAAACAACAAACATCTTGATTGTCATTATTCTAAATATACACAAGATGTAATATAGAGGTTGTGTATTTGGTGAATTTTGTGTAATTTCTTACTATGCATACTGTTAAAGTTGATAAAATAATGTTTTAATTATCAAAATAGTTAATTTAATGCACTTTCAAACGAATTCAAAAGTGGTACACAAGAAAACACATTTTCTAATGTTATAAACTGTATAAAACAATGGCTGGTAACATATAGCTAATGAAAACATATGTTTGCTAACACCTTAATGTGTGTTAAGAATTCACCAGAGTCGCACAGCATTGAAGGGAAGTTAAGGAAACTAGAACACTGTTGTTAACCTTGCACTCTACCAGCTTTCTCCTTTCTGTTTTCTCGTTTCAAGTGTGACTTGAACTTTATATTATTGATTACAGGTCAGCAGGTATTGCAATGATGTAGCTTTTCCATGCTTTGACCAGTTAAGATTGTTATAAGGAATTTCGGAATTTGAAACAAATTTATGCTGCATTACTTTTTCTTTTGATAGATGAATTTCATTTTAACTTGTATTACTGAATTTCATGTCTGAAATCATTGTTATAAAATAATTTCAGATTTGGATGCAGACACAGGCAAACCAATTTTGGGCAGATTTTATAGTGATGGTAAAGTGCGAAAAAATTGGAAAGGAAAACAGTTTTACCATTCTAGCATTTTAGAAGCTGCTCAGGTAAGTCTATTTATGTTATTTTTAGGTAATTAAAACCTTTCTTGTATAGCAGAAAATAAGATGTCAATAGTAAACACTTATGTCTGATTTTGATAGTTGAATGACTGTATTGGATTATATATTTGGCGGTGGACTTTTAAAGGTTGCTTAAAGGATAGAATAAAACAGCAGTCCCTAAGGAGTATTTCATATTCACTTTCATTATGTTCAGAATGAATAGATAAACTTTGAAATAAAAACAAGAACAAAAATTTGAACATAAAAGCCATGTAATAAATGACCATTTTGTTATATTTACTTTCTGTCTGCAACTTCATCTTTGTTTCTAGTTCTTTGTTCATGGTGTTGGAAAGCATTTTCCTTTCTTCTATCCTTGCGCTAAACATAAGTCTACCCAATTCATTTGTATAAATAGTATGAAAGTGCTAATAAAGTTTGAGAAATTAATTTTCAATTGATCATGAGCTCTGCTATGATATGCAATACCTTTAATGCATGTTGCACAAACTAGTACATGAGGGGAATAGTGGTACACAATTTTTACCCCCATCACTGTGACCTTTTACTTGACAGATAATAACAAATGAAGCACCCTTTCCTACAATTCCCGAACCTGTTAGAACATAGCATTTTTTATGATAGGTTGGTTCAGTTATTCAAATGAAGAAATCTGAGTTTAAGTAGTTCAGTTACTGGTTTTGGCCGTTTTATCTTGGGAGTTCTATCTTATGCACACATTTGTGGCTTTGTGAGCGCTACAGTTTCTTTGTTTTGGTTATGATTTGCGTGGTATATTTTACTAGTTACTGGTAGTGTTTTACTGAAAATGCCTCACAGGAAAGATGATTGTTTAGAATGGTTTATGAAGTTATAACTTTCCATTGGGGTGGGTAGCTTAAGGTGAGAAAGTACTTCTTATCTAGAAAATGTTATTTACATAATTTTTTTCGTTTAAACTTTATGTATATTTTAATATGAATCTCATAGCAAAATGCTGTCGTGTTTTTAGTCTGTTTAGTGCCCATTAGTTCTGTGTGAAATATTTTTTAGAAAAGTACAAAATATGACACAAAAAAAATGTAAATCCAAGAAAACTTGTGATAATTTTAGACCTTAATTATTCACCATGACACTGATTTAGAACATTTGTGCTGCATAGTCATGAATCCATGTATCCTCCTTTGCTCTTTTCTTCTTGTTCTTTATTTTTCTTGTCTGTTTGGCCTATTCTTCTTCCATGATAGGCCTATGTAATGTTGTGGTAAGGCTTAACACATTTTTAAAGCTGCTGACCAATTATTATGCTTTATTTGACATTCTGTAACTTCCTAACAAAAAATGTTAAGAATAAAGATAAAGTTGATCAGAACAAACACCATGAGGTTTTAGTTACCACTACGGAAGTAAGAGCTCATGACATCTAGGGTTGATTGGTTTGCACAGTTTAATTGAAGTGATCATGAATCGAGGATCATAATCATGATCAAGGTTATTTGCTATAAGAAAAATGAAATAAACTTCAACAAAAGAGAGAATTAATATTTGTTGGTAGAGATAATGAAAATCCATTTAAACAATATGTGCAAAAAAAACAAGAAAAACACAAAGATTGTGGATTCAAAGAGAGAGACCTGAAAATTTGTGTCATAAGTTTGAGACTACAAGCAATGGGAAACAAACTGAAGAGAGTTTAACATTTTTTGGAAACTAATATTCCTTATCTTCATATTTGCATTGCATATCACTGTGTTTGGAGAAATACTCTTCCCAATTTTGGAAAAGTTAACCATTCACTGGGTGGGCACAAAATAGGAGCACAATTCTGTGAGAAACTTGGGAAAGTGAAGTATTGCCTTTTATTTTTTGAGCACTCTAAGAACACAAAAAAGATAGGTGTTAGTTAGTGGTATTTTTTGTCTTTACTGTCTTAGCACATTTGTTGAAATTATAGCAGTCACAGTGTCTGGTGAAGTTTAAGATTGCCTGTAACTCTCTGAATGTTTCATTCTGATACAAAATGCTCATAGACACATAAAATTGTATTTTGAGTGATACAGCAGAATCTTGGGTAGTGTTATAAATATCCTCAAAGAATTTCAAAATGAATGTAAAAGATTCTTTCTGAATACTGAAATGCTCAATGAACTCTATTTAAGTATCATTTTCTTGTACTAAATGCAGTATCACATTCTTGTTTTCTTCATTAAGAATGTCAATGTAATCAAAGTATAATCCATGAACATATCAATTTTTCTTTCTACAAATACAATATAGTATTGTAGTTCAGTCAATAGGTGAGTTACTTCTACCAAGAAATAACAGTAATTCTAACCTATGTTTGTGCTTTGTTTATTTTTGCAGTAACATTCATGTCGGTGCTATGACATTTAAATCTGTAATCATTTATTCAGAGTATCTGAAAGGAGTAAAATACTTTGGAACTATTTTACTTTCATATGGAAGTTGCAGAGCATTGAATATCAGTTTACTGGGAAAATAGAGCTTTCTGTCGATAGATGCATGCTGCCCACATAATGCCAAATAACAGCACTTTTGTTAAGAGCAGTTCTTTAAGATTAACAAATAATTAACTATATAGTTACAGAATGGCCCTGAATTCTACTTTTCATCATTCGCATCTGATCCATTTCTTGATGTGATCTTCATGATGTTATAGCCTGGATGGATATTGTAACGAAGGCCTTTTTATTGTTAAAGTCTGGTTACAAATGTTTTTACTCTGTTGCTTGCTCATATAACTGCATGTTAAATTTCCTAGCTGAAAACTTACTCATCTCACTTGCAGCTCTTCCTTTTATAGCTGTTGATGGTTTCAATAGAAATTTCGAGTAAAAAGAGCCTCTCCATGTTCACACTGATATGTCACATTCCAATACTTTGAGGTACTGCCATCACCCATCATATTTTAGTTTCTCATACACTGTTAGTGGCAGTGGAACTATGAAAAGTAGCAGACCATGCAGGTGCTGCAATTGCTATTACATATGAAGGCAAGCTGCTTACACAAGTGCAGTGATTATTGGCCAGTAAGACATAGTCACACTATATTCATAGCTTCTACAGCACTTTGATTCTCCTATTGACTCAATCATTGAATGCAATAACTGCATCATAGAGTCTCAATTCAATGTGTGTACACCAACAAAAAATTTATGGAAGTCTGGACCATAGGACATTATTGAATGATTCACTAGAATTTTGAGTTTTTTTACAGTCTGTTTAGATGTGCTAGATGCTTATTTTATTTTCTTCTTTTCAGTCAAAGCTGAATTTTTCCATTCCAAACAAAGCTTGGTTCAGAAATCTGGCCTGTATAAGCCATGCCTCTTTACACCTTATCTTGTAATTAGTTGTAGTGAACTGTGGTCTTTAAGTTGCCATAGAAACTATCCCTCCCTTAGCCTTCAAAGTGAATGTCAGGATCCTAAAGTAATTTATTCTACAGACTTTAAACTACAATTAGAATTAAATATTCAAAACTATGATTTATGATCTGAAATGAAGTGCCTTCTTATCTTTAGAGCCAAGCATTGGAATTGGTATTAAAGATCTTGAGAAGTCTATGAATATGAAAAGAAATTTGTAAAAGTTTAGGGGCATCCTTTCATTCTTGCTAACAAGGTTATATAGTAAACTTTGCAGTCTACTACTTTAACTATTAAGAACAAGGTAATTTATTATTCATTTACATTTATTACATTGATCTGCCCTATTAATACAGGGTCTGGCAGAATTATGTTATTGACCTAATCATGGTAGCTAAAGAGTCTTCTGTAATGAGAGACTCATTTCTGAGGCATGCTTTGATTGTTAAAATGGGATGTTCTGAATTGCACATGACCATAATTACAAATGGCAGTCCTTGACAATACATCACATTGCTCATATTTTATGCAGAAGCAAGCAGCAACATTGTGCTATGTGACTCAAATCATACTGTTAATTCTGCTGGACTCCATAATATGATTTACAAACACAGTGTGGAAATTGGCATTAAAATGTGTTGTAGGGGTAGCATTGAGCTCCAGTATAGCTAGCTTTGAGAATGGTAAAATGGAATGTTACAGTGGCGGCAGGGATATATTGCAAATGTTGGTTGAAAATTAATTACTGCAAATTTAAGAACTGTGTTGGGTTTTCAAGATCCTCTGCATTTGCAAAAGCTGCCATGTATGCATAGTAGTCCAGAGAATGTGTATTTATAACTTGTTTTCTGGACTTTTCTGTATCTTACAAGGACAAACATGTTGACATTAAGCTCTTTGGACCCTGGGCTCATTTGGTTAGGTATCACATCATTTATCTTCTGCTTGCTTGAGAGGAAGTAAAAAATTGTATTTGTGTCAAGAGTTTGTAACATCATATTGCATCCATTGCGTGATCCAATTCCAGCACATATAGCCACAGTTATGCGAGACATAATGGACTAGTTGTTAAACTGATGGGTTCTCTGGCAGGAGCAGCATTTATGTTGGTTTCTTTAGTATTTCCTCTAATTTAATTTTGCCAGTTGTGCACTACTTTTGTGTTCATGAATGAAATTGCCTTTGCACTTAGAGACTTGCTGTCAGACTAATTTTCTATTCGGCACTTGTTGCTAGTACACGAATAGACTTCAATGAACAGTATACAAATAGGAAGGGATGATATTGCCATTTTGTACCTGACTTAAACAAAACTGTATATTATCCTAATTGTAGATTGTATTTTAAATCAATTTTTCTGCATGAAAAGTTGAAAAGGATTGTGAAATTAAAAAGATTACTATTATAGATTCTTTTAATACAGCTATGTCTTTATTATGTTATTGTCAAATCTGCCATGCTTCAAAATGTATCCTTAAGAGAGTTCAAGGAAGAATACTGCTGGTAAAGTAGTAGCACTGAAAGTAAGTTTGTATGTTTAATTAGGAGAGAGGGAGCCAGTATTATTCTACATCTTATTCTCTCTGTATGAGACTTTTTGGGTTTAATAGTGATTTCTAAAAAATTATTTAAAATCATATTTATCACTCTACAGAGCAGGTCTAAAATGCGTTTTAGTTTATCCTGTGATCTAGTAAGTTCTAATAACAGCATATTCACTTTCTCCACCACAAACAATGTGCATAATAGAAAGTATTGTACCCAACAATTTGACACCAAGATTTTACCACAAATGCATGTTTTGAGAACCAAAAATCAAAACAAAAATTTTTAGCAAAAGATCTATGTGTTCATCGGTGAACAGCCTAACACGATAATTAAAAGTCAATTAAATACCCAGCTTGGTATTTAAGTTCATTATCTTCTAAGGATGTAACACAAATATTTTCAGGGGGGGAAGCCCACCACTAACTACTCTTACATATAAGATTTTTTGCAAATTTGGATTTTTTCAAAAGTAACTGCAGCATTATTTTCATCACAAATGTATATCTTAAATTTTCTGGGAATAGCCTCTGAGCCCTTCATTCCAGATGTTATTTGCACAACTGGTAAACTGAAAGAGATAGACATGTTACTATACTAACAATTTGGATGTCATTAAAGCACATATTATGTCCAATATAATATTTTTTTGTTTCTTTCTTTTTTTATTCTGGAGTCAATAATTTCCAAAATATTAATATTCATTAATATCCATTATTATTCATACATTAATGGTACATTCTTACGTATTAAATTTGCAGTACTATAGTCGCTCAAATACTGTAAAATGCTTCATGCTTACTTAATAGTTCAACAACTGCATTACTGAGTAACACCTCAAACTTTGACGATAGCATGGTCATGAGCTACAAATTTTCTCTGCTTGGTTACATTTTTGGTCAGTCATAATTTCACTGCTATTAAAATAGTCAATCATCTATTACCACTGGCCAAGATCGAAAGGAAGGAAGACTAACCACAATTAAATGCAGTGAGAAGTATGTATGTTTATAATACATTGTATTAATTTAAATTAATATTAGGAATAATAAAGTAAATTATTGAGATTACTGTGATGCAAGAATAATATCATTGACAAGAACTGGCTGGCGAATATGTATATAATGTTAACAAAGCATTAAATAAATTAATGTTAACAAGTGTGTAAATCTAGAAAATCTCAAAAAAAAAAAAAAAAAAAAAAAAAAAAAAAAAAAAAAAAAAAAAAAAAAAAAAAAGAAGGCTTTATTTGCCAAGCCACTCAAAGGAAAGGATTAACAAATTGCCCTTTTAGATTCATAAACTTAATAACATGTACATTCTCTTAGCTCGCTTAATCTTTTCAAAATTACATTTAAAGATTTACTCTGAACCTTTAAAATTGCTGGTTTTTTTCACTCATGCACGCTTGAGTGGAAACAATAATAAATCTTCAAATTTGGAAAACTTCAAATAAAAGGTAGGCCAGCCTTTGTCTCTGGGAAATCATGCCCAGAACTGTACTCGGAGAAAGCACCCACAATATGTATGCGTAGTATAACTGCCTTCTAAAGACATGACAGATAACAGTATACAAGTATCATACACAATTACACTTTACAAGTATTCGGCCATGCCTTGAACATATCAGATACTCAATCACACATTACAATGAATTATGATCCCAAAGAAAAGTGTGGATCTCACCAGCTTAAGTCCTGTTAGGTGAGCGCTTGCTTAATTCAAACATGGCGGCAACAGCTGCTTTTCTTCACAAGATGGTGAGATGTGTCAAGGGCAGCAGAGCGATGACTGGAGCTGGAAGACCTTCAACCCCAGCAGCTTGAACTGAACTGACTGCCTCTTCACCGGCTGGCAAGGTGCCTAGCTCCAAGGCACGTAGAGAGAGGGGAAGGAAGAAACTTGTGCGCGTGTAAGTACCAATTGTACAGCGCTTAAAAGTCCCAGCAGGTAGAGCAGAAGACGTACGTAAATTGATATATTGAAGGTAGCTGTTTGCTTACAACCTTCCATTCCAGCAGTGGCAGGACACCCGCCACACATTGTTCATGCTGGAATAAGAAATCCATACTACTTGCAGCACTGCAGCTGCAAATTCAGGGTGTTATACTGTTATTGATCTAGGCGTTTTATAGTGTCAACCTTCTTGACTGCATCTTGCAGCTGTTTGTAGGTATTTACAATTTTGGATGCATTGAAAGACTGCATTCAAGAAGCACTTGGGAAGTCTTTCATTCACAGAATTTTCGAAGAATTAAAAGATCTGCTCAGCATTGTGAACACAAGTTTTGAGAGAGCAGAACTTCAAAACTCGTTTATTTAGATGTTGCATCAGAAAATGGTTACCTTCTGCTTGAAGAAGCTAGTAGCCAACACTTCCATTTCATCTTCTATTTTTTGGTGATCAACTTAGTTGCAGCCTTGAGTATAAATCATGGATGTAAGAAATTTAGATCCCTCAAGATGCTTACAACTTCTATGAGCATATTCCTGAACAAACTCTGCTTCTATTCATCTTTAACTTTGATGTAAGACTGAGAAGTGAATTTATATACCAAATTCCACTATTTCTGATTGCCTTCATTTCATCGCTTAAGAAAAATTTGGCCATACCCTTCAATAATTTGCAACATAATATAGGATTGAAATTGAATTTCAGAAGTCTGAATAGCAAGACAGAAAGGTTAGCTGTTTTTGCTTATTAAGTTTATTTGCACAATTACCAAGAATTAAATCAGGCTGCAAGAAGTGTATATAAAAGTATTAGAGAATAAAGAAGTATACAAAAGCATAAAAATGGCAAAGCAACAGTAGTGATGTACAATATTAATTTCCGATGTCACAATGCTTGCACATAAAATTTAGAATAAATGATAAAACATAAAAATGTTATATATAGAGGAGAACCCAAATTGATTGTATAATTAGCAATAAACCCAATCTGCAGACTGATTACATCTTCGTAAGTACAAAGCAACATTAAGCTTGGAGGCCAGACCTGGATGACAATGGAGTTGAATGAGTGTAAAATGAGGTGGAGAAAGATCCTGAAAAGGAGGCACTGCAAACCAAGAGCAATTAGGTCAGCTACAGTGACCTGTCACATGACACATTTCACTCTCTTGCACTCTAGGGTGCTGGCACAATAGCTTGAGAGTGAAATTGGTTATTTTGGAAGGACAGGTCTTTGTTTTCTTTTTTCATAATCATTCCCCCACAAATGAAGCAGATCCAAATGTGGACAGACATATGGGAGAAGAAAGAAGAAAAAATAAGAAAAAAAAAACATCAGATAAATTGATTCAATATCAGACATAACTCTACCTGAGAAGATGGAATATTGGCTACAGAACAACATTTCCAACTACTCTTATGAAGGCATGTGCTTATTATTGTAATAGTAAATATGAGAACATGAGACAGTTGTGGGAATATAATTGTTTTGTCAGTACGAGCTGCAGCAGCTATGTGATGGCCACTGTATGAAGGAAATTCCCTGTATAAATTTATAATCCCCTGTAGTTCTATTTGTGTCTAGTCTATCCATAAATATTGTCACAAAGTATTTTGTGAATATATGAAGTACGGTTTGAAATTGTTCAATTTTCTTTTAATATATTATCAGCACATCATTCACAATTTGCATCTATCAGACTTTAAAATGTCCACCATTGGCATGCACACAGGCTTTGAGTCTTTGTCATCTATGGCAGAACTGATAGTATCAATAGGAAAATCTGCCAGTGCTACCACCAGGAATGCTTCAAACTTTCAAGTGAAGGGTGTCTTCATGCAGGCCATTTCTTGTAGCACTCACCCAGTTTGTAGTCCAGGGGGTTTAAATCAGGGCTATGAGAAGGCTGATCAGCAATGGAGATGAAGTGTGGTACATTGGCCTGCAACCCATGCCTTATGAGCTGGAGCAGAATCTTGCTGGAAGGTTCAGGGCTCATTAAACATGGTGTCATTGAAGTCCTTCAAAGTAGAGGCCAGTATAGTTTCCACATATATCCTGGCAGTTGCTTTACGGCTTTTTCAAAACAAACAAACAAAAATGAACTCTTGTGGGCCTTCATAGCTCACCCCCCACCAAACCATGACTGAGGAGGGTGGTGACTTATCTTGACCTTAGGAACTCTCTCATAAGCTTCCCGAGAACTTGCCACACATACCATATCGTTTTGGTGATTAAAGCTCTCTTCAATGGCAAAGGTTTTCTCATCTGTAAAGAGAATTCTCCGATGCCCATTGTTGGCATGCTGCTGCAGGAGGTGTCTTGATTTCAGTTTCCTCGGCTGCTTCAGCTGTGGTGTTAAGAAATGTCCAAAGCTTCGCCGATAAACTCTGAACCCAAAATATCTTCAGAGAGTACCCTGGATATTGATCGTGGAGAAATGTTGAACTCCCGTGCCATTATTTTCTGCTTCTGGATTTCACTAGATATGAAGCTACCACTGTTCTAACACTATGAGGACAACCATTCCTTGGACAATCCCATTGCTGGTCTCAGTAAACCGTTGGATTGTCCGGTGAACAAGCCTCTTGCTGATTTTCAGCTTTTTCAGGAGTTGAAAAATCTTCAGCTAGTGATTTTCCAACCTCATGCAAGGCAATCACTGCTACCGTGATTGGCTTTCAATCACTGCTACCGTGATTGGCTTTCGTGACCGCTCCACTCCATGCTTAAGCAGATCCACTCTTCCTCCTTCACTGTTGAACACACTGGTCTGGACTGATCTTCAACACAAGTGTTCCTTGCCACGTGGAAAACTGGTTCCACAGTACATGGCAAAAGTTTGAGACAGTATTTATGGCTAGACTGGGTTTATCTATGAATTACTTGCCTTCAGGAGTTCATAGCTTAAACTTTTCCCTTTTGTGTTTTCTTCAATGGCATTAAATTTCATGCAGCACTGAGACCATGTGGATAGACTGCGTGCCGTATACCAGGATGATCTAGGTTCGATCCCACGTCCTGCACATGGGATTTCTGATGAACAAAGTAGTGCCTGGAAAGATTTTCTTCGAGTTCCGTTTCCATCACCTGCTGCATAATCACCTTTGCTTTCATCCATTTCATCATAATTTTCATCTTAACCCACCTGGGTAGTTTGGTGGTAGCGTGTCTGCCTCACATTCAACAGGTTGCGAGTTCGAATCTCGCTTAGGGTGAGTTGCTTGGATAAAGATTTTTTCGGGGTTTTCCCTTATCCTGAGAAAACGAATGTTGAGTAACTTTAAGCTCCATGGACCATTTCACCAATTTCATTCATGGTTCGAGATGACCAACCAGGTTAAAGGATGTTAAGCTACAAAAAAAAAAAAAAAAAAAAAAAATATAGTCTTCCTTGGCTCTCCATATGAGGAATGTGAATAGTGAAAGAAGAAATTAAATTTTCACTCATTTCATTTGAAATTATCTTGTGTTTGCCTATTGGGTCTCTTTCTATTGAAATAATGAATCAGCATTGGCTAATGTATATAAATTGTATTTTTATACCATTGCGGAGAAAGTTTGCATTGGTATTTAAGCTCAGCATCTTCTAAAGGTATGCAACAAAGGTTTCAAAAATGATTGTAATAAAAACCACAGATCTTGTTAAAACTCAAATTTGTGAAAATTATTGTGACATTACTATTGATCTGCATTTTTCCATTAAGATGTACCTTTTGAAGCATAAAATTTCCAGTTTCTGCTTATATTGATGTTATGTATAGAGCATGGGATTTCAAGGCCAGGATAGAGGTGCCCACTTTTTAGAGATTTGGCTATCGCTACAGTCTATGTATCCTTGTACCCACAATGAAATGTGTAATTAAACTAGTTTTGCAAATGATTACCTCAAACACTAAGTAGATAGAAAAAAATAACTTGTAAGAATAGTTTGTAGAAGAGATGCAAATTTAAATAACAGTGGTTAGAGAAACTTGTAAATATAATATACCATACTTCATGTTTGCATACCCCGTTAGTGTTGACTGCTTATCTTTAGGAATACCTCTTTGTTAATCCTAAACAAAAAGTCGTAAATTAAGCATCTGAACCTGATCTCCTAATTGCTAACTAGCCAAAACCTTAACTGAGCTGCTTTTACAAACAATGGTTTTCAATATTGAAATTCTTCTGCTCTTCTGCATCAGAGCAAGATGCAATAATAGTATGGCACAGATTTGAATTGGCATAGAGAGAAGTCCAAAGGCATAACTATGTTTCATGAAGATAATGGTCAGACTTCATTTTAAATATCTGCTGCATACAAAATGGAAGTTAAATGTATCTCTTCATCTAGAGATGATGTTTACATTCAAATTATTTCCTTCCAGTCACAGTAAATTGCAATCCCCTATATGACTTGGCAGCTTAATTTGTTAAGAGCCAGCAGTTTTATTTAGGCACAGTATGCCGAAATATTGATGTCCTGTTTCAATCTTAAGCGGGAAGACTAACACAACAGTGTTTAATATTTGTTAATGATAAAATATGCAAATATATCAAATAATAAAGAAATAAAATAAGTATTCTGACTAAAGAAAGCAAAAGAAAATCGAAGATTATTGATTTCATAGCCGTGAGTGTTTACTGTTACTACTTTATTGTTATGTCCATATTATTTGCTTTAGCTTAAATCTAAGAAGATAATTATACACTCCATATTTATTTTAATGTGAATTTTAAGTTGTATTACAGAATGACACAGCAGAAAGCCCATCCTAGAAGAGGAAGACTGCTCAAGATATTGTTCACAAATCATCAATGAAGCAGTGAAATACATTTTTACAAGGAACGTTCAAATGAAAACCATGTTCCCAAAAGCATTTTCAAAATTTACCTTTTTGTTGAAACCCAGTAGTACATAAATAATTTTGTATATATTCAATCTTCTAATGCACTCTGGGATTGTAGCGTTAGAATTATGCCTCAAGAACTACAGCATTGGTTCATCTGGACTATAGAATATCAGGCAGAAGATGTCACCTCTCATCATGATTCTGCAAAGGTAACATCATGTTTCAACCACCGAGTGGAACTGTGGTGCTACTGGAGTTCAGCAAAGTTGCAGACAATTTCAAAGGGTGGTGCATTGAGTTAAAAGAATTCAGGGACTCTGCGCTGAGATATTTAAGAATACTTCCAGTCATCCCAAGCTGCTACATCATGAAGATTCTTCAGTTCATCTATGCAGAAAAACTCAGTGAAACAACACATCTTCAGCTGGTTAAATGGAGGCATGCAGCTTCATCTGCCACGTGAACTATCCTCAGCAGCTTCTAGATATACAGAGCTTCTACATGCATTTGTGATTTCCTAGCTGGTGCTGAAGAATATTTCAGGATCCAAGTGCTTTAAACAAGTTTTTTCCTGCAATTTCCAGCTACTGCAGTTTTACTTGCTGGCATTAGTATTGCTGCATAGAAGTCAACCCCGCTCTACCCAGATGATTGTCATCGTCCAGCAAGAGGTAAACTACTGCAGGACATTTTGTAGTGGATTCTGCGCTTTAAGGATCAGCCAAGAAATTTTCTAAACATCACTCACTTGGATGGAACAGAGCGACGCTACTCACTACTGCAGAGCTACTGTTTGTCTATCTTACCACAATGCTAAAGAAGAGTGAAGTTCCATAAAGCATCTTTACTTCGCTGTTATTTGCAAGAGAAGCAAGTTCCAACAAGAAGTTAGTTTGCTTCAGTGCGTAACTCCATCAGAAGTTGCCAACATTTCAAGATTTCTTCATGCTGATCATCCATATGCAGTAATGAAGTTAAAAAGCAGGAGAAGAGAGAGCAAATTTGCAGTCTGCAAGTCAATAATTACAATGCTGCATTCTCAAGAGTGTAAACATCCCTTTTTAATATATTTCTGTGGGTTTGCATTTGAACGATCCTGGTAAGAACTTCTAAGAAACTAACCCTTGCAAAGTTAAAGGAGGAAAGCTTCTCCGAGTAGAGTAGAGGCTTTTCACTACTTTGTCCTACCAGCGAGTTTTGGAAATATTTTTTGCAGGTGTTTGAGAAGTTTGTTTTATCATCGAAGTGGGATGTTGGCAGATGCAATAAGGGGTTTTGGCGCAAGATACACATTCGTTGTAACAAGTCTGGAGAGCTTCTGCTGTGGCTGCTGGTTCAATCTCCAGAAGATAAGTCAAGCGAGGAATTAAAGAAATTGAAAACACTCCTCACGGAATTCTTTCAGAAGGGAGAAGGCAAGAAGTGCAAGATCTCTTCAGTCTACACCCGAGTTACATTCACGTATGTTCATCTTTTGTAAAACAACTTGAGGTTATGTTATGTATTTTCTGCATAAATTGAATTTAATGAAAGTGATAGAAATTTTTACTACTGTTAAGTGCTAATGAAAATAAAGATTACCAGCATTTAACAGAATAGTTAACTAGCACAAAGCACGTATACAAGGATTTTTGAAAGAGCTTTTCATCCGGAGAAGTGAGTCTTATTTCTTACCTATATAATTAGTGTTTTAGATTTCTTAGTTTTGCTTCTGGTGGAAGCTAATGTAAGATTTTACTTACATGTGATAGCACATATATTATGAATTCAGCATCTTCTTTAAACAAGCAGAGGTTAATCACAAGTATAGGTTAATTTTGGACTATTTCATAGTTTTGATTCTGGTGGAAACTAACTTAAGATTTTACTTACATGCAATGGCTCATATATTATTAATTCAATTTATCCTACAATATTCTGTAAACAAGCAAAGGTTGATCACAGATTTTGGTTAATTTTGGACCATATTTTAATTGACTTAGGCCAGAAACATGTGTAATTTCTGCTATGTGAAAGAGAGATATTCATAGTGTTATACTAGCATGGGAAAAATGTGTGAATTTAGTGAAAAATACATACTCCGTATATGCAAATAATCCTCATATGTTTTTTCCAAAATTTAACTGTAAATAGTTGGTATGCAGATATTGCATAAGGGTTTGTACCACCAATTTCTGTACAAATTTCAGTGAGCAAACAGCATGAGTGGATTAAGAGTGATAAAAATAACTGGTGTACTGCCCTGTGATGCTTATTGGTTAAAAAATATGTATAGTATGTTTCTCCCAGTAAAAATACAGTAAAATCCTCATTTTGCATAAAATAGCATACATTTTTAAAGCATGAATTATTATTTAGCTTAATATTACATATTGCATTATATATACTTAAAACAATCTGAAATTGACTGTCATTTCTTCTTGCCCATTTGTATTAGTTCCACCTGGCTCTGTATAGGTGATAAGGCATCAAAACCCCCATCCTCTACCTAAGACACTGCACTGTCCCAAACGAAGTAAGCATTGGTTCCATGACTTCTTTGCTGGTAGGTGTTGTGCATTCCTGGTTCCAGTCTTCTTCACCTGATAGCTGGAAATAATGTTTTTTACTGCAAACTCCATTGATGTTTCATCAGTATCAAATTCATCCACTACAGCCTAGTTTCAGGGCTCTGACATCTTATCTTCTTCGAAAGATGGTCCTGTTCTTCCACAAATGTGGACCCTGCCTTCCGGTAACATATATGGTCACAGGACCAATACTTGACTATGCTTTGGCCACGCAGTGAATGGAGTCAACTACTGTTATGGCCATTTGCTTTCGCAATTGTTGTGCATAATGACAGCTTTCTGTGCAGCATCTGTAGCTGATTTTAAGGTTGTTGAGGATTCCCAGAACCTGTGGTTGAAGCTCATTTGTGCATTTTGGCACTTAAGTTTTTTTTCCATTCAAATCTTTGCATAGCATGAGTGGTCCTTTTATCACTTTGCGTATTTGAAAAAAACACCAGTATACATTTCTGTAACAAATATAGGCTTCCTTTTTCCACATTGGCATATAAGTTGAGCTCATCATGTGGGTCATTATTGGAAATGTTAAATTTTTTCTTCTTTTCGATGATGCATGAACTTTATCACACTCCACACTTATATGCCCTGAAACCAAAAATTTATAATCTATTGTCTGTAAGTTTGGAGAATTCTGCAAAGCAATCATGCACGCAACATGCATGACTACAAAATTATTTATTTTGTCCACTGTATATGTCAGAAAATGGTGTAATATATTTTGAAACTTATACACACAAGAGGCCACTTTATTAGCCCTCTTCCAGCTTAGTTTCATTACACAGAAAACAATGCACTTGACTATCGTCACAGTCTTGGACTGTTAAGTTAAAAGTCTACAGCCATCTCTTACAGAAGGCTAAGGAACTATTAAAACAAGAGTGTAGACAAACATTGTTGCATATCAAAACAAATAATTTTGTTTGAAGGATCATTATATTTCTGTTTATCTGCATCTTTTGTCTGTCAAATCTGCCTCCTCATGATGCTTTTTCAGTTATTCAATTTCAGCTTTGTTATCTGAAGTTTTTATAACATCTGAAGCTTGTCACATGTTTGGCAAGTGTCTTTCTGTGGTAGCTTTATGGATAAATTCAGCTTATGAAATTCACTATCATGGAAGTTTGAAAACAATGTTATTATAATCATTTATTTGACAAGTCTATTAATTACACTTAACACACTTAGCCTTTAGTGTAATTAATCGACTCATCAAATAAATTATGAAATTCATTTTTAAAAAACTTCCTATTACCATATGTTCATTTTTTGTTTGTAAGCCTCATACAGTGCAGCCAGAATCCATGGGGAGCAGATATTTTTTGTTTGAACCTCTTCGCGACTTTCGTAGCTTGGGACTGAAAGTAAGAAAGACTGAACTTTGTTTCCCCCCCCCCCCCCCCTCATAACTTACCTGATCAGGGGGTTAACCTGTTTTCTGCTAGTATCAGCTGCAGTGATCCCACTTTGACCCAACTGCTTCTTATATAGCACAACCTCCATAAACTTGTTCATTTCTCCTAATGTTTTGACCAAACATTGTTTGCATTCTGGAACATTTTCACCGATAACAATCAAATTGTATTTGACAGTGACTTGTTTCTTGTGAGGTACATTATCTGTATTTGAACCTATCCTGCTTGTCTACTTTCCATCGACTTGCAACATAAACTCTTTCATCTTATTCCCCAAGGCTCCAGAAAGCATGAAACACTGTATTCCTTTCTTCCTCTAGTACACGATGCACGCATTTCATTCTACACACTTTTAGTGGATTTAATCTTCCTTTCAGGTATACTTTATGTTTCTCAGTGATATAGTTCTTTCCAGTATTTCTTTTGATTCTACGTGCTGTTTTCATTGCTCTTGTGCTCTTTACAATTTGTCCTTTTGTTTGTTTTATTCTGGACCTGTCTCCCTCAACATTCCCTTATATTTATTTCTGGTAAAAATTCTAATGCAACCTGATGTGCCATTATAACACTCTGCATTGATCTAGTAGCACTTGTATTGTTTTTGTATATCTTTCTCACCCTGAATGTTTAGGCAATGCTTTTTTACCAGCCTTATTTTCACTAATATCCATTAAGCAATTTCTTTCTGTGTATTTCTGTGATCTTTTCTGGTGGGTGCTTAGCTTTGTTTATAGTATCTCTGATTCATAATAATTGCATCATGAATGCTGTCATCCGAATCAAAGAAATTTTCCATTGTAACGGTGACATCTGTGATTGGAGAATAAGTTAAATGTTAAAGTCCAAAAAGTTTTTAGCCCTCACCAATGAAGGCAATAATGCATTATTGCACTTGCCTATAACAAACAACTATACTTTCTGTAATATAAAATGCTTACCTTTAACTTCAGAGGTAGATGTAGATGCTTCCTGCTAAGCACCATATTTATCATATAGTCTTCCTCTAGAAAACATGTTATCAATTATTATTATAACAAGAGCTCCAAATATTATCGATAAATTTGCAAGCAGCTTCACATAATCATGTGTCATGAACGAAACAGCCATGATTAGGGCTAGGATTTTTAGGCACTAAAACTTAAGAAGTATTTATTTTTTATGCACTAAAAATGTTAAAAAATATATGCCAAAACAAATAAAATGTTTTTTTAAAGATCTGAATGGCTGATCTAAATGAAATGTATGTGGTACTCACCAGATATCATTCCTGGAAGGGATCACCAAATACTGTAGAGTTACAGTATATGACCACATGCTTCCACAAATTTTTCATCTCGAAAGATTGACAATTGTCACGAAAAAGTGCCTTAAATTTTGAAAATGATCGCTCTACATTTACAAGTAAGTCTTGCGCAATTGTAACATGGAATGTCACTCACATCAACAATTTCTTCATGTTGCCCATCTAACACATTTGAAATTTTACACATTATATTAAATCCACTGTTTTCAAACACTTCCTTGCATTTTCTTTTTAAATTTTGTGTGCTGCAGGTCCAGAAAGAATATTGTTTTTTTTTCCACATCTTAACTATTTGAACTATTTCTCTGAAAGGTATTCCTTCTGATTCAAGTTTCTTTAGGAATCATGGAGGAAACACAGATTTGCGGAAATGTATGCTAAAGTCATTTCTTAACTCAGTGTCAGCTAAAAGTTCTTGAAGAATTTTAATTGAACTGACAGCTTTACAATAAAGTTCAGTTATGACAGCAGCAAAACCATCCAGGTTTTCTGCATGGTATTGAACTGTGGCCAACCATGTTCCCCAGTGAATCACCATTGTAAAATGTAAAATACCTGCCTTATGTTTGTTACCACTTAAATGTTGTATCACTTGCAAACATTGGTCTCCGTTATAACTTTACCACATGGCGCAGGAGGCAGTGGAGTGTTCGGGTTTTTGTTCTGAAAAATTTCCCCATTAGAAATCAATTTGTCAATGTCAGGATAATGTTCCTAATTTCCTCATATATATGCAATCCATACACAACTCATGTAACATGAATCATTTTAGGATAACTAACTGCAAGTTCTGCTGCTGCCTTTTTCATATGTGGTGCAACATCAGTTAAATATAACAAAACATTGTCATATACATCGTTTGACCACAATATCTGCATTGCTTCATTAAAGAATCTTGTAACAGTCACATGGTTTGCAGCAGACAAATTTCAGAATCATTCTTCAATACACCTATAACAACACTTGAATGCTGTATCACTTGCAAACGTTGGTCTGTGTTATAACTTTACCACATGGCTGACAATACATGATTTTACCATCAGAATATTCTTAAATTCTGCAGCATATTGTTGGCACACGATATCGTGCACTACTTTTCACTCTGGGTAGGTTTAATCCACTGTGAAGTCAAAACTGTTGATATATAACTTCCCATCACAACTAGAAGGTTGCCTAACTTTGCAAATTCACAAATAATAAATGAGTGACTTATTGTCTATACAATTTGACAAGTATCAGTGTATATACTAGTCGGGCTGTGAAGCGATAACAGGTGTTTATTTGAATTAATTAAAGTGGTATGTATTAACACATTCTTCACTTACTTTTATTGTGCAGGTAGTGGTTCAGCAGCTGAGGATGCGGGCAACGGTCCGCGAAACAATTATCCTGCACAATAAAAGTAAGTGAAGTGTGTGTTAATACATACCACTCTAATTCAGTTTGATCATGCCTTCACTGTAAGCAGCTTCAAAATTATACAATTATAGGTGTTTGTTTATTTCAAGCATATGGCAGTGGAGAAATTCCTGTTCTTATCTTGCAAGCTCATGTAACTAAGGAACGCAGGATGTTTACATTTTCTTCAAACTGAAGGGATACTATAGCTGACATATCAGTTCTTCCAATAATTAACAACAAATTGCGTCATCTGGCATGTGTAATTAAGCATTACAGAAGAGGATAGTGACTTGTTAAAAATAATTCTGTTGCTGCTGTTGATTTTATGAAATTATGTGAAAATTATTTTAAAAAGATTTCCTTTATGCAATTTGTGTGTAATTTATGTGAATATCTGAAAGTATTTATTTACATAAAAAAATCGGAAAATATACATTTTTATGTGCAATAATACTTAGGATATTTGGTCCATTGTACATATCCAGAACATTAAACTCAGTTTCAAGTTCATGTTAGGATGCAAACAAAATATGTATTTACCTAAAAATCCGAGCCCTAGTCATGATAAATAACTCGCACCCCTTGATTCACGCATAACAAACTCAACACTGAAGCAGAAACTTATTAAAACGCATAGTTCTAACAGTGCAATCCATATAAGAGAAAAAGAATTGGCGGCAACAAGTAACAATACTCTATACTTATCACATATAAATCCATGAGTTAGCCCCTTTTCCCACACAAACTGATTTCCATTTACTTTGTTCAAAACAAGATATGTCATGTTAACTCCCTTTTCACACATACACTTAACACACTACAACCTACTTCCATGTTCACAACCTCATAGAGACACACATAATAAGAATTGACCTAACCCCTTTAGATTAACATGTAGATTTTTTTTGTACTATTACTCACAGAAAAATCCCATTTTATCAATTTTGACTTAACCCCTTTTTCATGTACACCTGCCAATTTTGCCGTTTAAAAGGCAGAAAAAATAAAGCTCTGCTTTTGTTTGACAAAACTCATCAATATTAAAAATATCCTCTTGTTCTTAATGCTGACTAATGACATTTGAAGTTGTAGGTGTAACTGATTGTTGTTGTCTGGTTAGTGTGGTATGGAGGTCCATTGTGTTAACATGCAACAGAATTATGTCATACACCATAGCTTTACCCATGAACTTTTTTTGGGATTTCTAACTACAGTCCCCATCCTAATCACAAAATGGTTACAGAAACTGAATTATTCAATAATACTTTGAAGTGAATTTAAGTTATATATATCAAAATTTAGTATATTTGCAGTATACTTTCTAGTTCTATTATTTTATCACCCTTTTCTTCATAATTGTTTATTCTAATACCTTTACTTGATATCTTATTGTACAAAATTGCCAATACATCTTATTTAGTCCACAGCATCAGTTTCTAACAGCATAATAAAATAATTAAATGTAAACTGCATGTTAAACATAATTGTGACTTCTATCAAACATTTACATTCAATATTGTGTTATAATGCAGTAACTTATTAAATGTAAACACATTAAGATACACATAAATGTAAATTGTTTTTAGCAAATATTTACATTCAATGATATAGTCAAGTGTGCATGCACAAATTGACTTTTTATTATGCTGATATTTTTTATGCTTTTAATTGTCCTCATATAACTTACCTCTCATAGTTATTTTTACTTGCATTCATTTGTCATATTTCTAAGCTCTGTGAATGACAAATCCTGCTTTGCATTTCATTTACAATTTACAATTATGATGTAATTCTTGAACTGATCGGTCCATCTGTTGGAGGCAGTAAATTGGAAATTCAGAACCTCAGAAACTGATGGGCTTTTGTTCAATATATGGAAAACCTGCTTCTTAGAGGCCACTCTACTACATCTCATTACACAGGGTGTTCCAAAATGAATATAGGGTTTTAATGTTTTGTGTTACTTACAAATTTTAACATACAGTCATGAATGATATATCAAATGAAAGAGCAACTCAGTTTTTTTTACAAATGTTAAATGTGTGCACCATTCATCACAAAATATACATAGAGTCTATAAGCAAGTTCTTCCCAAACTTTGATTAATGTGTCTTGTTACAACAACAACTCTTACAATCCTCTGTCTTAAGTCTTGGAGGTCAGCTGGTAGCAGAGGAATGTACAAATCTCCAAAGGTAGATATTGCATGGTGTAAGGTCTAGGGAACGTGGAGGCCATGCAAAACAAGCTCTGCCTTTCGGTCCCTTTTGGTCAATCTAGCTATCGGGTATAGTGTTGTTCAACCAATTGTGTACTTCCACATACCAGTGGGGCAGTGCACCATATTGCTGCCAAATAAAGCTATCTGGTTCATCTTCCATTTGTGGAAAGAGCCATTGCTGAAGCACATCCAGGTAAGAAGCACAGTTACAGTTGCCTCACCGTAAAAGAATGACTTTATGCCAGGATTTGCACAAAAAACATTCAATTGTAACTGTACAAACTCCTTGGGTTTTGTGACCTCCAGATCCGAACATTATGAGCATTCACAAAGCATTAGGTGGAATGTGTTTATCACTGAAGACGATAAGATATAAAACTTCATTGTCATGCAGCAACATTGAAGTTGCAAAGTTAGTATGTAAAGCATAGTCTGTAGTCTTTAGAGCTTGTGTTGTTGCACTGTAATAGCAGATTTAGCTGTAAGACACTCCAAAACATAGAATATCTTTTGCTCCATGGTCGCCATTTTGATACTAGCGCTTTGTAACAGCATTACTGTAACAGCAGACAGTCGAAACAAATGAAACCAACAGATGTATGCGCTATCAAAACTATTTGAGTTGCTCTTTCATTAGATATATCATGCATAACTGTACATTACAAACTGTATTTACTACAAAACATTAAAAGCCCTATAAAGTTGAATCTTCTAAATACTTGTCCTGACTTTCAAATCTACAAGTGTAGACTTTCTCTGAGTTTTCATGCAAAAGAATGCATTTCCTATTGCTTTTCTTCATCTCCATTTACTGCCAAGAATCACACAATACAAAACACCAGTATTGCTACAAATGATGTATTACACAAAACAAATGTACTAGAATCACCTTTATTATTACTTTAAACTACAATTTCACCATTGCATTTGCATCTTACAATTCTCAGGTTTGAGTAACAGTGCTGGCGATTCTTGCCCTTACTGTGTTAACACATATTTAAACGTTTTATTTAATGACAGTGACAAATATAATGTATAAAGATAACTATAAGAATAACCATATACATTGTGCATACATATGTATAACAATAAAATCAGTAAATCACACTTGCACACTTGGACTAATGCAAAGAGTAACTGGGCCGTCTTAAGAAAGTTGATAATAAAAGTGGAAAATGTTTTAATGCAGCATTTGTGAAAGTAGTTTTCATCATTCTTCTTCATCGAAAATCAGTGTTCCAATTGAGAAAATAGCTAAATGGTGGGAAGTAATATGTTTAAAATTGTTAATGGATGGAGCAATGTTTTGTCAGTATAGGATAAAAAGGGGATCAGCTGAAAAATAAAGTAACTCCTTTTTAACATCTTTTAGGGGAATTTCATATTTGTTCCTTAAATAGGGGCTATCCTTAGAAAGGGTATTAATAGGAAATTTGTGGTAGCTATATTATAAGAAATAATATGAGATAATCAGTACTAATTGAGAAGGATTAGATGGACACACAGACACATCTCTCAGGTAATTAAATAATTTATTTCAGAAACCTGCTATGTGCACATTTTCAACTTTTGATACAAAAAATAAAAACATGAAAATAAAAGACCATTTAGGTTGGAAAAAGCTCCATAAGATAATCTAATCTTTGAGATCTTTTGTGTTTAAAGTGTGAGACACCTATTACAAAAAATTGATAATGATAAAAAAAATACCCATTAATGCCCAAATTTCTGAAATAATTCAGTTATTTTAAGTATTCCAAGATGGTGGTTTGCTTCTTCTTTCCGGATGCCTCAAAGAAAGCGGCTTTCACTCAATCTGATTATGGCTGTCAATTAGGTTGTCATCCACATTGAAGGATGAGAAATACTCTGACCCCATCCAACTCTTCCACTGCAGCAAAAGTTGTCTATGCTGACTTTTCCCCTTCTTGCTCTTTTATGACAGTGCTTTCTCACTGGTTACACAGCTCTACAATATTCATTTTTAGTGCTGAGGTCAGGATATCAAGTTTCAGATTCTTCAAATGCTCGCCATCATCTTCCAATCTTCCTCAATATCGATGTCATCTTCAAAGCAGTCTTCCAGCAGCTGGACCCTGAATGATGAAAACAGTTTCTAATAGTTTCTGGTGCGACCAGTTGCCATGCAGCTACAAACATGTGCATGGCCTATAATATATGAGTTTCACTCCTATCTTTTTACTTTCTCTATTCGCACTATGTACATAGTGTATAGAGAAGGTATTGCACTCCACCAAAAAATTTGATACCGAGATTTCACCGGAAATATATGTTTTAGGGTCCCCAATATCCAAAAAAAGCATTTTCACAAAAAGGTCCATATGTGTGTGTGTGTCTGTGAACACGATAACTCAAAAACGAAGAGTCGGTAAAATACCAAACTTGGTATTTAAGTTTAGTATCTTCCAGGGATGCAACACGAAGATTTTGAGAAAAGTCCCCCCACCACCAGCTACCCTTTACATGGTACTTTTTTCGAAAATTTTGATTTTCTCAAAAATGGCTCTAACGATTTTGATTAAAATTTCGTATGTTAAAGATATTTACCTGACAAATATAAGGTATATCTTGAATTTTCTGGGAATAGCCTCTGGAAGAGTAGTTTATTCTGGATGAATTTTACTGAATTTTGAATAACTGCTAAACCGTAAGAGATGGACAAAAAATGTAGAGCACATTAAAACACACAATTTATGTTATACATTTTTTTCGTGAGTTCGTCGTTTTTGAGACATTCCTTATTTTTGGTTTCTGCTATGAAAAACTTATACTTTTCTCATACAGGAACTTGTCAACTCCTATCCATATAAACAAAGGAACTTCATTGACATAGCAACCAGCTTTTGACTATCATTTTAACCTATGGTTGTCCCTTATTTCGCTTCTACTTACAAGGAAGCAAGTAATAAGATTACTTCTGCTCATTTTTTTTTCTGATTAGCATAAAGTAAATAGAAGTATAAGCTTTTTAAGAATACTTTGTTGCAGGGATATAGAGAAAGTCATGTGAATGGTACACATCAGATTTTTTAAGGAAAGAGATAGCTTTCTGCACAACTGCATTATGGAACTTCACCCTTGTTGAATGAATTATACCAGCTTGTAGAATCTGCAGACAATTGGTACAGTTAGGTGGAAAGAAAACTACTTTTATGTTAAGCAGAAAAGATACTCAGGAGGAAGAGCACTAAGTATCTTTCTTCCCATTGATCCCATTCTGACATGAAAAAACTGTTAAAACTGTGGCAGTCAAATCTGCTTCTCGTTATATCTGATTATTTTTATTAGCAATTATGTTTTTAATACATTATTCATATTTGCTCTGGCTATTAATATATTTTTTGAGAAATTAGCTTTGTTACAAGGGACATTTCTGGCGAAGAAGGAAATATAAATTTTAATATTAGGTGATATAAACATAAATATTATAAAAAATTCACAAACAAAAGTCAGATTTGAATGCTTATTAAATTAATTTAATTTAATGTCAATAAATGAACCTACTCATATTACTACAAATACAGTTACAATTGATAACATTGTCACTAATATTATTTATATACCATATAAAACCAAAGTTATTTACTCATGTCTATCAGACCATACTGCCCAAAAAATTAGTTTACATGAACATCCAAATATCAGTAAAAACAGAATAAGCAGCTATAATTCCTTTAGTGAAACCAACCTAGTACTGTTAAAAAAAAAAAAAAAAAAAAAAAACTGGGGTGATCCAAACATAAAACTTAATAAATTCTATGAAACATTTAAATACAATATAGATATTTATTGTCCAAATATTACAGTCAGGAAAAGAAAAAAGAAAACAAATGTTCATTGGATTACACCAGAGATTAAACAAATGCGTATTCAACTAAAATTAGCAACTTTCCAAGCTAACAATAGCAGTTCAAAAGATACAAAAACTGAATTAAAAAAATTAAAACATCTATAATCAAACAGTTATAGATGCCAAACAGAAAATCACTAACAGTAAAATTCTAAATTCCTCCAGTATAAGCAAATCCAGCTGACAAACAATTTTTATAAACCCTCTAGTATCTCTAAATTAAGAAAGAGTGTATTCAAGATGAAAGAAAGTAGTACTCATGACCCTAATAAGGCTGTTGAAACATTTAACAATTAGTTTGCTTCTATAGGGAAAAATATGTTTAATCAAAACAATATAAATGAACAAACTTAAGTCCAAAGGAACCTAATGTCATAACGAGATCAAAAAATTCATCAAGTATTTACATTTACCCAACAGATGCAAATGAGATTCTAAATGTTATAAAACTATTAAAAACAAAACATAGTATTGGAAAAAATGATATCCTAATGTCATTACTTAAAGCTAAAAATGGCAAATTTTTCAATTTTTTTTTTATTTCACTAATTAATTGCTAATACATTCAGCTTTATATTCCCAAAGTTTCATAACCTAATTCAGTTTCTTTGTGATTCAAATAAATTAAAAAGTTAGGACTGGTCATGCCACACCCACTGTTTTTGCTTGCCTGATTATCAACTTTGATCCCTTGTTTCTCTACATTTCTAACAAACATAGTTATAAATATTTAGAAGCTATGTTTCTTTAGTTTCTGACCAGGAAGAAGAAGCTGACTACAGTTATGATGGATTTTAGGCAGTATTTAAGTATGTAGATCACTCCCTAAATAAAACAATCAAACAAAATTTTCTTTTCTCGTTTTCTCAGTTTTATAATTTTTCACACTTATATACCTTTTTCTCGGAAACTATTTGAAATATTGCAATGAAATTTTGTACACACATTTCAGTCCACAATGAGTATTTTGGCATAGCTAGTTATCTTTTGATTTAGATTCTATAGGTACTGTGCTTTGAAATAAAAAAAACTTGCATACCTTGAAAAATATTTTAAAAATCATTGAAGGGAGATAGAGAAAAAACTTCTCCGCCAAAATATAGCATAATTCTAATACTTTATGTACACTTGTTTTCAAGCAACTTCACCAATAAGAAAAAGGTACATAACTTTTTTGATGTTTTGAAAATTCCAATGTTGTGTAATTTCTTTATTTGTTGACAAAATTACTTGTAAAATAGCACAGTCATAGAAGATATCAAGACAATTAAGTGTGCAAAATCTCTGTTATGGACAAAAACTATAGCCATGGTAAAAGTTTTGTTGTGTCAGGGTATTTCTGCCTATGTCCCCCCTTAACATATGTAGTCAAGAAATCGTAAATCCTCTTGTAGACATAATTAATTATTCTTTAGATCTAGGAATTTTCCCAGAAAAATTAAAAATAGCAAAAGTAATACCAATCTTCAAAAAAAGGTGACAAAATGGAATTGAACTACTACCATCCAATATCAATCTTACCTGCACTTTCAAAAATTGTTGAACGAGTAATTTATAAAAGACTAATGAGTTTTCATTACAAGTTCAACTTAATACCTAAACATCAAAATAGATTTGTCAAAAATAGGTCAACAATCAGTGCAGTCTTAGCAAGTATAGAAGACATTATAGAAAATATTGATGCTGGTAAATATGCAACAGCTATTTTATTAGATCTCACTAAGGCCTTTGACTGTGTAGATAAAAAAATATTAATGAATAAATTATCTGTCTTGGGCATTAGGGACTTGGATTCAAATTAATTGAATCTTATATGACAAATAGATTACAATCTATAGTCCTAAATACAATAAATGGTAATGCTATATCAACAAAATTGACACATGGTGTTCCACAGGGTACCATCCAAGGACCTTCTTCTGTTTATCTTGTACATGTACAACATAACCAATTTTATTTCTGCTGATACTAAAATAGTACAATTTGCAGATGATACTATGTCAACCAAAAGTGACATGAGCATAATGCTAGAAAAAAAACAAACGAAGTAGCTACCATACTGGTGAACTACTTTAATACGATAAACCCCCAAAAATGTGAAATTATAACTTTTGGAAATAAAGCATTTAATGCACCACTACAATTATTTATAGATAACAAATTAGTAAACAGGTTGACGAAGCTAATTTTCTCGGTATCACCTTGATAAAACATTATCCTTTACTCCCACATAGATAAATTAGCATTAAAAATTAGTAAAAATCTATTCTTACTTAAGCATCTAAAGAATTATGTTTCAACGGCAACTACTGGAATTGTTTATTTCTCACTAATTCATGCTCTTATTTCATATGGCATTGAAATACGGGGCAATACATTTAATTTGAACTTGAACAGAATCTTTATTTTACGAAAAAGAGCAATCCAATATATGAAAAATTTAAAAAGACTTGACTCAGCAAAAAATAATGACTACCAACTCTTTACATTTATAAAACCATCCTATATATAGTAAAATACAAATTCCCAAAGCCAACAAACTCAGATACTCATGATCACAATACAGGAAATAAAAGTAGCCTTGCTATCGCTACACACTGACTTAGCTTATTTGAAAAGCTGCCAAGTTGTGCTGGTGCAAAACTGTATAATAGGCTCCCAGTGAAAGCTATAAGAAATTCAAAATTGCCTTACAAACTTATATAATAAATAAAGTGTTTTATTCAGTAGAGGAATTTTTAAATAAGTAACATAATCATATACTCAAGTTCATTAAATAAATGCTATGTAAACTATTTATAAGTGTGTATATATAACTTGATGTTTCGCCTGTTTCAAGCAATGTAAACATAAGGTGAAATAAAGTATTAAAATTATTATTATTATTATTATTATTATTATTATTAAATGTGTGAAATTACTATTTGATTGAAATAAAACTCTTCTAAACTCTAAAAGATTTCATTTCAACGTATAAGTTGAAGCAAGGTTCAACATTAGAAATTTCTGTTGTGAAACAGGCCCCTAGTCAATCAAAGATTTACATTCTACATGGTAAGCAATCAAGATACTATGTGCAGCAGTATTCTGAACACTGCTGAGGGTAGACACAAAGTACTATCCAAGAGATAGTAGAAGATAATTGTGAAAGATAGCAAATGTATCACTATACTAGAATTTTTATTTCCACATTGCTTCAGTGGAAGCAGAGTAGTCATATTAGGAAATGTCTGCTTAAGAGGGACAGCTTTGTGTGAAAAGTATCTCTTTCACATTGAATGTGAAGAAAGAAAAAAAATGTTTGTAAAGCAATGCTTGTAGAATTTAGGCTACCCACTTACTACCCCATCTCCCCTGATGCCACATCACTGGTCAATAATAAGCTTTACCAATGTTATCACACTGTTTTTGCCGTGTAAACCAACACACTTGAAATTTAGTTGTATAATTTTGTTTCTATTATGGCAAAAAGTAAAAGCTACACTGTTTACAGAACAATTGCTTTGTGCCAAACAGAGGGTATTAGGTTGCTAGCTGCTTTCATCAGTTTTTGATAAATGGTGGTGTACAACTAGCCTTCCAGATCTCATCCCCTTATACCATACCACTTTGCTCGATGCCAAGCAGATAGCATTAGGTCACCAATAGCCATCGACCCAAAACTATCATTCTAGCAACCAGGATGTAGGAAACAGCATCTGAGGAGCTGTTACTGTCAAGTTTATTTTCAGTTAACAATAAGGTTGCCTTATAAATTGCAGCACTTAAGCATGCTTTGAATGTATGGTTACTTGCTGTGTAAAAAGTTTCATCATAGATTAGTCATGTCTTCAGTTTTTCTGCTTTCAGACACGTATTATTTATTAGTGCTTGGTAAGGAGACCAAACAAGCAATTGTAAAGGAACCCTCTCTTATTTTTGAGAGTTGGTATTGAAAATTAGGAAGCTCATCTGGCCTGTTATGGTAACAGTGGCATATTGTCAGCATTACCAACACCACAGGCTGTGAATTATGATGTTGATATTCCATTTTCTTAAAACTAAATAATACAGCAGTGCGTAGCAAAAGGATGTCTAATAGATTTTGTATGTGATTATTTCTCTTGTCTACTAATTTATATTCGAGATGAAAAACTAAATGTGAAGTGTAAATTTTGTACTTCAGTCTAAATCTTTCTTGGCACTTCAGAAGTATATGCAAGAGAAGTTAAAATGCTTGATAGCTTAATTGTTTTCTCTATAAGTAAAGAAGTAGGGAAAAAATTCCACCAAAAAATTTGATGATAAGAATTTCACGAAAATGTGTTTTGAGGCCCCTGAAATACAAATTTTTCAGAAAAATGTCTGGATTGTGTAACTCAAAATCAGAAATGCTATCAAATGCAAAGCTAGTATTTAAGTTCAGAACCTTTTAACGGTATGCCATGAATTTAAATAAAATTCTTGTCCCAAATGCCATTTGTGTGAAAAAATTTTCATTTCTCATTTTTTAAAAAATGGCTCTTAATGATTTTGATTAGAGCAACCACACATGTAAGCTATTTTCATCTTGAATTTTATGGGAATAACCTCTGAAGTTCTCTTTATTTGAATGACTTTACCATAATTGGGAAATCTTAGACAAAATCTTACTTAACAAAAGTGTGCATCTCTTCGAAGCACAATTTATATCAAAAAATTTTTATGGCATTAACCATTATAAAATATAAAACACATAATGTAATTACTAAAAGAGGTATATTGGATGCTATAACATTTCAATGTTAGATTGTATTTTCCATCTTATGAATTTTTGTCTGCTAGAAACATGAATTTAAAAATGCAAATGCTATATGAATGATGGCTTTTTATATACATCTCTGGACTTGGGACTTACATTCAGGAATTCTGCACGTCTTTGGACTCAGTGGCCAACTTTGGAGAATCTACTAGATTTGGATTTCCAGCTCTGACTGATGAAGATACCATCGTAGCACTGCTGCAGTTGGAGTGAACGACGCTGGGACATGTAGATTTCTGCAGCTGGATTCAACTTTACAATAACTTTTAATAAAACTTTCCGTGACTTACGTGAATAGAAATGTTTGATAGGAAGGAATAGTATTCATGAGATTTTAACTATTGGTTACCAAAATATGAACATTATTCCTTACAGTTTTATTAATGCGAAGTGTAAAACATCATCCTCTAAGTGTGATATAAAGAAGTGTATGAATAAATACAGAATAAATAGAAAATATCTTAAGTACTTAAATATCCTCCATATCAGGAAATAAAATATAGGAATATGCATATGTGCACGTAATGGCTGGGTGATAAGCAGAAGACTCTAATTTCCATTCTCAGCAAAATAACAAATATTTTTGGTTTGTTAGGTGTGAAACTTCGAAGCACAAGGTGTTCCGTTATTAGGCTTGAAAGAATTGAACAGTTGGTAACATGATAAACATTTAACCCTATTATGGGTTGCAACCAAAATAAGTTTTGAAACTTAATGATAGATATGAATTAAATAACTTTTGGCTACAGGATTGGAGGCCCTAGGTAGGGTTTGTGTCAGAGCTAAGTAGCTCTGCCACAGTGCAGTACAGTATTGTAAAGTAAGGAATAGGGGATATGAAATGTAATGAAATTGCTGAAAAATAAATATTCAGAATTACACATTGTCTCCTGCAGCTGGTTTGTAACAAACCGATTTATGAGTAAATATACCTTAAGAGGGGTCACTAATTCTAGTTAAGATGTGGGGAAATTTTAAGTGATAAAACTTAATGGTGGAAGTGTTGTAGAAAGTGCATACTGAATGGTAAATAATGGTGAAAACACATGACTTAAGTGTTCCAGCTATAATAAAATGCTGCTTATTTTGTTCTTGCTATTTTTAACTAACTTTTAGCTGATTAGAGAATAGTCTTATTTTTTATGATCACAAAGTGGATTAAGAGAAGCAAACTCACTGAAGCTCTTGCACTGAGTGGAAGTACAGATTTATTGTTGAATTATTGCTTTGTAGAACATCTCTGAAAGATCGCTTTAACTGTCAAAATTGTCAATGTTTTGGCCAATAGCTCTCTTAACATTCTTCGCACGAATCGTGAACCAAATGTCAGCAAAGACATATTAATTCTTTCAAGCCTAAGTTTTCCAGATATCGCTTATTATACAGGATTTCCCATGTTGGAGAAGAAAAAATTGTGTCCAATATTACAATCATATTGGGTGTAAAAATCCCTTTTTTCATAATATGCTTAAAGATTGCAGTTTGAAACAAATAACTCTATAGGAAAAATAGCAATAAAAACAATTATTCAAGAGAAATTGCAATTTACTATTCATTTAGCATTTATTTGGTGGTGATTCCAGCAGAATAAGCAAACTGCCTATGGTAAAACCATAATAGAACCTTCAGTACTGAAAAGTGTAAGCAGTTCTCTTTTTTGAATTGATTGAAATTTGAATTATCTGAAAGAAACTTAAGCATTTTTCGTTTTTATCACATTAGTTGGTTATCCCAATATGAGCATGGTAATGACATTTATTGAGTGTTCCTGGGACTAGTTTTCTGATAACAAAATAAAGTGAAAACATTTTTTCAATGTATATATTTCCTTGTCACCTTCCACCTTTTCTTAAATTTTAATAGCAAGCAGAAAAAGAAAGTTTGATGTAAATGAAGGTTTTTTTGCATTTTGATATTCACATTACTGCCTCTGGCCCTCAAAATTGAAGGGAGGGGATGAGTGTCTCTTATTGTCATTTTAAAAATCTGCTAAGTCTTACCCTTAGCATTGCTTCAGCATTAGTGCATATTACCCTGCATATGCAGGAAAGTTCTTGCATTCTGTAGAAGGAAAATTACTTACTATCCTCAAAATACCAATGCAAGCTCGTGTGGAATGTTCCATTACATGTACAAAGATTTGAAAATGGAGCCTTGTAACAAACATAATGGGCAATGAAAGCTGGATTTAAAAAAAAAAAAAAAAAAATGGACATACCGATTATCACTCTTGAAGAGGAAAGTCAATCATGCTGATTGGTATGTGATCTCTGCCTGTCAAAAGTTTTTAGATTACATGAGAGGAAACAAGAGATAGGTCTTATTTGCTATCACAAGGTAGCAACGCGAACATTTGAATTTCTGAAGGAGACAATAGATTGGTTACTTGTTGTACAGAGTTCTGATCTAACCTCATGTGACTTCCATTTATTGCTGAAAGTGAAGAAACTTTTTGTAGATGCAATTTAAGAATGTAAGGAGGCTATTGAAAGTTTTGCAACAATTTTCAAACACTGGTGGTGTGATTTTTTCCAGGCTTAGCTCCAATGGATGCAGAGGTCTATAGAGCATAAACAAAAACTTTCAGGATATATGTTGGATAATTTAAAGTATACATTTCCAGCTTTCCTCTAGCCAGTGTGACACATGTGCATAGGGACTGAGAGGGTTTTAAAAAAAGTTATGTTGTTTATTAAACTGGCTTAATGTACAGTCTAATACATTTTGCAGATGTCTGAGCTCTTAATTTAAGACTATTGAATAACTTTAAAGCTGTAATGGAAACCATTTAAGCATAAACAGAAATTGCACTTAGTTGTTGAATGCATTAGATGTGATAGTGTGTTATTTTGTTTTTGCCTTGTACATCACCATGTTCTAATGTTCTATTTGAATTCCAGTTCTTCATCTAAATCAAATCCCAGAGGTGGCTCAATGATCAATCTAACAATGGGTAAAGAGCATTTTGAAGACCTTATCTTAGGATTCAAAATAAAAATTAATCCAAAAATATCCACTCTTTGGAATATGGAGCAGTCTAGCATGATGTGTGATGCTGTGAAGGATTTGATGGCCTTAGATGATCATACTTCAGTTGTAATCATTGGCCTTAATGATTCTGGATTGCTTGCACTTAATTTGGCAAATGTAAGTAGCTGAATGTTAAAATCATATCTGGTTGTGATTTACCTTATGAAGGCACAATATTTTTAAAAGGAGAATTGGTAAAAATATATATCTCCAAAGACTAGTTATTATGAGTTGATTCAGCAAATATAGGTCATAATATTCTTGAATTTGCCAAAGAAGGAAACCTCAACTTCATATAGTTTTGAGAGAACGTAGGCTTTCACGGCCGGATTCAGTGTAACTAAGAAATGTTTCCAAAGATGTCCACCGTAGTTGTGGACGAAATGTCTGGTACTCCTAACACCAGCAGACCACGGCAAAACAGTCCGGAAACATTTCTTATTCATATAGTTTATCTTTTTAAACTGTTTATTTATTTTCTCAGTTCAAAGATATATCCCATACATGTAATAAAAATGCACTTTTCTTTTCATTTTAACTTTTTCTACTACTTACCTGTAGAATGTAGAGGAAAAGAAATTTTATCGAAAAAGTAGACATCAGGATTTTTCCCAGAAATGCATTGAGATTCCATGGAGCATACTTATTTTCTCTGCCATTTACCTATAGTAGGTAGCAAGGCAGTGGCATATCTGGAATTTGCCTCTGGGTGGGGTGTCAAGAATATTTTTTATAATTGAAATTTCTGGGAGTTTGGAATAACTCCTCATCATGCCAACATTTAAAAAACTGTAATATCAATAGTCCTCTGTGCTTTAGGTATACTAACCTCTAGTTCCCAAGATTGCAGATTCAAATCTGGTGGAGGCAATAGAATTTTTTTAAGGCATAAAAATTCTTAGCATTGAAGTAAAGACGTTGGTCCTATGTCATAAATTTATGGCACATAAAACCTCAAAACTGATAAAGCGGCCTCTGAGGAAAATGAACTAGTCTTTCATGCCTAAATGGGATGCTGAGAACTGTAGCATTTAAGAGCTCTATAAATAAAAGTTTTTCTTTTTTACATAATCAATACACGCTTATTTTTATTTTTGGACTTTTTATTTAATTTTAGACCATAGTGCAGATTACCAAGAACAAATTAAAGGAATGAAAAAGTTTCAGTAATAGACTCATTTGTGTTCTAGTCCAGTATATTCCTGTATTGTACTACTTAATATTTTTGTTTTAAAATGTGATTAATTATTCAATCTTCATATTTTTTGTTTAGCTTGTATTTTTAGTTTCTCTATGATGTACAATGTATATAATAGGTAGGAAAGGTTTTGCATTCCATCCAAAATTCAATGGTGCTATATTTTATCAAAAATACATGTTTTGAGGACAATGAATCCCAGAAAAAGCGTTTTTAGAATAACATATGTGTGTGAACAGCATAACTATAAACAAAAGTAGGTTAAGTACCAAACTTGATATTTAAGTTTAGCATCTTTCAAACATGTAACACAAAGTTTTTTAGGAAAATTCCCCATCCATCCCAAACTACCTTTTATATGGAATATTTTTGAAACTTATTTTCTGCTCTAATAGTTTGGATTAAATGCCACCATACATTAAATAAATTTAGAGCAATAAAATGTATATCTTGAGGTTTCTGGGAATAGCCTCTGAAGCCTTCTTCATTCTGGAGAGTACTTTAGCAATAAACCATAAGATGTGGATAAAAACTCATACTACACAAAAATGTAGATCTCTTTAAAAACAGAATTTATAACAAGTACATTTTTTGTAGAGTTAACCAGTTCAGAGTTATCCCTTGTTATTGGTATAAATTTTCCAATAATGCTTTTCTAAAATGTGAAGACATTCGTTTAAAGTACTCACTTGGCGACTAGCTTTTAATAGATTTGACTATTGTATTAGCCTAATATTATATTCTCATATTTCTCTTGTACCTACCAGGAAATAACTAATGATTATTATTCATAAAAATTATGTGAAAATTGGCTGAAAATTTGTGATTATAATGCACTCGTTATAAATCGGCTTTCCTAGTTCCTCAGCAGATATAGCACCAACCATGGAATGATTATCACTTTAAAAATCAATAAAGAAGAGCATATTTTGGGTAATTCTAAAAATTGTTTCAAGAACTGAACATGTACTAACTATTTCGGATATGCCGCAAAGCCTAAATGTTTCTTTATTAGTTTAAATGCAATCAGTTGTTTAGCATGCTTTTTAACTTATAATGTGGTTTATTAATATTTGATACAATAATGCCTCTTTTATTTTTCTTACTTAAATCTCCCAATGTCTGTACTCAAATAACAATGTGATTTGGTTTAAGTTTTGTTACTTTTTCTGAATTACGATTAACGTATGTTGCCTGGGTTTGATTTGCCTAAATAAGTTACACTGTATGTAATTTTAATGAAAAAATGGTCAATTGGACAAAAAAATTTAATAAATGTAGGTAAATAAGGTTTTACAGAATGGCGCACAAAAAACCAGCCACAAGTACTAGACTGATCATTGTCACCCATCAATTGTTATCTTTTGTTGCGAAGCTGTTTCGACTACATTTTGTAAATATAGACCTTTGCATTAGCATATTTGATATTTCTTTATTATTTAATTATTATATGTTTACCTATTTATTGTATTTGCTCGTGACGGGCAACAGTTCACGCATAGTTGGTTGGTGAGCAGTCTGTACTCAGGGCCAGTTTTTCATGTGTTACCCATGTGGAAAAACAATCAAACATTTTCTTTTAATAAAAGCATTTAAGAATTCAAAGCAACTATGCAAATCTTAAAGTAACTAATGAAATATCATTCTTTACCCTACCTATACAGGTTTACAGCCCAATGTGATTAGAATTGATGAAATGAGATGCTTTAGGTGGGAATTAACTTAAGACACCAAAACTTTACTACTCGAAAACTCAACAGTGCATTGTTTGTCTGGTATTGAATTGTCAGGTTTAATGTCCGTTGTCACTTTCTGAAGTTGAACCAGTTGTTTCCCTTTTAAAAAAGGAATAAATGGTAAATATAAAAAGAAATTAGTAACAATGGAGTAACACAAATATTAATATAATAATAGTTATAACAAATCTTCACTTATCTTTTGGTATCCTTGGACTAGTTTTGCAATAAATGTATATATTGCATCCTCAGCATAAATTTCCTTTTTGGTCTCAGTTTTGGTCTGGTCTTTTATGTTTATTTACATTGTTATGGTTACTGCTACTAGGTGGATTATGTACTAATGCATTACTAACTCCTGGAATCAAAACAAATTTGGTGAGAGAGTCAATTGGAGGTATATCAAAATTCATTGCATGATTTTTATACTTGAATATAAATATTCTCTTCCAAACCATTCAATCTATGGGTCCATTTAAGTGTTTTAATAATTTAACATCTGGATTTATTTCATGATTAGATTTCCAAAAATGTTCTGCCACAGTTGATTTATCAGTTTGTTTGTATTTAATATTCCTAAAGTGCTCCTTCACTCTGGTTTCCAAATGACGTTTAGTCTTGTCAATATAAACAAGGTCACAATTTAAATAATTTAATTGATAAATGCAAAATTTTTTATTTTTTGAAATTTCATCCTTTTTAGAAAAGCCTAACAAATTTTTTATACTGTATTTATTTTGAGGAATCAATATTATGCCATGTTCTTTGAAAATATTTGTGAATTTTTTATTTGCCCAAGGGTGAATTATCTTTTATTTTCTTAAGCGTAGACATATCTTTAATAGCTTTTTGATATTTAAATTTCTCAATTTTTTTATTTTTAAAATCAGTATTAAAACCATTAAGTAAAGCAGTGTTGATAATGTGTTTATATTCTTTATAGAATTCATCTTTATGAAGAGGTAAATTAATTAACCTATAAATTAAACTATTAAAAACAGCAAATTTGTTTGAAAAAGGGTTTAAGTCATTACTTTTTAGATGATTATCAGTGTGGGGTTGTTTTCTGTATATTCCAAAATTCAATTTATTGTCTTTTTTTTATTATTTTTAAATCCAGGAAAGGGAGATAGCCATCAATTTCAGTTTCTAATGTGAATTTTATAGCCTTATCTTGTAAATTTAAAAGTTTTAAAGCATCATTTACATGTTTATCAGGAACAATAGCAAATATATCATACATATCTATACCAAGTTTTAAAAATTAGAGGGAATGCTTTAGTGACCTGTATTTCAAAATAGCTCATGAAAAGATCAGCAAGAAAAGGTGAAATTGGACTACCCATTGTTAAACCAGAAGTTTGTTGATAGAATTTGTCATTAAAGCTGAAAAAATTTTGATCCGAACAAAGATTAATAAGGTTAACAAATTCATTTGTTATCTATATAACTTAACCATTTTTTTAAACATGTCAAAAGTTTTTGTCTAGTGAATAAATAGTGCTGATATCGGTGTAAGCCTACTCTTTTTTTTTCTCCCCCCCCCCCATTAAAATACAGTATGCGTGAAAAGGTTGTGATTGACTAGTCAATACTTTCTGCATATGTCATTAACATATGTTTCCTTCATTCAAATGTTATGAATAAATATACTTAATAATATCAGACTTCCCAGTATGTGAAACCGAAAATAATGATTGCAAATTTTATAGTGCCCTCCAAAATTAAGCTTTGTCTCTTCGCGGAAAGATGTCTATTTTGTAAATTGGATAGGAAGGTGCATTTCCGTTTAGGCTTAATAGTGATAATTGCCAACTCAGCATTACTCACAACAAAAATGGCAACAATTTGTTAGGTTTTTAATTTAGGAAGATGGTGTCAAGAAAATACAGGACCTATTCGTATCCCAACAAAAATTCTTGGGTGGCGGGACATACAAGCCGAAATGGAGGACTGTCCCATTTTTAGAGGATGAATGGCAGGCTTATACCAATATCAACTTTATTTATTTTTTTTTTTTTATTTTTTATATATATATATATATATATATATATATATATATATATATATATATATATATATATATATATATATATATAAGCTAAATTGAATAATGAACAAACAACAGGTAAATTTAGCATAACAGATCAACGAAGCAGAGGAAAAGAGCGAAAGTAACCATTCACTATCATATACCACGATACACATTACATTAATGCTATACATAAGTAGTGTTGAACCAACAGCCAGAAATGCTGTAGGTTATTGAAACCCTTTACATATGAAATTGAAAATATTAATTTTATAAAAAATGGACAGTTAAAATACTGTATGATAAAATATTTTCATGACAAAGGAAAGTCATATCTTGAATTTTTTGGGAATAGCTTCTCAAGTCCCATTTATTTTGAATGATTTTTGCACAATGGGGAAACACGATCTTACTATGCAAAAAAATGTAGATCTGGTTAAAGCAGCAAATTTTCGCATAATTTTTCTTGGATTAAGCATTTCAGAGATATTCCTTGTTATTGGTTTGAATTTTCAAATCCTAACGCTTTGCTCAAGTTAAAAATCAATACTGTTTTATTCTTCTATTCACACAAAGAGAACATTTCAAAGCCATTACAAATTGCAACATTCTCTTAAAAAATTTGACAATCACTCAAACCTTCCTTATTCCTGTAACTCCTACCTATAAGGTAATGAGCAAGCAATTAAACTATTCCTGCAAATTCTTGTTGATTAATACTTTGTATTAATCAACAAGCTTTTGTAAGAAAAGTTTGTTGAACTGGTAGAGAAAGTCAGGTGAATGCAATGCATCATCCTTTTAGAAAAAGGTCTGCATTTATATGTGTTTATCAACAGCATAATTAAAAACAAAAAGTTACTTAAATACCAAATTTAGTATTGAAATTCAGATATTCCAGTGATATCTATATGTGCCATTTCTTCTTTCCTCTTAAAATTCTTTCAGTGTTTATAAATTTCAATGGCCGCATGGTAGTGTTCTGTGGTAGAGCATTTCAGTCTCACTTGACGTTGTGGCCCATTAGCAATGCATGCTGCTATTGTTAATTTTTCCATGTGTCCTAGTTGGCAGTTGCTCTTTTGCTCTTTGATGCATGTGTTTTAATGCTACACTTATAGGCACCAATAGAATTTGGCCAGCTACATGGTGTGCAGTAGATCCCTTAATGAGAGCAGGTCCTGCTTGTTCTTTCCTGATCTGTATTGGTTCCACCAAACGCAGCATAAAAACTCGCATCAAAGAGCAAAAAAGCAACTGCCAACTGCGACACAAAAATCAGCAAAGCCTGGATGCCATTACTTGAGAAGACAAAAGTAAAGCCTTAAACAAAATAGCCAGACAAATTATATGGCTGTATTCTCACAGAAATTAGCAGACTAGTTGCCAGTGGGAGACAAGTTGGCAGTCCCTCCCCTCTATAGGTATACAGTTAAGGCACTCCACAAAGCACCACTATAGTTGTAAATCAGCAAGTCATTATCCTCCGAAGTTGCAGGTGAAATATCTGGCAATATTTCATATACGAGGCTATGGCCTAAGAGCCTGGAAATCACATTTTACTGGGCCATACTGGAAATATAATGGAATTTTAAATGTTCAAGGCAGTAGACATGCTGTTTTGTTTCTCTAAACTTGTTACTAGAGAGAGATCTAATAGCATTGGAGATCCTATCCTTAGCACTTACAGTCAAGGTAACTATGCATGGTGAAGTAGTATACTATAACTGGTAATAATAGATATCCATTATTTCATCTGGAAAGCTGCTCCTTTAGTGAAAGACTTTTTTTACTTGCTCTATCACGTTCAACATACACAGGTAAAAAGTAGAGCTGGTCAAGTTAGCTTTCAGTCTCACTCGTTTCTCACTGCTGCTAAGCACGCCTCTTGCAGCCAGTAGATGCAGCTGAACACATAGCTTGCACAAGAGAGGTTGACCAGTGAGCGTATGGGAGTCTCGATTCTCGCAAGACTCATAAGTCTCGTTAATAGCAAGACTGTGGTGTAATGCGCGGAAACTTGCATAGTTGTATTATTTAATCTGTTTAAATAATTTAAGATTTAAATAGCCTACCAGGATAAAGATGAAATGTAAATAACCACACCAGGGAAAGTGTTAAAACCAAACTGTGGTATCGTAGAATCTGCCTATAAATGTATGTGGTCTCTACTTTTATTAGAAATAGTGTGTCTACATTTTATTATTCCAAAGACATTTATGTTGCAAGAAGTAATTCTATTTTTGGTTGTAATCTGAACATGTTTATGCACAGAAACACAAACTGTATGTATATCATTAACAATTAGCATCGCTGATTCAAACAGCATACTGTGAACACATTTGGATTTATGTACAGTTAAATGATGAATCATCTTGTGTTATTACCAGGGCCAGATTTTTAGCTTTATATAAATGCAGTTTTAGCCTTTTATGAACCTCTTTAGGCTTTAAACAATTTTCTTATAGCTTTCTAACAATGCTCCTTGCCTCTTTTTACTTGCTCTAGTCCCGTATGTGCTATTGAAATAGACCCAAAAATTTTGATACTGAGATTTCACCAGAAATACATGTTTTAGGACCCTCTGAATCCCCCCCCCAAAAAAGCATTTTCAGAAAAAGCTGTGTGTCTGTCTGTCTGTCTGTGGACAGCATAGCTCAAAAATGAAAAGACTGTTAAATACCAAACTTGGTATTTAAATTTTTTATGTTCCAAGGATGCAACACAAAGATTTTCAAGAAAATCCCCCCCCCATCCCAAACTACCCTTTACATGGAAAAATTTTTGAAAATTGTGTTTTTCTTAAAGATGGCTCTTAACGATTTTGATTAAAATACCACATATTAAAGCCACTTCCATCTCAAATAAAATGTATGTCTTGAATTTCCTGGAAATAGCTTATGAAAACCTATTTATTCTGGATTAATTTTGCATAACTAGTAAACCGTAACAGATAGACTAAAACTTACTACACAAGAAATGTAGATCTCATTAAACACAATTTATGTCATATACAATTTATTTTATTTTTTCTATACGCACCCAAAAATTTGATACCGGAATTTCACCGGAAATATATGTTTTAGGGTCACCTTTATCTAAAAAGCATTTTCACAAAAAGGTCTGTGTGTGTGTGTGTGTGTGTGTGTGTGTCTGTGTGTGTCTGTGAACACGATAACTCAAATACGAAAAGTCGGTAAAATATCAAACTTGGTGTTTAAGTTTAGTATCTTCCAGGGATGCGACACGAAGATTTTGAGAAAAATCCCCCCACCCCGAACTACCCTTTACATGGAATTTTTTTAAAAAATTTCAATTTTCTCAAAAATGGCTCTTAACGATTTTGATTAAAAGTTTGTATATTAAAATATTTACCTGACAAATTAAATGTATATCTTGAATTTTCTGGGAATAGCCTCTGAAGAGTAGTTTATTCTGAATGAATTTTACTGAATTTTGAATAACTGTTGAACCATAAGGGATGGACAAAAACTTACTACACAAAAAATGTATAACACGTTAAAACACACAATTTATGTTATATACATTTTTTTCGTGAAGTTCGTCATTTTTGAGACATTTCTTATTTTTGGTTTCTGCTATGTAAAACATACTTTTGTCATACAGGAAATTGTCAACTGCGGTCCATACAAACAAAGGAACTTCAGTGACATAGCAACCGCTTTTGATTATCACTTTAACCTATGGTACTCCCTTATTTCGCTTCTACGAGGAAGCAAGTAATATTGCTATTTCTACTATTTTTTTTACTGATTAGCATGAAGTAAATAGAAGTATAAGCCTTTAAGAATAATTTGTTGCAGAGATGTAGAGAAAATCAGGCGAATGGTACACATCAGATTTTTTACTATTTTTGAGATATTCCTTGTTGTTAATTTCAATTGTAAAGTACCTATACTTTTCTCAGACAGGAAGTGTCAGTTTTTCTTTTGTTCTGCTCCTGGCCAAACAAAGAAGCAATTTACAATGACAATCGCATAATGATAGCTTTTAAAACTTGACTACCACTTTAGCATAGCGCATTCCTTTAGTTCCCTACTACTTATAAGGAACCAAGTGATAAGAACATTCTGCTAAAGTTTATCTCAATTAACATTGTGTAGAAAGAAGAATAATCTTTTGTAAGAAGTTTGTTTGAAGAACAGCTAGAGAAAGCATGTGAATGTAACTCATCAGAAGTTGACAACAAATTCCTTTTATAATATGGATAAACTATTTTACTTCTCGGAAAGTATGTTATTAATATGTACTGTAATTTAAGGTAATTTATTACACAGTATACTCGTGCTGGAACATTTTAACTGAAAATTTAGCATGTATTTTTAGTATATAGCACTAATTTAAAACAAACTTCACATTTCAGTAGTTTTGCTGTACACACCTTTGCAAATTTTCTGTTGTTTTTTAATATATTCCTGTAGGCAGAAAAAGATCTTTCAACATCGCAAGATGTCGCTGGTGTATATTTCATGCACGTAATTTCTATACCAAGATAAAAATCATGATAATTTTTTTCCCCTGACTAATCCCATATGTACATTCAAAACAAAACTAAACGAATTGTTAAACAAAAATTATAATTCACATGAATTGAAGAAAACATTGAAACATTTTCAATGAGGTTAATAATAAAATAAAACTTAAGTTTAGCGAGTTTTAGTCTTAACTTTCCTTTAGCTCTTTTCTTTCTTTCGTCTTCTTCTTCTTCTTCTTCTTCTTCTTCTCCTCCTTCTCTTCTCTTCCTTGAGCTTGAGTAAGATTCATACTCTACATGCATCCAAACGGCTTAAAACTTAAAAGCACTATGAAACCCTCTAACTTACTTTTAAGGGAAAGAATGGATTAAAACCTAAAAATCGGGACCATAGTTATTATGTAACCATTTTATACTAGGGATCATATATGAACCTACTTCGTGTGTAGTTACGAGATTACTTGAGTTTCTTCGCTCGTGAGCACTAGTTCTCGATACACAAAATTCTCGTCACACTCTCGAGAAGTGGCATGGGTTTTGACTGCTTCTAGTAGAAAGTATTGCATTCCACTGAAAATTTTCTAATTGAAATTTCACTAGAAAACATTTTGAGGGCTCCTGACTCAAAAAATAAGGGTGGTTTAAAAAATTGTGTTCGCGCTTGTGCATGCGCTCACACTTTAAATACAAAAGCAAAAAATTGATTAAATATAAAAATTGGTATTTAGGTTCAGTATCTTCCAAGGATGCTAGACAAAGATTTTCAGAAAAATCCGCCCACCCAAACTACCCTTTACAGGACAGATTTTTCAATGTTCCAACTGTCTCAAAATGCCTTGCAATTTTTATTAAATGTGTATATTAAAGATATTTACATAACAAATAAAATGTGTATTGTGAATGACTTTACCATAACTAGTAAACTCTTACAGAGAGACTATACAACAAATTAAGATCTCGTAGAAATACACCATTTATCAAACACAATTTTTATGGAATTGACTATTGCTGAGATATTCCTGTTTTTTCTTCTTCTTATTTTTTTCTCCCCTGTTTAATTCTTGTAATATTTAAATTTTTTTCAAATAATTTCTTTTTTTTCTTATTTCTTTTCTATTTCTCCTTTTTCTTTCCTTTTTTCCCATACACATGCAAATAGAATAAATTTCAGCAGGGCCATCACACAGCAACCAGCTCTAAATTATTTGATTTTCTTTACTGTAGTATTCCACATTCCCCTTGAAAATATGCAATAAAACCATTGCTGCTAATGTTTGTCTTGATTTAGTATGAGGTAGATATAATAATAAGATTTTGTAAGTAGTTTGCTATAGAAAAAGTATCTTGATTCATCACTATTAAAACTACATGTCATCTGCATTCTGGCAGAAATCGCTAAGTCCAAAATCTGTGTTTTGAAATACAGCGATTTTAAAGGTTGACTTAGTTATAAACAGTTATGACATGCTAAACTTCAAACATATTTTACGTGTATGTACACTTTTTAATCATTTTTTCTGAAAATAGCTGTAAAATTCCTTAGAATTTCCAATATATTGGATCAAGTGACTTCTGCCTGAAGAATAAAACACAGTTTAAAGGAGATAGGTAGACCAATGCATTATAAAATAAAGAGTTATACATTTTATAATAAATGTATTAGCTGTTGTCTAGCCATGTATTACTGTTTGTTCTTCTTTTCACCTTAATAACTTTATAAACATATGGTTTTTCGGTGTGGATAAAAGGTTCTGCATTAGTTTGCAATCTCATTTGAAACTGGATGCAACCCACGATTAATAGCTGAAATTGAAAAGCTTAATATGAAACATTTTATTATTTTGAACAAATTAAAAATAAACTGCTTTGTCCTTCTTTAATTAAATATACTCCGAACCAAATTAATTACTGTCTTATCCTTTAGGTTCACATTCACTTCTGATACTTGGCTCTGGGATTCTATGTTTCACTTTTTTTAATGTGGCAAGGAGCGATACCATAGTTGAGGATTATGCCTTTATCACATAATGACAATAAATCCTTGTATTTTAAGTCAGACATAGGAGAAGGAGTATTATGCTCCTTGAGGAGAATAGCCATTGTAATGGGATGTCTTTGTTCAAATAGATTTATTTGCGAATGTCTCCTGAAATGCATACCTGTATTTCAGAATTCCAGGAATCTCTTTTTCATATCTGAAGCATTTTATTTTCCACCAGTTTACTCTTTTCTATTCACTGACCTTAGTTTTGTTGCACAGTATTATTCTGGACATACCTGATAAATCAATAAAATTATCAAACTTCACAGCTCTTTCAAATTATAAGATGCAGAGTTCTTGCCTTTTCTTGCGGAGTGAGCAGATCGAGTAAGTGTAGACAAATATTAATTTCCTTTGATTCTCAATGGCACTGTGCATATTATCACATTTCATCATAGAATGACCAGGCCCGAGGAACTTTTGTTCAATAACATTAATGTTAGTAATCTGAAACACATATGGCAAAAGAGCGGCAACATTTTTGTTTTGATTTTGAACCACAAGTATTCCTTTAATGTTTAAGGCAGTCTAGTAAGAAAGAAGCAGACAAGTTGCAACTTCAATACTTTCTCATTTACGATTTAGTTCATGTCAGGTGTAACAGTGTATTATTTGACAGAGCTCCCTCATACACAAAGCTTACGATTGTAGTACATCGGTGCAACTTCACTACTTGGATTTCTAACACACTCTATAGGTTGAAAGTTGCTATCACAAGCATTTCTTCTTTGAAAGCCCTTGCTTTATCATTTACGTTGATTGGCTTCTTGTTCCCTTTCTTATGATTTAGAAGATATTTGGACTCCAGTTATTTCTTTTCTTGCCCTTGAAATGCTTCATACCTAATGTAAAATGAGCACTATTCTTTTTAGGCTTAAAAAATATATGTACCATTCACATGACTTTCTCTACATCTCTGCAACAAATTATTCTTAAAAAGCTAATACTTCTATTTACTTTATGCTAATCAGAAAAAATTAGCAGAAATAGTCTTATTACTTGCTTCCTTGTAAGTAGAAGAGAAATAAGAGAGTACCATAGGTTAAAGTGATAGTCAAAAGCTGGTTGCTATGTCACTTAAGTTCCTTTGTTTGTATAGACAGCAGTTGTCAAATTCCTGTATGAGAAAAGTATACATTTTTCAAAGTAGAAACCAAAAACAAAGAATGTCTCAAAAACGATGAACTACACGAAAAAAATGTATATAACATAAATTGTGTGTTTTAATGTGCACTACATTTTTCATGTAATAGCTTTTTGTCCATCTCTTACGGTTTAGCAGTTATTCAAAATTCCGTAAAATTCATCCAGAATAAAGTACTCTTCAGAGGCTATTCCGAGAAAATTCAAGATATACATTTTATTTGTCAGGTAAATATCTTTGATATACAAAATTTTAATCAAAATCGTTACAGCCATTTTTGAGAAAATCAAAATTTTTGAAAAAAGTTCCATGTAAAGGGTAGTTGGGGGTGCGGGGATTTTTCTCAAAATCTTTGTGTCTCATCCCTAGAAGATACTAAACATAAATACCAAGTTTGGTATTTTACCGACTTTTTGTTTTTGTGTTATCGTGTTTACAGACACACGGACGGACACATACACACACACACGGGCCTTTTTCCGAAAATGCTTTTTTTAGATAAAGGGGACCCTAAAACATATATTACCAGTGAAATCTCGGTATCAAATTTTTGTTTGGAGTACAATACTTCTCTATACACTATGTACATGCTGCATATAGAGAAAGTAAAGAGGAGTAGTTATAATCTTGGCAAAAAATTTGTTTGTACTTATGTTTTCAGACTTGCTACTATCTGATTCATTTGTTTACACTTTTGTTGCTTGCTACCCCAATACATCTTTTGTAGGAAATTTCTTAATAGGTGGCTTTGTTTTTTCTATTTCGCTGGAAGAAACCTTGTTTCCTAGTGGATGGTTTCCTCCTAGATCACATGATGAGAAGGTACCCGATGAATTTGTTTTCTCATAAACTTTGTTTAATGGTCTGTTACTGATACAAAGTGTATCTTGAAAAACATTCTGCATACTTTTCTTTGCACTCCATTTTTCGTGAAAAGAACGTTTTTGCATTCATTCTTTCTTTTCCACATTTTAAAGACCTTCGGAGCTGCGGAAAACTATTTTAATATAATAGTTATATTTCACAAATAATAATTACAGTTACTCAAAACTCAAGTTGGAACTAGGAATCCAACTTTTAGTCTTTAACATTTATAAGCTAACATGTTATACACTAGCTCAGAGAGGCTTTGCTCTGCGATAGAGCATTAACTTCAGACTGCCTACACAGTAGAGTGATAACCGAGCTGACATCACCCAGAGGTCCCACGTTCGATTCCTGGTTGGAATTGGCTAGAGAATTTTTTTCTATTTGGGAGTATTTGCTTCCCTTCATAAAGTCTGAAAGTGAGGACATGAGAGTGAATGCGAATTTGAAAACACATTATAGACGATAAAACTTACAGTACTCTAACCTTAATTTCATTTAATAATAAGCAGCAGCAGTGTTTCTGCCAAAGACCCGATATGACCATAACACTGAAAGGGGGTGTAGAAAGAACAAACAAACAACACTTCTGATTCTGTGGTCTGCGTATTGATCTCAGCATTCTTTAAAGATAAATAGCTTCTTTCTGTATCACTTGTGTCAGAGCAGATACCTGAAGTACACACTGGGCTACCTGAAAAATTCAGAGAACAATAAGTTCACTCGATTACTCATGTTGCTCAAAAATGATTATTCAAAGAAAAACTGGATTTGTTTTGCAATTGCATAACTTAACAATTCCTCATTTGTATTATATTTAACACTGTAACATTAGTTGGCCTCGGGTTCGAAAAAGTAGTTTACATTTCCAATGCAGCATTTTGCAACACTTCCGTTGCGAGAAATAACACTTCCAAGATTGAAATAAAAACTTGCTGAGATTATAAGTTGCTGTAATGTGACATTGGCTTTAAGCATGACAAGGACCGTAACATTATCACTGAATTCTGCTTGACAATGGATGTGTTGTAAAGTTATGACTTATGACAAGCAGAAGTAGCTAAGTCCATTTAATGATTTCTGCCTGCCTAAGTAAGGTGAAATTTGGATTTGATGAAAACACAAAATAGGCATAACTTAAAAATGGAAAGAGATGTCACTTTGTAACTTTTGCTGGTTTATAGAGAATTCATTTCTTGTTAAGATGATATAATCTCAAAATAGCCAAATTTGATTTGACCTTACCAGCATGTACATATTGTGTTACTAGTCTGCTAGAGTAGTTTATTCATACCCTTCATGTATAAAAACTTGTGCACTTATTAATAGATTTGAGTACCATCTTAATGCAGTTTTGTTGCCAAGTAAGAACTGATTTGTGACCGTGGTCTATATTGAAGTGATAAGAAACATTCAATAAACAATCTTGCAACTCTGTGCGATGATTACTCAAAGCTGTAAACACAAGTGGCTATTTCATGAGAGTGTTTCTAGATCAATGTATGCATCTTATTCACATATTTGCAAACCTATAATAATCTTTAAGATCTTCTAAAGGAAGTCATGTGAATGCAACTCATCAGATTTTTAGAAAAGAGGTCTTCAGGTGTGTGGTTTAGTCTGTTCAATATGTTTCCTTAAATTTGATACAGATTTGGAGGAAATTCTAATCCTGCAAATATCACGTTTTGAGTATGCATCTTCAGCACTTGTTCTATGGGGAAATGATTTTCTTATGTTTACTGAATTTGGAGGTTTAATACTAGGCATCTGAATTGTACAAATGAACATGTATATGAGAACCTAAATATAAATTTTGCATAATGCAGACATAGCAATGTAAGAAAAGCCACCATTTTTTGTAACATCAAAATGACTGAAATTAAGAATATAATATCTTAAAATATTCTCGTAGGATGTTAAATAAAATGTGGTGATTGACTTTTTGAAAAGCGATGATGCTAGAGAATAGAAATATTTACGCCCAAATACATATAAGAAAAAATCCAGATCAATCTCACTTCATAAAGGTATGTAGCAAGGTGGATAGCTAATAGGGCTTTTTTCTCACCAGGTGATATATTAGATTGGCCATGTCACCCACAATCTCTTGCGAAGGATATTAATACTGATAACAGAATAACTATTCCAGAAAAACAATAACATATGTGAATGGTGTCACCCAGACTTGATAAGGAGATAACTATAATTGCCTTCATTGCTGGGGAACTAGTTAATTTGTGAACATTATGTTTATAACCATCACTCTGTCTTGTTACTTCTGTAATTGTACTAGATAGCTAGAAATCAACACAGCAGGCAAGTGCTCTATCCCATGCGCTACAAGACCAGCCTGTGTATTCTTATCGCCATTTTTATTCATGTTCCCTTCCTGGGCAGTGGTGACTAAACTCTTGTCACAAAAAGTGTTCTCAAAATTACGACTTCTCCATTAACATAAGGAGAAATGCAGCACGTAACTGAAATAAACTTGGTGTAAAAGCATGCTTAATGTACATTGTGTAGAATTTAATCAATAGTAAGTGCTGTAACAACAACAGTGCATTTAAAATACAATAGGAAGTTTTTGCACTATGATCAGAAATCTACGTTAACTGTTGCTCTGACATAATTAATTTCATATCCAATCAGAAGTTTGTACTTTTTAACCACTTTATAACAGTGCATAGAACAACCAGCTCTGGTTGGTTATATGTGCAAGAATATGGATATAACACAAATATGTTAATTAATTTTGGTTACTACCAGACTGCAATTTTACGTTGCAAAATATTACATTGCCTCCAAGAAATTCCAAATCAAGAGCTTGTTTACCCAAACCGAATTTTACAAAGATTTATATGATGTGATGGTAAGCGCAAACATTCCGTTTAATAAGCTGCAAAATCCTTCGTTAATTACATTTCTGGAGAAATATACAGCTTTGAAAGTTCCCTGTGAGTCTACTTTACGCAAATGTTATTTGTATTCTTGTTATGATGATATTCTAAACAGCATTAGACGTTCTGTAGGAGATCGTAATATTTGGATTTCAATAGATGGATTCACAGATGCTGCTGGAAGATCTATAGCTAATGTGGTCATAGGAATATTATCTCCTGGATGTCCAGATAAAAAATTGTTAACATCAGAGGTGTTAAGCAAAGTTAACTATTCTTCCATTGGCAATACATCTTAAGTGTTTAGTTCACAATCTTCACCAGATAGCAGGAAGCATTTTTCTGATGCATATGATCTTATTGCAAAAAAAAAAAAAAAAAAAAAAAAAAAGTTTTAAATGCTCCTTCTAGAACACTGAAATTTAAAGAATTAGAACCAGGAATTCCTTCGCCACTTCAACCTATTATGACACAGTGGGGTTCTTGGTTGATGGCAACTCTGTACTACATTACAACCAGATTGTTAAAATGATTAGCACATTTGAAAATGAAAGTTCAGCCATTAAAGCTGCAAAATCTTTTATCTCCACAGCTTATGAACATTTGCAGTTAATTATTTAAGGATATTCCTTTAATTTGACACAACACTTTGAAAAGTAGAAAAATGTTCTGCTGCTGAAATAGCGAAGCAAAAGCTAAAGTGTGTTTTAGATAAAAACTCAATTATGAGTCATATTAGGGACACCATCTAAATAATGAACATGCATGTGTTTCTCAGGTTTGTCAGTTTCGTTTCATACTAGCCATGTCAGTGATGTGGAACAGAGTTTTTCAAGATAGAAAATTTGTTTGAGCTGTAATAGAAGAAGTTTTGCTTTTGATACATGCAGAAAGTTTATTGTGATCCATTACAATTGTCCATGCATGTAAATTACAAATGAAATAATATTATTTTATCTACAAGAGCACAGGTTGTGTAATAAAAATTTATGCTTGCTAAAAACTGTATACTTATTTCTGTGCCCACCTGTACCTACAGCATATACAGCTCAAACTCGGCAGTGCATGCAACTACTCCCTCTCTCTGCTTCGCTGGCTTGTAAGTAGCATAAGCAACAGTATAATAGAAGCTAATTAAATCTAAAGTCATGTCCGAGGCCTAGTCTTAACCTATTTTCTAATAATGGGATCCTGTGCGTCTTGAAATGTTGCATTATTTGTGTAACAGTTGTTATTTTTTGTTTGATTACAGCAAGCAGGTGAGGTAATCTGTGTGGATAAGAGAATGCCTGTTGCAGAAGCAAAGAAGAATGTAACAGCAAACAAACTGGGATCAAAATGCAAATTCTTTGCAGGATTTGCTTCAGAGCAGCTCAGAAAAATATCACCAAAATACAAAAAGGCATATGCTGTGGTGCTGGTTCCAACTGTTACAGAAATAATGGGTAATGCACTACTTAGTGTTACATTCTGTAGTCTAGTGACTGTGAAATATGCTTATCATGACAGCAGCAACAGTACTCCATTGAACACGTTGTCAGTTCTCAGTTTTTGACCAATAGTAGTTTGAGAACTCGCTGACTTTGAACATATCACCTGTTAGGTGCTAAGGAAGAACTCTGCGCAAGATTTCACCCTCTCAAACATACTGTCCACTACCTCCATTGTTACTGTGAAGTGGAGACAAGTGATGTGTACAGTCCAAAACCATGCAGGCAACCTTTCATTTTGTCCTCTGGAGATAATATAAAGTTGAAGATATTCATACAACATAATAAATGCCATCCATCCATTAAAAGCAGGAGTGGCTCCTAGGGTAGTGCTTGTGTCGTGACACCACCATTAGATAAAAAAGAAGTGCTATAGATTATGATTATTGATTAGATATTGTTCCTACACTCATGTACTAATTCTCTCATTTGAATAGCACATTAAGCGCCACACGATTTGGCAGTAGGCAGAAGTTTTTTAATGCTTGTGCCAGCTCCAGACTGGCATCGTGTAAGCTCATAAGCCACTGTGTATAACACCAATTTGTTCATTTATTGTGGCTGCTTATGAGTGCAAGTGGTGCCAAGGTTGATCTAATGCACAGTCTCCACATTCCACCTGCCAAAGCGCAGTACCTTGTAGACAGCAATCTCTATAACTGTGACGACAATAAAAGAATGTATTGTTCTCATCTAATGCAGTGTCACCACTTTGCTCTAAGTTTAATGCCAACTCATTTTGAAATGGATTTTAGTTAAATCCAGAACAGAAATATACACCAATATATCCTTATAAGCAAATATGCTTGTTTTAAATGTAATATAATTAGATTTTAAAACTAGGTTTCAATATTGTTATTCTTCATATCAGTTGGAACTGAGGTGTTCTATTTGTAGTAAGTTAGTAACGAACTAACCATGTGGCAAGCACCTGTTTACAAAACAATAGTCACATATTGCTGTTTATTGTCTGTAGTTAAACAGTTAGGTGCAGTTTACTGTGAAGTCAAGAACATGAATTTAAAACCGTGTAACTGACTAGTTGTATAGTAGGGTTTCAAGTGAATACTGTGCGTGAACTGTGAAAGTTACAAACATGAACAAAATAAGTGAATTATTGAAAACTCCATTAGCAATAGAGTTATCCGAAAAAAAATTGAAATAAAAACGTTCGGAAAGTGAATCTGGAGTAGCTAACAAAAAATCGTTGTTGCAAGTTCAATCCAGAAATTCAGATTTGTGGTTGGGAAGAAAGAAATGCTTTATTTTGCTTTCCTTGTGTGTTGTTTGGAGATCTCCATTGGTAAAAATCGGAATAACCGATATTGGGCATATATGGTCTAAAATAAAAGTGCATGAAACCTCAAAACAGTACATGGACAATGTTCTGAGTCTTTCATTTCTAGGCAAAACTAATACTCAACATAAATTAGATTCGCAATACAGGCAAACGGTTGACAATCACAACAAAAAGAACAAAAGAATAGATATATTTTTAATTTAGTTATAAACTGTATTAGGTTCTGTGGTGCTTTGGAACTGGCTTTCAGAGGCCATAATGAAACTGATGCCTCTCAAAATAAAGGGGTTTTTTTGCGAGTTAATTCAGTTTAGTGCAGAACTGGATAAAGATTTAAAGCTCATCTCAGCCACACATCGATGTTCAAAAACATTTCCAAGACTATTCTGAGTGAAGTTCTGGAATGCATGATGGAAGTGAATCACTAGGAAGTTCGCAAAGAAATAAAAAGTGCAACCTTTGTTACAATAATTGCTGACAAAATGACTGGTGTGTGTTGCAAATTTCAATTGATTACCATTTTGCGGTACATTGTTGATGAAAAACCTGTTGAAAGATTTTGGAACTTTTTTAATCCAGAAGGTCAGAATGCTTGTGCTATTTCAGAGTATTCTGAAAGAAATAGATCCCTTAATTGCTGATTAGCAAGAAAAACTAGGAGCCCAGAGTTACAATGGTGCAAATTTTGAGTGGCGAATCAAATGGTGTGCAGAAATTAATAAAAGACAAATACCCCAACATAAACTACATTCATTACTTTGCACATCTTTCAGGAATTTGTGTATGTGTGTTTGTTTTTTTTTTAAAAAATTCACCCCAAAAATGTAAAGTGTTGCATAGTATCACTCACGAGGTGGAATTACCATACACGAATAGTAAAGGATATTTATGAAAACAAAGAAGACCTTATTTCTGTCATGGAGACAATTGAAATAAGTGAGAGTATAAAATTATCTTCTACAATTGAAATGCTGGTTCTTGCAAACAAAGACTGCAAGATAAGGGCTTTGTTGTCTGGCTATCTTTTTTTCTATAAGATAATGCCTCTTGTGGACATCCTTTTTAATCAGCTTCCAAAGAAGAATACTGAACCGATTAAAGCAAAACAAGTCATCCAAAACTTTGAAGTGATAATGCAGAACATCAGAGACAACATTGACTCCATCATTAACAAGGTTAATTTTGAAAGTGATAAACATGGCCCACCAAGAAATCTTGAATTGTTGATGATTGTAGAAAGAGAGAAACTTTAGAGGTGTGTGATGCTATTCTCTCAGAAATAAAAATTATGTTTTCAGTTCACTGGACACCTCACTGTATCCAATTTATTTGTTATAAATCAGTTTTGATAAATACGAAACAAATTTTCCAGACAGATAGATACCTTGAAATTATGGGACATATGTTCATTTTTAGAAAATTGAAAGGAGAGCTTCAAGTCTTTTATGCTAGGCCTGAGTTGTGAGCAGTTTCTGGTGTAGTTCCATTTCTTTCACTGATTCTAGAAGACGAACTTTGCAATACTTCTGAAGAGACTGTTAAATTGTTGAAATTATTAATTACGATGCCTATCTCAACATCATTAGCTGAGCGGTGCTTTTCAATTCTCAAGAGATTTAAAACATTCTTAAGAAATACTATGAAAGAAGAACAACTGAGTGCCATAGGTATAATCTACTGTGAAAAATTATCTGTGTGCAAAATAAAAAATTTCAGTTCAAGAGTGATAAACGTATTTGCCAACTAGAAGGAACGATAAATGATTTTTCAGTACCATTCCTACTAATCCTCTTGAAGGTGTTTTCCCAAAGTATTGAAGTTGGTACTTTTGGTGAGTAGAATGCTTTTTAGTTTTAAATAATAGTGATATTTATAAACACAAACACACACATGTACATGTGTATAGGTAGTGTGATTTTCTGATTGTTGTTCCTTTTAATTTCATAAGAATTGAAATTCATTTGTAGGAATTGTCAGCATTAGGTTACCAAATGGGTTGCATTATTCTTTATATTTTTCTTTCTGTTTTGTGAAATTGTACACAACCACCCCCTTATCACGTTCTCCAGGAACTATTAGACATAGGTTCTGATCCTTTGTTTACAATTTGATACAAAAGTGCTGTTTCATTTTCCGTTTTGCATTATGAAATATACCATTATTCACAAAATTACACAATAGATCAACGCTACTGCAAAAATAATCAGGTATTCGAAGAATTTTATTATAACAATATTTCTTGGCACCACCGGTAGCTTGTCTCAGTCTTTTCATAACTCAATAAATGCAAAATGCGATACTTGCTTGGCTCCTTATTTGAAGTTAACACAAGGTCAAGTAAAATGTTTTTCAGGGTAGTATAGAGTTTTAAGAGCATTTTGCAATCTTGAATACTCCCGTTACTATTCCCAAGACAATGTCCCCCAATTCTGTGGAGGCCGGGAGGGAAAAATGAATCCTTGAGTCTTGGAAAACAGAACATAACCAAACATACGTTATAGTGTTCCCATGGATCAGCAGACTCTTTATGCATTCCGAAACTAAAAGAAATAGGTAGTATAAAGGGCAGAGTTAATATTTAAGATATTAGTGTTTTTAATTATAAAGGCATGCAAAATAGATCAGGACAATTCTTTCTGAGGTTCATGACCATCATATCACTGAAGCATAGGACGGCGATATAGAGTCTTAGAAAGAAAACCGTGTATTGATAAAGCACAAGTGTCCTAAAATAGATGAGCCAGATAGTTCCTGTTGTGCATCAAGTTTTCAAAGCATAATTGGTTTCTTGAAGAACCGATAGTCTCTCCTGACTGATTTCATACTGTATAGTTGCCAAAAATCATCAAAGGAAATGCTGCAGATAAGGAACCATGACATTGTTAACAGCAGCAGTAAAAGAAATTATTTAAAAACATACAAATCCAGATGCAGCTAATATTCATGGTGAAAGTTGTAGAGGGTAGCTGCCTACAGATTTATCTGTTAAAAAGTGTGTTCAAATTTCTGTCAGAAGAAATCTGGGACTTGAGACTTAGTGCCTGTCAAAGTATAAACATATATTGAACCATTATTTGAACTTGTCATTTAAAACATCCCACACGGATTCCTAGCCTGCCTTGGTAGTTTGTGAGTTGCATGTTTGCCTCACATTCAAGAGGTTGCAAGTTTGAATTTTGCTTAGAGTGGGTTACCCAGAAGAGGTTTTATTTTCCATGTTTCCCCTTATCCAAAGCAGAAGAATGGTGAGTAACTTTATGATTCTTTGAACCGAGATCATTTGAGCATCATTTCATCGATTTCATTCATCCTCCGATATAAACAATCAGGTTAAAGAATTTTAAACTTAAAAAGTAAAGGCAGAAGGAGGCACTTATCTCCCCTCCCAAAAATAAAAAATATGCTGCTCAATATTGTAGCTGTCTTCAGGAAAGCTGTGCCCAAGGAAAAGTGGCAACACAGCAGGTAAGGCCATGCAATGCCAAGGAAGTGCTACTTGGTTAAACGGGAGAGTTTGTTACAGCAGTGTAGATGTGTTAGTTTTTGTACTCAATGAGTAAAGTGAATAAGCAGAGATGCCTGAAAAGTTTGTTGTCATAGGCTGCAAGAGTAATTATGCAAGCTCCATCAAGAAGGTTATACCCTTATGTTTTTGAATTCCTAAAGATCCATTCTACAGAAACCAGTGGATTCGTGCCATACAAAGATCCAATAGGACTCCATCTGACAGGTCAAGGGAACAAATTAAATTATGAGAATTATAAGCTTTGTGGAGAAATACAGGGACAAAGAAGGTAACTGGCATAAATATCTTCAAGAAAGATGCAGTCCTGAAAATCTTTTCCAATTTGCCATCATATTTTAGTAAACTAACATGTCTGGTGAGAAAAGAAGAGAAGAAGCTGCCGAAAGACAGAAGTTGCAAGAAGAGAAAGTGAGAACCGAATAAATAATTTCAGCGTGTTTTGTGAAAAAGTGAAGGTGTGATTTGTGCCTGAAATGAGTGAAAAAGTAAAAATAGGAGGTATGCAGGTTGAAACACACACAAATGGCATTATTCCTAACAGCATGATATTGTGTGATAATATTCCAGTATTAAGGAATGGTGCTCTCATGCAGTGGTCCCAGTTATTTTCTCGCTTTGAATTCTGCAAAAATAGGTACATATGTACTTAATGATACAGTTGCTTGTATCCCAAATTATGGAAAGCTTGAAAACATGAAAGCATTTGTTGAGGATGATACAGAAGATAGTGTTTTAAAGAAATTGATTATTTTGGAGGATAAATTTTCTTCTCTGTTTTTGAGTTTTCCAAAGTATGCTGCACCAATCATTTTAAATGCATGTGTGATTTATATGCAATCTGCAAAATGCCATTGCACTATCAGATTGATATTTTGTTGTTACCTCACCCCAGATTTTTACAAAAACAGTCTCAATCTTTTGTCATATTTCCCACATTAAAATCTGGGAACACTTAACATCCTAACCCATGTAGACAAGAAACTGACAGATTTAGAAAAGTTATGCAATTTTTTGCTATACAGTAATTCTAGTGGGTTGGGATAATTGTGTGTGTTGCAAATTGCATGCATATAATTTGGTTATTCTTGTTTACTTTCTCTACATGTACTATGTACATAGGGTGTAGAGAAGGTATTGTACGCCACCAAAAAATTTGATTCCGAGATTTCACTGGAAATATATGTTTAAGGGTCCCCTGAATCCAAAAAAAAAAAAAAAGCATTTTCAGAAAAAGGTCTGTGTGTGTGTGTGTGTGTGTGTGTGTGTGTGTGCGTGAGAGAGAGAGAACATGATAACTCAAAAACGAAAAGTCGGTAAAATACCAAACTTGGTATTTAAGTTTAGTATCCTCCAGGGATGGTCGTCTCCTTAGCGCGGTGGTAGCGCAGCTGCCTACCAAGCGGGAGACCTGGGTTCGATCCCCAGTACTGGCGTGGGGATTTTTCCCCCGCTGGGAGACCTGGACCGGGGTGCACTCAGCCTCGTGAGGTCCCTGGGGGGCCAATTGAGGAGCTACTTGATGGAGACGTAGCGGCTCCAGGTCGTGAGGACCGCATTAACCGGCCAGGAGGGGCTCGAGGCGCTGACCACGTCTCACCCTCCAATACTGCACCCCATCCATGACGTCTGTAGTGGACCGAGATGGGGGACGCAGCGGCAGGGCGGTAGGCCAAGGCTCCCCGTGAGCTGTCGTGCCATGGAGTTATTTTATCCTCCAGGGATGCGATACAATTTTGAGAAAAATCCGCCCACCCAAAACTACCCTTTCTTTACATGGAACTTTTTTCAAAAATTTTGATTTAAATATGGCTCTTAACAATTTTGATTGAAATATTGTATATTAAAGATATTTACCTGTCAAATAAATTCTATAGCTTGAATTTTCTGGGAATAGCCTCTGAAGACTGCTTTATTCTGGATGAATTTTGCATAATTGTTAAACCGTAAGAGATGGACAAAAACTTACCACTCAAAAAATGTAACATAACTCCATGGCACGACAGCTCACGGGGAGCCTTGGCCTACCGCCCGGCCGCTGCGTCCCCCATCTCGGTCCACTACAGACGTCATGGATGGGGTGCAGTATTGGAGGGTGAGACGTGGTCAGCGCCTCGAGCCCCTCCCGGCAGGTTAATGCGGTCCTCACGACCTGGAGCCGCTACTTCTCCATCAAGTAGCTCCTCAATTGGCCCCCCAGGGACCTCACGAGGCTGAGTGCACCCCGGTCCAGGTCTCCCAGTGGGGGAAAAATCCCCACGCCGGTACTGGGGATCGAACCCAGGTCTCCCGCTTGGTAGGCAGCTGCGCTACCACCGCGCTAAGGAGACGACCTACTCAAAAAAGGTATAGCACTTTAAAACACACAATCTTTTATATATTTTTTTTTCGTGGAATTGATTGTTTTTTAGATATTCCTTGGTTTTGGTTTCAGCTTTCAGAAACTGAGCATTGAATATCAAATGCACTTTCAGGTTCATCACTTAGAATAAGCATCAATAATCATTTACAATAGGATTTGAATATGTAAGTAACTCCTGAACCATGGGTTGTGAGATCCCATTGAATCAAATGAGAATAATTCCAATTTCATGTTCAAACATGGCATTAGGGTGGCATATTGCATTGTCTAGGAAAAGGAGCACTGAGTGATTTTCGTTTTCATTTTGGCACTGAAAGAGCCACTTACCATCCATTCATTTATTTTTATTGCTTTGCCACTGACTGACATTTTGGTACTACCTAAGTTTTTTGAAACAGGTTTTACTACTTTTCCAATAATCAATATTTTACTTGAATTTATAGGATTTTTGGATAGTGATATACATTATAAGTATTGATTTAAGTCGATTGTAACATATTTACATGTTATTACCTAGGACATATTTCAGAAGTACCATTGCTTCTATTAACAACACTTCAGTTGCCAGTGTCATGATTATTAGGAGTTTCAGTAGATAGGTTTGGCTCTGGTAAGGATTTAAGAACTTCTGGACATGGTTGTCTCCAGGTGGGATTTCAAAATTCATCAAATGTTTTCAGTATTTCCAGATTTGAATATTCTCCCAGGTTTCCGATTCTCAACTGTTTCTGTGCCTTTTAATAAAATTGGAGTCTACTCTGTCATGATTTTCTCTCAAAAAATGCCATATTTTAATTTTATTTTCCTAAGATGTTCCTTGTTGCCAAAACAACATCTTAAAGACTTTGAAGGTAGTGTGTAGTGACAAGAGTACTGTTTAATTGTTTTGAGCACATCTTAGTTACCCCTCATGCCTCAATGCAATGTGCTGAGCTTTGAAACTGTCCAACAATCCTGTAGGTACCTTAAATTCCCTAACTCTTTAGCAACTTTCAGAGCCTCTCTGTAATATGTATCCAGACAAAGGCAAAGTCACTAACAAATCATTCCCATTCTTTCTCATCTTCTTTTCATTTGTCTAGTACCTTCCATCTGCTAATTCCTTATGTTATGTTTGGTCTTTAACCCTTATAGGGCAAAACCTTTGCTTATCCATCTGTCCATAAGGCTCATATTCTTAGAGAGTGATTCATAATATGTTGAATCTTGAACCATAATTACATGGAAGTATGTTGAACTTTTAATAGTAGGTCAGTATGACCACTGCCTGTAAATAGTTAAAAGTTTTGTAGATTTGCAATTTCTGCATTTGAAATAGAGAACTATTTTATGCACAGAATTATTCTTTCTCAGACAGTTATTTTTTTTTAATAATGTTAGCAGCACATACTTTTTGACTAGATATTGTCACTTTAAAGTGCTACAACTCAGCTAAAACAATGCGAGGCAGAACATTGAAAATGATGCTTGTAGCAGTTTACTTTGAATGCATTTGACCCTACTGGTAAATCATGCTTAAATAAAACAAAATTACCATGTTTTATACATGAATGTTTTTTTTTAGACCTGTATAATCTTCATACTAAGAAGTAAGGTGGGCATATAGATGTGAATAATAAGGATTATTTTAATGCAATAATGCATATAATGTTGTTTTCTGCACTACGTAGTAATTATTTATAAAAACCTAAAATATGCAATGTGTCGGAGTGGCTTTCTGATTCCAAGGTTGTGGCCACTAACTGAGTCCAAACTGACAGTGTCATTAACTCTCTTTGTTTTTTAATTCACACTCTATTTCATACAAAAATTGACACATATAACCTATTTTATATTTTGGAACCAATATATTTGTATGCTTTTTACAGATTTCTAAATTATACACATTCCACTTAGATAAGTTGTACTGCTTAAGTCAGCATATCTTTGTTGATCTGTGAATTTTAAAGACCTAAGGCCTTTTAACTTGACAGGTAACAATGATTCCATGAGAGTTTACCCTTTGGATTACTTTTCAAGAATATGTTAAGTAATTTATTAGCTTGTATGAATCAAATTCTCATCATAGAATCCTCAACATATTTATTTGAAATCCATGAAGAAAATACAAATTACCTGTGTTAATTGAAGTGTAAGATTTTAAAACTTGAAAAATTCATCTTGTTTACTTTCTTACATAGAATAAATAGGCGAAGTGTTATATTTCACCCAAAAATTCTATGTCCTTGATTTCACCCTTGAATAAAAAAAAAGAAAAAAAAAAAAGCATTTTTAAACAAAACATTTAAACAAAGATTGTGTGTCCAGGGTGTGAAAAATGTGTAGAGAAGGTTATATCAGTATAACAGAAAAATAAATTTCATTTTGTTTTATCTACTATAAGTTGACTCTAAAACATGTTCTTTCTGCTATGTTGGAAGTTTTCAGTACCTTACATAAAAGAAATTACTGGTTGAGTAAAATCTTAAAATTTATTTAACTTAATACATTTTTATTTGGACTTCGACTTTATTTCAGATAAATTATTAAATATTGTGTTTAAAAAGAATACAAATAAGATCATATACACATTTTGATAAATATATAACTACACTAAAAATATAAAATCTATGAAAATATTGGTAATCTAGGTTAGGAGTAATAAATTTAGTGTTTTTTTGTGATGTGCTAAAACTGAAATGAAAATTTGGATTCAAACCTAGAGTATTGTGGTTTAACACACAGTTTTTGAAAAGAATTGAAAGGGTATTTCTAGAATTTACATAAATCAGTAGTCGATGAAATTATATTTAATTACATGTCGGTTGTTAAAATGCTATAATCAAGGGCATTAAATCAACTGTAACTGTAATTTCAGAACAATATAAGCAACCAGATTTTCAGTATTATCCATGAAAACTAGGGATATACCAAAAAGTCATGTGAATCTGATACATGGTAGTTTCATTGACTTGACATGGAATGACATATCATTAAAACCCTCTAAACCTTAAAAATAGCACATAAAAATACATTTTTTGTTGTAATCTTGTTTCAGCATTCAAGGAGCGTAAAAACCTCTCGACTGTCAAGAGTATTGTCACCTTCTTGGAGTGTTCAAAGTTGAACTCTCGCCCAATGAAGCTTTTGGCTGATCCAGAACAAGGAGCTGCATTTTTTCCTTCAAGAATTATACCATTTGATACACATCCCAATGAGAAAACATACATGATGGCTATTCGCTTGGAACGTGTTTACATCCCAGAAGCTAAAAAATTCATCCTGAAGAACTTAACAAAATCTTCAGCCAGCAGATCAAATAGAATCTCGCTGATAAGGAGATACGGGGAAAGGAGAGCTAGAATGCAGCACAGAACAGGTATTTCAATACCTGAAAAAAGGGAGAGAAACAGAATGCTGCCTGATGCAAGAGAAGTTATTCTTGCTCGGAGATACAGGAAAGAAAAAGAGCAGCTAAAATCTGCTCCTAGGTTTAATTCATATGAACAACCAAATCTTGTAATTGAAGTAAAAAAGCCAAGTTATGGTGGAACTGTTCATGGGGGAGCATATGCTGAAAGATATGTTAAAGAAAGAAAGATTGAAGCTGAAGAATACAGACAAAGAAGTATGGAAGAAAGAGGTCTGAAATTTAGAGCAAAGTCAAACATACAAGATGTACTAACTGATTCTTTAAAACAGAGTCTTCCTAGTATTAATGAGGACACAGCTGAGAAACTAAAACAAGTTATTGCAGAAGCTATCACAGATGCAGGATTCCTTACTGGTAGCAGTTCTCGTGAAAGAAAGAAGCGTACACCCACACCACCAAGAACAGTAGATCATAGATCAGAACAGTATGTGAAATATGGCCATAGCAGCTTGGAGCAAAGGTATGAAAGACACACACCTGCATTACGCCGCATTGATGAGGGAAGAAGAATGGAGGAGAAACAAATTGACATAAGTAGGAACAGTTACAGAAATCCACCAAGAAATGATAAGAGATTACATGAAGAGAAGTATGAGAGAATATCACCAGCACCTCTTAGAATAAGCCCCAATTACATGCATGTCAGAAAGAATTCATTGGAGGGTAACAAAAGATATGAGGCTGATAAATATGACATTGATAGAAGGTCAAATGAAGCCAGAATTGAGGACAGATCATACGGAAACAGAAGGGATATTCACCGTAATGACTATTCTAAAGAGGTTCTCCCCCCAAGCAGTAAGAGATCACATGATAGTGTAGAAAGACTCCGAAGGATAGAACATGAAAGAGATTTATTATCTGCAAGAAGAGTTGAGACTGATGAATACAAAAGAGGAATCAGGCCATCATTTGATAGGATAGGTACACGTGATCAACGAAATATTGATAGAAGAGATCTAGACCTTATGGAATATGAAAAGCGGAACAGCACATTAACAAGGTCTTTGGAAGCTAGAGAAATGCCACTTAAGAGAGGACCTCCTCAAAATGACATCTATGATGAAAGAGAAGCACTTTTAGCTAGAAAACGAGCTTTAGAAATGCAACCACATGTCAGTGATCATGGTGAGAAAAGAAGAAGATCACAGGACTGTGATCCTTATGATCATAGAGATCTCTCTTCAATTAAAAGAAGAAGTTTAGGAGATCCTCCATATCGCAGTTCAGAACGAGCAGCAGAAATACCGCATTATCTTTTAAAAGAGGATGTTTCACATGCTAGAAAAATGACAGATGTTGATAGGTATGAAAGAGCTTTAGCCACTGAAAGAATTAGTGAGCGAGACAGAGATCTTCTAATTAGAAGAGATATGTCAAACACACTGGCTCAGGTTCCAAATAGAGCTAGAGATAGAGACTACAGAAATCCTGCTGTAGCAATTGAAAAACAAGGTATGTTGGCACAAGTAGGCTTTGGTACACTTCCATCAGGAAGTGCTGTATCCTTGGATCGTAGATCAGCCTTCCAGTCATTAGACAGGCGCATGGGACCAAATAGCATGCTCTCCAGCTCCAATTATCCACTCTCTTCTCTACAAAGAAACATGAATTTATCACAACCTCCTAATATGGACTTCAGAAGACCTTATTCATCATTTCCACCACCTCGTTAGGAGGTGCCTGTTACATTTCCATTAAAATGTCAGTTTTTCATGTTTTGTTTAAACAAGGATGGTTACAAATGTATTCACTTAAGTATGCTTCTTACCATATTTCACACTTGATATAGACTTCAAGTTGATAAGAAAACAAAAGTTGTTATAAAAGCATTTCATTTTTCAATTTATGTAATCTTTAGTACATTATGCACAAAGTGCGCTTTAAAATGGTTAATATTTACCAATGTTGAGCTGTTACATTAAGCCAGCAATAATATGCATAGTACTTGAGTACACTAACTGGCAAAAGATAAACATCCATAATCATAACCATCTATTGAAGCAAATAAAAAGCATTGAACATAGCTAAGCTAAACTGTTTTGGGAAATGCAAGGGTTGTTGTGATAAATAAAAATAAATAAATAGAAAAAACTAGGCAAGTTTTTGTAAGCTGGCACACTTTATTTTCTTCTGTTTTTAAGCAGGATTTTGTATCAGAATAAGAACCAGTTTATAAGAAAATAAAACAAGAGCATTGTTATAGAATTTGATTACACCACAGTAGTGTTAAGGTTAGTAAATAATGGTTGTTTGTGAAATATTGCACTATTGCTTTGACAACTGTACACTTGCATTTTGTCAGGCTGGGAGTAACATTAGAAGTTAAAACTGTGTTCATATAGTCACATTTGTATAGTGCTACAGTTTTATTTATAGTTCATACTCCTTTGTTAATGTTCTTCAGAATGATATATAAAGGATAGAACGTTTGTAAGGTAACTAAAGCTAGGGAAGGAAACAGGGGAAAAGGAAAGCTATGAAGCCTTTTTTGATTGGATAGCTTTCCTTTCTTGTATTTTAGCTTTAAGGGTGGGAAGGGAGGTACAAAATCAGAATATTTCCCATATAAAACTAAACATGTACAATCCCAAAGACACTCTTATTCTCTTGGCAGATAAAACATTTTGTACTTTTGTGGATAAAAAGTTTCCATTGGTATTTCCAGGGATTAAGATTTCATTTGTAAATTAATTTCATAATGAACTGTGGACCTCAACCTGTAAGTCATGTAGTTAAAATCCTTATTTGTTTGGATTTATATGAATTGTTGTGTGTACCTGTAATACATACTTGTAAAGAATAAAGGGATAACCATAATATATTTTGTTGGTTTTATTCTGCACTACTTACAAATAAAGTATACTATCAACGCTTAACCAATTTAACTCCAATGCATGTCTAGAGGTACCTAAAAAGCATGTGATATATTTTTGATATGTGGAACTAAATTTACTCTATCACTAGTTTGTTATCTAGCAGTGATTCCACTCAAAATAAATTTAATAGAAGCATTGTTGAAGCTGGATAAAATGTCTGCATTTAACATGCCATTTGGACCAAGAACTATGATAGTTCTGCTTATGATGGATTAGCACAGTATAGATTATAATGTAGCAAATTTGTTTTATAATCTATTGTGGAGGTGGAACGTATAAAAATGTTATACACATTTAATTTGTCAAATGTTTGATAAAATGTTGTTTGCTTAGTTCTTTTTTATCTAAGAGAAGCTTTAAAAATTGAAAGCAATTTAAGCTTTAGAGAACTGCTAGCAGAGTTTGATTCACTCAAATTTACTTTGTAGAAAACATCAGCAAATGAGCGCATCAAAATGTGACAAAAGAGTTATGAATGCATGATTACAGCTATTACAGAGAATATTTTGTAAGGCGTATGTTGAAAATAATACTTTTCAGCTACTGTGATTCTAGAGTTCATGCCACTTCTTTTACCTCTTGCTGCATACATTGTGTTGCTCATATTGGTATTCTACTCTTTCAGCAAAAACAGAATAATTGTGCCATAGCATCACTTTGTTCTGAGAGCTATTCAGAAAAATTAAAGCTAAACCTTCATTTACTTAAGATGTGACAACTATAACAAGATAGTAGTTTTTGACCTAAAAATATCCTGAGACTCCATGTTATCTTTAAATACTGAAGATTGATGAAGTGGTGCTGAAACCATATAAAACTACACATTTTAAACTTCCTGGAACACGTTTCAAAGAAAGTATTAACCAGATACAACTGATCAAGGTGAAATTGATTATCCATGGTGGTGGTGGTGGATCTAGGAACTTCTACACCTGGTCTGGCTGGCAATATCAGAATTGAGAACAGAGTTCTTAAGTTCATTATTCCTGAGCACAACACATTGTATAAATTCCTAGAACCACCACCTTAGCAGTGAACGGATGGTTCAGCTTCACCAATGATCAGTCGATGTCTGGTTGATAGTGGAGGAAACTAGCCTCTGAAACATGTTCCAGGAAATATTAAGAATTAGTACTTTAGAAATTAATATTGAGTCGAACTTAACAATTCTAAAACTTCACTTGTTTTTACTTGCAAAGTAGTACATATGTTTCACAACTTGTCTGCAATCTCAACTACCTTCGACTGCCGGACTCATTTGTATCGATTCCTCCAGAATCTTGAGGATTGCCCACTGGACATCGGGTGAACTTACGGAGTGGGTTGAATTCAGCAGGAATTTCAACGTTCATCAATATTGACTCATACTTTTTCATAAAAATCTTTTCCCAAGTATCAAGTTCAGTTTGTCTTGTCACATGTTTTAGAAGATAGACGTCCTCTTTGATGTGCTTAAACTTTCAAAAGTGGTTTGCTACTGCTGATTTCTCTTTGTGCTTATATTTTGCATGGCCGAGATGTACCTTAAGGCGGGTCATAATGTTCCTTCTGGTTTGTCCTATGTACATTTTTTCACCATCTTCACATTCAATTTTGTAGATTCCTGAATTTCTCGTTGAAGGTGTTTTATCATTGTTGGATTTTATTATATTTTTGATGCAATGTCTATTTTGTGGGGCTAGCACTATGTTGTAACCATGGAAGATCTTTTGAAATTTGTTCATGTACTTTGGGTGGTAAGTGAATTTTTTGAACTTTTTCTTGTTTTTATCTACTTCTAAAGTGGTTACGTCTGATATTTGTTTTTTTTTTCTTTTATAATCTTTGTAGTTTTTTGTGTTACAGTGACATGTTGGTTGGTTGGTATCTAATGTTGAGCAGTTGGCAGAGAAGCCATTCGCTCTCTTGCATTCCAGTATTTTGATGTCATATCATGTCGACTCAAGGTTGGGCAGTGCTGTAGATGGTTTCCATCCATATCTTAAGACCATAGACATGTTGAAACAATTTTTCTCTGCTGTTGATTCTATTTATTTTAATTCTCTGTTGTATTCTGTTTCACTTAATGGAACATCGAGTAGTCTGTGTACCAGGCTGTTTATGATGGCATGTTTATGAATTTAGGTTTTGAGACCATCAGCTTTAATGTGATTCTCTGTGTGGGTGTCCTTTCTGAATATTCCAAAATTGAGTTTGTTGTTTCTGATGATTTTCAAGTCTAAGAAAGGGATTGCTCATCTGACTCCTCCATTGAGAATTTGATTTCTGATATCTGCAAGTTTAGTAGTTTTAAGGTGTCATCGACTAATTTTCCATTTACTGCTGCTAGGATATCATCCACATACCGGGACCAAGACTTGAAGATGTTGGGGAACAAAGTGGTGATTTGAATCTCAAAAAAACTCATAATAAGATCAGCTAGCAGCAGAGACAAGGGGCCACCCATCATTAAACCTGAATTATGTTTGTAAATTTTCCCCTGAAAATTGAATTCTATTTGGTTTATGATAAGATTTGTGAGCTTGATGTATTCTTCAATTCTTTCTTTTTCCATGTTTTTTTTTTGTCACACTCTGTGGTGTAATGGTTACCATGCTAACTTCATACTCCCAAGGTCGCGGATTCAAACCTGTCGAGGGACGATGGATTTTTTCGGGTTTAAAAATCCTTAGCATGGCTTCCTTCAGAAGGGAAGTAACTTTATTCATAAGAGCACGCAAAGTTTCCGTTCTTTTAGTGGAAGGAGATAAGAAATTAGAGAACCCTGAGAGAGTTTGAAAAAAAAAAATCTGTACACGTCGCCGTCTGTTGCAGAATCATATTGAGAATGAAGCAGCAGCAGTGAACAAATAATTCCTTTAATATGCCACAGTTATTTTAGATTGCAGACCACCCAATTGACCAGACATTACAGCCGCATCATCGTATGTCTGAGCGAAAGTTTCTTACAAATCTTAAAATCTTTTAACTGTTTTAAGTACATGGTTGTAATGTGCCTCAGCAGATCTGTCTGCATTTACGTCTGTAAAACCTATAAACCATTCTTGAACTTCCCCCGATTTGTCCATATAGCGTAAAATGGTAGAAAGTTTGGATTTGTTCACTGTGTCTGAGCACTCGTCTAGAAAAATAGCCACAAAGTTAGCGGATGCAAGTTATTTTGTTTTACAATAATCAAAACACCCCTAACAGCTTCGATTAAATAATTTTGAACGGATGACGAAGTGCCCCGGATAACTGTAGCGTTTTTTAAATGATCATTTAAAAGTTGATCATACGTACTAAGTAAATCCAATGTTTCTACGCAATTACCTCTATTAAATGAACTTTCTGACTCATCGTGTCCTCTAAAATGTAATTCCTGCTTCCCTAAGTGATCAAAAATATCAATGAGTTTATTGAATATTTCTCTGCTCTTTTTTAAGATTTCATTATGCTTTGAAATTTGTAATGATTTCTGAGAACTTAGTTGCAGAGACTAAATGCACAAAATATGTGATACTTTTTTCATGCTTACTTAATGAGAGACTATACTGTCGAATCCTCTTGAGACCACGGGTACTGCTTTTTTTTTTTCTTCTTTTTTTTTGGGTAGTGTTTAACGCCCGCTTTAACTACTTATGACACCGCAGGCGGTGACCCTGATGATACATGAATGACGGAACACCGGTGGAATGCGATGGTGGAGGAAACCGGAGTATCCAGAGAAAACCGGCCCCGGCGCCGCTTTGTCCACCACAAATCTCACATGCGGTCGCTTGGGATCAAACTCCGGCCGTCTAGGTGAGAGTCGAGTGGTCTAACCACTCGGCCACGGCGCGGCCACTGCTTTTGTCATTACTAAAAAGAAGACATGGTTAACAATAGAGTTTGTTTAATTTGGTGCAACCAGTTAACCATTTGCACCTAGAATAATTGTTAATGCAGAAATGTCTGTTATACTCTCGTTTTCTGTGTTGATATTTTGTAATCAGACTTGGTGCTTCGGGAATGGGCCTGCAGTTAATATCTATTTTAATTTTTTTACAAAATTCAAAATTCAGTCTTCCACATATGTTCTACTCTACAGTCACAAGAACCACTAGCTTATGTAACACTTACGTCGGTCATTTTCACAAAAACTTACAATTAAAACAACAATGATAGACTAAAAACGATTGTCAATCGCAAAATTTAGCGGTGCATTTCGACTGCTAACGGCTGACGACTAAACTTCGTTTCCCCTCGCCCCTCTAGTGGAGAATTGGGAATGTTTGGCCTTCGCTTCAACTTGTGATGGAGTAGATTCGCGTGCACACCATTTCAGGCCTTGCGTAGCTAGCGTGAATGGTGGGAGCATGGCTATCGTTTTAACTTGCGGCGATGTAGATGTGCGATCACACCATTCCAAAGAAAAAAAAAAAAAAAAAAAAAACACATTTAACCGCAAAAACTTGCGATCATTTCGTATTTTGTTGAAGTGACATACAACAAATTCTGATTATTTCCCATGTTTATTGAGGGTCGTTTTGAACCCTCTCAAGTTTAGTACACCGACGGTGTGCGCGGTGTATAGTAGAATTCACCACTGAGTGTAATTGTGGTAAACGTAATAATAATGTATGCATAATTGTGTATAATATTTTATGTAAAGTATCAGAATTTGCTTAGTTAAAGTTAGGCCCAAAAGGAAACAGTTGACACATAGGCAGTAATTTTGAGAGTATCAAAGAATCGTTGTCCAGCAGTGAAGACAAAGTTGGGGCGGAATCTTTACAAGCCGCGGTTTCAATAGTCTCTTAGTGCAACAAATATGCAAATCCATGTTTTAGGCAAAAAGTTATTTCATTGAACATACGGAGAATCTCTTTTGTTAAGCCAATCACATAGGTAATTTAAGAGAGCCACGATGTGCTAAGCATAGGAGTAGTGCGAATTCTCAAACAATCTATTAAAATGTCATCACAAAATCAAAGTTATGCTTAAGGCCGCTTATGTTAGCGCCAAGACATAATACGTTGGTAGTTGTCGAATAATTCACAGTAATGCAAGCTTAAGGAATTCGCCAGGCTGTACCAAAGTGTAAACATGTGTTAGGTATATTAGCAGAAACGTTTAAGTCAGTGCTACGCGAATATAAATACCATTCAATAATAATTCACTTTTGTGTGGTTGGAAGTGAAACGTATGTGTGTGTGTGTGTGTGATTAAACGTCATTCTTATTCACAAATCCGACGACCTGAACAAGTGGAATTAGTGCACTGATTTCATCGAGGTATTGAACCAGCAGCCGAGAGCATTAACGCGTAGAAGAAAGTGGCATCTCTGTAGATCTTCAGCCAGTGTAGGTAAATAAGTCACACAGTTCTAGGTACGCACATAGATTCGCCCACCGACGCCAGCAACTATATGTGATGTCACCACAGCAGCACGCCGCATACTTTCGTGGCTGGCCTGAGAAATAAACGACTAATGATCCATAAAAATACAAAAATTGCAAATAACGAATGCCACGAGTAAAACAGTTAAAAGAAACGTGACCAAGAGATCCATCAGCGAAGACACCGCGACATCACGACATCAGGAGGGACTCGGACGACAAGCTTAGAACTTCGAGTCCCTACCAGAGCTAGGACGCCCAACATTCGCAGAACTAAAGGAAGGAAGAAGCCTTGCCAAGATGGCCCGGGTTCGATCATAGGCGACCGCATGTAGGATTTGTGGTGAACAAAGCGGCGCAGGGTTGGGGTTTCTCCGGTTCCCCCCCCCCCCATCTAATTCCACCGGTGCTCCTTCTTAATTGCATGCATCATCTATGTCATCGCCTGCCAACAGATAATCTAAAATTTTCAGCAAGGCCTCGTATAACCTTGCATATACCGGGTATTTCTGAAAATATACTTTTATTTTTGATTAATTTTACTTTAAAATACGGCGTTTTGTTTCACTTAGGCTGTATGCCTGATAGGACTTTATATATATAGCTTTTAGAACTACGACCGCCCCAGTTCTTGCTGTCATGCTATAAAGTGATCAAGAACCCTGTGAACGAATTTTTGCTCAACTTCATTTATAGCCCCCTTTAAATCTTAGGTCAAATCGGGGGCTTTGCACTTGAAACAACTCGTTGTCTGTAGGTTTAAATCATTTGTTTTCCTCAAACACACACGCACATTCACTCTCACATACATACTTCCAGATTTTGTGGGGAATAGGGAATAATTCTGGCTAAAGAAATTCCCCCGGGACCTCCGGGTGAGAATTCAGCTCGACCACGGAGACAGTCTCAACTTTATTGATTTCTTAATAATATCAGAAATATTCGAAGAATAAATGCGCTGGATTTACAATTTATGTGATGAATAAATAACTAATCTCAAGAATCGAAATTCTATGTAAGGCAGTCTTTTTGGAAATGTTCTAATAATGGAGCTAAATGCGCCCAGATTCCGATAGAATCGTAGCAATACAACAGATACCAACGCTGCGAAATATCAAAAATCTTCGTAGGATCTTCGCACTATTAAATTATGTTAGCAGAGTTCTACCTAAGTATGCTCATGAAGCAAATCTGCTGCGTGAATTAATAGGGAAAGGCCAAAGATCTCATTGGAATGCCGAATTACAAAAATTCTACAAGAAGATACAAGAACTGTTCGCGATTACTATTTTACTAGAGAGACTGAGTATAAATGGGAGTATTTGATTTATGTAGATGCTAGTACTACCGGAAAAGGAACTACACTTGTTCAAGTTCACAACAATAAGAAATTACCTGTGTTTAGTATGGAACCTAGGGGATTAACTAGTATTGAGAAAAATGCTTCTATAACATTGCTGGAGCTCAATGTAATGTATTTTGCCCTCACGGAACCTCAGGCTTAATTTATGTGCATCTAATTACTATCCATTTTGACCACATCGGTCTTACATTTATCGAGAAATGTAAACTCATGCCTACAAAAATATTGAGATACGTTCATGGTATATATGAGTGTATATGGTGACTGTTCTCGATGTTTCTAGAAAAATTGTTTGATCAAATTCACTTTCCGGACTGAAATTATTGCCTTGAATATCAGCGTGCTTTATTAAGAAAAGTGCAAGTAACCCCCCTCACCAGTAAGTTGACTAATGAAACTAAAAGAATGCTCAGCACTTGCCGAACTGCAGAAGAACGAGGAGAGATGGAAGCATGGCATGATTCCGCTAGAGAAATTAATGAAAACGTCGACGCTAAAGCTGCAAAATTCAATGATATCCTATATAAACGGCACGGGAGGGTATTCGCTACTGGAGGGCTTTTGTTATCTTAGGAAAGTCGTGTGATCGGCCCCCCGCAGAGTACCTCTGAACCATGGGTTTTCCGGCACGGAGGGGGGGTTACCGTATCAATAGACGAATGCCTTCCATTCCCCCGAAAGTCTCTTCATTTTATCTCAATTTCATCCAATCGGTCTCTTTCTGTTGGCGAGGACTGCGGTATAACGCCCTCTCGTGGAGGTGACGCGCTTTGAAAATGAAACTCTCGATGGCGGCATGACGTAGGAAATCGTCTGTAAGCTCAGGGGTGTTTGATCAGACCTTAGGTTCCAGCTGCCCGTTGTAATTGCTTTCGTTTCATCTTATTCTCTTGGGGTCTGACGCAAAATAGCCGATAAATGATTGAAGTGTGGGATCCCCTCCGGCACACCCATTCTATCACACTACTAGAATAATGTGAATCTATACTACTCGCTATAAGAGACGAAGATAAGTAAACAAACTACTGTGGTTCTCAGCGTCCCATTCTAAATTGGGTGTGAAAGACCGCTTAATTTTGCTCATAGGCATCTCTATCAGGCTTGAGGTTCTTTTACGTGCCGTAAATCTACGACACGGCTTTATTTCCCTTCCGAAGGAATGCTAAGGAATTTTACACACGAAAAAATCCATCGTCCTCCGCCGGGTTTGAACCTGCGATATATGAAGTTAGCATGGTAACCATTACACAACGGAGGGCGACACTTTGGTAGTTGTCGAACAGTTTGCAGTGATGTATTCTTAAGGAATTCTTCGGACTGTACTTAGGAGTGTAAACAGGGACAATATCTCGTATACTAAAACGCATTCAGCTATTATATTCCTATAATAAAAAGAACTTCTTTTCCAATTGATTTGTATTTAGTTTGGGGAAAAATCAAACGAATAAAAATAATTAATACTTTACATGAGTATGAATTCAGGGCAAAACTGATTACAATTAATTTTATTTAAGTAAAATCAGTATTAGCTTGGCGACACGTTAAAACTAACAACAAAGGTATACTAGTTATATTATAGCAACTTTTAAATCGATGCTAAGTGAATATAATACCACGCAATACCCGTGGCGGCTCGTGGATAGTAAATTTGGGAGAGCGGCGTAATATGATATTTTCAAAATTGGTAGATGGACATGACAGTTAATTCTGACTTTCGCCCAAATTATGTGACATTAGTTTCGAAAACTATTTTACAAATTAATATCTGTCAAAGCAAATAACAATTTGCTATAATTAGGCTTATCTAATTAATGTTGTTGTATATTTAGTTCATTCTCCTCTTCTTTTGTTCAGCGATATGGTTGAACATCAGCTGCTTTAAGTCAGGGGCGGATATTAGTGCTTTTTCAATAGAGGACATAGCTAACGCATTAAGTCTGTCTTCCTTCCTTGTGTTTCTAGTGAATGTTTTTATCCTCTTGAGTGTTTAGAAACACCTTTCACACTCTGATGTAGTCATCGGAATTGTACAATTAATGCGCAATAGCTTCAGTGATTCTGGCAATAGAGATGCTAAATTGTTGTGGTAAATACAAGAAAAAAGTGCCAAAGCATCAGAAGCGTTTGTAAAAGAATTTCTTCCATAATCAACTGTCAACTCCTTTTTAATTCCATTGCTTTTAACTCAAACAAACTAACCATTAATTTAAATTCCGCTTCCGGGAACAGAATGTTATGCATAGAAAATAAAACTGGTTGTAGGAGAAGGGCTACGAACAGATGCCCACTAAATATAAATCGGTCTTCAATAGCTGTTAAAATGTCAATACTTCTTTTGCAACTACCATTTTATTAATGTCAAAACGAGCACGTTTTGCACTAAAACTTTGAGCTACGTCATCGTCAGTGTCATTTCGCCAATGGTGTTCATAATTCAAAGAAGTTCTAATGCACTGAATAGCCGATTTGAAATACGACACTTTTTTATGAACTTTAACACCATCAACACTATCAAATATCAGTGTGAGGCGGAACTTTGCTAAAAAAAAAATGTGAGCCAAAATAGAAAGTCATTGTGTTTCAAAATATTTTGAAGACCAATTGCTGTTCTGATTTTTGAATAATCACTATTATTGTCATCAATGATAGCCTGAAGACAATCGTAAATCTAATTTCTGCATCTACAGTATTAACACACCCTTCTTTAATACTCCACTTAGTTGTGGCGTTTTTTTATTTTGTTTTTTTTTTTTTGAGTAATCGTTTTCTAATGACCTCATCAAATTCGGACGTAATTTTTGAAGATTTAGAACAAAATGAAGAGAAACCTCCAAAATTGTTGAAAAATATTTTCACTTTCATGTTTCGAGTCGCACCGCTTTCCTCAATCAAATTCAATTAATGGGCATAGCAGTATACAAAGTAACCTTGCATATATACATTTGAAATCTTGCTTGAGCACCCGAGTGATTACCGCTCATGACAGAAGCCCCATCGTATATTTCAGCAACCAGCTTATTTGGGAAATTGTTTACTTGTAATTTAATCAGCTCACCAAATACGACATTGGTGATTCCCTTGGCTGTGTGATAGTTTGGCATCACCTAACTAATTATCCGTCCGTATATTTTACCTATCAACTCGTACCGAGCTGTAATACCTATTGTGACAGTGTAGCAAAATCGGTAGTTTCATCTACCTCGATTACTATATAATCTGTCCGAACTATTTCCTCAGAGATCATATTGAAGCAGACAGCATATATATGTTCTAACAGTTCATTTTGGATGGTTTTAGATAACTGCAAAAACACTCGACTGTTTTCAATGTGCTCCTTTAATGTACTGTAGAGCTCAGTCATTAAGTTAACAAACCCACGGAAAATGCCAAGATTATCAAACGTGTCATTTTCGTCATGCACTCGGAGCGCAAGCACAAATTTACCGCAAAACTTGATGCTGTCTATCAGCTTTCTAAGAATGTAAGGATTCTTTGAACGTTTTTGTTGTGTTTCTCTATTTTTGACCTGCAAGCACTCTCTAATTGAATTGTGATATCCACCTTAAAATTCTATGCTATCATTTATATGTCTTTCACTAAGCTTGTGCTTTTTCACTTTTTCGTTTAGATGCTTAATTTCTGACACACCTATTGGAGTCCATGCAGGGTCACAACCATTCATTACCAAACAGGGATAACAGAAAAGCGCATTTTGAATTTCGCACTCGTAAAGCCAGTCCACATAGCTGTATAATGAGGAGTTAAATTTTCTGGTTTAACCCCTCCTATTTTTGCACGGATTTTAAATTTGTTCAATATTCAGCATTGGTCTTGGCGGTTCGAAGTTCTTAAGTTCCAATCGAGACGCATAACTCGCTATATCCGCACTGAGTATGCTAGTTACACAGTCCCCGTGAAGATTCACAGCACTACACCACTCGAAAACGCTGCTAAAACTGGGTTTGTTTCACCCTTACAAGTACTTTCAAACAGAGCAAATTATATTATGAGGTAACAATACTTATTCAGTGTATCATGCTCGCAAAATTACCAACATGAATGTAGTATTAATGTACTTTCTTGGTATCGTTTAATCGGACACAAATTTATTGAAAAAAATGAAAGTACTGAATGGTAACATTTTATACAGGGAATTCATAATTAGCAAAAGCATATTCAACATAAAGGGATGTTAATAACTAACAATTAAGAAACCATTTGACGTCAATTAATTCTCGAAGTTATGTATTTTGTAAAATGCTTATATGAAATTGAAATACTAGATTCTAAATCAGGTATACAAAGGAGATTTATTATAAGTTAAGCAATTAAATTAATGACATAGACAAAGGCGCTATATAGTCACGAAGGCAATTATACTTATAGTGCTAATTATAATGGTAATGAGAAAGGTACAGGGAATGCTGTACAGTTCTTATGAACAAAATTCATTTTATTTCGTTTTTTATGCCAACACAGCAATTACCTTTTCATTGAAATTTGGACGTCATTTTTCATGTCCTTTTCTATTCATAACATTGCTAATGCGTTCAATCTGCCCTTGGCCATTTTGCCACTCAAAATGTCATTATTCGATTTAAAGTCGAGAAGCATCTTCAACATCTGAGGTGGTCATGGGTGTGGTGAATATAATATTTTGTAAATCTCATTACGTGGTCTCCAGGTCGTTTTCAACAATAAACTGCGCGAAACACGTAGCATCCCTCATTGTCGTCTGTAAACTATACCCAATTCAGTTCTGCGATTTGTTGAAGTCAATGAACTGGAAATTTTCTGTCATGCTGCACAAATTATCTTCCATCAAACAGAGACGCAGCAGAGTAGCATGCTGTGAAAGAAAATCTGGTGCGTATTTGATTTATTTCATATCACACACTTCTTTTACTGCCACAATCCTTTTTAAGCGGACCTTTTCAACTCTCCTTTTTTTCGAAGCTGTATCTGAGATCGAAATCTCTGCCTGCTGCCTTATGTTGTCTATGAATTCTGTTTCTTTTTCAATGGATCTCCAAAAAGTGTCATACAACGTTTTAGAAGGTACTGCATGCACAGTTCTTTTCTTAATTTTACTGTACAGCATGTCAACATGAGGCATGATGTTATGGAAGACTTTCAGCCAAAGAACCAGCGCTGGATTTCTAAGCATACGTCGAATAGATCCCGCTTGTTAAATTGTTGGCGATACTTGGTTGGTGACTATTTCCCCAATGTGGCCAATTAATTGTGTTCATATTCCTATACATTATTCGGCTCTTGAAATTCCATCTGTCGTATAGAAGCAGGAGGTATTCTTTTGCCAACAACTTTATCCAGAGCAGAAATCCTTTGGGGGAAATTGCCTAAGAAGTTGTAAAGCCAGTAAAATTTAAAAAATAAATAAATAAAACAAGGATACGAAAAAAGAAAGAAAGAAACACTTGAACTTGCTGATTTTTACTTGCTGCCTGCTCTACAACAAAGTTAAGTTGGTGTGTATAGTAGTTCACAAAACTAGCGTATCTGTATTGTTGTCGAATAATTTTCTAAACGCCACTTATATGACCACTATCACACTGGCTATACAGTAGCTGTAGAATATAAATTTGTCAGATTTCTGAACTGCATTTACTAAATGCTTGTTGAATACACGCAGCAATTGATGTCGAGTCATGACCGGAAGCATTGACAAAGTATCAGAATCTTTCAACAGTAACAGAAAAATTTAACGGAAAACAACCACCAATTGAAATGAAGATGACACAACACTAGTTAATCCGCAATCACTGACGCGATATTTGCAGTAGCAACTTCCTGTCTTATATGCTCTTGACACACCGTGAGCATACAATCAAACAAATTGTTTTGGATCTCTTGGGATATTCCTTTAAATACTCTTGCAAGATGATACATCAAGTTCCGCTAAGAAATTGATGAGGCCCCTAAAAATTTCAGGATTGACGATTCTTCACTTTCATCGTGATCTTGGAGTGCTAATTCAAAAGTACCGCAAAATTAATGCAATTGATAATTTTTAAAGTACACATCGACTTTTTGTCGCAGTGTCATAATAGCTTTTATTATTCAGGCAGTAGACGCCAATTTCTGCCGAACATAAATTTTTCCCAAAAGATTAAATTCAACTACAGAATTTATATAGGATTTTACAGGTTTGTGTTTCTTAGTCTTTTATTTTATGTGTGACAAATCACCTATATTGTAGCCTACCCAAGACGTTCTCGTCATCATGACAGCCAAGGAAAGCAAACTGATTTATTTGTTTCCTCAAAGCCACAAATGTGTTTGTTCTTTTCATATAAATCTACTTTTAATTAAATTCTATAATCCCTGGTTTGGGATTTAGTTATTTGATGTATGTTCAGATGAGGTGTGGCTTTTATTTCCACTTTCTTTTCCAATGGTAAAGTAGAGAGGGTTAGTTCCTTAAGTTCCGTGCTTTGTAATTCACCTAAATCCATTTCTTGTTACAACACAAGGAAAATGTTTACTAAAATAACAAATGACATTAACGTGTACAAAACACGCAGAGCGAAAACAGAAAAAACCTGATGTGTTCCATTCCCGTGACTTTCTCTATATCTCTGCAATAAATTATTTTTAAAAACTTATGCTTCTATTTACTTCCTGCTAATCGAGAAAAAATTAGCAGAAATAATTAGCAGAGTTCACAAAGTCCTGTATGAGAAAAGTATGTGCTTTACAGCTGAAACCAAAAGCAAGGAATATCTCAAAAATAACCAACTCCACAAAAAATATGTATATAACATAAATGTTGTGTTTTAAAGTGCTCTACATTTGTTGTATGGTAAGTTTTTTGTTCATCTCTTACGGTTTAGCAGTTATGCAAAATTCCGTAAAATTGACCCAGAATAAAGTAGAGTTCAGAGGCTATTCCCAGAAAATTCAAAATATACATTTTATTTATCAGGTAAATATCTTTATTATAGGATATTTTAATCAAAATCGTTAGAGCCAATTTTTAGAAAATCAAAATTTTTGAAAAAATTTCCATGAAAAGTGTAGTTTGGGGTGGGGGAATTTTTCTCAAAATCTTCGTGTCGCATCACTGGAAGATACTAAACCTAAATACCAAGTTTGGTATTTTACTGACTTTCCGTTTTTGCGTTATCGTGTTCACAGACACACGGAACCGCCTGCGATGCCATTAGTAGTTAAAGCGGGCGTTAAACATTACCAAAAAAAAAAAAAAAAAAAAAGACACACGGAAACACGGACACACACAGATCTTTTTCTGAAAATACATTTTTTGGATACAGGGGACCCTAAAACATATATTTCCGGTGAAATCTCGGTATCAAATTCTTTGGTGGAGTGCAATACCTTCTCTTTACACTATGTACATAGTGCGTATAGAGAAAGTAAAAACGTGCAATAAACAAACGCAACTGACATTTACTTCAAATCTTGCTTGGAGCACAACTAAATTATTTGATGCTAGGTCTTTATGAGGAAAGTACCCTTACTACCACACATCTTGCTGTCCATTGTGGCAAGTTCAATACTTGTGCATTCCACGTGCGAACGGAAGGAAATGTAATCAAGCAGCTCCATGCTGGAAGTGGAATCAAAACTGACGCAATGTATGGGGAACTCATTCCGAGATTCCGTTGTAAAATAGGGTGTACTTATGCACTCATTCTGTCAAAAACTCATCCGAATTCACAAAAGTTTTCCAAGAAATAAAAGTTGGTTCATGAGACGTTTTAGTCATCTTCGATGTGGAGTCGTTTTTCACCAGAGCATCCCTCAAGGAAATCTTAGAATCACATTTTGACGAGAATTTCGTCAGCTTATTTCATCACACACTAACCCCAACCTACTTTCTTATTTAGTGACGCATTTATAGTTTGGTCACAGTACCCTTTGACTGCCTTCCGGAACTTCGTAACAGGGTTCATCCCAATATCAAGTTCACAATGGATATAGAGCAGAACAACTGTTTACCGTTTCTCGACATACTCATCTGCAAATAAGAAAATGACCACCTAGGATACACAGTATACAGAAAACCCACGCATACCGACCTATACCTCAACAATACAAGCTACCACTCCCGCACAGAAACACACAGTACTTTCTATCTTATACACCGAGCGATAACAGCCTGTGATAAACATAACCTTCCAGAAGAGATCCAGCGCCTACGCAAAGTCCTTACACAGGACAGAAATATCAACAAAGCTTTCTGAAAACTTCACCACAAAACAAACGTCAATGCAGAGAAAAAGAAACCTTAGCTACAGCCATTATTCCGTTCGTGGGTGCAGTATCTCACAAAATAACAAGAATGCAAGAATAAACACAGCGTCAAAACTGTTTTTAAGCTCCTGCCAAAATCAAACAACATCTGGGCACGGTCAAATACAACCTGGGTTTCTGCACTGACGGTATTTACATCAGACTGTGGAAGAACGCATTAAAGAACACCAACGCTGCATCGGGTTGGACTACCCATAAAAGTCTGCGATGGCACAACACATTTACGATATTAGCCATAGGGTCAATTTTTCATCCACCAAAATAATAGAAAAATCTACCGGATAATATGACAGAGTGATAAAATTCGCAATATACATAAAAGCAAACAAAAATAATTTTAACAAACACGGAGGTCAGCAAATAAGCAACACACGGCCGCTTATAATTCGTAACCGTTTGCCCCACCCTCCTCAACTCCCACTGGCCAGTGCCAATCAATGACAGGGCGCGAAGCGGTCCTTCGGTGTTCCCCTCCAGGCATAAATACTACCACCAGAGCAATTTCTCTCCACTTCTCTGATAATGGCGACAGAATTCGCGTTGATAGCTTGGAAATTAATCCAACACTTACCTGGCTGACGTCCCGAGAAGAAATCACTATATTCAAGACGTTAAGTAAACATTTTCTAACAGTATTTGTCGTATATTTGTGTTGGATAAGATAGATATATTAATAACATTTGCACCACAGGAGAATATGATCTGATAATTCATAAACAAATCTAAAATAGTCATCAGTCATATTTTCCTGAACAAATAATCTCTCGCGAAACATATAACTTGTTTAAAATATGATCAAGAAATTCCACGTAACTGAAGTTTTTAAAACTATACTTCGCCTAAATAGTTTCTTTGACTGAATCAATAGATACTTTATTCCTTTCATCTGTCCACTGTGCTCTTATTAATGAAAACACTTTCTCATCATTAGCGTTTTGTGTAGAAATAGCAAAAACAAGCAAACTAACAACAAATACACATAAATAAGCAAAAAAAAAAAACTGAATTAGTTTCAGGAGCTCATAATGGCAGTCCTCATGCTTGCTACCAATAAAATATCTAACCCATTATCGTTACAAGACAATTTCTCAAGTTCAGAGTTATGCTGCTACAAAAACTGAGGCTTTACATACTTCATCACAACATTTTGCATTATCTTTTACAATAGCTTTATCACTCAAGAACTGCATACTCTTTTGCACATCATCCATGCATAGTTTATCATTTAGGTTTAACCAACTGAAATATATGAGTTCTGAAAATGACACACACCATTTGTTTAGCCTCCTGCTAAAAAGTATCAACTTCTTTATCAAGGCCCTACTCCCTGGCACTTATCGATACTTATTTCATCTTTAGTGGCATGAAGCTACTCTCTAATCTATTCTTAAGAGGAGTAAGTACATTATCTAATACTGCAGTCACCTCAACAATGGATATTTGTTCACTTGCAAGTTGTTTTATTCCACGATGAAACACAGACGCCAATGAATGTAAATGATATAAATAAGCCTTACTCAAATTGTTTTCAAAGAACGTCTTTAGAACTTTAGGAGCATTGGACACAGACAAAAGGTAAGCTTTTAAAGTCCCGTACATTTCAGTTGTTCTGTGAGGCGCAGGGAACAGAGATAACCACCTAATTTTACTGTGTCGAAGAAACTTTTTATAGCTACTTTCTATAAATTCACAATAATGTCTGAGTTTCTCAGTTCTTACAGTAGATATGAAAAAGTAATTTAGACCTTGAAAACAATACACTCTAAACCTACGCTTAAACTATCCGACCCATTCTGAATGACATTGTTAAGAATGTGAGCTGGGCAACCCACTCCAACTAAATTTATGACTTTAGTTTGGTGATTACATTTTTAATCTCCTGTTTACGTATGCCACCAAAATTTGTTTTCGTATTGTCCTCTACAAATACTACACATTTTTTTCTATTCCTAACTCTATTAGAGTATCCTAAAATATGATGAGATTGTTTCAGCACTTTCATTTGGAGTAGCTTCAATGTCAACTACCTTTGTCTGTATACTACCCGTTTTAATGTCAAAATGTTGTATTAAAATAAGAAACAACTATTTAATCAATGCTCGGTTATACAAATTATATTAATGTACTTCCAGTCACTGTTTAGTAGCCCTTCTAAATTGAGTGATTAATTTTTGTACTTTGAATATTTTGATGTAGTGCATGTAAAGATTTATTGTCAGAGCTTCTCTCCTTCCAACTATATCTACCCTGACTGATTCGTTCTGCTTTTTTTGGGAAAACACGCACACACACACATATATGAAACATTTTTACTTTCTATATTAGAACTTATATTTGAAGTTTATTTTCCACAATTTATACACGTGACTAGTTTTTTTTTAATGAGAAGGTCTATTACCCTGTTTAAGAGATTAGCAAACTTTGCTAAACCTTTCCTGTTCAAGTGAAGCCCATCTGTATCTAAATCCATATACCCTAACCATGCATTACTGTCAATATAGGTGCAATCATAACGTTTACAGACCCAGTCGAATGTAGCGCTGATTATGTCGATGTATCGGAGATCCGGTTAATGCAGAATTTGGCTTGTGGAATCAACTCTTTCCCGACCGACACAACCTCGGTGAGTTCATGTTTGATGTCTTCTGGGTTGCATGTTCTTGGTTTCCGCATGTATAATCACGACGTCAGGATCGCCAGACTTTTCATTAGCTGTTTTTTAATATGTTGAAGTTGAGCCCCAAGATAGCAGTACACCTTTATGTCTTTCTCGAGGATATTATTTGCGTGCCTTACCATCGAATCTCCTAAAATTATGGCCCTTATTTCTTTCATATTTCTCGTCGAAAATGTTTTCGTCACTGCAGATCGGAAATTCATTTAATATGTCAATGTTTTTATTTAGGCCCGTAGTGCCTCGAAGCGATTATTTAATTGCTATATATCTGTGATTGCTTGCGCGTTGTCTTTCTGCTTGCGTGTCTCCATTCAGCGCCTGTAGCTCCGAGGTCTTTTTCTTTGCTCTCCAATGACTGTGCTCTGCGACACTGGCGTAGCGAGTTGCAGTTGCAGCTAATAACCAATTATTATTTTCTATTTTATCAGTTGCCAATCCAGTTTCTAACTACCACTGTTTGTTTTCTGAAAATGTAGGGTATTAAAGACTTTTCAACTCCCGGATTCCGTACAAATGGTTACAATGTGGAGCATGTCTGGGAATTTTCGGACGTCAGTAACCCAGCCTAGCGGGCAATCTCTGTACAAGTGCCGATCGTGAACCGCGATTCGGCATAACTCTCGCCAAGTACTCCACTGGCAGGTTTTAACTTTAAATTACCCCGTTGAGTTCTTCAACTGTTTTAATGCACGAATGAATATTTGCACACATAAAATATGGGACAGCTTTGCCACCTGGTATAGCGTACAGAAATATGACGTAATATAATAATAATAATAATAATAATAATAATAATAATGATTGTTACATTTTGTGCGTGTTTAGAATACATAAATATTAGTGTGAAATTAATGTACAGATCACTAGGAAATTTTAAGTAATAATGCAATTAAAAACAAGCATTATTATTTTCAGTTATAGATGCATATAAAATAATACGGATAAAGAAATCGTAAAAAGAAGCAAAAAAAAAAAAAAAAAAAAAAAAGACAACTAGTTATAAAATATGTAAGTTTGAAAATTTATTAAAGCGATATATGAATAATTAAAGATTTGTTATTTATTATAATATACATAACAATTTATAAAATAAATAGGACAAAGTTTAAAGAAATACACATAAATATAAATAAACAGGATTAGATATAAGAATAAACTTATTATCATTACGAATAATATCTAGTTTAGAGTACTAAACACTCTACTTTTCGCTGAATACCAGTAATGTAATATAGCACTACAAAAACAGTTGGATTGTTGTTGTAAATGTGCTGTCTTTCCATCAGTATTATTGTTAAGAATAGTTTGTTTATTTTATTTCAGTTACACATTTACTTTAAATTCGATTCTAAATCATAATTTACTGATTTTTTAAAAAAAAATATTAGTACACATTTTAATTAAATATCTGAAAAAATTAATAATAGATATATCATTTGTAATGTTTATTTTGGAAATAAAATTACCGTTTGAATATAAGTCGCATATCTAGGTGTTGGGGTAGCATATTCAGATTGATTTATCTATTTATTTCTTCTATTTGACATGTTGCAAGGTAAAACCGGTTCTTGGATATAGCTGGCATATATATTTGAGTATTTGAAGATCCTCAGATTCTTCAAGCATTTTTTTAAATATTTGCATGTTTATGATTTGCATATTAGAATTCCTATTTTAAAACTAGTCTTTATTGTTCCAATGTTCAATATAATTTCATAATTTCAATGTTGTTAAAATACATAATTTTATAAGGAATATAAAACTTGATTACCGCCCAGGCTCCCGGTTCTCTCTCTCTCTCTCTCTCTCTCTCTCTCTCTCTCTCTCTCTGTCGATAGTATTTTATAAAATCCCGCCTGTTCAGTGTAATTATTTGTCGCACATAGTAGGTCATTTGTTTCAGTTTGTGCAACATTTAAAATCAGATGTCTCATTTGCATTGCAACTAATGAATGAATGAATGATTGAATGAATGCTCTATCTTTAGAAAAATAAAATGAGTAAATTCTACATTGAAGAAAATAAAAACTCAGTCGTTACAGCAAAAGAAATGTACGTAGTTTAAAGCGCAGTGCTGAAAGTATTGACATCTGACGGAGCGGAAATATTATGGGTTGTCAAAGGAGCAGAACTGATTTGTATTATTTGTCCACACGTTCGGCTTGTCACCTGCAAAGGTGTACATTTGTTTAGTGTGGTTATGAACCGTATTTATGCCTTGTGATGTAAAACGTAATAGAATGCAGCCGCTGTTTTTCAGAGAAAAAAATAACAGAATGCTAGTGTTGATCATCAGCTTACATGAACATGGAAACTAAGAAGGATATTTATCATTTGTGGGTGCAGTACACAACAAAGGTAAGCTGTATAGTGGGCGTAACATCCTGATTTTCACCTGTCATGCCTGTCATATCCTGAAAAGCGTTATCCATGTATTCATTTAATCGAAGCAATGATTAGAATGCACATATTGTGTTGACAATTCAACAAATATTGTTGAACATGGTGCCTGTTTGCTTTTCAGTTCGATATAGTCAGAGAATAGTCTATATAGGTTAGGGTTGTCATTTTTAAGACCGTCTTCGAAAATGCTTCAATATTAAAAGGAACGAAACAAGTCTGATAAGTGCGAAAAAATAGGAATTTTCTTCAATTAAACACAATTGTTCAGCACAACAATGTTTAAAGCTTCGATAAAACTTAATGATTTTCAGCTCGCAGTGGGACCAAATAAGCACAAAAAAAAAAAAAAAAACAAAAAAAAAAAACCAAACAAATAACATGATTTTCAGGTTTCTTTCAGAAGGCATCGTCGAAATCCACATGATGGGCCATATGTATATATTATAGAATCAATTTTTATAAAATTTCAATTAAAACCACCCTTTAATTATATTTTAGTCAAACATTAATGAAAGATAAACATAAAAATCAATAATAATAATAATAATAATAATAAAAAATATCAGGTGATGAATAGCGTCTAATAACAAAATAAATGATAAAATTAGTGCTAATCTAACCTCATGAGAAATTGTTTGTCCTACTACAATGACAATCTATAATACATAGAACTTAATTTTAATCCATACTAAAGAAAAACATACTGCATTGAGTTGATGAATTTAAAACAGATCTACGGGTATTGGCTAATTTTTATTAGTAGTATTTTTATGTAGACATGCCATTCTATCATCTCCCCCCTCCCCAAATAAAAGTGTCGCTTTCTCCATGTTTCCTCTAATTCATTTATACTTTCTGTAGCACATTTGTACATAGCAGGTTGAGGAGGTGCTGCACTCCAACCAAAAATTTGATACTGAGATTTCACTGGAGATACCTACATGTATAAAAAACACATTTTTAGAAAAAGGTTTGTGTGCATGCATGTGTATCTGTATGCCTGCCCATGTGCCTGTAAACACGTTAACTCAAAATTGAATAGTCTGTAAAAATACAGAAGTATGTGACACAGAGATTTTGAGGAAAATCCCATCACCTCAAACTACCCTTTGCATGAAAAAAATTTGAAAATGTTGATTTTCTCAAAAGTAGCTCTAATAATTTTGATTAAAATATGGTATATTGAAGATGTTTACATACAAAAAGTATATTGTGAATTTTCTGGGATTATCCTCAGAAGACCTCTTCATTATGGATGACTTTTGCTTAGCTGGTAAACTGTAATAGCTGATTATAACCCAAAAAGTATAGATCTTAAAACTCTCAATTTATGTCATATACATTTTTTATGAGGAGTTGACCACTTCCAGGCTTTCCTCAAACAGAAATTTGTCAACTGCTGACCAGGCAAAGAAGCAGATTTTAATCACATAGCAACATCTTTTATAAAATTTGACAATCACTTTAGTTTAGTGTATTTCCCTTTTACTTATAAGGAACTATGTAATGAGTCCAATGTTGCTATCTTTCGTTTAACTTAAGTAGCACAAAGTAGAGAGAAGGATCAATTTTCGTAAGAATAATCTGTTGCAGAATAGTTAGAGAAAGTCATGTGGGTGGCACACAAGATTTTTTTGTTATTCTATTCATACACACCCATGTTTAATTTCTTCCCTTTTATCTTGAACTATCGGGCATAGTTCAAGTATATATTTTTCTGTAATGCTGCATTCTTACTCCAAGTTTTTCTAATCAATTTTAATTCTCATTCTTCCCAGCACCATTTTTATGAATTTTCAGCCCCCAATATGTACAATATTCTCCAGTTTCTGCAATCACTTTTCTGAGTCCAATAATTTAAATGGATCCTGCAATCAAGTGATGCAAACTTAATACTCTTATCATCATAATCATCAATTATTATTATTATTATCATCGTCATTATCAATTATTATCATTATCATTGTTGTTGTTATTATTATTAATATAAATTATCATTTATCATTATTATTATTTATTACAGGTACATAAATAAATGTATTTTTTTCTTATCTAAAATATCTACGAATAATATAACCAACACTTGATAAATTTGGTACCGTGTCTGAGACGAACCTATTCAGAATATTCACTGCAATTCCTCCATCAATCAACCTCACCCATAAATCATTGTACGTAGTTCTTGTGCATTCCTTTAAAACATTTTGTTCGCTCCTTTCTTAATTAGTTTAATCACAGTGTCTCCCTGAAGAACAGCTTTCTTTTTATATATATAATCTGAAATCAGATTGAAATTCTGAAAGCGTTTCTTCTTTCTCTGTCAATTTCTAAGACCTTTCAGCTAGCATCTATGAATATATTTTCTATAACAGATATTTGTTGGATCATTTATATTGCCTTTACCTTTAAAAATTGAGACAAGTATTCCATTTTCCAGTTCTTAGACAATCTACTTCTTTCTCATATTGCTGTAAATGATGCCTCCAATAACTTCATTCTTTTCTCATTTTCATACAAAGCTTTCCAAAATTGATCTGGCATCCTGTCAATGCCTTATTATTAGAGTTGTTGATTTAATCATTAACTGATTAACTGACCAATATGCTTTAATGAATTAATTGAACCAATTAAAATTGTAGTATGGTGAAAGAAATATAACTCATCTGCATAGTACAAAACTTTGTTACATAATTATTTTCCATTTGGTTTATTAGCTTAGCTAGTCCATGTGCTTAGGTCATTAAGGTTAAGGGCCACATATTACGAGGAATGTACAAGCCTTTTTCGAAGAGCGATGGATACCATTGCTTCCCTTGCCTGCACATTCGCCTGACATGTCACCCATCAAACATGTCTGGGATATAATTATTGGTCAGCACCTATGCATCACAGTCCTGCAGTAACCAATGTCACGAATTTGTGGGCTCAAATACAAACTGCATGGAGGGAAATCCCTCAGGAACTTATTCAGAGCCTTTTTTGATTCAATGTCGCGATGTATAGTAGCTCTAATTGCAGGGCATGGAGACAAAATCAAATACTGAATATGAGGGCTCAAAGACTATGTATATATTTGAAATATTTATCATTTATTACTTGTCATATATCTAATCTGTGAAATTAAATGCATTGCATTCATGAGTCTCCATCTTGGTGTTGTAATTTTCATAAACAGCAGTGTATTTTCTGCTATGTCTTGTACCTTTCAAGCCATGGTGTTTGCTGACAAACTGCCGTTTTAAATAAATTTAATTTTTTTTTTTGGTAGTATTTAATGCCCACTTTTACTACTTGTGGCACCGCAGGCACTGGTGATATATGGAATGATGATGGAGCACTGGTGGAATGCGATGGCAGGGGTAACTAGAGAACCCAGAGAAACCACCCCTACACTGCTTTGTCCACCATAAATCTCGCATGTGATCGCTTAGGATTGAACCTGGGCCCCCTAGGTGAGAGGCAAGTGGTCTAACCACTTGACCATGGCACGGCCCTTACCTTTTTGAGGCACATTTCTTCACCTACAGCAATTATGCATTCTTTGATCATTTCTCCATCAGTGAATGGTGTTCCACATTTTGCGACTTCATGAGCAACACAAGTTGCAGACTCTTGTTTATTATTGACTTTCGTTAACAAAAATTTCTGCAATTTCAATGTGTGCCTCAAAGTGTCAAAATTTTCTATTTGCAAACTTCCTGTATATTTTGAGTAATTTTGAAAATGTTTTGTTTTACATTAATGTTATTTTCTTTGAAAAAGGTATGACTACATTGTAAGTAAAGCATAATACCTTGTTACTGGACTTGATCCCAAAATACTGATAGTTTCATTGATCTTTGAATGCTTTGAATTTGCAATATATTTTTTGCTTCTTCTCAATACTAATAAATCACACACAAAGCAAGTCAAATCAAAATACTGTTACGTATAAGCATTGGTCAAGTTGAAATTGTCTGCTAAACAGGGTTATGCACTAATTTATTTCACAACAGACAATTTTGCCTCCTTCGCCTTCCCTTGGCAGACTGACTTGTGGTCATGCTGCTCAGTGCTTAAAATGGCATTAAAGGATGTGCAACATTGGTGAGTAATAAGGAGAGTGGAGGCAATAATTTTAAGAGTATCAATAATCGTGTAGTAAAAGCTAATGTAAGAATGAAATAGAACAATAGAACGTATATAGTCGGGTCTATGTAAAGAAAATATATTCAAAATACAAATAACCACATAGCATGCAACTTTCTTTACTAATTACACAAACAGAAAACTGTTAATATAGGCTATAACTATAAGTAAGTTTATTTAAAGGTTAAGACGCTTACAGCTAACTTATTCTACAGCTTCCCATATGTACTTTCTTTCATTTTTTGCGTCTTGTACATGTTGTGCAGTCTGCGCTGCATCTCTCTTTTTGCAACGATGATTTTACATAAAGTTCAGGTTTAAGCATAGTGACTGGGGTACTAATTAAAGACATAAACATTACACTGAAAACTGTAATTTTAAGTGAGTTTTAAAGATCAAACATTACTATGTTAATTTTATAAAACCACATTCACAATTGGCACTACTTACTGATATGGTGTGTATAGTGGTGAAACATTTCTTAATTTTGCGCTCACAACCTTTTTTCCCATTGCTTTGTACTGAATTAAATCTTTTAAAATATCCTGGGAATTGAATTCAAATCTAGAAGAGAGCTTTTGTACTTCTCTTTCACTTTACCGAATATCATCATGCACACTAAAAACTGAGTCCATTTGTTGAATTAACTGCTGATTTACATTGTTTTCATTCATCATTCTTGTTTTCATATCGTCTACAATGCAGTGTGTAAACTGCTCTGTCAACAGCTGGAAAGTTAGCTTTACTGTTTTCACACTTTTGAAATCAACTTCAATACATTTAGTCACTTCAGATTCACAGTCACCCGTTAAGAATTTCAAACTTTCAATTCTATTCAAATGCAGTTTTATATTCTCACATGGATTTTTTATTGTGCAATTACGCTTTTGTAGTACTTCTGACAGGTGCTTTAATTTTAGTAGTTCATCATGCATAAGTCCTAGTAATTTAATAAAATTATGACAACTCAATTTGTTTGCCTATTCTCCAAACTGCCTCTGCTCTTTACTATTGCAGCAACTGATTTTAGATTCAGCATTACAGTGTGCATATCATGCAGAATAGGAACACCACACTGATTTGATCAGTGTAAAGAAGAGGCAATCCACTTCATGTGTATAATATGACCAATCTTTTTAAGTTCTGTTCCTAAAGCCTGTGCACATTTCTGAAATTGACTCCAGTTTTGGAGAGATGCTGTATAAATTGTGGCTTTCATTATATTCATATCGCAAATACCTCAAAAGTTTTCCTGTGTCACCTATAAGGTTTAAAAGGTCATACTCAAAATATAAGCTGTTGTTTTCGACTTCAAACAACAGCCATCAAACCTGGAAAGTGTCAGGTAGAACATCAGGAGATGGACATTTCTTACTCACAGACTGGCATTCTGGATATGCAGAGAGGATACTGATTAATGTCTTGGAGGGACTAAAGCAAAACAGAAGTGACTAGTGTTGATACAGTGATTAAAACAGAAGTTTGTTCATTTAGCACCATGCACACAAATAATCATGTCATTTGTACAGTCTTCTTCACAAATTCTCACACTTGTTTGCAGACAGAATTTAGAAGGTACAATGAACTCGTGGGGTGGGGGTTGCTTCAGTATATATTTGATTAAAAACCATGAATATTTGATCATGTCCCAGAAAGAAATTTTGTAATTACAGCATTTTTAAAATATTGCCTTTCTGGAAAACCTAGAAATGATTACTCTCATTAATTGTCAAAATTTCATTTAAATGACAAAGAGATTTCCTCTGCTGAAAGAAAAACATATCCGAGGTTTCCTCACGCTGCTGGTAGGAATCTCCAGAAGTTCAATGGTTTTTCTGGGAGAGGTATCTTTATCTTTAAAATATTTAATGCCATTATAACTTGTCCAGGAATCCAAAAGTTGTCAATGCTTCTTCCCAGCATCATTTATCCAGTAAGATTTAGTGTTCTCTTATGATAGTAACACCTTATCTTTTTTCTGTGGACTTTATTGAAGATCCATGTATTGTTACAAACACTAGATCCCAACACGGGACTTGAACTTGGTTCTGTTATACTGCATGTGCTTGGAAGAAGAATGTCATCACACATTGATTATGAGAATGAAGATGAACTATCACTCTTCTTCTTCTTTTCCTCCTCCTCCTCCTCCTTCTGCTGTTGCTTCTTGTTCTTGTTCTTCTTCTTCTTATTCTTCTTCTTCTTCTTCTTCTTCTTCTTCTTCTTCTTCTTCTTCTTCTTCTTCTAGATTTGTTTCTGAAGTGACATCAATATCTGTAAGATTTTAAGCAATTAATAACATGCTAGCTAATTGTAATTTCTTCCTAACTTATGACTCCCAAAGAAAAACCACATTCTTGAAAATTATGCAGTGTAAACTCTAGCTCTTTAACTGGATTCATGTTTGAATTTTTAAAAAAAATTTAAGGCAAACCCTTGGTAATATCACATACATATTTACATCCGGGAGGTAACACCCACAAACAGAGCTTGTGCTATATTCTTATCAGTTATTCATGTCCAGCTGATAAATTCCTGCCCTCAGGGTTGTCCAGTCCCTTCTCAATAGTGCTTTTTCGTTTCTTTTATGTTACAAGATATTTGCAACTTATTTTGGGATACTATGAGTTGAAAACAACAGCTTATATTTGGAGTATGGACTTTTATATCACATAGATGACACAAGAAAACCTTTAGGCATTTGCTATATGAGTACAGTAATAGGTTTCTTTTCAAATATGAGCACATGCAGATCCAGTAGCATTGGCTCTTCTAGCAAAAGTGTCATTTATGGTAGTTTATATGCTACACAAAGCTGCTGTTGTACTCAAAAAACTGTGAAGAACAGAAAATTCAGTCGGAAATTAACAAAGAATAATACACAAATGTAATACATGCCATTAATAAAGACATGAAAGCATGGTATAACTAGAGGAATTGAAAATAATAATGGGTGTGCATTGAGAAAATGTTTGCTCTTATGAATTTTGATACTGGCTGAGGTTTCCATATTAAGTTGACTGATTTGGGAGTTGATGAACAAATATCATTGACTGGTTAGAAACAAATGAAATCCCAGTGCACAACATTGACTATTCCACTTTTTATTGATATGACTTCCTCTTGTTGCTGAGCTATTGTGAACCAAAAACTTGTATGCTGTTTTTCTTGCCATTCTTATTTCCAATTTGGTTTCTGTTCTTGAATTGTTGTCAGCCAGCCTTAATGCCATTGACAAAATTGGGGCTGCCTCTCTGGAAAAAAAGTCTATTGAGAACCCAGTGTATCAGTTGCTCTACCTCAACCAGCACCAATAAATAGTATTCAGACAATGTTCTTCATAGCATTCCTCCAAAGCTTTAATGGGTGGTTAGCTGATTCTCTGTGCAGAGTTTGGCCGATTACCTGAGCTGTGCCACCTTCTCCACTGAAACTTTAAGAGATTTCAAGGTGTGAGCATTAGTTGATATCTTTGTTGCGAACCATGGCCTCTAGGTCACATTGATCATATCTTTCACTGGTATCTCAACAGGAGTTTTTCAAATTGTTGTGAGCTTAAAGGTGAAAGGTAATGAACTGGCCATCAAATGTGCCTGTGGTAAAAGATGGGGAGGGCTCATGTAAAATAATTGGTATGATGGTACGTTTGGATGATAATGGGTTTACATTTGATAGTAGTTGCACATTTTGCTTTTTGTTATAAAAATTCCACTGTTTTTATTGCAAAAATTGAATGTTTTACAAAATATTTCAGTTATAAATATGCATATTTTGTTATCAAAGTTAATGCAATTAGAAATTAAAAATTATAGCCATTAAAAAGGGTTAAAACCCTAACAGAACACCTTTGTGTAAAATAGGCTACACCAGGCATTAAGGTTTTAATTTCTTGTAACTCAGTAATATCTTTCAAGTGTTTTTCAGTAGTCTTATTTCAGGTTTTACAGACTAAAATGTCATGGCCGAGCTGAGATATTATTTTCTCCATTTTGTTGTTAATTTCTGTTGCCTCTTTTCTATTTTGGATGTTACATTCTTTATTTTGGCTAATAATTGCTGAAGTATTCTGTGCATTGTGCATAGTATGACTATGTGCCAAATGCATGTGCCTGTACCTTGCCAGTCTATAATTGCTGCACATGTGTGAATTGGTTGCTTTCAAATATCATGACTGATTGTTGATGTGCATGGTCAGCTTCCTTCCATAATCCCACTACCATCGCCACACCAGTAAGTGTGAACTTATGTGGACAGCAGCCACTTAACATCAAAGTAAGGTACAAGTGTGTGCATTTGGCTCATAGTCACAATAGATAGCTATTTTTTGTTGTTGCAAATACAACTTAAATTAATTGCATTCTAATCAGCCTATTTTCTCTTCCTGTGTCAAACTCACCACTCATCTTACATCCTACATAATGTCAGTTAAGGAAATACCACATACATATTACTAGGGCAGTTCAGTAAATACCCATGTTGAAAATAGATGGTGTTGCTAAGGCATTTGTTGTTAACCATCATGTACTGGCATTTGTTAAGTGTCACCAAAACAAGTTTGGTACTGATTCATAGATTAGTTTGATTTTACAGGCATTTCAGTTGTTTGTTCATGTTTTCAATAGAACGGAAAAAGTGCAGTATCGTTCAGTGATTCACTTTTTACTTTTGGATGGAAAAAAATTTAAGAGGAGATAAAAGCAAAATTGGGTGGTGTTTATGGGGACCTTTCACCATCTATTACAACTATTAGATATTCTATGGTGTAAAAACGAAGCTAGTAACAGTGAATAACTCAAAAATTATTATAAAATTAATAGTTAGTAATTGGTTTAATGACTTTAAATATAGTTGAACATCAGGTTTGGCTGAGTGCCCAAGATGCCTGGTAAATATGGCAATGGAGGAAAACATTGAAAAATTCCATAATATGATTCTCACTGATCGTCAAATGAAAGTTTGTGAAGTGTCAGAGGCCATAGGTGTGTTGATGGAAATGACAATTCATATTTTGCATGATAAATTGCAGATGAAATGTTGGCAGCCCAATGGGTACATGATTGCTCACAACAGACAACAAGCGAGTGCAGCTTTCTACTTCAAATTTGTGTTTGGAGCTATTTAAGATAAATTTGAAGGATTTTTTGCATCATGTTGTCGCCATTGATGAGATCTCGATTCATCATTACGCTCCGGTAATCAAGCAACAAAACAATGGGTTGTTTCCAGTGAATCTACCTGGAAAAAAGCAAAGACAGTTCCATCAGTTGGAAAAGTATATTTGGGAAGAATCTTTCTGACATAGTGGAAATGAGCACTTATACTTTCCTTTACAGCCGTTTCAACTGCTTATAGATTATCTTAATAAGGTTTAGCATTCTCCTGCTTCTCTCCTTCTTCATGGCTTCCCTACTTTCTCTACATTGACTCATGGCTGGTAAGTAAACATAAATAAGTAATATACCCTTGCAGATTCAATACTCTTAAGTTCCAGGAGGCTTTACTTTGTGTAAAGAAGAGTATTTATGTGACATATAATAGTTTAAAAAGTAAGACTTAATTTTGGTTTACAAGACCAATGTTTTATTTTTAAACTTTATGGTAGATAATCTTTAAATGCTGGTTGGAATATAAACTACAGCATTGTAGATCCAAAATGGTTTATTCAATTCTGCTCATTTTGTTACCACTGATAGAAGACTATAGTGTTATTGTGAATATAGGTTAATTATAATCTTCAAAATGTGAGTTACAATGATAATATTTGGAACCATTGTATTGTATTATCTGGTGGGAACTTCTTGCTGTAGTGAAGGCATAGGAACATTTCCACACTTACTTGAATGAACAGTTATTGGATCTACAAGCTAATGATTATACATGCACTTCCTCTTGACCTTCAGCTTGTTCAGTTATTTCCCATTAGAACTTAAGCAAGAAAAGAGCCATTACAATGTTGTGCCCCAAAGATCTGGCTCAGAGGAGTGTAGCCACTGCACCCTTAGAGAAAAGAACTGCCACACAGTTATTTTCCAGGTTATTTCAACTGAGTCTGCAGATGGCTGGCATGTTAAGCCTGAGGAAGGTCAACTATTTAAAAAATTGGGTAAACATTATACTGCAAGCATTTGCAGTTTACAAGTTGTGCCGCTAAATGTGTTTGTTTAACATATTGCAAACTCTTAGTACCAAGTGGGGATCAAAAGCAAAGAAATGACACAAAGTAGTATCACTTTCAACAAAATATAATTGGACATTTCATAACTGTTGGATGATTAAGATATAAGATTAAAGTTAGTGATGTTTTGAATGAATTTAGGACAAACTTTAATGTGTTGTATTTCAGAATGAAGAAGATTATTTTCGACAGTTTATCAAGGGATTTGTGACAATATGGGAAACCCAACTTGAATTAAATTGGGAAAAGCTGCCAGACTGGGAAGGTGTGAAACATGACCTAGGTCCTCACCTCTCCAGGCTTCCTGAGGAGCTGTTGCCAGCAATTGGCAAATTCATGTTTCTTGCCACAGATGAAGCAGAGAAGGTAAGTATATCACACTTTCGGTTTCAGTTTCTTAGTAAAAAATAGTGGTGCTAATTTTCAGTTAGGTAATTTGCAAATATTCTGTAATAGCGAAAATTGGTGTATTAAACTCAATTATGTGTAGTGTAGTGAAAGTGTATGTCATTTTTTTTCATTTCAATTTTCAATTGCAGACACAATGGTTATGCATCTTCATGTGCTATTGTGAAAGTTCGGCTGTAACCTATTGGATGCATTTCAGTTTCAGTGTAAAGAATAGTTTTCTATGAGCTTTTAGGAAATATCTTGCATATATCATTTCCGAGTTTGGATGAAAGTAGCCAAAATGGAGTTTGAGTAATAAGTTTTAAGTATTAGAAGTAAAAAATATCTTAGAAGGTAAACAGATTCACTCATCTTTTTACCAAGTGAGGTGATGACGCAGTAGTGGAGTGCTTGGATTTGAGAGGACCCTGGTTCAATCCCTGGCTACCATCGATTTTGATCCATGAGTGTTATGGGTTTCCCCAAATTCGCTAGGCAAATGCTGTGGTGGTTTCTGATATACCACAGCTTTGTTTCCATCATTTCCCCTTCATTCTGTTTCCTTCTTATCTTTCAGGTGTGCTTTCAGGTTTGTACTGTATGGTGGTGATGTGGACAGATGATGCAGATGCATGCTCAATGGAAAGAATACTTTCAGTGGACATTAAAAGGCTACTGTATTGACAGCTTACTTGATCGTCCTCTCTAGCAGCTGCAACATTGTGAAGGATCATTAGGCTTGAAGTGTTAGGGACTTCCATGCATCTCTGTGGCCTGCCTGCTTATGACCTATAGCCTCATTTGGTTCCCTCACTTCAACCTTTCTCCTGCAGAGTGTTAGCTACAATAGATCTGTGAAGGATGCAGTGCATAATGTGTCCCCCTCTGTTGTCTAACCCTTTAACCTTTTACTTATCTTGCCACACATATGCTGTTTGTGATCTATCCAAATAATTAGAATTTACAGTAAATGGCAAGTAATTTTCACGAACCTGAATTTTTATATTAAAATGTTTGTACATAAGTGTGAGAGGTTGAAAGGGTAATTTGGCAGTATCAAATAAAACAAGAAGAAATAAATAATTTAAAATAAAAATTATTTTGTTTAAAGTATTTAATGTACATTAAGAATGCAACAGTATGCAATAATCCACAAAGTGATACATATACCATGCTGCAATGGAAAATACTATCGCATGGGCTTGTGCCTGAGAGTACTGGGCTTTCATTTCTGGGCTTATGCAGGAGTTGAGAGATAGAAAGATAGCACATGTCCATGTGAGTTAAGGTATGTTCAAAAATTAAAGGGATACGAAGGTGGGCTCTACTGAAGACTCCAGTGATTCATATTATCTCACCTACCAGCTCTGCTGATTGTGGTAAACACATCTTATGCACCTGAATGGAGAACATGATGTTCATTAATTGCACTCGGATAAAAAATTAAAAAAAAAAAAAAATAAATGTCATAAATATCAGAAAATTATTTTCTAATCATGTTGGTACAAAAGACTGTCTCTACAATGCATATGGGTGACCAGTTTCCCTATTTCTTGCTCTGCAAACCACATGTTTTAAAATTAAGTTGGTACTGTAGGAACTCTTGAGTATGATGGCTGCGCTTGACCTTCAACTGCATGTGCTTGCTCCGTATTCGTCAGTGCAATGCCACCTACAATGGAGCTTCCACCTGAAAGCTTGTCCGCTCGTGAACTCCATTCTGCTATTTGATTTTTCATAGCGAAAAATTGTGTGTTTATGGTGAAGGATGCATGAGCATCCAAATGGTTTGCTGCTGGTGTTCATGGTTCCTGTGCTTCCGCCTCTTCATCAGTCTCAAACCGCCTGTCTCCAAGGTGTGACTTGAGTTGTGGAAAGAGATGGAAATCACTTAGAACAAGATCTGGAGAATAAGGTGGATGGGGAAAAAGGTCCCTTTTGAAGTTCTGCAGCAAACGTGGTACTCATCTTGGACAGACTTTTCAATACTGTAAGACATCTGACTGGATTGTTGCAATAGAGGAGTATCCAATTTCCATACCAGGAGGTATTCAATTCATTATCTACTCAATGTTGATGCATTGATCTTTGTCCACCACATTCTGAACTGCAATTGGCTGCATTGCTTGTAGCGGTAACGGGCTTGCCGCTGTGCTCTTCATCAGGTATATTTTGCCGTCCTTTCAGGAACCATGAACACCAGCAGAAAACCATTTGGTTGCTCATACATCCTTCACCATAGACATACACTAAATGGCAATGAATATTGATAGCCATTTCATTTTGCGCTGTGAAAAAGCAAATAACAGAATGGAGCTCACAAGCAGACATGCTTTCAAGTGGAGCTCCATGGCAGCTGGTGTCGTACTGGCGAACACGGAACAAGCATATGTGAAGAAGGTCAAGTGCAGCTGCCATACTCCAATGAAGTTACTACAATACCAACTTAATTTTAAAACATGTGGTATGCAGAGACAAAAATAGGGAAACTTGTTTATTGGATCGCCCTCATAAAACCTTAGCTATTCATTCAACATTGAAAAGTCTGAGAAACACAACCATTTCTTCCTTACAATGCTTAACTCAAATATTATCAGTATATTATGAAAATACATATCATTCCTTCCTCATAATGTTTTGAGATATAAATATACAGAAGGTGAAATGAAAATACAAACCATGCAGTTTGAAAAGGAATGAGTTAATGCTCAGTTCATTTTCAGAGTAGTAGTGTTTAAAGCAAAATGTGATGTTATTCTATGTTCTTCATAAGAGGTATTCTCGCTACACAAAAAAATTGCAGCAGGTGCAAAGCATGTGTTTACTTCAGAGATTCTAACTCTGTACTGCAAAGTCGCAGAAAATCAGGTGACCTATTATTTTTATCAGGAAGAAATGCTGCATATACAGTCTTGTAAGAGAAGGAAGGTCAATGGTAATAGTATTGCGAAGGCATTCCAGAATCTTTATGATCGTACCTCTTGTACATATGCCAACCATTTTACATAAACATGTTATAAATACTATATATTAACTAAGCATTTTGTTAGTTCCAACCTATAACTCCACTATTTTGCAAAGAGTTTATGTTATCAAATTATTTTATTTATGTTCTAAAAGATTATCATTGTATTTTTTTTTAATATATTGGAAGCTTATTATGCAATTGGATTGCTGGATTTCTATCATATATGAATCCTTATTAATTATTTTGAAATGCAGCACCCTTGGTATGTCTTTTTTAATCCTAGCTTTCTGTGATCTCTTTCTGTGACTATCCTTTTGAACATAACCAATTTTGATTTGATTAATGGTATTACCCTACAGACACATAAAGAAAACTGAAATAGGTTTTCTACTTAAATACATCTCTGCAGCTTTCTTTCTTATCTAATTTGTACATCATTATTAGACTTCACTTTTGTAACATGATGATGATGATGCTTCATACATATACACTTGAACCACATACTAATTGTGGGAAGATTGCACTATAGTAAACAATTCTAGTACACATAACAACAAGTATTTCAAGAATGTAAAATAACCAGAAATTTTGCTGGAAATTAGTTGTAGCTTAATTTTATGCATTATTTGAAACTATTACTTCAAAAGGTTAAAGATTTTCCTTTAGTTCCGTAATTTATAATGTTTATGTTCCAGAAAAAACTCTCTGATGTTTCTTTAAGGAAGGTGGAGCTGCTGATTCGATGTCTTGTAGTTATTTGTCGCAATTTTGATAACATTCCATTCATTGCTTCCTGTGATTATGTTAGCCAAAGTGTTGGCATTGCTGCAACAGTCATTCATCAGGTAAGATTTAGCAAGGTACTTGTTGGCTGTCATCAATTTAAGCTGTTAAATTGATGGCAAACTGATTAAATTGTAGTTTTTTTTTTTTGTATAGATTAAGGAGATGGTAGTCATAGATTTGCTGACACTCTTAGAAGGGTAAGGATTCTCCCTATTTCAAATGTAATATTTTTTCTCTCAATAAAGAGAGAATTACTAAGTCATATTCAATATTAATTTCATTTTGCAAATAGAATGTGGTTGTGTTCTGTGCTTACATTCTTTGAAATCCATAATGGAAATATGAAAGTTTTTAATTTCTCTACTAATTACCTACCCTGGAGCAGTTTCCATTAGAATGCATAACATGTATTGGAGAAAATTTCATAATGAAACTCATTTGTTTTTCTCATTCATCTGCATTGGAAATTCTCCTAAGAATTTTTGTTGTTGTTTTTTTTGGGTTTTTGTATAAGAGTGTTTTGGGGTCTAGTTTGGTATAAATGAAACATGTAATATTTGAGACAGATATTTGAATTTACTCCAGCTCTTTCTCTCTTCCTGAATACTAAGTGTACAAGATCTTAGGTGAAGTGTGAATGTGCGCTGCACTGAGGCTTGGTATGATAAACTTTGTGAAAGCACCAACTTGCAGACCTATGTGAATGGAAGCTACATTTAAATGTACCCTCTGATGCTCTATGCCCATGAGGTTAGACTGGCAGCATACTCCTGGCTTCTCTGGTTGCAGTGATTTTAGATGGAACTCCGGTCCATCTATTCTGTTTGCTGATGCTTCGCAGCTTAGCTACTAGTAAGAGAGTGCATGATGTTCATTGTTCCCTGGAATAAAATTAAATAAGCCAAAACATCAGATTGAAAAACTAAACATAAAGAAACTCAAGCCAGAGGTAATGATACAAAGCAGGGAGAGCTTAATAATGGGAGATGCAATGGATCTGGTGGACACCATCAAGATAAGTACCCTGAATGCAAAGATTTTAGTTAGTGGTGTGCTGCAGAGACATGGCGTCAGTGAAAGGAAAATTTTCAGAATAAAGATGAATTAAATTGGTTATGTAAAGTAAGAGGCTGTATGCTGTTAGATAGCAATTTTTGGTTACATTATAGTGATTATGAAAGAAATGGTATCATCAAGGATTACAAACATTTAGAAAACTGCTGTGCATAACTTCATCTTTGATGAAGGGAAATTAACATTGGGTGGGGTGGATGAAAGTGAAAGTGATAGTGTGCCAAACGAAACAAACCATGGAGTAAATTTGAAGAAAACCAGTTCAGGTGTATTGCAAGAAAATATTGTCATTTGGAAATACGGGAACAAGAAGTGCACAATGACTGAAGTGGTGTAAAACAGGTTTCAACTAATAGTAATGTTAGGTAAACAAAGGATAGAAATGTGTGCCACAGCGAGGTTGCTGGGTCTAAAGATGCACGTAGGCCATAGCAAAGTTTAGGCAAAAAAAGGTCTAATCTTGAAGTTTTAATCGATAACCTAAAAATTTAGATGTAAGTTCCATTATTATTAAACATTGGTTAAAGGAGCACGATACTATGTATTTTCAAACTTTTCTGTAGTATCAAAATTCTGTCGGAAAAATAAAAGCCATAACAGATTATTTATTTATATGAAAATGGGCATTGCTGCCAAATCGTGCAGACTTTTTGAAAATTTAAACAGTGAGGAGAGCTTTGAAGCAAGTATGATAGAACTATCTCAGTTACATTCATAGCTTGTGCATATATTGGACTCCACATTAATTGAAAATCTAGACACAATGTTTCAAATCAAGTTACATAAAGGAAAATGTCATTTTAGGCAATGTAAATATATACTTCTTAGGTAATAATGTAAATATAGAGTTTCAGTGCATGGTAAAGTTATATTAAATGCAAGTAATTGTAGAGGTACCAACCAGAATAGAAGCAACTAGTCAGATAGTATTAGATCAAATTAGCATAAGTAGTATAAAGAGATCTCCAATTTTATTAATAATTTATTTAGAGAAAAGTTGAAGCTCGAGTTGTACTTAATAAAAGTATTTCGTGAATAAAATAACATTGATTAGCCTATATGAGCAAAGAATAATATTTCTGAACTCTCATTTGTCTTGATGTATATTTGCACCGAAATCACTGCCACTTGATGGTCATATCATAAGTTTCAGATCTCTTTGTATTGCTATATTATATATGGCAAACACAGATCTCTTTGTATTGCCACATTCTATTATTTTGGTTTAGTAAAGCATGATTGCAATTAATATGTCTATTGGAACTATAGAAATTCCAGCTGCTGTAGAAAATCGGGTGAACACATCGCTTCACCAGATAGTCGAGTTACTCAACAGAGATCTGAAGGAAGTGCGAAATGAAATAGATTGATTAAAGGAAGAGAATGAATACTTGAAAAGCTGAGAAATAAGCTGTAGTAAGGATATAAGAAATAGCAAAGAAAACAAACCTGCAAACTTGAACACAATCACACAGGATGCTGAGATCGGTTGCAACAAGAATCATGCGACATCTGCTGCAAAGAAAAAGTGAAAGGTACACCACAGAAACAGAAATATTCATGATAGTAATGAAATAGAGCTAAGTAACAGATTTGATGTATTAGGAGAAATAGCAGATGGAAACGAGCCCATAGGAAGTTCAGAAATAAGAAATGGATGGATCCAGAGCAATAGAGGAAATCGAAGACGGGAATGCATCAGTTTCCCAAACCAGAGAACCTATATATGAGAAAAAGACTGCAATTGTGATAGGTGATTCAATAGTTTGGCACACTGGCAAATTTATAGATGAAGACGTGTCAGTGTATTGTTACCCAGGTGCACAAATCAGATATGAAGCATGAGTTACAGAACAACATGGACGATCCTGATGTACTAATAATTCATGCAGGAATGAATAAATATCTACTTAGCAAAAAATCAAAATGTGCTCATGGAGGAAATGAAGCAGCTTCTGGAGGTAAGCAAGGAACTATTCCTTTGAGCAAAGGTATGTATCAGTGAAATTCTGAGACGTTGAGATGAAGACCAACGCCATTTGGATGCAATAAACTCATCAATAAAATGTGTATGGGAGCAAAATAACTGTACATTTAAGGATGGTAATGCGTGGATCAGTGATAGGGATTTAGGGAGGGATGGGTTCCACTTGAACAGAAGGGGTTCATTAATTTTTGGCAAGTAAATAAACAGATACATAGCATGTCTCAAGCCAAAAAACGTACATTAACAGACAGCAGTGAAAAATCAAAATCCATTATAATTAATTCAAATCTCTGTTTAACTAAAAGCAATGTGGTGAATGACTCTGAACAGATCAGTAACTATACAATGAAGAAAGCTGCAGTGTGAGCAACCTAAAAACATCTGAGTCAGGGTGCAACAAAATAAATGTGGTAGTCAATGACAACTTCAATATATTAACATTGGGTCAAGTGGGTAATCCACATGAAACAAATAATGATTTTTGTGTATTGTATCATAATGTAGTGTGTCTTAGAAATAGAAATTTTCATAAACTTAATGGAAAATGTACAAGTCTGCTGTTATACAGAGTATTGGATTAAGAAATCTCACATCTGCTTAGATTCATTTATTTTCTCAAGCTTCATAATATCAGACATGTTTTTCAGGGAAAACAGTATTCATGGAGGTACCATGATAGCAGTAAGGAAGGGAATTAATTATAAAAGGTATTTAAAAACTGCAACATTAAACAAAGAATTGATACTCGAGTATTCTGTAGTAGAAATTAAAGAATCAAAAATGTTTATTGTGTGTATTTATAGGTCTCCTAATGGTTGCTGTGCTACATTTCTTGATAAACTTGAGAAAATGATTAATGTACTCAAACAGCCAAAACAGATAATAATATGTGGAGATTTTAATGTAGATTTTCTAAAAGATAATTTGTTATTGCAAAGACTAAAAACTTACTTCATTTAATTTTTCAAATAGAGTTCTAAATCCCACAAGGTTAACTGACAAGTCAAACACAGCAATTGATATCATATTCTTGATGAAAGCATCAATAATCTCTCTCTCTCTCGGCCGCGCCGTGGCCGAGTGGTTAGACCACTCGCCTCTCACCTAGACGGCCCGGGTTCGATCCCAAGCGACCGCATGTGAGATTTGTGGTGGACAAAGCGGCGCCGGGGCGGGTTTTCTCCGGGTTCTCCGGTTTCCCCCGCCATCGCATTCCACTGGTGCTCCATCTTCATTCATGTATCATCAGTGTCACCGCCTGCGGTGCCATTAGTAGTTAAAGCGGGCGTTAAACACTACCAAAAAAAATCAATAATCTCAAGCTAGAGAACATTAACACTGGCTACTCTGACCACAATGCCATTGTTTTCAGTCTAAACAATATTAGTAGTACCAATACTAAGAAAGGTCCTTTACAAGTTATAAACAGATTTTCTCAGATGGAAATATTCAATATTTTAATGTACCATTAAGTCAAGAAGACTGGCTGGATGTGTACAGTGCATCTACCATTGATGAAAAAACTAAAAGAATTTTAGGAAATTTATTGCACAATTTTGAAGTTGCTTTTCCCTATAAATGGATAAAAGAAAAGCACTCCTGCAAAGGAAACAATTGGATAACAAAAGGAATCATTAATTCAAATAAGAGGAAACGTTATCTTCAACAGTAAAGCAAAGTAAACAAAACTGAATCTTTCCTAGAATATCTTAAGGAATATAAGCAAATATACAATAAGGTACTAAAGGCTGCTAAAAATCAATATACTGATACTTGCATTTCAAACTCGTCTAACAAAAATAAGACTATCTGGAAGAGAGTAAAAAGCAAAAGTCAAAACAGCGTGGTCAAAACAACAACCAAAATACCCTTTATATTAACAATGTAAAACCTGATAATCCTGTTGAAGTGTCCAACATTCTCAACGATCATTTTACTAATGTAGCCGACAGAGTTCTACTTCTACTTTCTAACTTTTCTAAAACATCAAATAACAATTAAATAGAATTGATAAAAGTGATATCCCAAGCCAGCAATTTTTGATGAGATATATAAAATAATTAACTCAAAAAAGAATACATTCTCTGCAGGGTTTGATGAAGTACCAGAACATATAATAAAATCATGCAAAGAATATATTACAGGGCCCTTAACAGAAATATTCAACAGTTCCATATCTTCAGGTACATTTCCAGATATTCTAAAATTAATAAAAGTAGTTCCAATATTTAAGAAAGGAGATGCACAAAATGTTGATAATTATAGACGTATATCAATTCAGTCAGGTTTTTCTAAAATCCTGGAAACAGTCATGTATAACAGAATCTACCTCTTTTTAGAAAAATACGTATTCAGTGAAAAGCAAAATGGGTTTAGGAAAAATAAATCTGTTTTAAATGCATTTTACTCTTTCATAAAACAAATATTAGAAGGGTTTGATAGAAACAATTTTATTCCTGGGATTTTCATGGATCTAAGTAAGGCTTTTGATCTGGTTGACCACAATATCCTTTTATCAAAGCTAGAAGCTTATGGTATTAGAGGGGTGGCTCATCAGTGGTTTCAATCGTATCTCACAGATAGAAGGCAATGTACGCTAATTAAAAATGAACTAAATGGCACTCAGAGTAAATCTGATATTAAAAAGGTAAGATTTGGGGTCCCACAAGGATCTATTCTCGGACCATTACTTTTCCTTGTCTATATAAATGATTTACCACTTCATCTTCCCAATGCAGAAACAATACTATATGCTGATAATACAACATATAAGGCCATAATCATCTTGAATTGCAACAGCAGGCAGACACAGTAATGACAAAAATTTTGCAATGGCTCAGCACCAATAAATTGATGTTAAATAGTAAGAAAACACATGGCATGCAAATAGCACTATCTTCTAAAAATGACATAAGTGTAGCCCCGATAATAACATTTAACAAGGAAACAATACAATATGTCAATGAGACAAATTGACAAGTTATTAAGTTGGAAGCCTCATATTCAGAACATTAGAGCTAAAATAAACAAAGCATACTATATAATATCAGTACTAAAAATATTTTTAATGTACAAACGCCAAAATTGATATATTTTTTTATGTGCAATTGCATCTTGCATACAGAATTTTTATATGGGGATCTGCCACAGAAGTAAAATCTCTGTTTATGTCACAAAAGAAAATAATATGAAAGATGTTCAATTTAAGTAGAATGACTCACTGTAAAACTATTTTAAGGAAAATAACATACTAACATGCCATGCTTATATATATTAGAAACTGTATGCTTTATAAATAATAATACACAATTCTTTCAAATAAATAACACGGTACACGACCATAATACAAGAAATAGCAATAATACTCATTTACAAGGTTCCCGATCTACTAAAAAGTACATTGACATCCATATGTTCAATTTAATAACTAAAAAAATAAAATGTAGTGATAAGAAAAGGTTCAGAAGAGATGTGAAAAGATTTTTAATAAAGCAGAGTTTCTATAGTACCCACGAGTTCTTCCAATGTTTCAGAAACCACTGTTAACTGCATATAGTCTTTGCTAATATAGTTATCTAATGTTTCACTTACCAACTGTATAGCATTTTCCAAAAAAATTATGACAGTTGCCAATTGTATATAATTTATATTTTAATGTGATGTTATGACTATAGTTGTATATAACTTATTCTGTATATGTTATTAAATTACTTGGTTAAATGTGTATATGATGTATTAGTTCTACCCATTTATGTTAATCTAATTTTTGTATATATCAAAAATTGAGGAAGCCCTGAAATTGTATTTATATTTCTAAAGGTGAATAAAGACACACACAAACACTCTTTTGCTATTATGTATGGAAATATCACTACACAGTAATATTCAGAGAGAAAACAAATGAATGTGGGTGCGATAAATTTAAAAAAATATTTGCATGTGGGTGTGATAAAAAAAACAATTAAAATGCGGGGATAATGAGTTCCAATTGGTTGGAATTTTATGCGCCAATATACTGGATTGGCCACTTCCTACGATCACATGTCATGAACGAAATAGTCATAAATAGAGAGTGTTGGGACAATGACTTAAGGGTAATTGAATCTGAGTTTTACGATCACTAAGCTCAGGTTACAAAATTGCAAATTAAACTTGTTTGTAAACTTCAACCTGTATATAGTTCATACACAAGTCAATGTAACAAATATTAAAGACTTAAATAACTTATTAAAATGATTCTTGGGAATTGGTTTACCACTTACATTCATAAATGATGTTTTTTATGACTTCTTGAAACTGTTAGCTATTATTTTGAAGTTGCTATAACTAAAAAGAAAGTCAAAATCCAGTAATGTGCATCTGGGTGTCTAGGTGCCATGTAAATCTTGCTAAATCATACTAATTTTAGGAAGGAAGAAATTGCTATGATCATGATTAGGTTAGTAAATAGTGAAAGGGAATGGAAGTGACATATATCTGGAAGTGTAATTTTAAACTTCAATGGAAGTTAATCAGTTATAAACAATGATGGATAAAATAATTCCGTTTTACCTATTTAGTTTTAGATGTTAATTACTATTCACCTGGATTTGAAATCACAGTTCTAATCCCCAGAGATTAGCAACATTTAATTTAGTAATGTTGGATTGTCAAAGCATCCAATAGGCCATACGTGGAGACCCATGTCAGTGGAAAGGGATATCCTAGCTGGTTGAGCCATCTTCTATAAGTCTATGATAGAACTTTGTGTTATTTGTTAAATAAACATCATTATGAAACATTCAGACCTCAAGGTTAATTTAATATTGCGTAAATTCATGAAGTTGTACCTTAATAATTATTGCATGTGGCACACTACCTTATGATAGAACTTTGTATTATTTTCTTAATAAATGCAGCTTTCCTATTTTAAGGTTAATTTAATATTGCAGTATTGTGTGATATATTATTGCTTTATACTTATTATATAATTATTTTGGGTCATATGGCACTTGGCACCCATAATAAAAATTTGTATTTATTAAATATATTATGAAACATCCAGATTTTAACATTAATTTTATATTGTTGTAATATGTGAGGTTAAGCGTTTATCTATTTTGGGTTATGTGACTTACTCTGGGTCAGAACTTTGTATGTATTAAATAAACATATGAAACATCCAGATTTTGATGTTAATTTCATGTTGCAGAATTGCTTGAGGTTATGATTTAATAATTATTTCAGGTTATGTGGCAAATGATATGTTCATATTTCATCACTAGGGCTCAAATTTTATGTAATATTAAATTAAGACAATTATATATAAATATCTAACCAAAATTGGTGAAATTAGTAAATAAATATGTAATAAAGCAACCATGTGTAAACTCCTAAATATTTTTTGCTAGAAAAAACATTTACAGGTAGGCTAGTAAAATCTGTATGCTAAGTTCTAAACAGTTAATTTCTGCTACAAAGTACTGAAGTTCAAGTGTGTCCCATTCAAATGTTTAAGTCACATTGGAACTGATGAACAATTACTTGTGGCTCTTTGAAAGCCTTTTATTATTCTGGCTATTAGATCTCTTAGACAAAAACAATATTATTGTAAATTTTCAGCATGGATTTTGGAAAGGGCGATCAGCAGCTACTGCAATTGGTGAATTTATACATTTAGTCATTGAAAACCTTGAAAAAAATGATAAAGTAGGGTCTTTATTCTTTGATCTTTCAAAAGCCTTCGATTGCATTGATCATGCGATAGTATTACAAAACTGGAGGCATATGGAGTAAGAGGCTTGGCAAAAGATTTGATCGGATCATATTTGGTAGACAGAAGACAATCAACACTATTGTACGATAAACGGGGCAAATCAGTAAGAAAAGTGCAATCAAAATTTAAACGTGTTATATATGGCGTACCACAAGGATCAGTGTTGGGACCACTATTATTTATTTTATATGTAAATGGCATACCAATTTCAAAAAATACAAATATAATAGCTTATGCAGACGATTCTACTGCTGTATGTCAAGGGGCAAATGTAGATATATTAAAGGAGAACTTACTGCAATCCATTGACTCAGTTATTAATTACTTTAAACAAAATCACCTTACATGCAACATGACAAAAACAACCTTAATTCATTTCTCACAGAGTAATATAAACACGACAAATTTCTCTTTACCTGTAAATAATAGCAATATTCATGATGTAAGCAAACATAAATTTCTAGGAATAATTCTTGATAGAAAATTAACATGGGCTGGACATATAAATCACATTTGTGACAAAATTAGTAAACCTGTGTATCTGCTACGTCATTTTAAAAATATCCTAGATGAGAAAGGGCTCAAAATAATTTATTATGGAGTTATATACCCATATTTACTGTATGCGATAGAAATTTGGGGTTGTGCTGCTGCAACCCATATGGAAAGGTTATTTAGATTACAAAAACGGCCAGTCAGATTGATTTTCAATGAGCTCTCGTGAATCATGTAAAGATAAGCAGATATTAACATTGTATTCTTTGCATGTCTATAAAGTTGTAACCTATGCAGTTCAGAAACAAAACCTAAAAAATAGCAATATCCATAGTCATTACACCCGACACAATAATGATTATTTTCGGCAGGGGTTTTTAGCAAAAATATTTCAAAAAAGGATCCAAATGTCATGGGTTTATTGCTTCATGCAAAACTACCTGCATATTTAAAATGTTCTAAAGGTAAACAATTTGAGAGTGCTCTGAAGAAGTATTTGATAACAAAGACATTGTATAGTATCAATGAACTATAATAATGTCCATATTGAAATTACAGACAACTGATATGTAGTTATAGTAATATGTGTAACTAAGTAGGTTGTCCATCTTTGTAATGTTTGTCAATTAATACATATTTTGTGTAGACTACTTTGGACGAATGTAAAAAATTGTAAATACGTAATTGTAAATATGAATTTGTGACAATGTCAGAAACTGTATTGCAGTCTATTGACAATAAAGGTGTTATTATTATTATTACATTATTATTATAGTTTTTATTATTATTATTATTATTATTACTACTACTTTTCCAAAAGTTTCTGATGTCATGTACAGTCTTCTGTCTGATAATATGTTTTTATAAAAAGAATAAGATCGTTCAAGTATGCAAGAAGTCATTGGTGCATAGAGATTTTGTGCTAAGAATAATGTTCTCATTCCAGTATTAAATAAGAAAGGCAAAATCACAGATTAGAGTTTAGTAGAAACTTCACCTGTTCTAGCACTGACCTGAACTGCAGCTTCTTGGAGAGGCATATTGAAAGTCTGCAGTTTCTTGATAGTCTTGGGAAGTCAGCTGAAGTGACTTGTGATGCATGAAACTGAACAGAGCACTTTAAAACTGTTGAATGTTGACAGTAATTCACTCAAAGACACTGCAGGATTAGAAGAAAAGTTCTCCATTAGCGACTTCACAGCTTGGAAGTGCTTACTGCAGAAAATCACAGCTTCAGTACGTTAACCATCTTATTATCTCTGCTTGCGGAGGCAGGTAGCTGCTGCTTGTAACATTAGGCATAAGGACATTTCTTCGTTGCTGATATTTACTACTGGGATTGATGTGTCTTCTGTCATTCATTGCAATGCATGAACCATACATATAACATGCACTAAATTTGGATAAATTACATTAAGCAATTTCCCTGCTGTCATCTAGTATGAAGCTGCATCTGTGTACATCTTTAATGCTATCTGGCTATAGTACCTTTAAGTTCATCATTAATGAATAAAACAATTGTTGACCTATTTGTTGTCTCCAAAGGATTACAATAAATTGAATAGGATTTGAATGCAGCCTCAGGTCCAACTTGCCCACAAATATTAAATTATCATGAAACAGCCTAGCATCCATAGTCTCAACAGCAGAAATCCATATAGGTGATCTGCCTATATGAGCCCTGATTATTTTCTAATATGTCAACATTACAAAAATCCAGATAATTTTTCCTGAGAGTAGACTCGTCAAGAATGCTGCAATTGCAGTATTTCTGTAAGAAATGCTTAAATTCAGGTACCTGAAGTTTGTTCTAGTGTATGTTATCTGCAACCAATGCCATGTACAGTTCTTTGTAAAATTCACTATTAGATGATATAGGCTGCCCCTGCAAGTGTGTAAGTAGTATCTGTTTCTTTGAAGAAACTTGTTATTTATTCCTAATATGTAATTAGAATTCTTAATTTTTGCTAAACTTGAGATTTCATTGTACACTTTATAGTTTTTTTATAACAAGTTTGACAGAGCACTATTTCAACATCAGTGGTTAAAGCACTATGAATAAACGTCCATGTTTCAGCTTTATGGACAACAATGATGCAACCAGTGCCATGGTTAACTTAAATGCAACTAACGGATACAAATTCTGAAGCATTTGAGGATAAGCAAAGTAAATAATTAAACTGAATCATTGTTGTCTGCATCCAACTCATGCAATGTAGTTTGTATGTAATGGAAATGTTTGGGACTGAAAACAATGTATAAAAAGCACAATAATAAAAGGTAAAGTCAGACTGAAAAATTCAATGCCACAGCCAGGATTTGAACCACGGATCTCCCGGTCTCTAGCTGGTTGCTCTACCCCTGACCTACCATCACAACATGCTGGTACGGCTTTAAACTTCTCAACTGACTTGCATATTTCCCGTTAAACCACAAGGTGATCTCAAATTATTTTGAGATGACAAATCCCAATGGTGACTTAAGTACTTCAAGACCCAGGATTCATAGTATAGCCAACTATTATGGAAAATTGCGATAATTTAAATGTTTTCTCACAGAAGTCGTGTGTAGGACAGAAGTTGGGTAGGTAGAGTCAGACTGAAAAATTCAATGCCACAGCCGGTATTTGAACCACGGATCTCCCGGTCTCTAGCCAGCTAGAGAGTTACCATGGCAACATGTCGGTATGGTATTAAACTTCTCAATGAAGATGAAGCACTGGTGGAATGTGATGGTAGGGGAACCCGGAGAAAACCCACCTCTGTGCCACTTTGTCCATCACAAATCCCACATGCAGCTGCCTTGGATCAAACTTGGATTACCTTGGTGAGAGGCAAATGATGTAACTATTTGGCCACAGCATAGCCTCCCTTGGTTTGAATGACTGTATTACTTCTGATAATGTTTGAAGTAGCATTTATAGTAATGGTGTGTGAAAGTGAATTTTGTTTTTTACATATGTATATTTATTTATTAACTTGCTGTAATGTCTGTTATATCTAGAGTGTTGACTTTCCAAATATTTGGTGTGCAGAAGCTGTGCTTTTTAAAGTATTTGCTTCCTGAACTTTACAGCTGATTTCCATGCTGCATTGAACTAGAACAGCAAAGTAATTGACAAAAGATGCCAATCCCTGCTCTAGAACCTCAAAACATCTGCTGTACATCCCATATTTAAAATATTCACATAATTATTTTTGAAAAGAAAAAAGGAAGGTTTCATCCTTTCATTTAGTATAAATATTCAGAAAACCAGTGTATTCAGATGAAAAGCCACAAAATTGGCTTTTTTGTGTTAGTATCCTCACAGTATTTTAATTTTTGTCCCAAAGAATATGTGTACCAAATGTCACATTTGTACTAAAAAGCCTCCTAATTGCCTTTTTCATGCATTTTTAACTTCTTTTTCATTAGTTTTACTTTCTCTACATGTACTATGTACATAGTGTATAGAGAAGGTATTGCACTCCACCAAAAAATTTGATATCAAGATTTCACCGGAAATATATGTTTTAGGGTCCCCTGTATCCAAAAAAAGTATTTTAGAAAAAGGTCCATGTGTGTGTGTGTGTGTGTGTGTGTGTGTGTGTGTGTGTGTGTGTGTGTGTGTGTGTGTGCGTGCGTGCGTGTGCGTGCATTCGTTTGAACACGATAACTCAAAAACGAAAAGTCAGTAAAATACTAAACTTGGTATTTAAGTTTAGAAACTTTCAGGGATGCGACACAAAGATTTTGAGAATAATCCCACCACCCCAAACTACCCTTTACATGGATCTTGTTTAGAAAATTTTAATTTTCTAAAAACTGGCTATAATGATTTTGAATAAAATATTGTATATTAAAGATAGTTTCCTGACAAATAAAATGTATATTTTGAATTTTCTGGGAATAGCCTCTGAAGACTATTTTATTCTGGACGAATTCTACGGAATATTGCATAACTACTAAACCATAAGAGATGGAAAAAAACTTACTACATAAAAAATGTAGAGCACTTTAAAACACACAATTTATGTTATATGCATTTTTTTTTTTCATGGAATTGATGGTTTTTGAGATATTCCTTGTTTTTGATTTCAGCTTTAAAAAATTGTACTTTTCTCACACTGGACTTTGTCAACTCCTTTTCATACAGACAAGGGACCTTCAATCACATAGCAACCAGCTTTTGACTATTGCTTTAACTTATTTCATAACTGCCTTATTTCACTTCTGTTTACCTGGAAGCAAGCAATAAGACTATTTCCGCTAATTTTTTTCGATTGACATTAAGTAAATAGAATAAGCTTTATAACAATAATTTGTTGCAGAGATGTAGAGAAAGTCATGTGAATAGAACACATCAGATTTTTTGTGTTGGTATCTGTAAAAAAACAATAAAGCATTTATATTTTTATGCAACAAAATCATTGAGAAAACTTTTTTTACAAAGGGTCTCAAAACTGCTCCTGCAGGTGTTTTATGTCATCTCTTCCATCATTTATTTTGTGATACTATCACTAAATAATTGAAGAGAAGAGCATTTATTTTAATTTTGCAAAAGTATTAAGAAAACAGCCAAAAAACCTCTAAATTGCCTCTTCTGGTAGGGGATGTTTTTGTGTTTTTTTAGTATTTTACTATTGTCTTAAATAGTATAGTATGTCAAATTTGGTTGAAATGAGCACAAAGGTGCAGAAATTTATAAGGAAAAAGATTTTTTTTTTTTTTTTTTTTTTGATTCAGGGGACATCAAATCACATTTCTAATGAAATCATGATGTTGGACTTTTGCGTAGAATACAGTAGTACTTTTCCTACTTTTTAACACAGTGGAGAAAATAAAAATAAGAACAGCTGTGTTTTTTCGTGCAAGTTTTGACAAGAAAATACAAATTTTTCTGTTATTACAGCTTGTGGAGGAGAAATCAATCTTTGAAGAGGCTGGTACATCATTCTTTATTAATTTCTGCCATCTTCTGGAATGCTTATATGACCCATATTTCACATGGAGACGTTTCTTAAAAGACAACCCAGCAGATTTTGAAAAGCTTCAATTACAGCCAGCTCTGCTCCATGTTGAAGTTGTGCCATTTATATATGGTAAGTGAATATTACATTTTATGTTTAAGGGAACTAAAAAGTATAAAATGGCCAAATTTAGCCATTTTCTATCCTCAATAAATATCTTTCTAGTGTTTGTTCCATAAGTTGTGTCATAATTTTGGAACACATGTTTTTTGATAAGAGGAAAAGCCAAAAACAAATTCATCCTCTCAGTAAATGTTTCAGTTAAATTGCTTATTTCTGTTGTACTTTCTTTTAAGTTAAAATAACTTTGATTTCAGCAGCTTTCATTTTAAGTTGAAAATCCAGAAAAGGCCTTTGAATAATACATTTAGCAAAAGTTAATATTATTTCCCTAATGCAAATTTTAAGATTACAGTTTGATTCTGTTGAATGTAGTTATGGAATGAATAGTAAAAGTAATAAAAGTTAAAACCCAACTTCCTGAAATTGTTAAACATTCCAGTGCGGAACGTTCAGCATTCACCTTACCTCAGGCTTAATACCTGCAGGCAAAAGTATGCTATTCCCAAACATCACCTGTTTCCAAAATGTTTTTCTCAAATATATGAAATGTGGAAGAAATCAAAAATATTGTCAGCTTTCATTGTTAAAAACATGATATAACTAGCCTTTCCATCCAATATTTTAATTTTTAGAAATTGTAACATATTAGATAGAAAGTAAGACTGCTATAAGGCAAATATATTTTATTATTCTAAGAATACTCAACTATAAATATAATTGTTAGTATTACAGACTTTAAAAAACATCTTATTTTGTTTCATAATTTTAGGTGTTAATTTGACTTTTGGTTTCTAGAAGTAAAGTATTACATATTTAAATTGCATTATTTATTGACATAAAACATATCATCCTGATATCTAAACCACCTGATTAATAATTTCTGCATGTACTTTATAAGGGAAACCAAAGTAAGACCATAGCTTTTGCTATTATCCTTTCAACATGTTTTTTCACCGGGTGGTGTAACTATATAAACTGTAGTTATACATGTGAAACTTTTCTGTGAGGTAATACTGCTTATGCATTTATGAAGTTTTTAATAAAATTGTTATCTCTGAAATATTTGTGTTCCATGAATTAAGTACTTGCATCATAAATCATACACTTTCTGGTTATCTTAAAGTATTTTTATATTTTGTAAATAAATGTTATCATCTTTTCTTTTAAATCAGACTGCTTCCAGACACCAATCATTGAGCATTACCCAGAACTCAGTATAGAGCTTGTGCATGCTCTGGGTGCTGTTATATCTGGTGCACAGGTAAGCACAGTTACAATTTTAGAACACAGCAACTTATTTAAAGTAATTAATAATAATAATAATAATAATAATTTTATTCACCATTTAGATCATGATACATGATATGGGCTTCGTCAATAGAACAATAATTATATACAATTTGCACAGTACTTATACAAGGTTTATAATGCATATTATTTACAATTGAATTGTCATATATTCACTTACTGAATAAAAGGTATGTTGTAGTAGAAAGGATTTTACTTCTTTATTAAATTGTTTCATGTTTGCTATTTTTTTAATGTTTGCTGGTAGTTTATTATATAGTTTAATTCCTAAATTTGTGACATTATTTTTTAGAATGTTTGTTCTGCATATCTGAACATGAAGGTTATTTTTTATTCTTGTGTCATGAGGATGGATATCTGTATTTGTGCATAATTCACTTTGATTTTTCTTAATATGTTTTACAACTTCTGCTATAAATGTACATGCTAATGGTAAAATTTTATGTTTACTAAAGTATGGTCTACAGGATGTACTGTTGTCTATTCCACTTAATATTCTTACAGCTCTCTTCTGGATTATAAATATTCTCTCACATTTTTCTCCCCAAAATTTAATACCATATTTTAATCTACTATGAAACTGCGCGAAATATACATTTTTCAGTCCTACTAAATTTAGTGTATGTGTAATGAACAAAAGCAGCTTTGACTGCCTCTGTAGTTAAGTGCTTAGCATTCTGATTTCTCAGCACAGGAGTATTGGGAAGTGAAAATCCCTGTAATGTGAACTAATGAAAAATAAGGCTACACAAATGGCTACAGGTTTATAAGCATATGAAATAAACATTTGACAAAAGGAGTGTTACAAGCTGTTCCATCCTTACAATTTAGATATGGCTAACAAATTACCTCATGATGCTCTTCAGGTTCTTTAGTAAATTTAAAATGCTGCCTTGGAAATGATTCCTTGTGGCAACATTACTATTATCTAATGATTCTTTTTCGCTATTGCCTACACTATTTTGTTGAGTCCTTGCAAATAAACAATTGACAGAACTCTGGCAGATGTTAAATGTTTTGAAGATGTTCTGAATAATACTACTATCTGCTTCTCTCATGACAATTCATGAAGAACCAGGGTGGAAATTTACTATCTTCAGTAAATGCTGCTCTTTCATGATCTGTCTTGTACATGTACATAAAATGATATGTTATAGCTTTAATGCTATATATGTATTGCAACCTTCATTTGATATATAACAAAGCTGCTATTTCAAACTTGATGGCACATAACAACTAATTATTCCTAAAAAATTATGCTTCTGTTTCTGGTTTGTATGTCAATTGAATGTCACTGTCCACACTCAGTTGATAGTTAAACTAGTTGCAAATTTCTATTGCAGTGCAAACATATCTGTGCATAAGGATAGTTGGTGATTGGTTTATATGGATGTAATCAATGTTGATAGCACTGGATGAAATATATATATTTTTGTTTGTGTAGCTTGTCATCCTTTAACCTGATTTGTCATATTGTACAATGAATGAAATTGGTAAAATGATGCTCAAGTGATCTCAGGGTCCATAGAGTTTAAAGTTACTCTGCATTAATCTTCTCAGAATAAGGGAAAACCCCAAAAGAAACTTTATCCAGGTAACTCACCCTAAGCGAGAGTTGAACTTTTAACCTTTTGAGTGTGAGGCAGACATGCTACCACCTCACTACTGAGATGGGCTTGATGAAATGTTGTTTTACATCAACATTAGAAAAAGATATTAAGAACTCTTTTGTGTTCATTTATACTCTCAAAATAACTTTCCTATGGAGGTAGAGAAATCAACATTCCATCCCAATATCTGATGTTAATATTTACTAGAATTAGTTGTTTTATGGTCCACTGAATAAAAAAATTATTTTTAGAAAGTGTGCACATATATGAGTGGGTGAAGTTTATTGAAGATAGTAAACAAAGTAGTAAAACTTGATATTACTGCTTCTCCTCAAATTATTCTTTACAAGGAAAATTTGTTATTTTTATTTGCTTTCTCAGAAATGGTTCTAATAATTTTGGAAAATATAATTACATGTTTAGTGTATTTTCATGAAATAGACAATTTTGAATTTCCTATGACTCTGGTCTGTGGAGTCCTCTTCTTTTTGAATGAATTTTCAATAATTTTGTAACACTGGTAAACCTTGCAAATGGCACATAATAGAAGAAAACAAAGTTTATAATGAAAACTATTGATGGAATACTGCCGCTAAAAGTGGAAAACTCCTGGAAATGCACTTCGGAAGAAAAAGTTATGGTTTTCTCTGACATATTAGTCGAGCAGTTTCAGAATAACGATACCATTAACCCTGAGTTTGAAAGGAAAGTCACTGAAGAACTACTGGCACCGCTGCAGCTTTCACCATTAACCATTTACTTTACACCAGCACAAGTAACCAACACAATAATATGAATGGCAACAAATGATTTAATTGTGCAGCCACTGCTTAAAGCATTTCCAAAGAAGACAATGGTATTTCTAACACAGATATACAGTGCAATTGTACGATTAACTTGTTTCCCTAAGAGCTGGAAACTAGCCATTGTTGTAATGATTCCAAAGCCAGACAAATAAAAAAGTGATCCCAGAAATTACCATCCAATCAGCCTAATTCCTATATTTTTGAAGATATTTGAGCAATTGCTGCTTCCTCGACTTCTGAAGGTACTTGGCCACATTATACCTGCCACACATTTCGGATTTAGAGCTGTGCATTCCTGTCCACAACAATTACACCGAGTAGTCGTTGCCATTCTGGACTCATATGAAAATAAAGAGACTTGTCTTGGTGTTTTTTTAGATACAGAAAAAGCTTTCGACAAGGTGGTCTTTTGTTTAAGATAAAGCCACTAGTTTCCGACACAGTTTTCAGAATAATTCAATCATATCTATAAACAGGTAATTTATTGTAAAATGTATGAACACATTTTTGCAAGCTAGAAGTATTAAATCAGGAGTCCCACAGGGAAGTGTATTTGGGCCATTTCTCTACCTAATATATGTTTCTGACTTTCCAAAAGATGACAGCTTAACGATTGCACAATTTGCAGATGATGTTGCTATCTTTCACAGAAGCATTTATCCAACACCAGCAACCAAAATACAGCAGTTTTCAACCTTAGTAGATGAATGGTGCAATAAATGGAAAGTAAAAATGAATCCTCAAAAATGTGGTCTTCACATAGAGAAAGAAAATTCAACACAATAATATTACTCTACAAGTCATGCATAAGGATTCAGTGAGATATCTTGGCTTACATTTGGACACAAAATTAACCTGGAAGGTGCAAATAAATAAACTAATTCGAAACCTTCGTTACAGATTGTATAAAGTTAAGCATTTGATCAAAGGATCTTCTCCCTTGCCACTTCACTTGAAAAGAATAATATACTTGTCATTGATTAGACCTATATGGATCTATGGTTGCGCAATATGGGGATCTGCATCAAACTCCCAGATAAAATGAGTTCAAACAATCCAGAATCGGGCACTTCGACTCATTGTGGATGCACCATGGTATGTCCGCAATGACAACCTGCATAAAGATTTAAACATACCATCAGTTGATGCATCACTGAGCTCCTCTTTTCCTCAGAATAGAAAACCACCCCAATAATCTGCTCAACTACATTCTAGCTCAGCTTCCACCACCTCGGCATCTACGAAGATTAAAAAGACACAAGACTTCATTGACATCTAATTGTAAATTATATTATTGTTTATGCTTGGGGACAGTCATAGGACTGCTACCTCAGAACATGTTTCTTGTGTATTTACACTTATGTATATTGTACCAGCACAATTGTATTGTACATAATATATAATAAAGTTATCTTAAGTTAAATAAAAACAAAAACAAAAAAAAAAAACAAACAAAAAAAAACTGGTAAAACATAAGAGGTAGATACTTATTAAACGAAACAAGTAGATGTTTTAAAACACTATTTGTCAAATGTTTTTATGGGTTAACCATTTCTGAGATTTTGTTACTTTTGGTTTTAACTTTTCAAAACTTTATCACATATTTGTTTAGTGCTAAGTTAGCATTCTATTGTTTTGATGTTATGCAAATAGCATGGTGTTTTAAGGCCAGCATAAAATGACCTGCTTTTTAAATATTAAATTGCTACTTTATCTTCCTGCACTCCCTTTATACTAGAAAAACATGTAAAACCATTTCTATAAATGTTCACCTCAATTAACATGATGTGTGTAGAAAAATAAGCTTTTCTAAGAACAGTTTGTAGAAGAAAATAAACATATATGATAGTGGTTAGAAAACATCATGTAAATGTAATGGATTAGATTTTTACTTTTTCTACCAGAACCTGTTAAGTAGAGGGAGTAATGAAGAATTGCAATCAAATAAAAATTTGATACCAAGATTTCGCTGGAAATATGTTTTCAGACTTTCTGAATCGAAAAGAAGCATTTTAGAAAAACATCTGAGTGAGCGAGAGAGAGGAAAGGAGGGAGGGAGAGAAGGCAGGGAGAGGGAAGGAGGGAGGGAGAGAAGGCAGGGAGAGGGAAGGGAGGGACAGGGAGAGGGAAGGGAGGGACAGGGAGAGAGAGAGAGAGAGAGAGAGAGAGAGAGAGAGAGAGAGAGAGAGAGAGAGAGAGAGAGAGAGAGAGAGAGAGAGAGAGAGAGAGCGAGCGAGCGAGAGAGAGAGAGAGAGACTGACTCTATGTAAATTTCATGAAACAAAGATTTCCAAGAAAATCTCTTTAGTGTAAATATTTTCTATATTTTTGTGTCTTTCAAAAATAACTCTAATGACTTTGATTAAAATACAATGCATTCAAGAAACTTAGATGACAAAACATATATGTTGATTTTCTGGGAAAAGTCTGTAAAGTTCTCCTCATTGGAGGGAATTTGTATTACTGGTATACCATAAGAGATAAACAAAAACTTATGGCAAAGAATTTAATCTTTTGTAACACACATTTTCTTTTACTTAACTTTTTTGTGGCATCTGGCATTTTTGACATTCTAATATTATTGTTTTGAGTTTTTCGATACTTTCCCATATTTTGAAAGTTTGTTTCCTTTGACCCCACTGACAACAAAATATGTAATGAAACTACTTCTTCAAAGCTTTGTTGTGATTATCATGAAGTGATTGCAAAGTAAACTTTCGTAATAGTTTACAGAATTATTAAAATAAATGGTGGTGGGTAGAGAAAGTCAGGTGAATGTAACATAGAGTTTTGTTATAGAGTAAAACATTATCCTTAAATTTAATTACATACCAAAATATGCAACAGTAAAGATAGGATATGTATATTTTTCAGCAAACTGATTTATAAGCTAATGTCCATTGTATTGAACAATGGAGTTGAAAGGATTGAAACATTTGAAGGGTTCCTAAGTTGTATATAAAAAAAATACTGATTAAAAACCAGTTTCAAAGAAAGTGATAGAAAGGATATAATTTTCTTGTATAGCTATTATATAGTGTTTGTGGGTAAATGTGTGACTGTGTTTCAGTGTGTTGGGGTAGCACTTAATGGAATTTGGCTTTACAGTTATAAGGTGGCTTATTGTTCAGTTGTATGCTCTTGTTGTTACTCTCAGATGTTTGTGTCTTTTCAGAGTATGATATTAAGGTATCCTTTCAATGTAGATGATCGAAGAAAAACTATAGACAATTCTACTCATTGTTTAAATGAGGGGGTGAGTTGTAGCTTTGGAGTAGCATGGTTGAGCTTGTATGCGAATCCTTTAAAATGCCTTTAGCAGTTTAGGCATCCTATTAGAAAAAAAATGAAAATGCAGAATTTATCTTGAAGATTAATATTATACTTTCATTTGTATGCATTAGGATGATCCCAGAAATACTGCACACTGTGCTTCTGGTTGTATCTTCATAAATAGACATAGTGATCCAAGTGTGAGTCATTCTGACTAAAATGTGCGTGCAGGTTTAATTTAATTGCTTAAAACTGTCTGGTAGTTCTCTAGAAATGGACTCAAGAATCAGTCAGTTCACATTAATGTCTTACACTGAAGTGTTTTTCCTTAGATTTGAAACATTGTGGCTAAGAAATGTGAAATGGTGCTGCAATAGAAGGTAATGCCACTCTTTTGTGGTTAAGTACTTTTTTAATTTATGTATTTAAAAAAAAAAATATATTGATTTATAAGTACCCATTCTGGAAGACCAAGAACAAGAATGTTTACAATGGTTACTGTTGTCATTGTTTTGGATAAAGACAAATGAATCACTTATAAAGAGAAAGCCCAGGAAAGTTGCACCTCAATCCTTAATGGAGCATCTTCAGAAGTTGTGGTTCTTCATAATAATGCAGAAGTGTATGTTCATGAATTGGGATGTATTTCAACTGATTGCAATTGAAAAACATTCTTCACCTAGGGTACAGTGTAGACGTAAGTCCTTTTGAGTATGACAAAAGAAAAAAAATTCTGCCTCAGGTGAGGGTAATATATCATTTAGTTTTCAGGATGCAGATTATTCAACTCAAGGCTGTTAAATTTTAAAGAAGAATTAAAGGGCAGCAAACAGCTGTCGGAAAGTGGTAACTAAAGTCCAAAGGAATGTATGATGAGAAAATAAAAATGTGGAACTAAGTGCATTATTTGTTGGATCATCCTAATATTTACCCTTTTTATAGTGATGCATTTCTCTAAGTTATTGCTATTTCCTTCTTTGTTCAAATAACTGTTTTTCTTGTGCCTCTAGACACATTTGGCATCATGACAATCATTTGTAATGTGAAAAATATATTGCAATGTATTTTGTTATACATCAATGTAGTATGTGTATGTCTGTATCAGCTGTTAGCTGCAAGCACATATTGGTTCAAACAACAATGCATGATTTAAATAGTCTTTAATATTTGCTGTTAGCTGCATTTTGCATTTAACATAACTTGTATATAATAGGGATGTTTAAAATTTACAGTATTCCATGAGAAGAAAGCAAACTGATTTCAGTGGTTACAAGTATTTGAATGTTTTGCTCATAAATTACTGAATATACTTTAATTGGTTTATCTACAGTACATTTTTTCACTAAATTTTGTGAGAAATACAATTGAACGTCACTTATATATTTTTCACCTTGTTTTCACAGATATATGCCAAATTTTTAAGCACCAAACCTTGGTCATTAATTAATATATATCTCAGTTATATGTTTCTGGTGATGTTTTCTTGTTACACTTGGCATTTTTCTGATCCCCTTGTACGAATATATTAATTTACTTACTCACTTATTCTTCTGTTTATGTTATGTTTGATGTATTACGCATGGTTTCTTTATATTGTATTCTTAGTGTCAAAACACAAAGCAGTGATTTTTGGAATGCATTATTGCTTTACACACATTTACAATATGGTTGGGAAGGTCGTTCTTCCCCAACTTGCAGTTGATATTGATATTGATGATGATGATGATGATGATGATGATGATGATGATGATGATGATGATGATGATGATGATGAAGTAGGCCTAAATAATGAAAGTGTTACCAAAGTTTATGAGACAGTGCAAGCTCTAGGAATTACACAAAAATTTCTATCATCACAAAGCCTAAATGATGCCAATATATCAACTATATATTATAGTTGACATGTAATAAACTGTATTATAACTGTGTGGAAAAATCAAGGTAGCAAAAAAATATTGACAACTTTTTTAAACCAGTGTAAAGCACCAGTACTGAATCTTTTTATTTTATGAATAACAGTACTGGAATGCACATAAACACTCTAATAAATCAATCAATTTATTCATCTTTTAAAATTAATTTTGTGCATAGTACTTTGATACAGGTTATGTCAAAACATTAAGTTAGCTATCAACTTTCAAACAAAATTTATTATGGTATATAATAGATAAAATAAGAATATGATGAAAATAAACTAATTAATCAATATCTTATACAAATGGATATTTATTATGTTCCAAATATTCCTTGACATGTAAAAGCAGTGTTCCTGCAAAAAACCTTTTGTTCTGATTTTAAAAGCATTAAAGTTATCTATAGTTTTAATGTCATTTGGAAGTGAATTATAAATCATCATACTGGAGTGCAGTACCCCATTCTTTACTTAGTTCTGGTTGAGGTGATTCTTGTTATTTCAAGATTATAATGCAGATGAACATTTTCATTATTTTGAAATTGGAATCTATACTTTTTTACAAACAATGTTCTCTATGATATACAGGGTGTTTCAAAAATACGGGGCATAATTTCAGGTATGTATTTCCCACATGAAGACACTCAAAATAGTTCATCATAACATGTGTCCGGAAATGCTTCATTTCCGAGTTATGGCCTTTACAACATTGAAAGTCCCACCTGTAGACAATCAAAATAGTTCATGTCCGGAAATGCTTCATTTCCGAGTTATGGCCTTCACAACATTGGAATTCACTGGAACGTTTTTCTTTCCGCAGGTCTTTGCCGTCAAAGGAGACATTAGGAGGGCGCTCTGATAGTTCATTGTGAGGAAGGTTACATTCAGTGTTCTTTAGGCGTTAAGACTGTGCGACATGTATTCAAATCAAGAGCTGGCAGAGATACACTTCTTGTACGGTAAGGCGGACGGCAATGCTGCGCTGGCTCGTCGTTTGTACCGGGAGAGGTACCCACAGTGACAATGTCCAGATCGGAAGATATTTGTACGTCTCCATTCCCGTCTGTGCGAGTATGGAACATTCACCTCTCTTGGTTTGGGAAGGGGACGACCAAGATCTACAGCTCCAGAAGTGCAGGAGGAGATTCTGGAGGCTGTGGCCAGGACTCCTTCTATCAGCACACGACGGTTAGCGTTGCAAGTCAGTGTTCCTCATACGACTGTCTGGAGACTGTTGAACGAGTATCAATTGTATCCTTATCATTTGCAACGTGTACAGGCCCTGTCACCAGCAGATTACCGTGCACGAGTTAGGTTCTGTCAGTGGTTCTTGCAGCAGTGTGGTGTAAATCCGAACTTTTCTGTCGTCGTGTTATTTACAGATGAAGCACAGTTCATAAGAGATGGCATAACAAATTTCCACAATCAGCATGTATGGTCGCATGAAAACCCACGTGCAACTTGTACCTCATCACCAGGTGCGGTTCTCCCTCAACATGTGGGCCGGTAGCATTGGTGATCGATTAGTTGTAAACAGACTTACGGGGCAGGCGTACACAAACTTCCTGGAAAACACCATACCTAACGTTTTCGAAGACACTCCACTGATCAATCATCAACACATTCACTTCTTGCATGATGGCGCTCCTGCACACTTCAGCCTTACGGCTCGCCGGTACTTGGATCGAAGGTTTCCTGATCCATGGATAGGTAGAGGTGGCCCAATTGCTTGGCCTCCATGCTCACCTGATCTAAACCCTCTCGATTTCTACTTGTTTGGCCATTTAAAATCATTGGTTTATTCGTCTCCAGTGCTAGATTTGGAATCCCTTCGGAATCAAATTGTGGCAAGTTGTGAGGACATACACAATACTCCTGGAGTTTGGGATCGTGTTCGCAGGTCAATGAGACATCGATGTGAGGTCTGTATTCAATCAGGAGGTGGACATTTTGAACATCTTCTGTAATGACAAAAACCTGCGGAAAGAAAAACGTTTCAGTGAATTTCAATGTTGTGAAGGCCATAACTCGGAAATGAAGCATTTCCGGACACATGTTATAATGAACTAATTTGATTGTCTACATGTGGGAAATACATACCTGAAATTATGCCCCGTATTTTTGAAACACCTGTATAAGCACTTGCTAATGTAAATAGCCAAGTTTCTTAATAATGGCTTGCATCACTAACTTTTTTCATCACGTATAACCTGAATGACTTGTTTTTGCTTAATAAATACCTCATTAGCCTTTGATGAATTTCCTCAAAATATTATTCCATATTTCATTATTAAGTGATGCATGAAAGAATTATTTTGGGAATCAAATAACAATATCAAAACTAATTGTTACAATAATTCATTAATACGTATATGGCCAGTGATGAAGAAAATATGTCAACACATTTTGATTTTGATTAAATTACTTACAGAATTATGAAAAAGTTTGAAGAAAGTTTATTGAAATATTTGAAATTCCAAAATTAAGGACAAATGCATATACTGCTGCATGAAAGCAGTTCGAGTTTGACGAGATTGAAGAATATTTAGTAATATATTTCTATTACTTTAAGGGTACCTTATATGGAAAAACTCAGAAATGGTGGCAAGTATAGGGTTGAAATTTACTATGTAAATCTTTGAATGAAGAAATTTAGCATCAGAAGCAGCTATCTCAAAATTAGTGGAAATTGACTTAAGGTAGAAATTAATTTTTACTTTCTCTATGCATACTATGCAAGTGTTTCCGAGATGTCTCCATTTTCAATCACTGCTGTGTTTCCTCCTGTGACTGATGGATGGCATTTTCCTGCCTGGACATACTGTATGATGAGATCATTTTCACCTGGAATTTCGAAGTTTAATAGATTGTGTTTATGTTTATAGATGTGTAATTTTTCCCAGAAGAGACTTCTACTGGTTTTCTAAGGGCTTTTAATCATTTGGGTTTCTCTTTCAATTGATAATTTGTGGATAAAATATGCTCTGCCAATGCTATTTCTCAGTTTGTTTATACTTCACGTTTTTCATATGCTCTTTGAGCTTTGTGTCTGTTCCTTTGAGCTTTGTGTCTGTTCCTCTTTGATTTCTATACATATAATTTATTGCAGTGTTTGCAGTCATTTTCATAGATCCCTGGAGTTTTTTCTGTAGGAATTTTGTGTTTATATTGGTGCCGAGAAGGTTTTTTTAAACAATGCTTATTTACTGGGGCTAAGGTTATGCCTTGTTCTTTGAATATTTTCACAAATTTTTGAAAGCCCCATGGGTGGTTCTTTGGTTTCTTGTATGTTGCTCAATGTAGTGATTTCCTTAATTTCTTTCTTCTTTTTGAATTTTTTTATCATATTGTCTACTATCTCTTTGGTGAAGCCATTTTTTTTGTATCATTTCCATGATTTTGTTGTATTCTGAATTGTTCATTGGTATGCTTACAAACTTATTATTTCATATTTGTGTTTCCTAGGATTGTAACTGTCATTTTTATGTAGTTGCCTGTGTGTGTGTTTTTCTCTATGGATGTCAAAATTTAATTTATTCCGATTCCTCATGATTTCTTTGTCCAGAAAGGATAACATATTGTTCGACTCTAATTTTATTATGATTTTTACTTATGCACCTGGTATTTGAGTATTTCGTGCTTTAAATACTTATCTTGATATTTAAGTTTAGTATCTTTGAAGAATGTGATATGATGATTTTTAAGAAAAACCTCCTACTTCAAACTACCCTTTACATGGAATATTTTTCAAAATTTTTGATTTTATCAAAAATGGCTTTATTTTTGATAAAAATTACTATGCATTAAAAATATTTACATGGCAGATAAAATGTATATCTTGAATTTTCTGAAAATAGCCTCTGAAATCCTCTTCATTCTAGATAACTTTTGCATAACTGGAAAACTGTAAGAGATGGACAAAAAGTTACAAAAATGCATATCTTGTAAAAATGTACATGTATGTCCTATGGATTTTTGCTGCGGAGCTAACCATTTCCTAGATATTTGTTTCAATTTTAAAATTCTTACACATTTCTCAAACAGAAGTCATCTGTGTTTCTTTTGTTTTACTCCATGGCATGCTTCAAGCCATGCAAAGAGAACAGAATTTCAATGACAAAAGCATAGTGATAGCTTTTAAAATATTTAACTATTGCTTTAGCCTAGCCTATTCCCTTAGTCCCTTCTACTTATAAGGAACTAAATACAAGACCATTCTGCTAATGTTTATGTCGATTAGTATGAAGTAGATAGAAGATAATCATGTGTAAGAAGTTTGTTTACAGATCAAGGTTGAGAAAGTCATGTGAATAGAAGATTTTTATATTGCATCAATGCTTTTTATATACTTAAGTTAATTAATATTTTTTCCCACATAAAAATGCCTGCTACGTGTGTTCATTGGTACAGCCCAGACTTTTGGCTCCAAGCATTGATTTTATTTTTTAAAAAGGCTAAATAATTTTTTGTTTTTACAACCTTTCTATGTGCCTTGTATTTACAATAGGGTAAGTAGATATTAAATGAAAAGTCATTATTTTTGTACTTTATTTAAAATGATTGTCATTTTGCTAGTCCTAAGAAATATTGATACAGAGAAAAGTTTATTGAAAATATCGCTCATATTCTTCACTCTACTATATTTAGTGATTTTGCATTTTAAATTAACACACTAGAATTTTGAACAAAGTCCATAACAATTATACATTAAAATGAACCATACTTTATGTAATTATAAAGCAAAACATAGCACTGAGCTATTTATGTTACTTAAGAACATGTATTTGTTGTTTTAAATACTTATTTCTTGGATCTTCTCTCCTTTATTTTCTACATGTAACTGTTTTAATATCCTAATGCAGATATCTTGTGTGCTTTGCTGCTGCTTGTAAAATTGCATGTGTTTCCTAAGTTGTGTATGCTGATATTAAATTGTCTACTGAACCAAAATATGTGTAAAGTGCCCATATTTTTGAAGGAATTAGAAAGACAGAAAGTTAAACATTCTGAGATTGTATGTAAATTAGTTATATTGTAGAAACATGCAGGTTTTATACTATCACAAATTTAATAATGCTATAATTAAAATAAGAACTAAATTAAATTAATGCTATAATTGAATTAATGCTATAATTATTTAGATGACTTTAGACTTGTTCATAAAATCTATGTTATTTCCTAAATAAATGTTATGATTTAAATTTGCCTACAGTATATTATTACTTAATTATTATATTATTACTTAATAGTGTTTATTTGTTAATTTAATTTTACTTTAAAATGCATAAACAACATGTTTTTAAAGAATTATGTGAAATAAGTTTTGTGGACTGGAAGAAATTGATGCGTTCAAGATTTCAGCTAATGTTGCTTTAATTTCAGATAATTTCAGTTTAACCCATAACTTTAGTTTAACTCATAATTTTAATTTAACTCTTGATTTTAAAGATAATGAATAAAAGAACCAAATTTTTATGTACTAAATTTGTGTAAATGTCACATTCAAATTTGTAATAAGGGACAGCAAATAACCAAATAGCCTTTGGAATTTGCAGACTAAATTAATTTTTATAAGAAAAATTTCATAGCAATAAAAGAAAGAAAAAACGAAAAATGACGATTTTACAGAATATTAGTAGAGAGAGAGATAGTATAAATGAAGAAGCAGACTCAAATTATATTGCATAATGAATTATAAGATAATGCCTAATCCTTTAATTCTTAAAAATATCTTATTATGAATTATGAATCTTATTTTCCCTTTAATTGACTATAGTTATTTTTTTTAATCTTCAGTGCCAAATCCTACTATGTATGAAATTAAATTTTCAATGCTGCTATAAAATGCAATATATTTTGCTATGCCATCAATGTTGATAATAAACTTCCAGGATTTTTTGTTATTATGGGATTTCAGCTGCATAGTTTCTTAAGGGTATCTGTTAGGTCAACCCAACAGTAAGAATGCAGATAATGAGGGAGAAATTGTCTTTAAACATAAACTGACCTACTCTAACCAGAGCATGTTTTCTAATGCACAAATATTCTTTGATCTGAGATTCAGGGTGGCATTGATATGTGCTGAACACCATGAAACTAGCTGAAAGTAAAATATAAATAGCTGTAAAGTATGTAAAAATGGCTGTCATGTAGTGATTTAATTTGGTAGTGTAGCTTCAATAAATTTATTTTGTCCTCCTATAAAATGTTAAGAGTTTGATAAACTCAGGGATTATGTCCTTAGACTAAAAAAAGTTACAGATGATTATAATTACGCAATGTCATATTATGTTTTTTGCAGTGTGTCACTTGGGTACAGAATTAATATAATTAATAATCTTTTCATGTTTGAATTTTACTCTAGCAAAGGATAATGGTGCTATTTTTAAAATATGCTTTGTACATGCCTATTGCTTTATGCATTTTTGTTTGAGAATTACATAACTGGTTGTATGCTGTTAAGCATGATGTAGCATATAAACTGTCCAGTGGGAGAATGACGCAAACATAAACAACACCATGTCACTCTTGACTGCAGAGGGTCATCTTCTTGGTTGTGTGATAGTTCTGCTCTCTAAGTAGTTCTTTGGAAATTACCATAATAGGCTGAGAAAGATAGTTTTGTAAGTTATTATGGCTGAGAAGTTAATGTTATGCATAAGCACAGAAAACCATGACAAAGTTTTAAAAAACAATAATTGTATTTAAGTTTTGTGTAAAGTTCCAGAACTTGCTCAAAATGAAGTTGTGAAATTAACATCTGAGTTTATTGATGTTTCAGCCACAAGCATTTACAGTGTGCATAAAAATAAGTCCCCGGCAAGTGTGGGCTATTGTATGTAACAATTTTGTGACATCAGCAATCTGCTGTAAGGTTCACCAATTTTTGGCTTAAACAAAGTGGTGGTGGTTAACTTCCAGATTTGAAATTATATTCCCTCCACAACATGCTGCTGGAAATGGTTTTGAGTTTGCAAGCAGAAAAAAAAGTTTATTATTGTGGCCAGAGAAGGTATTATTTTATGGCTGAGAGATTTTCTCTATAAAATAAAAGAACTTAGAAACACAATTTGGATGAAATTTGGGTTCAGAGCGACACATGACATGCCAAGCAAGGACAGACCATCATAAATAAGAAAAACAAGCATTTCAGTCATGTTAAAAATCTTAAGTGGTAGAATAAGCACTTGATAGTGCTGCACATAGTAAATGAAGATGGTTTTGTTGATGTTAAGCTTGTGTTTCTTTCCGAAGAAATGGATCAAATCCTGGTTTGAAAAGGTTCTCCCCAAATTAAGCCAAAACCATGAATGACAATGACTCCAACCACAATTAAGGTTAGAACATATATCAAAATTTTCTTTAGAAAAATGACATAATAGCGTGGCTACAGAGTAAAAACATTGCTTTTGATGATGGTGTGGTGAAGACAGAATTTCTGGCATTGGTCAAGAGTATGAGAAATAACTAATTGATGAAATGGCCAAGTTGGCAGGTCAGATTGTACTCTGATTAAAGCTTATCACTGCTACTTAAAACCTGACAGAGATGGTATGGTATCAGGTGAAGGGTTATAATGTCAGCAATAACATGATCCCAAGAGGGTGTGTACTGGTTAATGAAGCATTTCACATTGTTATATCTAAAAAGTGAAGTGTAGGGAAGAACAAGCAATATAAGACTTGAGGGTATTATCAATACCCGGAATAATGTGTAATAAATTTGAGTGATTAGGAATTGAGCAACATAGAGATATTCTACCTGAAGGGTGTCAAATGTATGTCCAGCTTAGATTGATGGAATGTGATTATGCAAATAGCAATTAATTATTTCCATATCTGTGTGCTACGTGAAATTTAGAGATACAACCAAATAAATGTGTTTTGTAGTGAATATGTGTTACAAGAAATGTAAAATTCAGTGTGCATGTGGATGTCATGGTATTGAAATACATGCAGGTATGGAATGATACAAACTGGTAATATATTTATGTCTGCTTCATTCTTCTGCTGGACAAGGTATAGTTTCTGTGTGCTGCTTAGCTTGTTATTTTTTAGTTAATTGCATGCAAAGGGAAATATGTAACTCAAACATTTAAGATGCTACTGTAAATATGTTCTTATCACAACTATCATTAATCAGCTTACTTACAATCACTTCTTATTCAATCATGGTTTCTTTCTTTCCTTTTCTTTCTTATCACACTTATTGATCTATAATACTTGTTTTCTCATTGGTTCTCTAAGTATAAAGACCATTGCAGTTAAATGATTTAGCTGTGTTAGAAAACAATTAAATCTGTATTGTATGTGTAATGGCTGCTCATACTTGTTGTTATTTTGGAAATTCAACATTTTAGGTGCTTAAGGAAAGGTATGCCTCCACAAATTAATAAAATTGGTCTATTTTAACTATTCTTTCTTAGCTTTGCAGCATTAATTTGGCAAATGCTTTTAATTTTTACCTATGTAAACAATTAAAGAGATTACATTTTCATTACATTGTTTTGTTTTACAGCACAATGCATTACGTGCCATTTGTCCAGCTACAGTCAACATAGTAATGGGAATAGTATCACACAATAGGGCTACACCAAAGGTGCGCCATACTGCAATTCAGTGTTTTGTTATGATGGTTCATGTTCTAAACAAATCCTCTCCAGACCAGGTAAGCAAGATGTTGTACTATCCTGTGTTGCACTCAAAAGCTAAAAGGGTGTAGTTCACATTCTTAAAATTTTATCTTTTAATTGAAGTAACAGTGTAGATCTGAGCTATACGAATTCTCGAAGTGAAGAGGACATATTTCAATCAAAATGCATCACTGAAAAAATCTCAGGATAAATTAAAACTAAATTTTTAATTAGGAGCAGTTTAATAATTCACAAAATGCGGTGTCCGGAGATTCTGGATTCGATTCCCAGCTGGGGCGAAGAACTTTTCCTTAACCATAATTATTCCCTATCCCCCACAGAGTCTGGAAGTTTATATGTGAGAGTGAATGTTTGTGTGTTTGAGGAAAATAGACTGATTTAAGTTCAACATAAAGAACCTACAGACAATGAGTTGTTTCTAATGCAGAGCCCCCTTTAACTTCTTTCTATATATATATATATATATATATATATATAAAAATAACAAAACTTGCTGTAATGAAAAATAATGAAAATCTGAGAGATTTCCTTTTGGTTTAGAAAGGCCAGTCATGATAATTTAAGGGAGCAGCTATCATGCAGCAGAATACAAAAATACTTTGATTGTGAGTGATTAAGATCCACATGAAAAGACTGTTAGAAAGTATGTTCTTATCACAACCATCATTAATCAGCTGACTGACAATCCCTTCTTATTCAAGGATTCCAAATGATAAGTGAAGATTTGTTGCAACTATTAATTGTTATATTAATATTTGTGTTACTTCACTGTTACTAGCTTCTTTTTACATGGATGCTTGGGCTTCCACGACCTGTGTCTTGATGTGTCTTCTTAGCTTCCGGAGAATGCCACGTTATCTTGCAAGGGAATGCCGACGTTTTGCTCATCTTGCCTTGAGCTTCTTCTGGGCTCTTGTGCAGTGGTTGCTTATTTGCTCTCACTTATATAGTGGCAGTGCGGTGGAGGTTGCCCCGCCCTCTCGCTTCTGGTTGGCTAGTTGCCTGCCAATTGGCGTGGGTGCTGGCACCGCTCTTTCCTGGTGGTGTTGGAGTTGCTTTACGCTCTCTTTTTCCAGGTTTTTGTTTCCTTTTTGTCTTATCACTTGTTCTAGATTGTGGTTTGGATCTTCTTTTAGTAAATGCTGCCGTCAGTTTCTAGAGTGCCACATGTCTCCGCCCCTTGCCTCTCTTTGGCCGGAGGCCAGCCTATGGCTCTCCTTGTGAGCAGAGTTTTCTAGATGTTATGGAGATGTTGTCTGCCGTCCCTATTGATGTTGTTCTTTTCTTTGAAAATCTCTATGCTTTCACGGGTCATTCTGTGATGAAAATTGCTGCAGGTGGCTATAAACTGTGTGTTGTCAAAGTCGATGTGGTGGCCGGTTGTTATTACGTGTTCAGCTAGTGCAGATTTTTTGGGTTGGTTGAGTTTTAGACTGCGTATGTGTTCTTTTCTGCGCGTTATTATGGACCGTCCTGTTTGGCCAATGTAGGCACTTCCACAGTCGCATCTAATTCTATATATGCCCGGATTTAGGAGCGGGTTGTTGATATCTTTGGCTGGTCATAGGAACGATCTGAGCTTTCTTGTTGAGTTGTAGCGAGTTCTGATGTCGTAGCTTTTAAGGACTTTGGAAATCCTGTCTGTGACGCCTCGGATGTATGGTACACTGATCCATTTTTGGTTGTTTTTTCTAGAGTCCTGATCGTCATACTTTTGGGGGTTTCTTTGGTTGGTGTTCCTTTGTATTCCCCATATTTCTTTGTGTGCATAACCATTAGCCCCAAGAATGCTGTTCAGGTGTCTCATTTCCTCTCTGACGAGCTCTGGGTCGCATATGTGAATGGCGTGGAGGAATAGTGCATTTATCATTCCTCGTTTTATGGTGGGTGGATGGTGAGAAGATGCATCTAAATATCTGTTGGTGTGAGTGGGTTTTCTGAAGATTGAGCAGTGTACAGTCTTGCTCGTTTCATCTCATTGTACCAGGACGTCTAAAAATGGTAGTACTCCGATCTCTTCTATTTCCATTGTAAATTGTATGCTGGGATGGAGGCTGTTTAGATGTTGGAGAAAACCGGTTATGGTGTCTCTGCTGTGTGGCCATACTACAAAAGTATTGTCCAAGTATGATCTAGAGAACTTACACTGGTCCCAGACTAACATATATTTCTATTTTTTATATTAACTCTCCTATTGAATATAATAACAATAATTATATTATTTTATAACTGTCTAACAATTTGATTGACTCATTTTGAGCACTCAAAATAAATTAAGTTACCTTTCATTGCAAACAAGGTTTCGTTTGGATCACTAGTTTGCAAAGCAGCATGCTACTGCATGGCAGAGGGTTTAATTATGAAGTTAATATTAATATTAAAATATAATACTTTTTAGATATCTCATACTTTTAAGTTTAAAGTCTGTCTGTAAGTCACCATGTATTCAGTATTTAATCCTCCATCATGTATGAACATGAATCTGGAGGACAATATTTACAAATTGTTTTTTCAAGCTGTGTGTACGACTGGAGCTGGTTATGTAGAGTCAGAGTCAAATTTAATACCATAGTCAGGATTTCAAGGGAATATCCTGGTGCAAATCCCAGTTCTGGCATTGGATCTATCTATCCAATATTTTCAAATGCCTATCAGTGGGAACATATAATAAGAACATATCTAAAAGAACTTGTACCCCACACTGCACACTGCTATATTCATGTTTCTTCTAGATAATCTTCTCTTCATCCCTGAAATAAATGCAATTAACATATAGAAACAAAGAGAAGTACTTATACTTTTTCTCAGGTTACTATGAACTTCCTCCTTGCAAGGAAATTTGTTGCAGAGTTAGCAACAGTTCCAACATGAACTAGATAGAAATGGTTTCTTATATCCATTGTAAGCTAATATAAACATTAACAATGCATGGCTGAAATAAATCCATTAACTGATAATAGTATTCTAGAATTATGACAGATGCCTTTAAATGTGAGTGTTTAAAGGAAAATATTGATTTTGGGAGGAATATTTGCCAGTTAAATTAGGAGTAATTCCTTATTATATTTGCAGAATTTGCAATTTATATTTTATAAAGCATTTAGTTGTAAAATTTCAATCTTATTGCAGCATTCGTAAGAAGCAGCAAATTTTAAAATGCTATGCAAAATAAAACTAAACATGTAATTTGCTGCATTATGGAAGGAGTTGTATCAGAAAGAGGTTCCATTAATCTGTCAAATTTATATTTCTAACAGTTCACAAAAATAAAGATTTAAAAAAAAATAAATAGATGAAAATAAAGAAAGTCTAATGTTCCTGTAGAAGAAATTATAATGTTATGTAAAGTGTAAAAGTCAAAGGGGTAGCTGTTGTATGTATGTTGTGTAAGATGTAACATGCACCATACTGCATTAAAACATGTGCTCTTGATATCAAGTGCAATCATTTAGTTGTTCACCTATAACAAACACATTAAACAGAGGCAGAGAAAGAGACCGATACAAACAAACAGAGTGCATGACTCAACAATGGAATATTATAAAAAGAGTGCCAAACATGGTACTTAGGTTCAGCATCTTCCAAGTGTGCAACATAAAGATTTTCACTAACAAATTAAAATTGCTCAAAATATGGCTTATGTTAACAGGGTATTATAATATAAGATGCTGAACATAAATATTTTGTGGTTTATCCGTGTTTTTATTAAGTAGTTAAATGTTTACTAACATCTTGCATTTTGTTTTAAGTAAAATTTTGTCACAGAATGAGATGAATATTGCAATGATAGAAATATACTGCTTTTTGTTATTGCTTGTGTGTTAACTGTTACAGAGACAGATAGAAGTAGGAACTATAATCCAGTTATACCAGGATGCACTGATGGAACTTCTAAGTAGTAACGAGCAAAATGAAATAACATTATGTGAACTTGTCAGTGCACTTCGCAGCTTGCTCACAAATACCAAGACCCAAGAGCATATACAGCAAATCATGGTAGACAATCACATGTTGGATACCATCATCACTGTTATAGAAGAAAGTGAGGTATGTAAATGCTTTGCACTCTAGCAAGAACTGATAAAACTCAAATTTTACTAGGTACTACAGATGTTACCTATTTGCTTTTGAATATTTAAATGTTGATGCTACAATACCAGATTAACTAATATAAGTTTAGATCACAACAGATGTTTTAATTTTTAGTGTTACCCTTAGATCAAGATATTTGAATGAAACAAAAGCTATATAATAATTTAAACTTGTGTGCTTTGACAAAATATTTATGTATACATCATGTTTCTATATTTCACAACATAAATGTGCAGTTGTAGTAAGTTCTATATTTAAACCAATTAGTGTATAATCAGATAGCTGAGATTTTTTTAAGCTCTTGGATAACACTTGCATAGAATACCTTGCCTCTACCATTCATTTCCGGCTGGTGGGATGTGACAAAGTGTGTATATATAGAACCATGTTTTCATGGTAGTTACTGGTTCTCTGCAGTGTCATACTCTCCAAGAAACATTACTAAAAGGTCATTTTCAACAGGAAGATGAAACATGCATGCATTGAAATATGTCCTTTAGTAATGCTTCTTGTGTTACAATTTCAATTCAGTAATTTGTCACTGAAATACACATCACAGTTACTAACTTCTGCACACTCTTTGAAACATGTCCAGGTAAAATAAATAACCTTTGGTGATGTTACCCGTGTTAGGATTCCAACTCCGTAATTTCTAAATCATTACCTGTGTCTGTTACAATGAAAATCTTCTCCAAAAACAGTTAATTCATAGGGTTGGTGTATAGTTTTAAGCAAAATGATACTACTTAGAATGCTTTAGCTACTTTCCAAAAATGTGAAGCTATGGGAAATTATTTGTCTGCTTGTTTGTATTTGATTTTTTTTTACAGGAGACACAGATTCTTGGTTAAAATTATTGTACATTGGCTTACTTGGAAGAGGTACACCTACAGGAAATTGCAATGTTTTAATATGTGTCTGAAATGTCTGTTTTTGAAAAAAAATATTTAAACTTGTAGATGTGAGAACAGTTCTAATATTAAAGTTTTTCCCTAAGAAAAATATCAAAATATTAGAAATTAACTAACTTCTCTTTTAAAAGAAAATTCAAAATTATCTGCATTGTTTTCATTACATATAATGTATGCAGTCATGCTATTACTATTATGCTATTGTTGCTCTAAAGCTACAGTAGATGAATGAGGAATTATTTCTATCCATCCCCTCACTTATAAATATAACAAGATCCTAGCAACAACTTTAAAACAATTGCTCTTAGAACTGTTTTTGGAACAAGATTAAATAATACTGTGTATGTTCTAAAAACTATGTAATACAATTTAAATTATATTTACAGAAGTTTCCATTTGAAAAGCACAACCTTGCATCAAGCTGTGTGAAAACATTAGGAGCTATGTTAGTTGGCTCATCTGTAGGGAAGGTGAGTAAAGTAATTGTTTTGAGTTAAAATAAGTTTAATTGTTACAGTAGCTGCCAGTCTGGATTATCTTCCCTATAAGTTGGTCTGTACCAAGGCAGTCTAACATTTTTTAGATCATAGTGCTAAAATGCTTTTAACTAAATGGACCAGGTGTGAACCAGCAAGGAAAGCATTACACAGTGGGGAAAAGTGCTTCTGTGTATGCACATCTTATACAGAATTTTAGACTAACCAGTGTCATGACTCAGCTTATAACTGTAATAGATTCATAGCTTCAGTTTTGATTAGTTCGATAAAAATTGCTCATAAGGAAAGAAAAGAAGATAAATTTTTCTTTAACCTCTTCTTGCATACTGGCATCAAATGATGCCAATTATATTTTCAAACAGGCTTCCTAGTGGTTACCTAGGTGCATGGAAGCATCAGTAATGCCTTCTTTTAGTTTTCATAGCAGCCTCTGGATTCATTTGAACAACAGCAGTTTCAGATGCTGATAGCATTTGTTTGCAAATGGTGGAGCCTGCATTTGAGCTGTAACTTTCATCTTTATATGTATCGTTTTGAAGGTTAGTAAACTTATGTTTGTTAAATATAATGTATATTATGTGTTAATATTATAATATATACCAATAATGGGACAAAAACATAAAAATATAGGCTAATGTTCATGGCCTCATATGATGCCATCATACATCAGTGGAATAAACTCCACAGTGAGCAAGCATTTATAATATAGGTTATGTGCATGTATGCTATAGTTTTTATTAGTTTCTCTTCCTTATTATATTTTCTATCTTATTCTTTAAAAATATTTTATTTATATTATTTGGTTAATTATTAACAATAATAAAGTGCACAATGGCATTTCTAATAATACAAATAATTGTAATTTAGCTGCTTTGGAAGAAAAGTAGCCTATTTACCACTCAAAATAGAATATTTATAAAATACATTATAATCTTACTCTTTGATTTTATTTCAGATTTAATATGACTCGTAAGGTGAATGATGATGAATATCTGAAAATATTCCTTGAATTACCTTCAGATTTAGAGGCAAGTTTCTGCAGTAGCAGAAGCTGAAGAAGCAGTTCTAAAGAAACATGTTGGGGAAGATATATTTATAAGCAGTAATGAAGAATCCATAGCATCTGAGGCAGTAGATATTTCTTGTTCTGTAGCAGCTGATTTACAATCACAACCAGGTCCAAGCCATCCTGTAGCTAGAGCTCTTCCAGTAGAAAACCGCAAAACATTAGGATTAAATTTAGAAAGTTCTGCACAAAACACAGGTAATCAGGTCAGTGCAAAACCATGTCCCAAACCAAGATCTTTTAATGGTATGCAGAAAAGACAGTGATTATGCTAACAATATCCTAATTTTCTTGGAACTTTGTCCATAAACATTGATGGTGAAGAATCGTCCAATTTTTTTTACATTTATTTACAGAAGAAATCTTTTAGCATATTCTCACAGAAACTAATTGTTATGCATTTCAGAAGGGAAAAATGTCATTCAAATTAACAATGAATGAACTTAAAACCTTTCTAGGAATAAATATTTTTATGACTTTCATAAAATGCTTTCAGGATGTACGGGTCATCAAGTCAAGGGCTTAGAATGGGCATGATTGCTAATTACAGCAAGTAAATAGATTCGAAGATATAAAAAGGTTCATTCACTTTGTAAACAATGAAGAAAAAGAAGATCCTCTCAGAGACAGATTCTGGAAGGTACGTTCTGTTGCCAGCATGCTGTACCAGACATTCCATAATGCTGTAAGCCTAGGTGAACGTCAAAGTGAAGGACAAGTTCAGGTGGATATGCCTATTGCTTTGAACTTTATGAAGTTGCCAAGTTGATTACCAGAAGGAATTAGGTCCAGTGATATAGTTGTCAACCTATGCCATGTGATTCAAGGAAAAAATCGTAAATTATAAATAGACATTTATTTACCTCCATTCCTTTGCTGAAAGCTTAAGATATACAAGTTGTGGGGACTATTAGTCTGAACAGAATTCCTGGTGTTCATGGAAAGCATGTAAGCGCAAAACTGCTATCAAGGGGATCCTGCTCTATAGTAATTTCTAATTCTAACATGACCGCTGTATGTTGGAAGGATACCAAAGAAGTGCATTTACTGTCCACTTATGCTGGTACAGAACCTGAAGATGAAGTGCAGCAATGGGACAGGAAATAAAAGAAAATCATTACAATTTCAAGGCCTTTTGCAATGTCTGAATGCAATAGATTCATGGGTGGTGTTGATCTCATGGGTAGAATAATAGCATACTATCCCCATTGTCAAAAACAAAAAAACTGGTATCTGAGACTGTTTTTCCACTTACTCAATATGAGTCATGTAAATGCATGGTTATGCTGCAGGGAAAAAGTAGAGGATATTCCTCTACTAAAATTCAAGGTTTCTGTAGGCATAACTCTAATAAACATTGGGACATCAGAAAACAGGAAAAGGGGTCTACCGTCAGCTGGAGAGGAACCACCAATGAACAAAAATCAATACAGCTTCAAGTCAGATTAGATATGATGGAATAGGACACTACCTAAAAAAAGTTGAGGCAAAATAAGCCACAAGATGTCATGACAAAATATGCCATACTCACAATGGATAGTATGCAAAAAGTGTGAAGACCCTGTTTGTCCTAACTGTATGGAATTCCATACTAAATAATAAATTTCAGAGTATTTACCATAAACATTGTGTTCTTTTTACGTTGTTTACAATGTTGATTATTTGCATTAAATTATAGAAAAATATTTTTATTGCTTTCATTGAGATTATTTGTATTGTTTAATGATCTTTTGTATTTTCATAATAAATGCATTAGCCATATTTGTTGCTGTTTTATTTATTTCAAAATTAATATGTATTTTTACAAAATATACTTTTTAACATGTACCCATGAGTATGCACTTAAATGCATGGTGGCATCATATGATGCCAGTATTAAATAAGCCTGAATATTAGTCATAGAGAGAAAATTGTTTTACTATATTACTGTTAGGACCTAACTAAGTATAATTTCATGATATCAATTTTTTTGAAACTGCAAAAAATAATCATGCAAGAAGAGGTTAAAGAAAACAATAGGTGATTATAGAGAATAATTGTTTTACAACTGCCAATAAAGAAGGACACATGGTGATAGTATATAAATCAACTTATTCAGTTTTTGGTGAGAAGGCTCGCCAGAGTAAAAAAGACAAAAAGCATATGCCAAAGCATAAATAAAGAGATGCAAATTTAGCAATAGCACCTGAGACAATTGTTATGTGTCTTACATGTCTAACATATGTAGATTAGCATTGTCATCATCTTGATGGCTGACTCTTGCATGATAATAAAGTGATTTTAGGATCCATGTCCAAATTGAAATACACAAGCCTCAGTGTCTTTATTATCATATAGGAGATTAGGATGAATCAATTTTAGAAGCTTTAGAGCAGTCTCTTTATTAAACTTAAATCTATTTCTCAAGGTTTAGTGCATTTCAATTAGATATGTCTAATCCTAACAGTCCTATGTCTCATTTCACAACAGCTTCATTCATCATCGTTGTCCATTACTGAGATGGCCTTCAATTAATCTACCCTAAATAAGGAAGACTGAATTTACATTGGACTATGGCATTAATACTTGCACTATCAAAACCTGTTTTATGAAGAAATAACTTTGTTGTTATTTTACTGGAAGTACCAAGTTGATCTAAACAAAGATTGATTGTGAATATTGGCCATTCATTCCTTTTACAGTTCACATTGCCTTCTCAGTGTGCAATGAAGGATAATTTCACAAAAAGATTAAACTGCAGGCCAATTTTAATGATGGCTATAAATTAATGCATATTGTGGGATGGAAGTTTTCATAAATATGTTCTGTGAAGTGAAGTGTACACATTTTAGAGTAGGATGGCACATTAGAGATTGTATTGTACTTATTTTTGGGAACACCATGAATTTCATGACAGGTTGTCGGCTTATTGTTGCAGAATGGTCTTTAATTGTCTCATTTATAGGCAATATGTGCATACTTAAAGTGAATTTAATCACATTCAAAAGAAAGTTTAAAAATGCAAGTTAGGATTGTATCAATTTGCTTTCATGCTTATCAGAAATCAGTTGCCACGTCTGTCACATCCGCCATGATTGATTTGTTTGTTTATTTCTTTTAAAAAATTTGATTACAATCTGTACTCCAGTTAAGTGAAACACTTTAATTTTTAAGTGTGGAAGAAACATTTACAGAGCTTTGATATTGTTTATGTTAAGGAGCTTTTACTTATGGTTATAATTGTTTACTCCTGGTCATGTGTAGAGATTTTGTTTGTTTTGTTTTTGTTCTGTGGGAACTCTCTTCAAACACACTCCATTTCAGAGAGTAATTAATACCCCCACCCACTTTAGCTCCAAGTCCTCCTGACCCGGGGAGTAAGTAAGTACCTGGTAAGGATTCCTTCCAGAGGCATAGCTAATGCAAAATTTTGGGGGTTGGAACCCTCTCTTGCTAAAAAATGTAAAAAGTAACAGCAAAATCTAATTTTAATTTCAGTTGTTGCACCTTAATGCATGAATATAAAATCAAATTTTAAAAATATTTAAATTCAGGTTAATTCATATATATCATTTGATTTTATACAAATTGTTTAAAAAATGAACTTCTATAAATAAACCATCAGCTTTAATAGTTTTCGGTTGTATTACTGGTCCCTTCTCTGGGTTTCAGAGACAGTGGTTAGGACTCCTAGTTATGGTGGAAGCAATCCATCAAGAGAAAGAAGAAAACCTTGATCACAAAGCCTCAGAGGGCCGGTATTAGTTATGAAAGAACAACTCTTAGACTTCATTTCTCATTTTATGATGAATTGGAGAATTTTATGGGAAAATTACCCAAAAGTGAGCCATAGTTCTGATGTGTGACTTCAAATATTTAAGTTGGAAATTTTGGTATTTTTTAATTAAAGCAGCAATTTAATGAAGATACACTTAATGAAAATAGTGACTTATTAACCTAATTATGAAATGAGATGATTAATACATATTATAATCATCCCCTTCAGCACAAATAAACTTTTAGAAATAGTGTGAATGCCTCTGTAATTAACCATATTATATGTAAAATAAAATTTTTTCCATCACAGCTATTGGATGTTTGTATATAAAGCTCCATTGATATAGGAAGTGATTACATGTTACTGCTTACAAAAATGAGATTCTTGATTATATACAAAATAAAACCATAGATCATAAATGAAAGGAACAAAAGCTACAAATAGAACAAATTATGATGAAAGTATAACACATCATGTCAAAAGAAGTTAACTGAAAATCAGTGCATTGTACTAGGAAGCACTGAATTAAATTTGGCTTGGAAAAATTTGAAAAATAACATTTTGAATGCAGCTAACGTTCCTCAAGGTACAAAAATAGAAGAAAAAAAATATTACAGAAAATAGTTATAGAACTTCTTGGTTTACAGATGAAATTAAGATAATTGCAAAAACATTTTAAAAATAAGCAGTAAAACTCCAGAAAATGAAAGGGAAAACAAAGAGATAAATAGAACAAAAAGCAGATAAAAGAAAGAAAGAAAAAAAAAAGATTAAATCATTAGAAATGTTTTATGGACAGCAAAGACAGAATTCGAAAATGATCAGTAGCAGTAGAGCTGAATTAAATGGATATATCAAGTTAAATAATATTAGTGCCGAGAATGGGAATTAAATTTCAAGAATCCCTATAGTATGAAGGTGATTCCAAAAGTAAGGTCTCCAATTTTTTTAAAACTATAAAGAAATGTTTATTTACAATAAATTGTACATAGGTGTGAAGCTTCAACATTTTTCTATTTTTCGACATAATCTCCATTTGGATTGATGCATTTCTGTAAATGCTGTGGCAGTTTTTGTATGCCCATGTCATACCAGCCTCTCACCATGCTATTGAAGAAGCATTGGACCTCATCTTTCACCTCGTTACTGAAGCATCTTCCAGCTAAGTGTCTTTCAACTTGGGAAACAACTGAGTGCTAAGTCCATACTATAGAGTGGACAGGTCCCATCTAAACTGTTGCAGAATATCCATGGTTTGACAGGCGATATGGGGACGAGCATTGTTGTGGAGAAGGCTTATGGCCTTGCTCAACATTCCACTTCTTTAGTTCTGAATCGCCCTTCTCAGTTTTTTTAATGTCTGACAATACCTGTCAGCATTTATTGTTGTCCCAGGATCCATGAAGTCGACCAGCAATATCCCCTTTCAATCCCAAAGCACAGTGTGGCAACTGTACTCTGCTTTGGGACTTTACCGGCAGACTGTGTTCTTTTGAACTTTTGCAGCTTGGGTGAATTGGAATGTCAGCAATTACATAATTATTGTTTGGTCTTAGGAGTGAAATGGGAAGCTCAGGTTTCATTATCTGAGACTATTGAATCTAGGTTGTCCTTTTCATCTGCATAGTGTTGAAGAAATTGGCGAGAAGTTTCAATGCATTGCCTTTTGTGGTCTTCTGTCAGCATTCTTGGGGAACTATCTTGTGCACATCTTCCGAAATTTCAACACTTCAATCAAGGTCTGGTGAATGGTGCTTCGAGAAATCTCAGGAACAGCAATACAGAACTCAATGAGAGTGATCTGCCAATCTTGAAGCACGATTTCTTCAACCATCGGGATCTTTGGGAATAGGCAGTCTCCTGCTTCTTTTCTGGTCATGAATTTCAGTATGACCATCTGCAAACTCTGTACAACACATGCAAACTTTTTGACATCCATACTTTTTCACCAACTGTTGATAAATTTCAATTGATTTAACACCTTTTGCACTCAAAAACCAAATGACTGTGCAAACTTTGCACCTGGTGGTAGTGGTTAACAAGAGCTCCATTACAACTGACTTTCAAGCCAAGACTGAACTCTCTAGCAGATGTGCGGTGGTTTCTGTGAGAATGGAGGGAGGAAGGAAAAAAACAGTGTGGCCAACAAACAGTTTCCCTGCAACCCCAGCGCTTTGGAGACTTTACTTTTGGGATTACTCTTGTAATAAAAATTTTGTGAATGTGGATAAAATAAATGTAATTAATTACACAGAATAAATGAAAATTAAGTTACAGAAACTTTGAAAAGATTACAAAATAGGAAATCTCCCAGCTTAGATGGTGTATATGACAAATTGTTGAAATATGAAGGACCAAAGTTAACACCTTAGATAATGATACTAATACAAAATGTACTATCTTATGGCAATATACCACAGAATGGGAGGCAAGTGTAGTTATGCCATACTAGAGGGACCAAAGTTAACAGCTAAGTTAATGATACCAATACAAAATATTACTATCTTATGGTAATATACCACAATGGGAGGCAAGTGTAGTTATGCCATACTAAAGAGAATGACAAAAGTGAACTGGAAAATTATACTCAACACTACATTGGGATTGTTAATGAGAATAAGTTCAACTAAACTGGAGCACTTAATAACTCTCTTTGATGAACAGCAAGGCTTCTATACAGCAAGATTTTGTATGGATGCTAGCTGCATTATAAGGCAAATTGTGGAGAAGTCAATTGAATTTAATGAACTGCATATGTATGTTTAATGGACCTAGTAAAGGTATTCAATAATGTATGCTATCAGATGTAATATGAATAATCATAGCAGGAAAAATCAGTGGCAGAATCACTTATTAAATTAATGGGAAATGATTATAAAGAGAGTTTGGCTATAATAAAAACTAAAGAGTTAATCACAAATCCCATAAAAATGGAAAATCATCCAGCTCATAGTGTTTAATATAATAATGGATGAACTAATAAGTGAAGTTAAAGGTGAAACAGGATAGAAGGGAAATAGAGTAGTGCTTATAGTATATTATGCCAATGATGTCATACCTATTGCTGATAACAAAAATGATAAGCAGTGGTTTCTTATTTCTGCTTGAAATAATAGCGGAAGCTGAATTATAACCCTGTAAAATATTGGACCCTCAAAGAACAAAAGTTAACCCTCAAATACTGATGTCAATATGGGAAGCACACTTCTGAACCTTGCTCCAAAGAATTCAAATGAATAGTGATTAGGCAACAGTCACAAATCTTGAGGAAATTGCACATCTCACAGCGAAAGAAGTATGGTATGCATTCCAAAGATGTAAACAGCACAAAGCACTGGGACTAGACAGTCTTTTCAATGAGATTTTAAAGGAATCATTACCAATGATGGTGAAAATCTGGACAGTGTTAATTAATGAGTGTATCAGACAAAGAAACATATCAGAAAAGTGGAGAGAGTCGAGGATACATATACTGTATAAAAGGAAAGGACCAAAAATTTGTACCGCTGTATAGCTCTTGAATGTGCACCTTTCAAAATGTTCTCCAGATTAATTCTAAATTGCATCCTACCTCAAGCCATGTCATATATGCATGAACGAAAATTTGGATTCATGCATGACTGGAAAATCAACAATTCAACAATATTAAAAGTATTGTTTTTGGAACCAATGCTTTATTTTGTTTTTAAAAGTTGAGTTTTGGTGAAAATTCTTTTTTTTTTTTGGGAGGAAGGGCCTTTTACTTAATCTATTCCTCATCTACCAAACCAATCTATTGGCAAGGTTCTAGACATCATATGGGAAGCAACCAACACAATAGGAGGGTATATCTATGAAGTCTTCTTCATCACTATGTGAAAGCATTTGATGGAGTTGACGGGTCCATTCTGGTGAAGAAATTATGCAACATTCTTGGAGAAGTAAACCCTTAGCTTCAGTTAATAGAGAATATCTTGAGCTTCAATATACTGACAGCGACAACGTAGTGCATTCCACACCCATTGCCCAGACCAATGGAGTCCTCCAAGGGGACTCTTTCAGTCCAATGTTGCTTCAAGCAACAGAGAAACCTTACAACTAGGGCTTGTAGATTACATGAATGATCAAAAAGAAAGGGCCTACACATAAATGCAGGTAAAACCAAGATCATGGAGTTTAGAAGAGGAGAAAATATCTCCTTAACTGACATATTCCTGTGTGACAGCGACAAGTTGGAAATTGTCAATTCCTATAAATACCTGGAACTTACATTAGGCATACAGAAGAAAGATGCTCGGGAGCAATAAAGGCTATGTTCGACATAAGCTCCAGAAATTCTCACTTGGCAGAGCATTATGTCTATTTCACATCAAAATAACCCCAATTGTGTGCTATGCGATCAGCAAAATATGGGTACACTTAACTGTTGTGAATCTGAAGAGACTCGAGCAATTCAAGTATCCAAATCTAATAATTTATAAAATAATACAGATTAAGTCGACCAGACACTCTATTGCTTCACGTACCTAAAACTTATCCTGACTCAATCTGTATTATTTTATAAATTATTACAGTGCTTCACAGTGTTAATTCCAATTGGTTTTTAACTATCCAAATCTACCCAAACGAGGATAATATACCTACTGGCAGATGCAGACTACTATGTGAAAGAGTTAAGTCAGAGTGATGGTCTTCAAGCCTCACCTGCATATGAAACCACATAAGAAGCAACAAACATAGACCTTGATCTCTTCCTTACTTCAGCCATGAACACCGAAGAATGGAAGAAGCCTAACTTCGAGTTATGACACATATACACGAGAACCGTGGCCCATGAATTCCGTCACAAGATTTGTGGACGATGAGGACACGATCTGGTGTCGGAATTATATATATAAATATATATGTGCACTCTCTGTGGACAGTATTGTGGACAATAGCATATACTCACGTGCCAAGCAAGGACTCAATCATTGACAGTCTATGCAATAGACGATTATATGTGATGATTATCATACTAATGTATTAACTCATATGTACACATTGTGTTCAATAAATCTCATTATTAAATCTTAAAATTTCCACTAAGTTATTAAAGTGTTAAGAATATCTGAGCTCTAGGCAAAAATGTGGTTTGATCCATTCTTACATATGTTGTAGAAAGTAGATCAGAAATTACAAAAACAAAACAAATAAATAAAACTTCTAGAAGAATAGTAAACAAAGCATATAAAGATCAAATTCAAAATGAGACAATGAGGGACTGGTGTAAAATCCAACCCATTAGTGACTGCATAAATGTAGAAAGAAATGAATGGGATAAATGAATTATAGGTCATGAACAATGGAGCATGCATACTTGTTGCCTTTGTTTTACCATCTTTCATACTTTTTTCATCTTCTGAGTGTACTTCTCTACATATACATTCCTTTGATGAATACCTACAGGCTTACAACCCCTCAATGCAAGGATCAATAATAGTATGTGTTTCAACTGCATATCCATGTATATTGCTATTTTGTAACTGATTGTGCATGGGCCTGACGTAGCAGACTTGCAAAGTTAGGTATGCTAGACAGTCAATGAGTAAGCAATAACTTTTATATTGCTTTAATGTCCATATCTTGCATATTGCAGCTATTGCTTAGGAGACATATTTACAAAATATCCTCAATAGGAACAATGTAGTGGATTTCTAATGTCTCTCAATCCCCCCGCTGCAGATATGCAGCAATAGCAGAAACTTGTGACTATCATTGTTATGCAACTTAATCTGCTGCCATCACAGGTGTTAGAAATTTTATTGATTTGCAGTTGATTTACTTTAATGCATTGCACGTGTTTTTTGTAATATGTCAGAGTTGTTTTTAAGAAAATTGTCCGTTCTGTACTGTTGCTGCATGAGATGTTCTGACAGAAATATGCTGTTTGTTGCTAAAGGTCAGTATTATCACTGAATATAGGAATATTAACTTCAGAACTCTGGATACGATGTTAATAGTTATTTTTAGTAATGATAATGACATACTATATAAATTTTAAATTAGTTTAATAGAAAAGATAAATATGTGTTTCATGTCTGTCACAAATGAAAATAGCATGAGAGCAGAAACAAATTCTTTTTTGTCAGGAGAGAATGATGAAGACCTCAGGATACGAGCGCTTATATGCAGCACTAAGAAATTTAGGCTCTCCATCAAGAGAACTTCTTCAGGCATTATTGGATATGGTAGCTGAAGAGCAGTTGATGGCTACCAGCAGGTTGTTGGTATGTATTGTTTAAAATAACTAACTTGGTTTGAGGTTTAATAAAACTAAAATACAAAGATAAAATCCCATTCTACTTTTTCTCACTTGCAATAAATTAAGTTATAATTCTATACAAAGGGTTAGTTTACAGGATTAAATGTTGTTAACATTTTAATAGTAGTGTTAAGGAATTAATGTTATTACTATTTGATAAAGCTTACCATGTATACTATTAGCTAGCATAGGAAACACAGTGCATAAACACAAAAGTGGTAAGGAGTAGTGTATACTTTTAGAGCTAATAATCTAAAACATTGATAAAACTGCTGCATCTAATGCATTTAAGATTCCTAAGCATATAAATTTCTTCATCACATTACATATATATGAGTATTGTTGCAAACTGTATTATGTCCACCCATGGACAAAATCGAATTTTACATGAGTTTGCACAGTTTCTAGAATGCTTCTTCATGGTGTGAACTCTGTTTGTGTGAAATCATATTTTTGTCCCTGTGTAATTGGTATATGGTATAATTTTGGCTGTTTCAAACAGTATAATGTCCACATTTGCGATTGCTGCAAACTATATTATGTCCACATCCATTTTGCTTAGGTTGGTTACCCTGAAAGTCATTAGTTGGTTAAACTATATCTTGATCAGTATTAAGTATAAGAGGCATTTTATGTTTGTATTCTGTTGGTTTTGACTGCTTTTTGCAATGGATGAAAGTGTAATTGTGGAGGCAAAGTCCAGAGGAAGCCAAAGGAAACAGAAGCAGCAATAGTAGGCAAGGCAATTGTAATATGAGAAAAGTAATTGTTGAATAAAATGAAAATATTAATAATCTTTTTGTCTTTATGTTATTGTTATCATCACTAGTGTATCATGGAACACATTCTTGAATTACATCTTTTTCCTGGAAATAAATCTATGCAGCTGTGCCTTAAGCAAATAGCAACACATGTGAGGTGAAACCAAATGCTCAGATCTTATACATCTATCATACTGTTTCAGTTATTCATTGTATTATTGTTTTTATTGTAGTAACACAAAACTTTCACACAATAGAAATGGTGCTGAGTGAATAGCTTAATTTCTTCTTCAGGCATTGTGATAAGACTCTGACTGGGCTAAATTTAAAGCTCCATGCCAGCACAGAGAAGGTTGCTTCCATTGTTCCACTATACCTAAATATTTTCTTCTCAAGGCCAAAAAGAAATTGCCTGAAATTAAAAAGAAAGGAGAAGATAATCAATTTTCCCTGTTAATTTCTGTGTACACTGAAAAAAAATATTGATCAAGGAGAGAGCAGAAAAGAACTCCCACATCAATAGTAATAAGGTACCAGCTGGTTCTTCTTGTTCTTCTTCTTCTTCTTCTTCTTCTTCTTCTTCTTCTTCTTCTTCTTCTTGTTCTTCTTCTTATTATTATTATTTTTATTTTCTCTACACGTTCTATGTACATAGTGTATAGAGAAGGCATTGCATTCCACCCAAAAATTCGAAATCGAGATTTCACTGGAAATACATGTTTTGGGTCCCCCTGAATCCAAAAAAAGCATTTTCAAAAAAAGGTCTGTGTGTGCATGTGTGCATGGGTGTGTGTGTGTGTGTGTGTGTGTGTGTGTGTGTGTGTGAGCAGCATAACTCAAAAACGAAAAGACCGTTGAATACCAAAATTGGTATTTATGTTTGGTATCTTCCAAGGATGCGACACAAAGATTTTCAAGAAAATCCCCCCACCCCCAACTACCCATTACATGGAACTTTAATAAAAAATTTTGATTTTCTCAAAAATGGCTCAAACGACTCTGATTAAAATATCGCATATTAAAGATATTTACCTGACAAATAAAATATATATCTTGAATTTTCTGGGAATAGCCTCTGAAGGCTACTTTATTTTGTATGAATTTTACAGAATTTTGCATAATTGCTAAACCATATGAGATGGACAAAAACTTACCACACAAAAAATGTAGAGCACTTTAAAACACACAATTTATGTAATATACATTTTTTCGTGGAATTGATCGTTTTTTAGATATTCCTTGTTTTTGGTTTCAGCTTTGAAAAACTTATACTTTTCTCATACAGGAATTCATCAACTCCTGTCCATACAAAAACAAAGTAACTTCAGTCACATAGCAACCAGCTTTTGACTATCACTTTAGCCTTATTTCACTTCTACTTACAAGGAAGCAAGTAATAAGACTATTTCTGCTGATTTTTTCTTGATGAGCTTGAGGTAAATAGAAGCATAAGCTCTTAAACAATAATTTGTTGCAGAGATGTAGAAAAAGTCGTGTGAATGGAACACATCAGAATTTTTTTTTTTATCTATTTATTTATCCTTCAAATATTAGAATGCTGTTTCTTGAGTTAAGCAAATCTCTCATTTATAGTTACTGTGAGCAACTAAATGTTTTACAAGAAAAATATTTTTTATGTTGTAAAATATGTTATTAGTCAAAGATAAAATGAGTGTAATTTATTTTATACATTGAAGAGCAAGTTTATCATGTTATATATAATACCTACTAATTATATAAAGCCTTCAATTTGAAGTTGTTGTTTTCTTGTTTATTGTAGATGACCATAAGAAGCTGTAATAAGACAATATTAATGCTCAAATTTTGAAGGCTTGAATTTTGAAAAAAATATTTCGTTTGAAATACAGTTCTATTTAGGACAGATAAAGAAAATATTTATGGCTCATAGTTTGAAATGCCTCCCATAGTTTAAGTGAATTTCTTTTTTGGCTTTTCCTGTAAAATTTTACTTTTTGGACATAATAAGGTTTGTAGCAATACTAATATGTAATATAATATAATCTACTGTACTCTACTTATATTATAGTGCTATACTATACTTTACTGTATTTATACTAAGACTATACTGTACTATTAATACTATATTAATACCAATACTGTACTGTACTTGTACTAATACTACACTAATACCAATATTGTTTATTCAACTTTTAATTTCATTACAGAAATTTTGGCTTTGTCAACTTTAAGAAAAGAGTAATTTACAACAAACAAGAACATAATGTAAACACAAAACATACTACAGAGACACAGTTTTTTATAGTAAAAATGAACAGTAATGAAATGAGTGATACCCTTACTAAGATATAATGACAAAATATGAATTATGTAATTATAAAAATGGAATAATTATTTGTAATAATTTAGATAGAATTTACATTGCTGCTTAAAATAATGAGCAAGATTTTAACATCAAATAAAATAAACAAATATGTATGATTAAGCAATATAAGTACGTACATAATTTAAAAAAGATTTACAAATATGCACATAAATATTAAATAAACAGTATTTAAGCTAAACTCTCGTGATGGGCAAGTTTGAGTATCTAATGACACATAGAACTTTTGACTAATATCTTGCTCATTACTGTTAGGATAGTTGCCAACATATGTGATTGATTTGGCAGAATCCAGTGCTCCTTTCCATTCTTTTACATTTTGCTCACTATTATTTTTTAATATTATTTGTCTATTAGCAGTATTTTCTATTTCTGACATATCAAACTTCTTTTGGACTCCTGATTTTAATGCAGATCATTAAGAATGCATTTTTCCACTTACATTTGTATTTCTGTGTTGCTTGTAAAAATAGTTTGCTTTAGATATGATCATGTTCTTATTTTAAAAACAGTTAAGACTTTGAGCATATTAATTCACACATAACATCCTCAGAGCTGTCTTTCACCTGAATCAGCCCTTTTCTATATTAAAATGTTTGTTACACATTTATCTAATGCTAACATGGAGATATTCACAGTTGGATCTTATTTGGGTACCAATGCACCTGTTAATGTATGTATGGGATCATACACACATAAATTTTGAGCTCTTGGAGTTTAGTCATTAAGTCCAGATGCGGCCCTAGTCAATAACTCCCATATACTCCATATAATAATGAGAAAATAGTGGCATATGGGTAAGAGAGAGCAACACAGAAAGATATATCATAATACAATAGCATCTCCACTGTACTGATATTTTACAGTATTGATCCTTTTAGGCTCCCCAATACCTGCCATCCTGGCCTCACTCCTTATGGCCAGTTCTGCATACATATAGCAGCATACACATCACCTGTTATCAGCATTTGCTTGACTGTCCTTTAGCATTTCCCACATCTATATTAACAAAAGTAATCATATTCAGGTGGAAGATACTTGATGCACAAAATTAAAAGTATAATTATATATTGGTCAGGTAGTTAAATTGGTTTTTATTAGTGTTTTCCTTGTATTTGTAGTTTTTTCAAAAAAGGTGTTTAAATTACTACATATTTAGCAACATCAATCTTCAGTAATTTCACAGGCATGTGCTCCTTGTGTGCCTGGCAGGTTGTTGGCAATTCTGACAAGGTGGGACAAAAGAGAGCCGTGCATGCACCTCTAATAAAAACAAGGGCTCTGCAAGTGTTGAAGTCTACTACCTACACAAGGTCATTGGACAAAGCATATTTTAAGTTTCGCTATTGTTGCCTACCTACATTCATTGATTTGCAGTGTGATATCACTGTCATGTCCCACACCCTCTTAACACCACAGCGTTCATGCTAGCTTGCAGTGTAGCTAAGTTTAACTGAAAAGCAAGGTTTAATGTAACAGTTCAATCTTGATTTCTCGCTAAACTCCCAGACTTACAAGAAAAAGACATTAGGTAGCCTGCCTCTGTAGTGTGGGGATAGCATGAATGTCTTGCATTCAAGAGGTTCCGAGTTTGAATCTTGGTTAGAGTGAATGACTTTGATAGGGTTTTTTCTGGAGGTTTCTTTATCAAGTCATTTTATGCTCATGGACCCTGGGCTCTTTGAGCATCACTTCACCGATTTCAGTCATTAGTCATCAATATGACCTACCAGGTTAAAGGACATTAAGCTATTTAAAAAAAAAAAAGAAAGGTGAAATATGTTATTAAAATGTTGGAAAGTATACACTTTCATTTTGAACAATCAACTCTTCATTTTCAGCCATTGACATGTTATGCCATTCAAAAACTGTATTAGACATTTTTTTTTTCTTGTAAACATGTCTTAGGGAGTAACATTGCAATAGACTTATTTGTTACACTTATCACTTAGAATATCTTCTTAATGTATGATGCGTCAAGTACATTCCAGCGTGTATACAAATTTACATTTAATTGTGATATTTACTAAATTAGGACACAAGACCTATGTGGAAAGCATTTAAATAAAGTAGCATGGAGTCCACCTTTGTGTTGTAGGGGTAGTGTGTGCGCCTCAAATTCCCAGCTCAATTCTTGGTTTGCATGTGTTATATGAATATAGTTATTTCTGATTCTAGAATGGGAATATTTACATATACATACATACTCTCCCTCTTGCATACACAAAGTATATAAATTAAAAAGCCAAGTCTTTTTTTCCTGTTGTCCTATTTATATAATATATCAACCATTTGAACTCCTGTTGGGAGCTCTGAAAGTGCAGCATGCTATACAATGACATATGTTGTGTTTCTTAAACCAACTGTTAGCTTGTTGACTGACTAGTATGGTAATGTAACAAGGACAAATACTTTTGTCTTTTAGAATGCTGAAGTGTTGTTGCCACTAATACAATGGTTAGCAGAAATAGAAGCAAATGACCAGTTGTGGCTTGCATCTGCAGTATATCAACTTTGTTCAACAAATCTTCCTAGGTAAGTGCATAAAAATGTTCCTTATATTGAAGTTACTATATGAATTATTACATACACATAGAATGAAGTGAATAAAAACTAGTGAGCACTTGCAAGAACTTATTTGTCAAGTAAATGTTTGCAATATATTTGAGGTGAATAAAATTAAGAATACTTGTCAGTACTTTGCTGGTTTATTTAAAGTATTTATTTGTCCTGGTTAAATTTAACTGTGTACAAGTAACACTAGTCTGCTATTTTAGAAAATAAATTTGTTCATGCACTTTTAAAACTAAGATTGTAGCATAAATCCACGAGAGACTGATTATTGGGTTTAAAGGAATCACTGTATCAATTGATATTGTGATCACTATACTCGTTGGCTTCTCTCTCTTTATATCAGTACAATCCAATGTGCCAATCACTATAGGAATTTGAAACTTATCCAACCATTTTCTTCCTTTGTGTTTATTTCATCTAAAGTAGATATTTGGGGAAACCGTCCATTTGTTTACTTTCTGTGCAATTCTTTTGAAAGCAGATAGTGTGTTCAGTCTCAAAATTTTTGGCTACTCCATTTTGATAAGTGAGTTCGCTTAGGAATAGTGGCATTGGTTATTTTCCTTAGCAAGATAACAGAGGAATATTTGACAAGTAGAATCAGAGTGAAGTTATCAATACCTACTAAAACCAGGAGTTGAACCATGGATCTTCTGCTTCCTGTGCAGCTGATCTAAAACGAAGGTGTTTCTGCACACTAGGGAAGAAAAGTCAGTTATATAACCATTACTTTCATCACCAAACCTAAGTAGTACTTTAAGTCTTCTAGGGCTTGAAATGAAATTGAATTTGATTTAAAGACACTCCTTAATTATTATGGCTCTTAGTCTCTCATTCTATATTGAGTGTGAAAGACCAGAAATATTGCCCAAATACCTCTATCAGTCTTGAGGTTATTTTACATGTAATGTATACAGCAAGATAACATTGCTTAACTTCCTAAGGAAGCATGCTAAGGATTTTTATGCCCCAAAAATTCATCCTTGTTGCATTCTAAGAATGTTATTATACCTTTCTCTGGTAACTTGTTCTTCCTGTTCTAACGAAAATTGAGGATTATGGGTTTGCTATGGCCCTGCCCTTTGGGAATGTATTGAAAATGTGATCTCATTGTTCCTGTCATTTCACTGCTTTTGCATTTCAGTGTTTCTATTCCGGCCACTGGTTTTCCTGTGCTTAATCTTTGTGTGTCAGCTCAAAATCAAAAGAGATTAATAATTCCAAAATATATGTGAGTTTAGCTACTATGAGGCTATGTCTAATATTGTTTGGAAAATGCTGAATTGTGGTTATTTCTTGCCTGTTCAATGGAGATTCTATCATTTTTCATTTGTTGGATATTTTGAGAAAGTAATCTATCAGTCTTGTTTTCTCTCTTGGGTCATTTTTCCCAATTGCAAGTTCTGCCTGTATTTGATTCTGCCTAGCAGACCCCAAAATTTTGCTTAAAAATAAATTTCTAAGGGAGCTATACATCTGGCAAATGTGGACTTTAGCCATTGGAAGCTTTCCTTTTTTAGGCTAAGTTTCATAATAATCATACACCATTCTTAAGGAATCTATCTAATTTTGAATTAAAGATACATTTCTCTTAGCAAATGCTACCTAGTTCATCAAAATTGGGTGGAGTAATTTCATTTAGAACTTGTTTGGTATAACTGCTCATGCCAGTATAAGTACAAGGTGTGTGGCAATGTGTTTATTCTATGAACATCCTCATTCAGTCACTTGTGTATATTGGTGTGAGTCTTGGTTTTCATTTGTTCTATTTGTCTTTTACATCATTTGTGTCATTTACAGCATTTATATCTTTATCCATTTACATTGTTGCTATTTTTATCTTTTGCTTGGCATGCAATAACCATACAATTTAGGTTATCTATGTTATTTCTTTCATGGCTTAAATTTTCCTGTAACATTTTATTTGACTTTGTATTTGTACTTTTTGATTCTTTGTTTCTAGCATCGGATTACTTTGTATATTTCATTTTTTATTCTAAATGTTTCTGTTTTTCTATCTCTTGCTTGTATTTACAGTGCACTAAGTATACAAAGAAGATATAGTATTCCACCCAAAATTTTGCTATTGAGATTTCACCAGAAATATATGTTTTGAGATCCCCTGAATCCAAAAAAAAAAAAAATTAGAAAAATGTGTGTGTGGAGCATACCTCTAAAACAAAAAATCAGTGAAATGCCAAACTTGGTATTTAGGTTCAGTATCTTCCAAGGATGTGACACAAAGATTTTAAAGGAAATTCCCCCAATCCCAACTACCCTTTAGATGGAACATTTGTTAACATTTTAATTTTCTTAAAAATGGCACTAATGATTTTAAAATGCTATAAGTTTAAGATATATTCATAACAAATGAAATGTATCTTGAATTTTCTGGGAGTAGCCTCTGAAGACCTCTTTGTTCTGGGTGACTGTTGCAAAACTTATATGCTGTAAGAGGTAGACAAAAGCTTTTTATCGACAAGTTGATTAATTACACTAAACAGCACTTGTGATTTTTGGCGGAACATTTTTCGAAGGACTATTTTCCTTCATTTTCAACTGGACATCGACTAATTCCTTGTGGTAAAGCTGGCGATGTGCAAGTGCTGTCTCCTTTGGTGGTGGTTCAATGAACTTGCTAAACTCATCCTTCTAGCTAGCAAGTTCATTGAACCATCACCAGAGGAAACAGCACTTATAAGATCACCAGCTTCACCACAAGGAATTAGTCGATGTCCGGTTGAAAATGAAGAAAACTAGTCCTTTGAAACATGTTCTGACAAAAATCCCAAGTGAGTGTTTTTAAGTGTAGTTAATCAACTCATCAAATAAATGAATATAACAACACTGTTTACAAACTTCCATAAAAAGAAAAAGACAAACAAAAGCTTACTATTCAAAAAATATAGATGACATTAAAAAACACAATTTATATCACATACAATTTTTTTTGTAGAGTTAATCATTTCCAAGATATTTCTTGTTATCAGTTTCAATTTTAAATTTCTTAAACTTTTCTGAAGCAGAAAGTCAAGCTTTGTTTCATCTCTTTTGTTTTATTCCAATTGTTTTGCATCGCGATAGCTTTTAAAAGTTTTGACTTATTTCCCTTCTACTTACAAGGAAACAAGTAAGATAATTTTTGTTGATTGGTTTCTTGATTAATGTGATGTATATATAAAAATATGATGTGTACCATTCACATGACTTTCTCTACATCTCTGCAACAAATTATTCTTAAAAAGCTTATACTTCTATTTACTTCATGCTAATCAGTAAAAAATTAGCAGAAATAGCCATATTACTTGCTTCCTTGTAAGTAGAATTTCTATTTCTATTTCTTTATTATCTCCATTTGTAATACATAATTTACAAGGATCGTCAGATTGATTACAAAACTAAACATATAGTATAAATAATAATAATAATATAATACAGGGGGTATCATCATACAGCATAACTTATTTAATTTAACATTTTATACTCCTCTATAGAGTAAAATACATTTTCTGAGAGATACTTTTTAATTGTTTTAAGTTTACAGTTTTCTTCCGTTATCTGTTTTATTTGTTTAGGCAAATGATTGTACAAATCTTTGGTTTTACTTTCTATACTTTTGTTACTTAACGATCCTCTTAGTCTGTTAATGTTAGTCTCCGCAAGCTCAAACCATCAGTTCACCCTGAAGACGAGGAAGATGCACTTCTTCGAAACGTTGGTGTCAAGCCAAGTTATTACCTGGCTAGAAGCCCGAGAAGATTTTGAATTAACACGTCGCCAGGAAAGCTATAGTTCTTATTTTAATTTTGTTTCGTTCTTGTGTCATGTTCGTGTATGTGCATGTTTCTATTTTGATTGCTATGATTTTTTATTGAGTATTTAATGCATTCATATATATATACAGTGCCGGAAATGTTAATATATTTAGTTTTTTATAGGAATTTTTACAAGTATCCGTCTTGTTTAGTTTACATATTATTCGAATGGCATGCTTCTGTAGTCTTAATATTCTTTGCATTGTTTTTTTCTGTGCATTACCCCATAATACAACCCCATAGCTCAAATGAGAATGTATGAAGGCATAGTATATTTGTATTAAGCTATCTCTATCCATTTGTTGCGCCGCTTGTTTTAAGATGTATAGTCCTGTATTTATTTTTTTTGCTATTTTTTCAATATGTTTTTTCCAGTTTAATCTGTTATCTATTATTAATCCTAAGAAGTTTGTTTCTGTTACTTGTATTTGTTTATTGTCTAGTACTAATTGAATATTGGGTGGGATTTTCTTTTTTAAGCTGATTTGCATCCATTCTGTTTTATTTGTATTTATTACCATCCCTAGGTTTCCTAGCTCTTCCCTAATTTTTTCCAGTAGTATATTTGATTTATCTTGTACTTAAAGTTCTGTATTTCCCCTTACTATAATTGTAGTATCATCAGCATATCCAATGGCTATTTCACCTGCTTCTTTTATTATTTTGAATAAGCAATTTATATATATATATATAAGAAATAGATATGGCCCTAGTTTCGATCCTTGTGGAACACCGTGAGTCACTTTGTTAAAAGACGATCTGATTTTATTTAGGTTACCATTTGAATTGAATATAATTTCCACACATTGTTCTCTATTTTGTAGATAAGATTTTAGCCATTTTAGTGGTAGGCCCCGGATGCCATAATTTTCTATTTTAGCTATTAATTTATGTATATCTACACAGTCAAATGCTTTAGTAAGATCAAGAAAGATTGCGATTACATATTCTTTCCTGTCTATTGCATTTATGAGGATGTTATTTCCTTTACAGATAGCTTGTATTGTTGATTTTTTTTTTTTGAAAACCGAATTGGTACTCTGATATTATTTTATACTTACTGCAGAAGCTCTGTAGTTGAGTTAAAAACAATCCCTCTATTATTTTGGAAAATGTTGAACATAATGATATGGGTCTATAATTTTCCATTGCATGCTTTGAATTTTTTTTCTTGTATATTGGTCTTACTATTACTTTTTTTAGTGCATTGGGAAATGTACCTGTTATAAAAGATTGATTAATTATATGTGTCATTATCTCTGCCATTTCAGATTTACAATGCTTAACCATTTCATTTGTAAGGCCATCTAACCCAAAAGATTGTTTACACTTTAATGTGTTTATCTGTTTAATAACATCCTCAATTGTTATTTCTCGTAACACCATTGAGTTACATATACTGTTTTCAGTTGTTTGCTGGTTTTGACCTTGGCTGAGGCCTAAAGTTTTTACAATATTGATGTAATAATCATTAAATTTTTCTGTTATGTTTATTGGGTTTTCTATTAACCTATTGTTTACTTCAATACATATGTTTTCTACCCATTTTTGTTTATTTTCTTTATGTGATGCTTTTATTATATTCCATGCTACTTTAATTTTATTTTCTGCATTTTGTATCAGTATTTTGTTGTGCTGCTTCTTTGCTTCAATTATTACTTTATTGAGCATTTGTTTGTAATTTTCTATATATGTGTATGATTTATCATCTAGTTTTGGATGTTTTAAGCTGTTTAGGAATTGCATGCGTTTTTTATGAGATATTTATACCTTTGGCTGACCAGTTTTTACTTTTCTGCATTCCATAATTTACTTTGCATATAGGTATTGCTGTGTTTAAGCATTTTTCTAAGATTTTAGCAAAACATTCAAATTTTTCATTTATTTCATATTTTTCATAGATTTCTTCCCATTGTGCTTCTTTGATGTAATATCGTAATGCTTCTAGTGTGTTTTTGTTTACTATTCTTTTGACCTCTATTAGTTTATTAATTTTGGGTCTTAAGTTACCTAATGTTTTACTTACTATTTGTTGACCATAGTGGTCACTTATTCCATTTTTTATTATTTTAATTTCATAACATTCCCTATTTAGGTTTGAGAACATGAGCTCCACGCATGTTGCTGAATACTTAGTTACTCTTGTTGGTTCTGTCTCTGCCAGTGCGACATTATTTCTTACTAGCATTTCTAATAATAGCCGTTTCTTTTTGTTTTCTACTAGAACATCTATATTGAAATCTCCTATTACTATGGTGTCTCTATTTTTACTTATACTGTTGAGACATTCTTCTAATCTCTCGAGAAAAATTAATTTGTTTGCATTTGGAGGACTGTAAATACCTATTACTATGAGGTTTTTACTTTTTTGCTTTATTTCAATTGCTGCAATTTCGCTGCACATTTCTTCACAGAATTTTTTGCAATCTATTTCTTTGTATTTAATTTCTTGTTTAACATAAATTACCACCCCCCCCACTTTTATGGTTATTTCTGCAGTAACTAGCCCCCAATGAGTAATTATTTACCTTTAATTCCTCTATTTTTAGACCATGCTCTGTAAATATTATAATATCGGGTTGCATATTTAGAATGTTTTGCTCGATAAGTGCTCTTTTATTGGCGATACTTTGAATGTTTTGATGATACAGACTAAATTTATTTTTACCCTTACTTTTTGTTGCCAAATTAATTGTTTGACCTAACAGATTTTGTGTGGTGAAGTTTGTACAATCATTTGCCTTACCTTTAGTTGTATTTTCTTCTAAGTTAGTTGTACTGGACAAGTTTTCTGTACCCCCCTTTGCAGTTAGTTTCCTTGATCTATGATCCAGTTGATCGTAGCTGTACACCTGTAGATGGTGTTCTTCATTATTCTCTGTAGATTTGCCGTTCCTTTTCTGCTTAGGTGCAGGCCGTCTCTCCCTATACAGTCCATTCCCATTTGTCTATCTACATCCACAAATACACACTTTAGTTTATCACACATCCAGCGTATATTTTCGTTTACACTATTTATAAATCTGAAATGAACATCTCTTCTTTTCACTACACCATTTATAATAACTAGTGTTTTTGGATACATTTGTTTTATGCTCTTTGCCGCACAGTATATATCGCCCATAACCTCTTCGGGACAAGACGCTTGCTTCATCGTGTTTGTTCCCACGTGCAGATATATTGCCTTTGATTGGGTTTGGATTCCTGCGTTCTTCTTTTCAATCAGGTTTTCTAGTTCCTTTGTCTTTATTCCACTGAACCCGTTCACTTTGGCGGTTTTTGATAAGTCGACGTGCTTTATTATCGAATCCCCTAGCACTATTATGTCTTCTTTCGTACCATAGGTTAAAGTGATAATCAAAAGCTAGTTGCTATATCACTGAAGTTCCTTTATTTGTATGGACAGCAGTTGACAAATTCCTGTATGAGAAAAGTATGTTTTTCGTAGCAGAAACCAAAAATAAGGAATGTCTCAAAATCAACGAACTCCACGAAAAAAAATGTATATAACATAAATTGTGTGTTTTAATGTGCTCTACATTTTTTGTGTAGTAAGTTTTTGTCCATCTATTATGGTTTAGCAGTTATTCAAAATTCAGTAAAATTCATCCAGAATAAACTACTCTTCAGAGGCTATTCCCAGAAAATTCAAGATATACATTTTATTTATCAGGTAAATACCTTTAATATACAAAATTCTAATCAAAATTGTTAGAGCCATTTTGGAGAAAATCAAAATTTTCGAAAAAAGTTCCATGTAAAGGGTAGTTGGGGGTGGTGGATTTTTCTCAAAATCTTTGTGTCACATACCTGGACACTTAAATACCAAGTTTGGTATTTTACCTACTTTTCGTTTTTGAGTTATCATGTTCACAGACACACACACACACACACACACACACACACACACACACACACACACACACACACACACACACACACACATGGACCTTTTTCCAAAAATTCTTTTTTTAGATAGAGGGGTCCCTGAAACATATATTTCCGGTGAAATCTCGGTATCAAATTTTTGGGTGAAGTGCAATACCTACTCTATACACTATGTGCATATAGAGAAAGTAAAAATAAACTTTTGTAAGGAAAGTTTGCTTTTGGAACAGCTAGAGAAAGTCATGTGAATGCTACACATCAGATTTTTCTATTTACATTGCTATTCACTTCTTGCAAAGTTTTATTAATGCCTCTAGTTCCTGGCTAACTAAGTCTTCTAATTCAACTCCACTTCTGTATGAACCTTAATCTGTATTTGCTCTACTATAAACTAATCCATTTTCAGGACCTTGCTGTTCTATTCTAGCATTGATTTCTGTAATTGCTGGTGTTCCTCCCTGAAATTAGCTGCTATGTTGGAGTTTGCTATGGCTAAATTAATTCCTCTTTTAGTTCTGCTATAGTATTTTTAAGTTTGCTGGTTTGAGTTAGTATTAATAATTTTGCTTTGTAGTTTGTGCTTTCAATTCAACACTCTGTATAGCTAAGCTGGACATTTCTATTTTTAATTCTACACCTTGATATCCAAGTTAGCAATCTCTGCTCTTTTCAACTGTACACTTAGTTTAGCTATTTAAGATTTGAATTCCTTGAGCATTGAGATCTTCTGCAAAGCTAGTTTTTTGGTCCAATCGACCCATTTTTTGTCCTATTGTTTTGTCATTCTCTTTCATTTCTTTACATCCTTTTGTATACTTGACTATCTTTTGGTTAATTACTTTTACATCGTGTAAATTCATCCACTTTTCTGTCACTAAAAATCTCAATTTTTCACTGACTTACTTTTCGCCATCTTCACTTATCTTTCGCAGTTGAGTAGTCTGCCTTATCTTCTGCCCCAAGTTGTACATATCCTGGTTCATACCTAATCATCCTCTGCCAATTCTCAACGTCCTCTTCTTCTTTTGGTCCTGAGAGACTATCTTCTGCTCTTGATCCTGGAATCAGCCTTGGACTTGGTCTCCTTCACCAAACATCAATGTTGGAATGCCAATTTGAAGCTGTTTTAGTTTGGTGTATCTCCTTGGCAATCACCAATTCTAAGAGTCTCTGGGGGTGACCTGCATTGTCCTAGACTCTCTGATTTAAATTCAAAGCAACTGAGGCATGTGGAATTTGAATCAAAATGCCAGCTAATTAAAAATAATTCTGTTAGTGAATGTAATTTAGTCTCTAGAATTCTTTCCCAAATGTTGAGTGCAAAGAATGCAATACATCTAGTTAAATAATTTCACAAAGTAAGTACTGGATTGTGGATTTATATTCCAGCACAATTTTTAATTAATACATTTTCAGTTTCAACCATATGGATCCATTGTTGTTTGTTTTGGCACTCACATATGAACAAATTCCTTATTAAATTGAAAATACACCTTCATGACACCAATGATTATTATTGACAATAGCTCATTGTATTTAGATGTGTCATGTAATAAGGATGGATTGGAAATTAGTTATCTGCAGAAATTTTGCCTCTCTTTGTAGACTCTCAGGCCAACCATAATGATGCCAAATTAACGTCTTCTTTTTAATTTCTCTAGTCCATATTACAATGCATATAGTAGATAGGGAAGGTATTGTATTGCACCAAAAAATCGAGATTTCAATATAAATATATGTTTTGAGACCCCCTGATTAAAAAAAAAATTGTAGAAACATGTCCGTGTGTTGGTGGGTGTGTGTGTGAAGATTTTCAAGAAAATACCTCCACCCCAATTACCCTTTCCATGGAACATTTTTAAAAAATTTTGATTAAAGTGGTTCATGTTTAAGGTATTTGCATTACAAATAAAATGTGTCTCTTGAATTTTCTGCAATAGCCTCTGAAGACTTATTTCATTCCGGATGACTTTTGTATAACTGAAACTGTAAGAGATAGACAAATACTTACTACACAAAAAAATTTAGATTTCGTTAAAACACACAATCTATGTCATAATACTTTTTTTTTGTAGAGTTGAACTGTTTTAGAGGTATTCTGAGTGTTGGTTTCAGTTTAAGATATATAAACTTTTCTCAAATGGGAAGTCATTACTAGCAAGCAAATAGAACCGAATTGCACATAGCAACTGGTTTTTAAAAGATTTTACTAGCCTTTTAGCCTCTACATTATTTTATTTCCCTTCTACTAACAAAGAAGCAGGTAATAAGTCCAATTCAGTGAATGTTTAATCTTGATTAACATGGTGTAGATTAAAGAATAATCTTTTGTAAGAAAATTTTGTTTCTGGAACAGCTAGAGAAAGTCTTGTAAGGAACACATCGTATTTAGTCATAGTTATTTACATCTATATTCAGGAAGGTTGCTATGCAAATAAAGTTTTGTATATATATGTCCTAAATTCTATTTAAATTATATGTCCTAAATGGATTTACTTCAAGGAACTCGCATCATAAATGTTAAAAGCTATATAATGACATATGCTATATCCATGTGCTATCTTTGATTAACAAATAAATAGAAACATATTTTAATTGCATATAAATACAAGAAGTTAATTTGTATCCTCGTACTGAATTATGGAAGACAAATTATTAATTTTCAATATTCAATTTTCAATTATCAATAATAATTAATCATTGACATATAACTTCAGAATACATATAAATAAATTCTTTTGGTTTAGGAAAATAGTTTCAAGATCCATACTTATAAAATCTATCATACATGGTACCCCTAGACCATGGAGGGAAAAAAATAAATCTAATCTAGAACTTAAGAAGATATTTTCTTTTTCGATAGGGCTTACCTCCCAAATATGCATTATTTCATCTACGTTTTGATAGATACATCCACAGAGATGCACTTGTTTGAATGATGAGGTTGATTCTGACCAACCTTGCATATTAACAAGTATTTACTAATGTTTTATTCAACACTTTTTAGAGTGTACTTGCCAGATTTTTTTGATTTATTGGATTCACAAGTATTTACTTCTTTTATTCACTTGAACACATACTTGTAAAAGTGCAAGTAAAACAAGTGCTTCTTTTTATTCACTTCACCCCATAATATTGTAGCTGACACTGACGCTGCACATAACATTGCTGTTGTTTTTATAGCAAAACTGTTGCTTGTCAGAAGGGAGTGATTCTTACAGTCTGTGATACTCTTGGAAACTACAAGAAATTATGCCAGAAAGCAGCCAATGAATTGATTAAGCTGTTGGAAGTGCTGGCTTCACATTCCATTATGCCATATGAACTGAAACAAGTATTTTTACTTTTGAGGGAAGATGCAGAAGAAAAGGTAATTTAATATTCTTAGTATTGACAAACAAATTTATAAAATATACATAAATGTTATTGTCTAATTATAGTGTTTGTAAATTGTATCTACAGTATAATGTTCATTTAATGCGTAGAGTTAAGTTTTGACTCCATTTTGAGTGCACATGTTCAAAGTATGCAAGTATACACTTCCTTCTCATTGTCTCCCCTAAACTCCTCTACATGTTTAGCAACTTATAATATACAGTATTTACTTAGATCATAATATGTTGTTCTAGTTCTTAATGGGTTAAAGAAAACTGATAAATTAGAATTGTGAATATGATGAAAATATACGTATGTAAGCATACTGAAGTGTTTAGGTGACATTTATTAACTTTAGTTGATACTTAACATAGCAGTGTTTTTCACCATAATAAATGAGTGAATAAAGACAGAATTGAGTAATCTATTTTTAGGATATATATATATTTTTTTTTTTTCTTTTTTTTTTTTGTATGACCTGGTTTGGTCATATCAGACGATGAATGAAATTGATGATATGATGCTCAAATGATCTCGGGGTCCATGGAGCTGAAATATTATTATATTGAAAAATAAACAGGTAAATTGAAACCTCAAACACACGCTAAATATTAAGGTTGCAGTTAAACATACAGCATTCTTTACAAGTATGCACTGAATGCTTTTTAATTTATAATCTATTGCAAGCTAAAATTCTTTTACATTTAATAAAATTCTGTTATGTTATGAAATTATGAATGGATTGATGTTTCATCATAACTCTTCTGTTAGCTTAGGCTCAGTTTTATAATTGCCAGTAAAATATGTACAGTTAATTTTATGGATACTTACTAGTGGTTGAAGTTACAATTTGTAAGTTAGCTGTGATCTGTTGATACAGTATGTCTTAATTGTAAGTAATACTTAAGTAGAATATCTGCCAATAAACCAGTCGCCCTCTGTGGTGTAATGGTTACCATGCTAACTTCATATACCCAAGGTCGCGGGTTCAAACCCGGCGGAGGACGATGGATTTTTTCGGGCGTAAAAATCCTTAGCATGGCTTCCTTCGGAAGGGAAGTAAAGCTGTGGGTCCCGTGTCGTAGATTTACGGCACGTAAAAGAACCTCAAGCCTGATAGAGAGGCCTCTGAGCAAAATTGAGCGGTCTTTCACGCCCAATATAGAATGGGACGCTGAGAACCATAGCAGTTAAAGAGCGTCCATAAATAACATGCCATTTCCTTTTTGCCAATAAACTCACCTAGATAGTATTTTAAGTTTATTTGCTCACTTTAATTAATTAGTTTATTTATAATTAATTCACTAACTAATTTATAATAGTAAAAGGAACTGCATTGAATTCTATGAAATTGACACTGGTGGTGAAGAACAGCACAAAATGCATGCTAGGGAAATTAAAATATTCAAAGCAAGAACAAGCTGTTACAAAAGTTTTGGAGTATTTAGATTGATTTCATGTAAACAAATCTTCAGTGTATTTAGTTTTGGTTGGTGGTTAGTGATGAGTGCATTGGTATAATATTCAGGTTTACTGGATAAATTTAAATCTATGATCATGGGCATTGAAAATTCTAAAATTCCGGTCACAGCTGATTCAGTTAAAAACCAAATGCTTCAGCATACAACAATGCTGATAACCTTAAAGATTGCAGTTTTGTTTAGCGGAAAAGGAAGAGCAGCTTTAAGTCAGGGGCATCAACCCAGCAGTGAGTGTTACAACTGCAACTTGTATAGACATAATGTATGGGATTGCAAATGCCCAAGAAATAAGGGACAGTAACAATTGTGCTAATAATGTGTTTTATCAGCAAATGAGGAATTTTGTAAAAGGGAAGAATGGATAATTGATTCTGCAGCATCAGCTCACATGAGCTGTGATTTAAACATGCATTATAATGTAGCCACTGTTGCTCCATAAAGGATTACAACTGTTAATGTCGAGAGATAATCACAGTTAAGATTGGCAAATAAAGATTCCAATCTCTGTATCTGGTAAAATACTGAGTATAATTTGAGTTAAGTTTTGTGTGTTTCTGCTCTGCAGGTAAATCTACTTTGGGTAAATGCAATGGTGAAAGAAAGAGCTTTACCTTTACTTAAAAGTAATAGAAGAAGTGTGATCTCTGTCATAAGTAAAAATAAGGAAGCGGTGGCCATTCAAAGCTGTGGTAACACGTTCCTTGCAATGGCAGATATGCTGGTTTAGCCATTATAGTAGGTATATTTTGTAACAAAACCTCTCTTTTTCTCCAAAAACAATGCTTTATTTCTTCTAGAAACTGATTACAAAAATGATCTGTTTACAAATAACTGTCAACCTTTTCTTTTCAAGTTTTAAAAATGATTTTACACCTATTCCATTTGGAATACATAGAAAATCCATAAAGACAGACAACTGCATAAAGTTTGATAGCTACAATCCCACAACACACAAATATAGTCCTGAGCAGTTTAATGTACACATTCCCACGGTGAGTAGTGAATACCAAAAAGAATACCAACAGATATTCCAAATAGCACTAACAACGGCTTCCAAAAAGTGCAATAGACAAAAGAATACGCAAATACAAAAACTGATCTGCATAACATATACAACCACCTTACAGAACCTGCGTGAACAACCTCAGTTCAGAAAATTCACCTATCATCCTTGGGTACAGAACAAATTCAGAAAATCATCAAGAATTATAACATCATCTTAGCTCCAAAAAACAACTACAGCATTCAGAAACTGCTGCGCAAAAATTGAAAGATCCTATCCTAGCAAACAAAACACCTGGAATTTATGAAATTAAATGCCCAGACTGTAATCTATTATACATGTAAGGACAAAAAGAAGTTTGGAAACCAGATTAAAGGAACATATGAGAAACCTAAAATATAAACAAACAGAAAAATCAGATTTGCCCATCGTTTCTGGTCATCAGGACATGAAATCACACCAAATAAAAAACTGTCAAAACCAGTTTATAAACACACAGAATTAAATGCCTGGGAGAAGATCTACATCATGAAAAAAATCCATATAATGAATTTTGATTTACCACCATACAACAACCTTTGAAAGTTTATTGATCCAGTACAAGATGCCTCCACCAATGAAGCAAGATTTAGTTGGAATTAAGAGTTGAAAATGGGAACAAGTGTTCCCAAAATTGGTCCCAGTAAAGTAATTACTAAGTGATGTTTGTGCTACAAACACTGACTCAAATTCTTTTGATTTAATTTTAATCACATCACTGTCACAAGCTTCTTTGCATATTTGTAGGATTTCAAATGCTTTATATTGTTTACATTATTTATGTGCTACAAATATAGAAGAACTTTCAAATCCAATATTTTTGAAGAAGCTTTCAACATAGCAGATAATCTGAATTAGTTCAAATAAGTTCAAAATAAGACATTGATGGAAAATCAAACCTGAGAATTAACCAATTTGCCAATTAATAGAAGGCCAGTTGACTCCCAATGGGCATTTATGATATGATCTTACACTTGTAGCTGAATTAGATTAGGAAATGAAATAGTTATGTTGCAGAATTTCTGCAAAGAGATTTGAAAGATGAAATGTGCATGTTTCAGCCAGAGAATTTCAAATGTCCCAATAAAAAGTCTTTGTGTTGAAGCAGGCAAGTTAAATACGAAATCTTAAACTTGATGAATGAAGCCATCTGAGTTGGATTCATGTGTTAACTATATTATTAAAGATTCAGACATTTTGTTATGTGCAATTTATTTTAATGGTCTGATTTTATTCAGCAGCAGCTTGTCAAGAAAAATGTGTCGTTAGAAAAAACCAATGTAATGTTTCAAGATGAAAGACAATGAGAGGCAGAATATTTTTGGGTATGAGGATTTCTTATGATAGAAAAAGAGGGAGATCTTAATTAATCAAGAGAGAGCGAGATATAGAGATAGAAATTTTTTCGTACCAAGAAGCAATTAGTTGTTTACTCTTTTCATGACCAGATTTAAGTTATGCAGTAAATACATTAGGCTGCTTCAGTGCAAACCCTGAATCAGTACATTCTAGTACATCAAAGATGATTAATTATAAGAACTTTCAAAGGAAGCTGCAACTAAATGAAAACTGTGATTCCAGTGCACTAGAAATCATAGTTCATGTGGTGCTGATTGGGGTATTGATCAAGATAAACATCAAGAATAGGTCTACAATATCCTGGTATTCAAAGCATCCACAATGTTAGCTTTAAATTCAACAAAAACTGAGTTGATGAAGATGTCAGCAGAAGCGCCAGAGGCACTATTGCTCTTTGATTTGTGCAGGGAACTCAAATCCACCAATACTATATGTCGATAACCAAGGTGTTCTGCAGCTTGCATTAAATAGTTGAAAGCAAATCAAGAAAAAACACATTGATGTTCATCATAATCTTCTCAAAGAGAAAATCGTGAATAAGATCTCCATGAAATATGTGCCTAAAGGCTTAATAGTTCCTGATATTTTAACTAAGTCTTTGAGCTATCAGAATTTAATGAATAATGCTAATAGACAAGGACCCATTTTATAGGGAGAGTGTTGAAATTATTTAAAATGTGTCCTTAGTGTTTTTTGGTTAGGTTTGCTTCAGACTTGCATACTTTCTTTGTATTTATTGTTCTACATTTTAATGTTTTATTGGAAACTTATACAGTGAAAACTTGCTTTAAATATTGCTATAAGAATCTTAGGATTCTAAAGCTTTGATTTTTCAAAGTAGAATGTAAGAAAACATGCATTTATTTTGTCTTGTAAAAGAGGTTTCCTTGTTGCTTAAATCACACAGGAATAATACATATCCTTAAATAAATATTAATATGTGAATCCTGCTGTCCAAAATAATTATTCTGCATTTACACTGTGTATTCAGTATATTTCAATCCAAGTTCTGTATTCAGCACAATCTACATTTTACAAGTAAGCTTGGATACAGATTAATGCTCTCTTTCATTGGAGTTTTATGTATGACTTTTTTAAGCAATAAAACATGTTGGCTATAAGATTATTTTAATTTAGCTACTTATTGTATGAATTGATAGCCTCATTAATAGTACAATCCACATTTACTTGTACATACCAGTATTCATTATACAGAGTGTGATCCATTCATCTTTTCTGGAGGATTGGGTTGAAATTTTCTTTGGTCTGTCATTGAATACAGAAAATGGATTTGAAAAAATCTCTATAGCTCACGCAAACATGCCAAATTTTGCTATTATTTTCAGGCATGTATAATATTACATATTGCCTTTTTGATAAATATGTTGTGATCATTTTTCATCCTTACAACATTGACTATAGAAGTACAACTTAAATTTTGCATGGTCGACATTTCTTGAAAGCCTATGAAGTAATTTTTTTATACTCAATGAAAACTTGCAACTTAACACATACATATCTTTGGAAGCTGTTCCATAGAAAATTATATCCTTTGTTCCTGAAATAAATTATTGCATTGCAGTTTCCACACAGAGTCCAGCTGTTACATGCAGTTTCTTCAGTGGCAAGGAAAGGAGATTATATAAGCTGTAATAGCTATTTTGATATCCAGAAAGAAACTGGTAAGGACAAAACAATTTTGTTACTAGCAGTGGTTCAGTTGTCTTATATCCTGAGCTTTCTTTTTTTTAATAACATGAGATTTTTTCTGTATGACTTAATGATGACATCACTGCACAGAATGAAGTTTGTAAATATTAGCACATTAAGCAAACACAGCCAGCAACGGCAGTTGGACCTGTGAGGTTGAAAATGAAAGCATAGGCTTTTGAAACTAGTCCCTCATAATAACAATGTAAGTGACGTAGTGTTAAAAATCCAACTCAACAAATTAATACACATATAATTTGACCATCACTGTTATTAAATTCCTCCAAACATCAATCAAACATTGGTATTTGTTTATTCATGGGTAAGAAAATTAGGAACAATTGTGATATTAGAACCACATTGATTTTCTGAAAGTACCTGCATGTTAACCCTTTGACTGCCATGATCTGTTTTGAGCTGATGCAATTTTTATATCCACCAGCAGATGTCATAAATGCCTATCTCTAGCTAATTTGTGATATTTAGACTGCATGTTGGTAGAATTTTTGCCTGTTTATTTCACTTCTTTGTGAGATGATTACATGTCAACTATTTAAGTGCACGATAAACAGAATAGCACATGGTGTTATTAGTTTCATGGCATGCTTGTTGTTTTGTGATTTCTTGCAGTTTTTGCTTATTGCACCTCTCAGAATGGTATAACAGATATAAGAAGTCTTTGACAGAAGAGGAGCAGGAATCAGTATTGCTGTAAAGCAACAGTTATAATGCCATTTTGTTCAGCAATGATGATAATACAAATTCAAAATTAACATTATAATTGTGTTATTACATGAGGGCTCAAATACTATCCTTAAAAGTGAGTGAAAATGTGAAGCAATATATCAAAGAATCAATGCAAAGAATCTCAACTCAACACTTCAAATTTGTGAGTGAAAACTTCACTACATTTCGTCTTGCTTAGGGCTGGCAGTTTAAGCATTAGCACAGCGTTTAAGTTTGGCTGCAAAAGGGTTAAGGAGAAGTCACAATGGAGAAAGTCGTGTAAGTGAGAGTGCAAAGGATAGGTTTAGAGGTGAAGGAGAATTTTAGCATGTGTTGGAGAAAGGGATGAAGCTAGAGAACAGGTGGCCAGATGTAATTTTGGAGGATGCAGTGCAGTGTGGTCCCTAATGTTTTCAGATTGAGAATTCCTGGCTGCCCCTTTGATACTTCCTTTATCCTTATATATAGGTTTGGGTGGAAAATTATGCACTAATGATGAAAAATTTCTCTCCTCAAAGTTTATCTAACACACATGCCACTAATAACTTTCATCATGTCTGCTTCTTCAGCCCTAAACGATTAAAGGAAGTGAAATGAGTGGAAACAAAGAAAAATAATATACAATCTACTCCAGCATTTGCCTATGAATCTGGAGGGGGAAAGCAGTCAGAATGGCCATTCCAACAGGAATTAAATATGAGCTTCAGAGGGCTATTACTTAAGCCATCCCACTTGATAATTATAGAGTACAACAGTTTCAGAAAATGTACCTTTTATCTTAGTAATAATGCAATATTTCTTATAGATATCATAGAAGTAGATTGTCCTAATATCCTGTATATCATACTTAAACATTTTTTAAATGAAGATCACTTGTTTAATTTCTGGATGCAGAAAAGTCCACAGAAAAGTGGATGCTGCCAAATAATCATTTCTCAAAGTACTTAATGATGGTGAAGTAGTATGACATTGTACATTCTAAATTGTATGCTACCCTGATGGAACCAAATTCGAAGTTAGATCCTGCACATTCAGCATGGGATGAAATTCAATATAGAAATTTGATTAATTTTGGAGTTCTTTAGTATATTAACTCAGGAACAAGACCTGATGTAAGTATCAGTGTAAATTATTATTTAAGTAGATTTCAGAATTGTTATGATGGTGGTCATTATAAGTTTGCTTTGAGAGTTTTAAAGTATTTAGTTTTAACTAAAGATTTAAATTTAACTTTTAATAAAGGCACAACATTAGATTATTATATACATGCCGATTGGGCAGGTGTTATCATGGATAGAAAATCAACAACTGGTTATGTAAATAAATGAAATGGAAATGTACTTTATTGGAAATTGATAACAAAGTCCTCCATATCATCTGAATATGTAGCATTATCTGAGTGCGTGAGTAAATTAAAGGCTATAAAAAATATTTTGCTTGAATTCTAATGTTGAAATTTATGAACCTGTTAAAATATATAAAGATAATTCTGGTGTGTTAGATATAGCAAAGTTTGTAATTTTACCAAGAAATCAAAGTATATGAAAACTCATTATCACTTTGTAAAAGAAAGTTATATTAATGGTGAAATTGGTATTGCAAAGGTGAATTCTGAAGAAAGCATTGCAGATATTTTTATTAAGTCTTTAGGTCAAAACAAATTTGAAAAATCTAGAAATATGTTAAATGTAAAACAATTGATAATATAACATTTTGGACTGTAATATGAATTTAAAGATGCATGTTGGAATACAGGTAAATTCATTTTACAGTGTTTAACTAGTTTCAAATTGGAAATGGAGTTTTATTTATGGACGCTCTTTAACTGCCATTCTATTTTGGTCATGAAAGATCCTTAATTTTGATCAGAGGCCTCTTTATCAGGCTTGAGGTTCTTTTTTGGGCATGAAAGATCCTTAAGTTTGATCAGAGTCCTCTTTATCAGGTTTGAGGTTCTTTTACGTGCCGTAAATTTACAATGGCTTTACTTCCCTTCCAATGGAAGCCATGCTAAGAATTTTTACACCCAAAAAAATCCATCATGAGTGGTAGAGCAACACTATGTGTGAGGAAGCATGGTGGTTGCCTAGCATTCATGCTGTGAATTTTAATGGTTGTGTGTGAATTTATTAGTTTGCAAATAAATGAGTTATCGTGTAAATTTATGTTTTTAATGATCCACAGCCTCTGAGAGGGTATTATTATTCTCAAATCTTAAGAACTATCTACATTACCTATTATTTAAATAGGTACTCATAATTTTTTTTCCCCTTTAAACTGACCATTTATGTTTACGTTACACTTTTTCTAAACATTTCCCTGTTTTCTTACAATTTTTATTTAAATCAATTTTCCCATTCATTCTTAATCATTCACTTTGTTTCTCCAGATTCAATTTCCCTGCATTCAAATAGTATAACTTAGTTGCACATCTTCTCTTCCCCCACATAATAGGCATTCATTTTGTGGATACCATTTTATAAAGCTTTTAACTTCCACTCTCCAATTCCTAGCTATGCCATCTCCCTTTTCTTTATTGTGTTGTCTCTTTCTCAATTGTTTTACTCAGAGTCTTCTTAACAAAAAAACTTGCCCTCTTAATGGTTTCTGATTGTTTCTTTCTTTCTTCCTATATAGGAAAATCCTTTGCTGCAATATTTTTGTGCTGGTGATTATTGTTTAATATTGCTAAATAGATTTTGGCTTCTAGACCAAACCAATAGTTTTGTCATATGCTGATAAATAAAGTTACCATTATCATCTTTATAAACCAGGTATTTGTTGTATATATTGGGAATTTAAAGCTTTTTATGATCTAAATTATAATTGTAGGGCTTAAAAAAGTTTTATTACTTTCTCTTAATGAAAATATAATTTTACATGCTGTTTAAGAATGTTGTTCTAAAACTTTGCTACATAAATATAATGATGATAAAAGTGTGGTGATCTGTATATTATTAAAGATTGAAGATTGAAAGTTATATATAAAAAAGAACAAAAAACAAGTTATTAAATAAGAACCAAAAAACTGGGAATAGACGAGTTTAATCACAATAAGTGGGGGAAAAAAAAAGGAAAAAAAAAAAAAAAGGAAACAAATTTGCATAATTAATTCATTTTGGAAGTCATTAACATTGATTTGTTTCAGTGTAACAAAAGAGAAAGAATGAAGGACAGAAAAGCTATTTACAACAAAAATTGAATAAAAAGATCAGTCATGGAACTTGCATGAGGCCAAGAAAAGACTTGTTGACTTAGAATGACAGCAGAGAGAACCTAAATATGTTTTAAAATCCATTATTTGAAAAGTATGGAATAATTTCAGAAAGCTTTATAATCAAAAGTATTGCAAGTTTCATTGTTAAGTATCTGCAATTTTGGGATATTTAAAAACAAAAAACTGTTAACTATTTATTAGAATACAAAGGAAAGCACTAAAAAAATTATTGTATTTTTCATTTGTTCTTGCTCAATTCCAGATGGAATTACTGTCCCAGGTATAAGAAAATGGCCAGGTGCAGGATATGGTTTTAGCTTCCATTGCTGGGTTAGGCTTGATCACATAGAAGATCCAAAACCTTCAAGTCCTACCAACTACAGAAGGCAATTGTTCAAGTGAGTGTGAACATTGTGATTGTGATTTGTTATGCATTAAATTGTTATTGCATTAAAGTCTTTTGGAAATTTTTATGTAGTACAGTAGTACAGGATAGGAGGTAAATAATACAAATGATTTGATGTTTAATAGAGAATAACAATGAGTATAACACATAAGTATCTCATTTTGTCTGCTATGATCTGATATGTCTTTATTAACCATAATACTATGCATACATTCTTACAGTTTTCTTATATCTTACCTAGTGATGCTATTTTTTTTGTTTTTTTTTTGTTTTTTTGTTTGTTTTTTGTTCGTTTTTTTGTTACCATACACCTTAACTTCACAGTATATATGTATAGTGGACCTTACCCCTCATGCTATTATTTCCCCCCCCCCCTTTTTTGTCTGCTAACTAATAGCACTGTCATGAATGAAGCACAATTTTAGGATCTAATGTGCTCTGAATGGCACTGGATTATGTTTTTTCTGTGTTTACATAATCAGGCAATGGCCAGCTTCTGTATTTAGTGTAACTTGCAAACTGCCCACCTTCATTCTCATGATTGACAGTGGAGAACAAGGGACGAATTCAGACACAAAGTTTCCATAACATAATGTATGACTTTACATAATGTGTATTAGTAGATATTCATTTAATTTACACTGCAACTGGGGATTTATCTGGCATGCTGCAAGGGATTGTATTAGCAGTGATTTCAAAATTGTCATTTCTCAAAAAATGAACATTAACTGTAATGTATCAAAGGATTAGTGACATAAGATCTCATAGTTCCTGAATTGAAGGTTATTTAATTGTTGAGGTTTAATTTAATTTTCACCTTTGTAAGAGCAGTGACCTTGTTGTTCAAAGAATGGAAGGGCAAGTGCTTACATGTTGGTTTGAGTTATGCATTTGTCCAATAAAACCAAATTTAAAAAAGGTTAATAATGTGGTTGTGTTCAATATTTTTAAGTTGAGCTATGAATATATTGTGATTCCTAATCAGATAATGTTGAATGAAAACAAAAGATATATGGTATGTAGGTGGAAGTTGCAGAGGGATCAGTATTATTCCTTCACCTCACACCATCTATAGTTGGATATGGCAAAGGGCAGGGGGGGGGGCAACCATATTACCTGCTACGTTAACATCAGAGAAACTCTAAGGTAGGGAATAATAGCAATCTAAAAGCATTGTGAAATCTTCCTCATGAACATAATTTTAGAAAATAGCAGCGGGAAAAAAGAAAAATGCAGATACTGGATCATCACATCATCCTTAAATGCAAATTTAAATATTTGCACTTGTTCACCTCGTACCCTGTATATGCATTGTCTTAACATATTTGTTTATTTCTTTGTAAAAGTAATTCAGCATGGCTGATAAATAAGAGTATACTTCATAAACTTCTTTGGGCAGCCTATTAACTTTTATTTAATTTGCTTAAGATTTCAAGGTTTCAGGATATCAACGTCAGAACAGTATGTTTAGTTTGTTGCAACCAACCATAACTTAATCTTAGATGTATGCCTCCCTATATATAGAAAATGAGTAAATAATACTTATACTAGAAGTTTATATCAAACGTATATTATTGCTAATCATGAATTAAAGGGAATCAGTCATCTGAGTGATTGGTTACCCTGAAAAGTTTGAAGCACTAGAGAGCGTCATTGTAATTGAAAACACTTGAGGCTAGAAAAGTTGTTAGTAGACTAAAATGAGAAATACCTGATTTATGCATATATCAAGGTAACTCAGAATTACTTACAACTGAGATTTTGATAATGCATCATCATATTAAAAGGCAATACAGTGGACCTACACGAGCAAAATTTTACAAACAGCAAAGATATATTATGAAGAAAACATTATTTTGAACTTAGTCCTGATTTAAAGAATTCAGTTAATTTAGCTTGTTTCACTTTTCTTGCACTAAGTGCATAAACCTCATTTTGCAAACTTATTAATGAACTTGGAGCTTTTTCACTACCACTTTTAGCACTGATGTTACACTTACACACATTTATTGCACTTAACACTTCATTCACCTTAGGTATTTCAAGATTTGAGTCGTCATCCACATTACTGTCAGTGTCGCTTGAAGCTGGTCCACTTTCTTGATCACCACCATGTTTTGGCACACATCAAATGCACAAAGGTATCGAAATTTGCACCATCCGATTTTGGTTTTATGTGGATTAAGCTCCACCTCTCGTATGAATTTCACTTTCTGATCTAGCTTATAACATTTCCTTTTTCTGTTCTCCATGGCTGATTAAAAGCAACTGAGAACTGAAAGACAAACTGCTGTTTAACAATAAACACCAGATATTGAACATTTTTATCTTTACTTCTTGTTTATTGCTGCATTGTCGCACTCTACCAGCAGACATATTATTGCCTTTTGTTTCCGAGGCTGAAAGCCACCTACTCAGCTTGCTTCTTTGTCAACAGAGATAAGGAAAATACCCTCAAATTTCTTTTAAGATAGTGTATGCCATGTATAACAGCAAATTACGTATAAATGCACTACGTATAAATAAGATTCTGTTAAATTACTGTAAAGGTTTCTAAATTACATTTTTCCAGCACCTATGAAAATTTATGTATAAATGTGAATTACTTACAACTGGGTTACGTATAAAAACAGGTTCAACTGTATTTGTATTTTTATTGGATAAAATACTGTATATGTTGCATTCCATTTATATCTTTTCGTCAAGACTGTTAGATAAGTTTGTGTGTTTGTTTATTATGAATACATTTCATATGCATGAGAGAAACCTGTATGGTGTCAGAAACTATACAATGATTCAGTCAGAGCCATATTCAAAGTACTTACATGCTGTTGCCAAGGAATATGCAGTTTTTCAGACACCATCTGTCTCTGGTTAATGTGGGTAATTGATGCTGTGGTGAACTTTGATATCCTAATTTGTTATACTTTTGTATGAAACCCTGAACAGAGAAAAGTTTTAAAAATGTAATTTAAAACAGAAGGAGAAGAAAAATCACTCATTGCAGTTGTATTTCAAACAAATCATAAAACTCTTCAGCATGTGTCATTAGTTTGCAATAAAGAAAGCTTTCTGTGTAATTTTAAAATAGGAATTAAACTTCCTTCAAAACAAAAAAATTAAAAAGAAGTTATATTTAATCTACAAAAAGTACAATATAACATTAGTTCATTCTAGTTACAGGAGTTTATTTATTAATTTGGTTTAATAAAACCTGTTACATAAATGGACATTAAGGGTCAATTCATAGTCGTCACTTATTTCAAGGAAATCATTGAGCAACAATTTTGAATTCACTTTCAGGTGAATAAGAAAAATGTTTGTCCATACAAGGTAGCTGCTTAAGCAATAAGGATATCAGTTACTGTCTTGTATCAACTGTCTGCCATAAAGCATAGCCCAGGTTGAGAGCCCTTACCTTTCTATGAAAAATGCCCCCATTTCATTCATTATCCAAAATGACATACCAGGTTAAAGTAAAGAAAAAAAGAAAGAAAAAGTCCTCAAAGGAAGAGAATGAGCATTGTAAATGAAAATAAAAATAATTTTATATTCATGGGAAATTCTCAGAGAGAGCATTAAATTCCTCGGAAATATTCTTCTGGCATGTATCTCATTTGAAGACACAGCACCAATTCCCTGCATTCCACAATATCTTTATATTTAAGCACAAATTTTTTTTATTGATTTCTTTCTTTGTTGCTAAAGTATTTTCTTTTGGGCATGTTTCAACCTATTGTTACTATATAACAAATATTTTTAACTTGGAAATAACTTTACAAATACTAGATTTTAACATAAAGTACATAAATAAATTACTATTTAAAATTTGCAAACTATTGCCATGTGATCAGAGACTGTTTTAAACAAAACAACAAAAAAGGAAATTGTGGCAGGTTATGTGATTACCTGCATGTTCATTTACTTATTCCTTTGCACATTCAATTTTTTTTTGTTTTGTTTTATTTATTTATCCTTTGAAACATATACCTGCTATTGTACACATCAAGTTTAAATAAATAAATAAATAAATATATATATATATATATATATATATATATATATATATATATATATATATACATACATACATGCAATAAATGAAGCCACATTAATAATGTTAATGGAAAATATTTGCTTATGTCATAAGACCTAGTTTTATCATGTCATTTATGCAAAAACAAGAGTTTTTATTCAGCAAAAGTAAAATAGTAAACATAACACATGGCTGTGAAACACATGCACTTTAGAAATAAGAAAGCACTTAACGTTGAGCATATAAGCACTGTTTATGAATACCAAATGGTAATAAGCAATTCCTTAATAAAGAAGATACTCATAGCTTAGAGATCTCTTTTTCACATAAGCGACAACTGTGAATATGCCGCTTATTATGAAATCACAACCAGATGTTGCTGCTCAGAAACATTGTAAAGTATATATCAATGTAATTGTATTTTGTTAAATGAACAAACACCAAAAATATTTACAATTCTGCATATCAATATAGAGCATAAAGACTTGTTCTTTTCTTGCAGTTTACTTACAGCTGGTGGTACAGGTCTTGAAGCATTTTTTCGCCCAGATGGAGCTCTGGTTGTTGGAATTAATACCAAAAAGGAATTTTTAACAGCATGTGTGTCTGATTTTCCACTGCTTGATGGACAGTGGCACTGTTTGGAAATATGCCATATGGCCGCAAGGTTTGTAAATTTATTAATTTGGTAGGAGTATTTGAATTGTATTGAATATAAAACTGTTCAAGAATCTAAACTTTGTATCAGAAACACTACTCTGCTTAAAAAAAATATAGTAAACCTTAGATTATAATTGTAAACTGTCTAACATAGAACTCCACAGTTTTTTAATGTGGCGTGGTGTAGACAATATTTTAATGCTTGTTTAGCAAAATGCAAATTTGAAATAAGCACTTAAGATGAGCCTACTTGCCAGCTAGAATGTGTGCGAACATTGTTTAAGCAGACTGTTTCATGACCAAATGGTTAGACAAAGGCAATCTAGATTTGATTCCAACATCACTGCATGGGATTGTGACAGACAAAATTACATGTGGGCACTTTTCTCTGCATAATTTTAATTTCCTCTGCTAATGATTCCACTCCATAATTATTCTCACAATTTTTTTTCCTTGATTAATGGCCCACACTGCTGCTCTCTACCTCCTTTAATGTATGTTGTACAAATAAGCTGAAATAGATAATATCATCACACTTTTTAAAGCCTTGATAGCTGATATGTGCAGACTGCATTTTGCTGTGCATAAGTATGGTTAAAACAAAAGAGGAAGATGTAGTAAATCTGCAAATTGATCCATAGTTTGAATTACCTGCTAAGTTAGTCTTTTCAGCTTTTTCAATTCCATTATAAATTAAATTAAATGGTTCATAATATGGCATAACGTGAAAATTACTCTTTTTTGCATGTAACATTATTCTTTTATGTGCCATAAATCTATGATATGGTATTACAGGCTGTAACTCCCTTCTGAAGTAAGCCATGTTAAGGATTTTTATGCTGGAAAAAATCCATTGTCCTCCGCTAGATTTGAATCTGCGATCTCAGGAAGCAGCTCTGCTATTACTGCTACCACTATTCTTACTTCAACTTGTCCACCACTGCTGCTGATGCATAAATGAAACTTGTTTTGAAAGGAAGAGTTTTAAAGTTAAGCTAGTCCTGGATGCATTATACTATAGCTTTAGGCATTTTATTTTCTTCAAAAGTTATGACTTTTTTTTCCGCAGAAATGCAGTATGTTATTTTTTGTCGTTACATTGCATTTTTTTGTGACTTTAATGTCCCTTAACTGGCAATTGATGGAGATTGTTGATAGTTGGAATGAAGCTCAAATGCTGCTGAGATCCATTGAGTCTGGAGTTAACAGAAAGAATCTCCCAGATGGTTAACCCAGTTGAGATTTGAACTCAGCTCTTCCATAATATAAAGCAGACATGCTACTCTTCCCTGGAATTTGAAATAGAGTTGAGTTTAAAGTTGGACTTGACAAAAAGTATTTAACATAATATGATGTGGTAAATATGAACAATTCAACACCATTACTCAGAATTTAACCAAATGAGCATAATCACCACCACTGCCATCATCATCATCATCATCATCATCATTACTAACTTTAATATCTCAGGTCATTTCAGTGGCTTTTTATCTTTGGAATAGTAAAATGCTCATGGTAGTGATGTTCATTCTCTTTAGTTTTAATCTTTGGCCTGCTATTATATTTAGTATTTACATGAAATTCACATATGTATATAAGGAATAATTCTGGCTAAAGAAAACTTCCAACCCTCCAACTGGGAATCAAACTCAAGATCTCTGGATTTGGAGGTAACATGCCAACTGCCAGACCACAGAGGCAGTTGACAGAATTATTGTGGTTAGAAACGTGGTATTGAATAGCATGCAAAATACTCAGTTACTTCATATTGATCAACGTTGTTTTAGGTATAAACATAATTTGAATTTTTATTTAAATGTTTCAGAAGGCCATTTGGACAAAATCAATTAACTGTATATATTGATGGCATGCACAGAATGGGTGTTGGAGTAAAATCTCCTGCAATGACAGATGTAAGTATTGAAATGCCATTCATAAAAAGGTATTATAAAGTGCAATAATTTTAAATGTAGCAAAAGCATATTTACCTCTTATAATCTCTTGTAGGAGCTCCATTTACTTTCACTCAACCAGGACACATAATTATGCTTTTATTTAATTACAAAGCATTAAATTTATTTATTTATTAGTTTTCCAAAGTGTTACAAGTGTTTGTGTGATTTGTATTCCTTGCCCCTCCAAGTTGTTTCTTCTTCTTCTTCTTCTTCTTCTTCTTCTTCTTCTTCTTCTTCAGTGAATTGCCCTCCATTTGAGTATGTACATCCCCAAGAGCTTTCGTCGCCCTCCATGGTGTAATGGTTACCATGTTAACTTCATATACCCAAGGTCGTGGGTTCAAACCCGGCAAAAGCGATGGTGTAAAAATCTTTAGCATGGCTTCCTTTGGAAGGAAAATAAAGCTGTTGGTCCTGTGTCGTAGATTTACGGCATGTAAAAGAACCTCAAGCCTGATAGTGAGGCCTCTGAGCAAAATTAAGCAGTCTTTCACGCCCAATTTAGAATGGGATGCTGAGAACCACAGCAGTTAAAGATCGCCCATAAATAACACGCCCTTTCCTTTCACAAGAGCTTTCAAGCCAATGATTTGTGTCATAGTCTGTCTAGGAGCAAGCAAACTCTGGATCTTAGCATAACCCAAATGGGTGACCAGCCCAATGCTTGATATGGTGGTGAAGAAGAAGGAAATGTAATGTGATGAAAGGATGGTAGAAAAATTTGCAGATCCAATTATCCAACCCAGTAACCAAGAAAAATTGCGGAAAAACTTTGTCAGGTTGGTTTACCGCACTGGTTTGAATCTGGGACTTCCTGAATGCAAGTCCTACATGTTACCACAGCGCCAGCTCATTTGGTTCAAGTTTCTTATTATTTTAATATAATATAATTATTTTGGAGGGAGTTTTCCTTAAATTATTAAATTATTAAATATCTGCTTTTAAAACTGGTTTAGGAGGTTTAAACTTTCAATATTAAGGGGTGTGAGAGAGAGAAACAACTAGCATGTTTCCACTATATAACTCAAATGAAATTTTATGTACGTATCAAAATTCATTTTTAAATCAGGCATATTGTAAGAATGGAAGGTAAGGGTTTTTAAGTACCCCATGCAAATATCCTTAAATGTGTATTTTTCAAAAATGGCTTAAAAGAGGAATTTGAAATTTTAGCAATGAATTAAAATTTAATATTTGACTTCTTTAAAATATTTAATGAAATTCTCTCCTTTGCTATTGAATTTTATGTAACTTTGAAACCATAAAATGTAGAAAAAAATTAAAATATATGTTGTACATCAGTGTTATTCAACCTGGGGTACACGTACCCGTGGGGGAACATGAAAACTTCTTAGGGGGTACATATAATATGTTTTCTGAATGATCACAAAATAACGAAAAATATTTCAGCCAAAGAAATTGAATTACCCTACCGGTATACCCAACAATGATAACATACAGCTGTGCTTGCTTATCATTTGTGTTGTTTGTTTCAAACACTGACAACAATAACAGTGTCTGAGAATGTAAGCTAGTTACCGACTGTTAAGTACTCGATATGTTTTTGCAGGTTTGTTTTCTTTACTCAAAGTTTCACATCTCATTCTTTATATTTGTGAACTGTTGAGTGTCTTTATTGTGATAGTGGACTACTTATTTTAACTTTTGTTGTAAGATGGATAAATTTGTTATAAGAGGAAAATGTAATCTCAATGAAACAAGTGATAGTGATGATAATGTTGAAACACTGCAAGTGAAAAGTGTGACAATGCATGTTCCAGTACAGGATATTGGTGAAAATAGTGTCAAAGTTGAATCATCTGCAAGCAAGCCGAAGAACTTGAGAAATGTGAAATACAGATATTACAGTGAATCTTACCTTAAATATGGATTTGTATCAAATATGTGTGATCCACTGCTTCGCCTCTGCATTATATGCAACCAAACTCTGTTTAATAATTCTGTGAAACCATCCCTACTTCACAGACATTTGTTAACCAATCATGGTGATTCAATAGAGAAGTCAGTCAAATTTTTCCGGCTCAAAGCAGAAAATTTAAATAAAAGTTCAAACGTGAGCACAGTTTTACTACAACTAAGGTGGCAATGGAGTCATCATTTGAGTTAGCATTGCTAGTTACAAAAAATTAATCACCATATACCGCAGTTAAATCTCTTATTATTCCTGATTCTTTGATTATAACAGATAAAATGTTACACAAAGATTCTGCTAAAGTAATCAAAACAATTCTGAATTCTGACACAATTAGGGTGTAGAATTCATGATATGGTAGAATATATTGTTGGCCAAATAGTAGAAAATATTCAAATAGACAAAAGATTTGCAATTCAAATCGATGAATTGGTGGATGTGTCTGATGATGCTGAGCTACTTATATATGTTTGGTATTTTCACGTTAAAAAAGTTGTAATTGAGGATGAAATTCTAGGACATAAACAATTACAGAATATACAATGAGGGAGGATGTTTTTAAAATTCTTTTATAAGATTAAAATTAAATTTGTCATGGTACTGCTGTGTAAGTTTGTCTATAAGTTTGTCCACAGAGCAGTCTTATTGTTCATATTCACAAAATTAACCCCAAAATAATTTGGCAATATTGCATTATACACAGGAAACATTGAACACTCTTATAAAAATGATCCATTTAATGAAGTCACATGCACTGAACTCCCATATATTTAAAAAAATGTGTGAGGAGATGGGAGCTACACACACTCAATTGTTTTTGCACACCAAGGTGTGCTGGCTATCATGAAAATGCATATTGACTCATCTTTTTGAACTGAAATTGAAATCTGATCTGGCGCAGTATTTTGAAGATGAGTGGATTTTTCAGTTAGCCTATTTGATGAATATATTCAACAAATTCAACAAGCTCAATCTTCAACTCCAAGTTTTTGACAGAAACATTTTTAAAGCTCATGTGAAAATAAAGGGGTTTTATAAGAAAGTTTTATTTTGGATTGATTACATTAATAAAGAGAATATTGCAGTTTTTCAACTCTGTTGGAATGTAGTGGACAAAATGAAGTTAGTAGTGCTGATGGACTTTTGGAAATAATCAAATTCCACTAATAAAATCTCAGATTCCAGCATTTAAAATTCTTCCCAGAAGTTGAGAAAGACAATATTACACAGGAATGAATTACAAATCCGTTTTGCATACCACTGTCAATTCCTCTGATCTTCCCGTAAAATTAAAGGACAATTATTTGGAAATGTCCATTGGCAGTAGAAAATAAAAATTGAAAACATGTCAATTTGTGATTTCTGGTGTTATGCATGCAAAGAATACACTGAACTTAGTGACTGTGCCATTACACACCTTCTTCCATTCCCCTCTACTTATGTGGTGAGCAGGGTTTCTCTGCATTCAAAACGAAACAAAGAAACTACTTGAATGCAGAATCACCATTGATACTGGCACTAACGAAGATTCAGCTAGGAATAGAGGAGCTGATATCAGAAAAAAGCTCAACCATTTTGTTAACAGGTCAGAAACATATTTAAATTCATATAATTCTATGTCTATGTACCATCTGCAACATACATTCTTCCTGTATTTATTTTCTACACTTATGGTATAATCCTCCTTTTTGTAATATTTAATAAATTTTAAATCATATAACCTATTTTAGATATGGTTATGTATAATTTAAATTAGGGTTAACATTAGGGCTATACCTAGGGGTGGAGGCTGGAATGGGGGCCACACTGTGGCCGAGGGGTTAGACCACTCTCCTCTCACTAGATATCCCAGATTCGATCCCAAGCGACCGCATGTGCGATTTGTGGTGGACAAAGCGGTGCAGGGGTGGGTTTTCTCCATGTTCTCTGGTCTCCCCCACCATCACATTCCACCAGTGTTCCATCTTTACTCCATGTATCATCATTAAACACTATTAAAAAAACAAAAGCTGGAATAGAATGTTCTCAGCGGGGGTATGCGGAGAAAAGGTTGAATAGCACTGTTGTACATAATATGTTGTTTAAATGCTCCGTATGTTGAGTGGCCTTTAGGTATGTCTTGTTCCACCAAGTGATGGCTGGATCTAGTTATGAGCTGGAGGTAATCAGTCTGTTACCTGAGTGATAATGAGGTTGATGATGAAATTTGGACTCTGAATCATGTTTGACATTGGGAAATACCAAATGATCTAGTTAGAGATGAAAGTTTGGAAAGTATTGGCTAAAATTGCCAGCCCACAGCTACAAATCAAACTATGGGTCCTTAGTATGAGAGCTGTGAATGAAAATACTGAGTTATTATGCTATCCAGCTATAGAAAATACAGAATTCCTGAAAATATACAATTAATATAAACAAAATTCTTCATAGCATTAACAATGAATATTTATTATTCGCTTAACTTTAAAACTTACCATTTATGCAACATGTGCATCTTTTTCCCACCTCTGCTGTTCTTTCTTTCATTTGTTTATTTTCCTGTATTTAAGTGAGTTCATTAATAAAACTAATAAGTGATATAAACAATTCAGTGTTTGTTGTTATATGAATTACTTTAGAAAATAGTTAGATGACAGATTTGTGTATCAGATTTCTTATTTTATTTTCAGCCATTTACATATTGCATAATAGGCTCAGTAGTACAGAGGCAAGGCAGTTCTTCTAGTGCTACTGGAGAGACTAAGTCAAATGGAGCAGAAAAGGGACTTCTGTCGGGAGGTATGATGGACAGAGGATTACTTCCTAGTATCATGAATCAAGTGCCAAACTACTTCACACTCCCTCTGCGCTCCTCAGCTCCACTGGATCCAAATGTCAAGAGTTTTCCTGCTGGTATGCAGGACACTATATGGGGCACACCCATAAGTCTCAGAGGGCAAATTGGTCTAGCATGTCTCTTTCATGAAGCACTGTCCCAGCAGCAGATCAAGACTCTCTTTGATGGAGGTACATATATATACCCTACCATTAAAATATTTTTTGCTTTAACAAATAAGTGCATTATGATAATTTTTTGGTTATCATACACCCCTTTTAATGCGGACAGTTAAAATTTAATTTAAATAAGTTTATTTATCATTATATGCACAAAGATTGAAAATGGAGATAACAGTCTCCAAAGCATGTCCCAGTAAATTCTGGTTATATTGAATGAAGCTAGTAACAATTCTAGTTTGTGCATATAATGTCAAATAACTTCACTGTGCTTCGCACATAACATTAATAATGTTTAAATTAATGGCTCCACCGTAATAGACCACAGAGCACAAATTCCAGCCATCAGTCGGACTTCAACTGAAGAGGAGGGCAATTGCTCTTGAAACATATGTTTTGAACATAATTACATATAAGTGAGGTGAGTGTTACTATTCCGACTCATTTTCAACTATCACATTGATTAATAATGTTTATTTATTTTTACCACAATAATTCATATTGAAACTTCACATAATAAATACACATTCTTTAAAAGTATATAATTCTTCAGGTATGCTCTAAGTTTGTGCCTGTGAGTTAAAAATATCAAAGTTATGGTAACAAAAATAATTACTCTTATAATATGTCTGATTTTACTTGACAGAGTGATTGGGATACCAGAGGAATGACCAGATCCACCTTTAGAGTGTAATCCAAAACCTTCTTGTCAGCTTTCCTTCTCAATCAGTTTAGAAATTTATTACAGCTTCAGTCAGTGACCAAATTTCTTATTTCTACTTCTTGCAATACCTATAAATAAGCCTGTAACAGCGAGGCAGCAAAATATATCTACACATACTATGCACGTAGAGTATAGAGAAGGTATCGTATTGCACCCTAAAATTTGACACCGAGATTTCACCAGAAATACATGTTTTGAGAACCCTGAATAAAAAAAGTATGTTTAGAAAAATGTGTGTGTGTGTGTGTGTGTGTGTGTGCGTGGTGTGCATGTGCGTTTGCGCGTTCAGCATAGCTCAAAAACAAAAAGACCATTAAAAACCAAACTTGGTATTTAAGTTTGGTATCTTCCAAGGATGTGGCACAAAGATTTTCAAGAAAATCCCCCCACCTCCAACTACCCTTTACACGAAAAAAAAAAAATCAAAAATTTTAATTTTCTCAAACATGGGTTAAACAATTTTGATTAAAATCTCTTATATTTAAGATATTTACATGACAAATAAAATGTATATCTTCAATTTTCTGGGAATAGCCTCTGAAGACATGTTTATTCTGGAGATAGACGAACATCACACAAAAAATGTAGAGCTCGTTAAAACACACAATTTATGTTCTATATAATTTTATTTTTGTAAGGTTGGCCATTTTTGAGATATTTCTTGTTATTGGTTTCAACTTTATAATACTTATACTTTTCTCATACGGGAATTTGTCAGCTCCTGTCCACACAAACAAAGATACTTCAACCACTTAGCAACCAGTTTTTAAAATATTTAATTATTTATTTAGCCTATGGTGCTCCCTTATTTCCCTTCTGCTTACAAGGAACAAGTAATAAGACCCTTTCTGCTAATATTTTCATGATTAGCATTAAGTAAATAGAAGAATAAGCTTTTTAACAATAATTTATTGTAAAGATGTAGAGAAAGCCATATGAATGGAAAACTGTCAATTTTTTTTGATTTAGAAGTGTAGAAAGTGAAACTAGAGTAATTAAACATTGAGTTTGTAGGGGAAAATTTAAAAAAAAAAACTTCACTATGTATTCCTGAAAGAGAAGAATTCACATCTTTTCAATTTTGTGTTATCTTCACCATCAAAGCTGAATCTCTGAAACAAGGTCTGTAAGTTTTGCTGTATAAAAGAGAAGCTAGTATAATTTAAATTTCAATTAATGCAAGTTATTGTCAAAAATCTTAACTTTGTTTTTCCAAAAAATAATTAAAATATTTTTACTTTCTCTAGTATGTATGCGATATAATGTACACAGTAGCTATAGAAGGTATTGTATTCCACCCAAACATTTGATTTCGAGATTTCATCGAAAATACATGTTTAGAGACCCCTGAATAAATAAAAAAAAAAAGGATATTTAAGAAAAGGTCCATTTTGGCTGTGTTTGTGCATGTGTGTGTGTATGTGTGTGTGTGTGTGTGCATGTATGTGTGGGTGTATACATCATAATTCAAAAACAAAAAAATCAGTCAAATTGGTAATTAAGTTCAGTGTCTTTCAAGGATGCGATAAGAAGATAAGATATTTGGGGACCCCCCCTCCACCTGCAAGTATGCTTTAAATGGAACATTTTCGAAAATTTTGATTTTCTCAAAAAGGACTTTTATAATTTTTATTAATATACCATATATTTACGATACTTTCATGACAAACAAAATGATATCTTGAATTTTCTGGGAATAGCCTCTGAAGACCTTTTCATTCTGGATGACTTTTATCTAACTAGTAAAAAGGTAGATCTTGTTAAAACATAGTTAATGTCATATATACTTCTTTTTTTCTTTAAATGGAGAAACATATTCTGAGATATATTAAGTTATTGCTTTCAATTTCAAATTACTTAAACTATTCTGAAATGGGAAGTCATCTTTCTTTTCATCTCTTTTCTGTTTTACTGCTGACCATGCTAAAAGAACTAAATTTCAATTATTTTTCATAGCAACTAGATTTTAAAAGATTCGACAATTGATTTAGGCTAGTGCATGCTGTTATTTTCCTTCTACTTACAAGGAAGCAAGTAATAAGATCAATTCTGCTAATGTTTATCTTGATTAATATGGTATACGAGGTACATCCAGAAAGTAAGTTCCGTTCTAATTTATCTCCGCTGCAGCGCTGCGATCGCAGTTCTGCACATGCGTAGTAAACGCTCTGTATCAAGGAGAAGAAACATGCGCCATTTTGAGATCGCTGTCAGCCACATACACGTTGTTTACAATATCGGTGTTGATTGAAAATCCCGCTGCTTGTGAAATCAGATCTGTGATTCGTTTTCTGAATGCTAGGAAAGTGAAACCAATTGAAATTTATCGGCAAATTTGCGAAGTTTACGGACAAAATGTGATGAGTGATTCAATGGTGAGAAGATGGGTCCGACAGTTCAATGAAGGACGTAGTGAAGTGTACGATGAAGAACGAAGTGGGCGTCCATCTTTGGTTACAGAAGAATTGGTTCACGCGATTGATGACAAGATCCAGGAAAACTGCAAGTTTACAATTAGTGCTCTTGCTATGGAATTTCCCCAAAGCTCACAATCACTAATTCATGAAATTGTTACCAAAAAACTGAAATTTCGTAAACTTTGCTCATGTTGGGTACAGGCGGCAAAATTCTATGAAGAAGGTACACAAAAACTTGTGCCATGCTATGACAAATGCCTGCAAAATTTTGGCAGTTATGTGGAAAAGTAGTTTAAGAGTTGTAGAGTTTTGTGCAATAAATAATTATACTGTATCTGTACACAATTTAATTTTATTACCAAACGGAACTTACTTTCTGGACGTACCTCGTAGATAAAATAATAATCTTTTGTAAGAATAGTTTGCTTATGGAACAGCCAGAGAAAGTCATGTGAATGGAACACATCAGAATTTTTTCAAGTTTGTTTTATGCCCAGAGATAGAAAATAAAGCTCTTCCAATAAATTGCAATTTCTTATTTTTTTGCAATGATATTTTAGCTGCTGCTTAATTTATAGTTTATGTTTTTAATTTCTAAAACATAGACATATTTTTTTCATGATTAAAGATGAGAGTTTGGGTATGTAGTCATTTCTTGTTTCATCTTCTTAAGTAACTTTTTAATAGAGCGATTTAGGTAATTTGTCAAAAAGAATTGGTTACTTTTCCTCTGCTTATTTATGTTTTATGTAGTCTTTAGCAGGAATGTTTGGTCAAAGCATTTAACTGCCTAATTCTTTATTTATACCATATAATTAGCGGGTGCATGGAATTTTAATGCATGACGTGCAAAACTTGAACTACCTAATTTGTTGTAATTAATGACATTGATGATTAAAAAAAAAATACACTCCATTTTGTATATATGGTTTTATAGTATACCTTTAATGAAGGTATTTTACTTTATCCACTTCTGTTACAAATATTGCAACTTAGAAGACCGTTTGTTATACGTGTTGACTTAATTGATTTCTTAATAGTTTCATTTAACCTAATCCCTGTAATAAATATGCCACATGCATAATAAAGACATATTAAACATGTTTAACAGGTGATCATGATTATTATTGTTATTTTTATTATTATTATTATTATTATTATTATTATTATTATTATTATTATTATTATTACTAACTCCTCCATTATTCATTAAATAACATTTATTTTGGTTCATGTTACCACAATGTATGTAGTATTCATAAATCTTAATTTGCCCAGTAAAAAGCCAGAGGTGACAAATTAAGTTTAAAAAAAATTTTAGGAAAAAATCTATAACCTGATAACATAAACTACCGGAAATACTTACTAACTAAGGAAGACCAGTCTGAAATCTGCAGTAACCAAATCCTGACAGAAAATTCCAATTGTTATTACAATTTTATCTTATTATTTTTACATTGTTTTTTCCAATAAAGAACTGCTATACATAACAATAAGCAGAGAAAACAAGTGAATCGGTCGGAATTAAAAGGTATTTTGTCAAAAAATGTGAATTTTGTGTTTGTGTTTAATATTGCTATTTAAACTGAGATGCGTCAATACTGAAAGAAAGTATTTGGTCCAACTGCTTCTTGTAATAAAAGTCGAGATACCTATCAGTGCATATGGAGGAAAAAAGCAGTCACGGACAACAGGCCTTTTAGCACCACTTGTTGTAGCTGTTGTGTGACAGACCTGGGCTACATTATTGTTCTGTGCTCTTAATTTAGTGCGCCTTAGGACATGTTAACAACTGCGCTTTTTCTGTCAGTGTGAAAGGTTGTTGACATCTATACTGTGTGGTGAATTTTGCAAGATGCCTCCAAAAAGGAAGAGGAATCAAGAAGATCACAAAAGAAATGTTATTAAAAACACTATTGTTAAAGGGTATATGTAAATCACAGAGGATGACAATTGGATGCAAAGAAAATAGGAGAAGATTGCAGGTTAGTGGCTAGAATAGTATTGCAGTAAGGTTATTGTTTCGGTTATGTTAATATTTGACTGGATGTGAGTACTGATTAACACATTTTACTTTATAGGTGTAGGAAGAAATGTTTCAAGAGTCTCAGTGAAGATGAAAGGAACCTGCTACTGACAAAATTGCATAATCTAGCAAACAAAAATGAAAGCAAGATATTTATTTATATGGTATCATAGAAGCAGTTCCTGTAAAACAGCATAGGTCCAGGGAATCTGAGAGAGAGGAATGATCATAGCACAGCTCAAGTTTTAGATACTTTACTATGCATAATTCTCAAAAGAAGGGAGTGTGTCTGAAAGCTTTTCATAGCCTGCATGCTTTTGGCATGAAAAGAGTCTACACTATAACTTGTGACCTTCTTTGAGAAAAACTGTCTGGTATGGCTCCTGCTGTAAATAAATTTCCGATGAAATTCAGACCTTGATAGACAGTCATATTAAGTCCTTTCCCCTTAAGACTTCTCATTATGCGGGCAGAGAAATACATTATTTAAATGCTCGCCTTACTGTAAAAGCGATGTATGAGCTCTACTCTGTCAAGTACACAGATTCTGCAGTAAAATGTGATTATTAGTGGGAATATTTCCGTCAAAGTTACAGCTACAAATTTGGAACATCTCCGATAGATATTTGTTCACTGTGTGAAGAACTAAAAACATAACTGAAAACCCCTCATTCCCCCATGTTAATAAAAATGCTCAATGTGTAGCAAAGGCTGAGTTGGAGGTACATTTACAAAGAAGTAGAAAATTCTACAAGTCCTAAAGGAACACAGTGCAGTTATTCATAGAGAAGATATAGGGGAATAGCATTTGATTTTATTATGCAGAACATTCCAATGCAAGAGACATTCTAACTATGTCAGCTTTAGGTGAATATTTTCAATATACATGATTTATGAAGTGGGAAGTCTGTAGTGTATTTATATCATGAAGGACAAGGAAAAAAGGATGTTAACAAAGTTTCTTCCCTCCTTTATCGCTATGTGCAGCACTATATTCCACAAAGTATCAAGGAGGTGAACTTATTTTCTGATGGCTGTCCTGGAGAAAACAAAAATCACACAAAGTTTAGGTTTTGCATGGCGTTATCAGCTATGGGAATATTTCAATCATCAATAGATTGTTTTTCCGAACGTGACATCCTTTCCTGCCTTACGACAGGAAGGTGTTTTTAAGAAAAAAATTAACAAGGTTGACCTAGTACACTTTTAGAGAGTATGTAGAACTCATTGCAAACAGCAAAAATCTGATGTGTACCATTCACATGACTTTCTCCATATCCCTGCAACAAATAATTCTTAAAAAGCTTATACTTCTATTTACCTTATGCTAATCAGAAAAAAATAGCAGAAATAGTCTAATTACTCGTTTCTTTGTCAATAGAAGCGAAATAAGGGACAACTGTAGGTTAAACTGATAGTCAAAAGCTGGTTGCTATGTCAATGAAGTTCCTTTGTCTATATGGATAGAAGTTGACAAGTTCCTGTATGAGAAAAGTATACGTTTTTCATAGCAGAAACCAAAAATAAGGAATGTCACAAAAATGACGAACTCCACGAAAAAATGTATATAACATAAATTGTGTGTTTTAATGTGCTCTACATTTTTTGTGCAGTAAGTTTTTGTCCATCTCTTATGGTTTAGCAATTATTCAAAATTTAGTAAAATTCATCCAGAATAAACTACTCTTCAGAGGCTATTCCCAAAAAATTCAAGATATACATTTTATTTGTCAGGTAAATATGTTTAATATACGAAATTTTAATGAAAATCGTTAGAGCCATTTTTGAGAAAATCAAAATTGTCGAAAAAAGTTCCATGTAAAGGGTAGTTGGGGGTGCGGGTATTTTTCTCAAAATCTTCGTGTCGCATCCCTGGAAGATACTAAACTTAAATACCAAGTTTGGTATTTTACCGACTTTTCGTTGAGTTATCGTGATCACAGACATAAGGACACACACACACACACACACACACACACACACACACACACACACACACACACACACTCACACGCACACACACACACACACACAGACCTTTTTGTGAAAATGCTTTTTTTGGAGATTGGGGACCCTAAAACATATATTTCCGGTGAAATCTCGGTATCAAATTTTTTGGTGGAGTGCAATACTTTCTCTATACACTATGTACATAGTGCGTATGGAGAAAGTAAAAAGGATATTGAAGTGCATGTTGCAGAGCAAGATGAAATTTTGAATTTTGATGCCTGGTGGCCTAAACTATTTTAAAAACTGCCAATTCTATTTAAAGTAAAGAACTTGGAAGAAAGGACAAGCAAGCATTCACCCCAGCTTCTTTTAAAGAGTTTAAATATTTCAGTGATAGGCTATGAAGTAGCTCAAATTGCATTTTTTATAAATTCTCCAATAAAGCACACTTTTGTTCTTGGAAAGCCTCAGTTCACACCTATACGTATAATGCCTCAAGAGAGAGCATATGATGGAAATGTCTCTATCAATATTAAAAAGATCCAGGATATTCAAAAGTTAGTTAAATATGTAGAACCTGAGATACTGGGCTTTTATGAGGACATTTTGAAATGGCCTACTTATGATACTGTTACTGCATAAAAAATATGGGCATCAATGGGCTATAACATATGCCACACTGTATTTAAAATTTGTCATTTTGGCTTAGTATACTGATTTTTAGATTCTTTACACATATAAAATCAGTGATGTTTTATGTATTTCTGGGTTATTATAATAAATTTCATTTTAAAATGATGACTTGTAATCATTGTTGGTGCTAAAAAGCATTTTGTCAAGTTTATAAATAATTAATAAAATTAAAAAAATAATTGGAGAAAATTAAGTGCTCAGTTCAAAAAAGAAATTACCAACACCAAAAGAGAACATTTTAATAAATTTCTACAGAACATGGACTATAGAAAAGATGCACAAAAAACATACAGATTCATATATAACATTAAAAACAAGAAAGACAATAAAAAAATACCTTTAATTTATAATAATAAAATAATAACAGATGACAATGAAATAGCTAATAAATTTAATAAATACTACGCTAATACCTATAAATTATGTGCAAATACCAAAAAAGAACAAAAAATTATAAAGAAAAACATTAGAAACTTGCTCATCAAATTTTAACAAATAATCCAAGACTGGAACTTGACATTGAGAAGCAGCCATCTTACAATATGAAAAATTAATAGACTACCTTTTAATGACTGGGAAAAAAGAAAACCACAAGTAAACCTAAAAACTCAACAAAGTTTGCTTAATAAAATCAAAGAAGTCAAACATAGATTAAAACTTCCTTACTTAAAAGAAAACATACAAACAAATATTAACCCATTAGAACTATTTGATATTGAACACTAGCTACACTTATCTGAAGAATTTACAAAATCTGAAATCTCTTCGTGCGTTCTGAAACAAATGACACTAGAAATAATAAATTTAAGATACCCTACCAGTGAATGGCTACATGTTTATACTGACGGTTCTAGCTTACCAAATAACAGTGGTACTGGTGCAGGTGCATATGCCCTCTCTTCTCTTTCTACAAAAGATTAAGTTTAAATACTACAAATTTTGATGGAGAGATTTCGTCAATACTTCAGAGCATACAAAACCTACTATATCATATAAATAAATTTGAAAAAGTTGTACTATTATCTGACTCTAAAGCAGCTATTATATCCATAACATCTGATGTAACACCTAATAACTTATATATTGCAGAATGCCACAAAATCATAAAACAGCACATTGCAGAATACAGGGTAATGAAACAGCTACTTTCTAGCCAAGAAAAGTAGTAAAATTACATCAAATTCATCAGATCCAATAAATTATCACTCTATCAAAAGAATGATATCAACATATAGTAACAAAATTAAAGAAGACAATGTATTACAAACAAAAGGAAAACCATGGGAAAATTTATGTAATAACACGACCAGAATCACTACATTACCAAGAAAATCCTCTGTAGCAACTTTAAGATTCCTAACAGGCCATGACTGACTCAATAAACATTTATTCAGAATTGGTATAGTGAGATCTCCTCTGTGTCCTTTCTGTACACTTAAAGAAGATATGGATGGAAACCATCTATTACGCTGCCCAACCTTGAGTCGACATGATAATATGACATCAAAATACTGGAATGCAAGATAGCAAATGGCTTCACTGACAACTGCTCAATATTAGATACCAACCTAATATTAAAAACTAAGCAAGTCTAAATATTTTGCATTATGTAATATGCAGTATCTCTATTTAAGATAATGTGCCTCTAATGTGTATGACCATCTCATTTCAATTTATAATGTTTTTTCTTCGTCCTGAAAAGTTGTAAAAACTCACAAAATGCTTTTTAGCTCTGACTGATTCAATTAAACATTATGGCTAAAGGCATACATACCTCATGGAATAGACATTACACTCAATATATAAAACTTCAAAGGAGCCCAGTTCCACATATTTTATAAGGGATATGTAGGATTCTTAAAACAATAATTTTGAAGCTAAGGAAGTTAAGAATCATTAGCTTATATTAAATGCTAAAAATAAAAATCAATAATTTATAATACAGTAAGAAAAAATACTAACTCCTCTGTTAATAATAAATTGACTAAAATTGAAGTGAAATATTAGTTCAATTGGCAAACATTTTTAACATGTTATTCTATATATATAGTGGACCATAAATTCATCAGCTATATGCAATTCAGATGCCTTGGTATATTTTACAAGAGACACTTTTTGCCTTACTCCTATCAATGAAAGAGAAATTAAAGAAATTGTAAGTAAGCTTAGAAATTTTCATGTTGCACAGATAGGAAAGTAAAGAGTATACAGAATTAATTGTTAAATCTCTTACTGATATTTGTAAGCAACATTTTAAATGAATTTTATCCTGAAAACATTGAGGTGGCCAATATCAAATCTCTATTTAAGTAGGCTAAAATGGCAAATTTTTCAATTTTCTTTTTTATTTCAGTAATTAGTTGTTAATACATTCAGCTTTACATTCCCAAAGTTTCATAACCTAATTCAATTTCGTTGTGGTCCAAATAAATTAAAAACTTAGGACTTGTCATGCCATGCCCACATTTTCTGCTTGCTTGATTATGAGCTTTGATCCCTTGTTTCTCTACATTTCTAACAGGCAAACATAGTTATAAATATTTAGAAGGTATGTTTCTTTAGTTCCTGACTAGGAAGAAGCTGACTACAGTTATGGTGGATTTTAGACAGTATTTAAGTATGTAGATCACTCCCTAAAGAAAACAATCAAAATTTTCTTTTCTCGTTTTCTCAGGTTTACAAATTTTCACACTTATGTACCTTTTTCTTGGAAACTATTTGAGATACTGCATTGAAATTTTGTACACACATATTTCAGTCCACAATGAATATTTTGGTGCAGCTAGTTTTCTTTCGATTTAGATTCTATAGGTATTGTGCTATTAAATACATAATAATTTTAAATAAAAAAACTTGCATACCTTGAAAAATACTTTAAAAATCATTGAAGGGAGATAGAGAAAAAACTTCTGCACCAAAATATAGCATAATTCTAATACTTTATGTTCACTTGTTTTCAAGCAACTTCACCAAAGGTACTTAAGAAAAAGGTACATAAGTTTTTTTTATGTTTTGGAAATTCCAATGTAATGTAATTTCTTTATTTGTTGACAAAATTACTTATAAAATGGGATAGTCACAGAAGATTTCAAGACAATTAACTGTGCAAAATTTCATTGCTTTAGGACAAAAACTATGGCCATGGTAGAATTTTTGTTGTGTCGAGGTATTTCTGCCTACGTCCCCCCTTAAAAATCTGATGCCTTCCATTCACAAAACTTTCTCTGAAAGTTTCCTGTTCCACAAGCAAACCATTCTTACAAATGATTATTCTTTTATCTACACCATGCTAATTGAGATAATCATCAGTAGAAATGGTCTTATAACTTGTTTCCTTGTAAGTTGAAGGGAAATAAATGAATACATTATGTTAAAGCCATAATCACATCCTTTAAAAGCTTGTCACTATGTGAAATAATTGAAATTTGGTTCTCTTCCCATGTCCAGGAGTAAAACAAAAGAGGTATGAAATAGATGAGGGATTCCCATTTGAGGAGAGAAAAAAAAGGAATGGCAAATTCCCATTTCAGAAAAGTTTTAAGTATTTTAAAATTGAAACTAATAACAAGGAATATCTCAGAAATGGTTAACTCCATGAAAAAATCCATATGACATAAACGTGTGTTTTAATGAGATCTACATTAACTGTGTAGTAATTTTTGTCTGTCTCACATGGTTTACCTGTTATGCAAAAGTCATTCAGAATAGAGAGGTCTTTGTAGCTACTCCCAGAAAATTCAAGATATACATTTTATTTGTCATGTAAATTTCCATTTTGGCCAATTTGCTAGGCCAACATTTCTCCATTTTTTCTTTCAATTACATATAATTCTAACCTAATTCAACATTTATGACACATTCATACATCTTGGCACATTTTCCTGTACAGTGATTTAATAGATACTCTATAATATGGAGCTTGTCATTGACTTCTACTCAATTATGCATGTAACTTGTATTTGCAACTATTTACTCCATTTCTAATGTTTTGATACATGAACTGGGGCCATAACACATTTAAGTTATGCACTTTAAAAGACAAATTGGACAATTTGATTAATAATTGACTCTTATTAAGTAAAATTATTTTGTTGTGCATACATCATTCCTGTTCCTTAGTTGCTGTAATATTAAGTGAAAAATGTAAATGGTGTGTTATTTATGGACGCTCTTTAACTACTGTGGTTCTCAGTGTCCCATTCTATACTGGGCTTGAAAGACCACTTAATTTTGCTCAGAGGCCTCTTTATCAGGCTTGAGGTTCTTTTACGTGACATAAATCTATGACATGGGACCAACGGCTTTACTTCCCTTCCGAAGGAAGCCATGCTAAGGATTTTTACTCTATTGTCCTCCGCCGGGTTTCAACCCGCAACCTTTGGTATATGAAGTTAGCATGGTAACCATTACACCATGGAGGGCAATAAATAAGTGACAAAACAGAATCATGATAATTAACAGGCCAATATAACACAGTAGGTTTATATCTTTTAACACCTACTATATAAAAATTTATCCTTTCAAAACAATTTATTTCAACCATCTCCAAGATCATTATTAATGGTATGAATTACTTAATACTTTATTACTTTTTTAAATTTATTTTTTACGTTGTTTTAACTACTTGGTCATATTGTGCCAAAATTTTCCAGTAAGATACCTCATTTACAGTATGTGGTGGAAATTATTCTTTCAAGGTCTCATCCACATTCCATACGACCTTCACTTAAGGCCAAACAGATGGTGTTAGAGGGCCATCTAGTCTAGCTGCACTACCACTGTAGTCGGATAGTGCCATCTGTAGTCAGAAAGCAAAGTGTTGCCAGCCTTCTAAAACTTCATGTCCTCACATCATTCTTACCATTTAGCTCCACAACAGGCAGATGGGGTTAGGGGTGTCAGGCTATTGCCTGCACTATCTGTGGATAGATGGCAGCACAATCTCAATTACCATGTATTTTTGGTTTTACTATGTTTTAGACGAAGGTAGAACTTCAGTCATGGTATTAAATATCCAATCTGATCACACTAATATATTATTTATTGGAATTCTTACACTGTGAAGCACAGCAATTATAATTAACTAACATTGATTTAACATAAACACTCTTATGCTTCACAAATCAATTTAGGACAATCATTTCACCTTCCTTGAAGGCATCCTCATCTACGGCCGAATGGTGGGATTCTCGGAAACATCTTGATCAGCATCTGCAAGTTTCAAAAGAATGTTTGCCTTCTGCTGGCAAATCAAAACACATGAGGTTCCCTCCTATTTTTTTCCTGTAGATTTTTTCCCATGCATTCAGTTCTTCAGTTTTGTGTACAGATTATAGAAGATGAGTTTCATTTTTAATATTGTGATTTTTCTCCCAAAATACGCAGTAACAGCTGATTTAAAGCCCTCAATTTGGAAGAGAACATGATACAAGAATATACCAAATCAACAGAAATTTTTATAGAACAGGATAAATTTTATAAGCAACAATCTGGACTACCTATGGCAATTCTTTGTCACCATTTTTAGCCAATCCACGTGAGTCAATTTGAAACCCACATTACCATTGCTTTCCCTATTATCTTTAAAACTTGGTACAGATATGTAGACAATGTATTTGTATAGTAATTCACAAACATACCACAGGTGCCTTGAAACTTTTGAATTTGCAGTGACTACTATAAACTTCACTTTAGAAATTGAAACTGTCAACACTCTACTAAGGTTTGAAAATCACTAGAAACTCAGACAAACTTACATTTGGAATCAATAGAAAGATTCACATACTGACAATTACATAAAACCAGAGGGTTTTAATCCTATTTCATATAAACATGCAATAATCTACAGTCTAGTGTACAGGATAATGAACGTTCCATTGAACCAAAGACAATGCCATATGAAATATACATAAATAGTAAGAACAGCACAGAAAAATGGTTTCACCCAATAAATGGACCAAAATATTAAGAGGTTTAAAAAACTGAGGGATATAAAGGAAACTACAACACTACTAGCAATTAAAGAGAAGAAAGCATTCAGAAGATTCATATATCATCCATGGGCCACGCATAAATTTCAAAAGATCTTCAGAGAGATCAACCATGCTAGCACCCAGAAACAGCTACAGCATCAAAGATCTGATCAAACATCCTAAAAAAAAAGGAAGGATACCTCCAGGAAAGAAACCAGGTATATGTAAAATTAATTGCTTAAACTGTAATGACGTATACATTGGACAGACAAAACAAAACATAGACGTATGTCTTAAAGAACATTTCAGAAACATAAGAAATAAAGAAATGGATAAATCAGCTGTTGCCACGCATTTTTGGGAGAAAAATCACAATATTAAAAATGAAGCAAAACTTCTAAAACCTGTAAACAAAACTGCAGAACTGAACACATGGGAAAATATCTACATAAAAAAAATTTGGAAGAAACCTCGTGAATTTTGATTTTCCAGCAGAAGACAACATTCCTTTGAAACTCGGAGAATCAACACCAGATGCTGCCAGTAGCCAAGACCAAGATATTTCCAAGAATCTGACCATTCGGCCGTAGATGAGGATGCCTTCAAGGAAGGTGAAACAATTGTCCTAAAGGAAAACAAGGTTTGTGAAGCATAGGGGTGTTTATGTTGATCAATGTTAATTAATTTTAATCCAACCTGGTATTTACCTTGGTGACTGAAGAAAACCATGAAAAAACCCCACCATGTTGCTCGGCCCATAGAATTTTAACCCAGGACCCCCCGAATGTGGGTCACAGACGTTACCACCTAAGCCATCCTGCTTGGTGTGTTCAATACTTTGTCATCCTTTTAAAGTGCTTTGATTTTCAGTTGTTTCTGGCATCAAAGGAGTATAGAATTTTGGGCCAGTATGTTTTGCGCAGTTTTTTAACATTTAACTATGGATATTTTCCTTTGTATTTATACTGAAATTTGTAACATGGCTTTTCTGTAAAGGTTATCTCTATTAAAAAAAAAGTAGTTATCAAAAAATTGAAATGGCATTTTATTTATGGATATTCTTTAACTCCCTTCCAAGGAAGCCAAACTAAGGATTTTTGCGCCTGAAAAAATCCATTGTCCTCCACCGGGTTTGAACCCGCATGCTGGAATATATGAAGTTAGCATGGTAACCATTACACCACGGAGGGCAACAGTCTTAAAAAGCTTATTCTTTTATCTTCTCTATGCTAATTGAGATAAACATTAGAGAAATGTTCTTATTACTTTAATTTTTTTTATATACTTTAACATCCTTTAATCTGGTAGATCATATCAGATGATGAATGAAATGGGTGAAATTCTCAAATGAGCATGGAGCCCATGGAGTTTCAAGTTACTTGACATTTGTCTTTTTGGAATAAGGGAAAACTCCAGAAAAAACCTTAACTGGTTAACTCACCCTAGCTGGATTCGAACTCCACCTACTGGATTGAGGCAGACATGCTCACCCATACTGCAGAGGCAGGAGTAAGGGAATACATTAAACTAAAGGAATAAAAAGCAAAAGACAACTTCCATTTGAGAAAAGTGTTGGTATTGTAAAGTTTACACTACTAACAAGGATTATCTTAGAATTGGCTAATTCCACCAAAAACATGTATCTGACATAAATGTTTGCTTTAACGAGAGCTACATTTTTTTGTTCCAAGATTTTGTCTCTCTGTTATGGTTCACCAGTCATGCAGAAGTCATATAGAATGAAGAGGACTTAGGAGGCTATTCTCAGATAATTCAAAATACACATTTCATTTGTCATGAAAATATATGTGGTATTTTAATAACAATTGTTAGAACCATTTTTGAGAAAATCAAAATTTTTGAGAAAATCAAAATTTTTGAAAAATGTTCCATGTAAAGGTTTAGTATGGGGTAAAGGATTTTTCTTGAATCCTTTGAAGATGCTGAATTTAAATATCAGGTTTGCTATTTAACTTCATTTTTGGGTTATTCTGTTTACGTGCCTGCACGCACGCACGCATGCATGCATGCACCCACCCACCCACACACCCACACACCCACACACCCACACACACACACACACAACTCTGTTTCTATCATGCGCTTGCACACATACACACACCTCTGTTTCTAAAGATGTTTTTTTGTTGGATTCAGGGATCTTCAAAACATGTATTTCTGGTGAAATTTCAGTATCAAATTTTTATGTGGATTGCAATATGTACTCTGCCTACTATGTACAGACAGGATGCAAAAAGTTATAAAATTCTGTAAGAATAATTTATAGAAACTATATCTGATAGTAGGTACAGAAACTCAGGTGAATGTAACAGATAACATTTTTAGGTTCTTTACTACATATAATTCAGGTATTGTATTTCACCCAAAATTTCACTGAAAATATATATTTTTTGGCCTAAAAACCCTCCCCCGCTCCCAAAAAAACATATTTTAGAAAAAGTCTTTGTGTATATGTTTGTGTAAGTTCATCAGCTAACTCAAAAATGAAAAATCTGTCTATTACTAACTTGGTATTAAAGTTCAGCATCTTCCAAAGATGTGACATGAAGATTTTCAATAAAATTCCCTAACCTTAAACTTCCTTTACATGAAACATTTTACGAAAAGTTTGATTTTCTCAAAAATGACTCAATGATTTTTATTAAAGTTTCATATGTGGGTCAGTTCATCTCAAAATGGCCAGTAAACAGAAAATAATTATTATATTTTCTAAAATCAGCAATATTTTGTGTGTGTGTGTTGAATCACATAATCCAAGAATTCCTTAAAATTTCATATCTCTGTGGAAACTTGTTATAATAAATAAATAAATATTCTTGCAAAATGTTATCTTTGAATATAAATGAATTGAAAGCAACGTCCTTTTGAATAACACTACTAAAAAATAAACATCCTAAACATCAGTATGCCATGTTAATATAGTAATTATATTATCTTAATAACATATTTATTTTTCAAACAATTTTTAAAAATAGAAAAAATATTTAAATACTGTACTCATAATGTGGAATATTTACACATCTGAAATATTAATGTATATTTGAAAAAAAAAATAAAATAAAATAAAAACTAAAATATCCCACACAATTCAAATTTAGCATGGGAGAGATGTTGGACAGTGTGTGTGTCTTTGTGTGCATGTGTGTGTGTGTGTGTGTGTGTGTGTGTGTGTGTGTGTGTGTCCTTCCACTGAGGACAATGTATTTTTTCTTCCAAGCATGTGCTGTATTGTAAATTCGTTCTACAGTGCATTCCCTGAGCGACTGAACCGCCCCGCAGCTGCACTGTATTGGGTGAGGGTCGGGTACTGTGAAGTGAGGGCCAGCCAATGCGAAACAGTCCGGTCCAGTCACTCAGGGAATGCACTGTATACCTAAAAATTTATAAGAAATGAAACAAAGAGAGCCTTAACCATTATTTTTAATTTGGAAACATCCTTCTTTGCTTGCATTATTGCATTATTTCACTTAATAATGGCAAAACACTTTCTTTCATCAATTTAGAAATATCTTCAACATTATTATCTGTGTTACTCCTGTACGTATGACAAGTGCTTGGTTACATTTACTTGCACACTGCAGCTAGGTTTTATTTCTACATTATACTCTTCGGATCCTTGCAACCCTGAATTTTCTGAAACTTAAGTGTGTATTTGGTGCAAATCCTAACTTGACTTGAATATTCTGTTTGGAATAAAATGGAATTAAGAATACTATGACATATACTATTTACCTACTTAAATAATGCTACTTTCATGCATTATTGTGTAATTTGCTTACCTCTTGGAGTTACTCACTGGCACTAATGTTAGCATCAGCTAAGTACAACTGTCACACACTGTGTAGAATCTAGACAAATTGCTGTGTTTAGAAGTGTGGGTAATATTATTTGGAGGGCATAAACCCCTCCCTCTGCAAAGTACAGAATTTATTTTATTACATCCTATCAGTGATACCACTAAACTGAATACTGGTATCTCTTTCTATAAATGCCACGGAAATGTAAGTATTTTTTTAAAATTAAATAAAATATTTGGAAGTTAAAGCAATTAAATTTATCATATAAATTCCTGAAAATTAAATGACATTTATGTTATAGTCAATTATAGGAAGTATAACGTCAAAATATTGATATTAATATAGGTTTGCGTATCAGGAGAACTAAATGAATTATTTAACATGAAAGTAAAAATTGCAATAATTTGTTGTTGCAGAAATCTGCAACAGTTCTGGGAATGCGGAAGGAATTTTGTATAAACATGCATAACTGGAGCATGTTAAGTGACAGATGAAAATGTGCTACACAAAAAATGCAGATCTCAATAAAACATAATTTATTCCAAATAACTTTCTTTGCACTGTAAGCCATTTTCAAGATATCTTTTTTGAATTTTTCAATGCTTTGTCTTTCTTTTAAAGTCCTTTGGATGTTTAGTTGTTTCTCAACTTTGCATGTGAAGAATATCAAATTTTAAGGTTAACATATACTATCCTGTTCTTAAACATTCAAGCATCACTGTTCCCTTTGTATCTACGTTGAAGTGTGCAATGTAGCTAATTCTGCAGAGGTTTATGTTGATGAATAGATAGAAAAGTCAACTTTTATAAGAATAGCTGTATACCCACTAACCAACTACAGAGGGTAGAGAATGTGAATGTAACACAATTATTTTTTTTTCTGCAGTAGTCATTTTGCTTGTACTTTCTGCAGGTGTCTCAGTGAACATAAAAATAACTTTTACCTGCTGATCTGACAATTCCTGGCCTTGTGTGCCCTTAGTGCTCAGTAGAAATTGTGCGTTTCTGACTTCATATCTGAGATTAGACTTTGGAGTGAATGTGTGTGTTTACACATTTTGCATTAGAGTATGGTTGTATATTCACAGTGCGAATGTGTGTACATGCTAAAAATCTTTTTAAGAAATAAAAACTCATTAGAAAACTGGATGGAAATTTAGACTTCGGTGTAGAAAGCAAATATTTTGACACAAGTTAGTTCCATTAGTATAGAAGAACTGATATGTGTGAATGATAATTTCATGAGAAGATATGAAATATGTGTAAGACAAGATGGTCAGTACTTCCATCATCTTTTGTGATAATGGTGAGTAATCCAGGAGTTGTCACATCCACAGACCAGCAGGTAACAGTTATCCCATCAGGATTAATTAAAAAGCACTGTATTTCCTTTCTTTCACTGCCCTTATGATCAACCACTCATATATCATTGTTCTTTTTCACTAACCCAGTTCTCTATTTTTTGTAGGACCCAATTGCTGTGCCCTTTTTGCATTAGAGGATATACCAGAAATCATGGAACTGACAAGCAAGTTGGTGTTCTGTTTTTCTCCAGCAGCATGTTCAAACAATTTGTGTCTAGACTTAGCACCAGCAAATAAATATGATGGCCACATTATTGCATCACATTGCCAGACCTTTAGCATCAAGGTAAATTGCTAAACATAATTAGTACTTAAGTGGTATGATGTTACATGATGAAATCTTAACTCTATTGATTAGCATGAAAGTTGAAGTGAGAACTGAGAATTACATTACAGCATTTAAGTTTTCTCTTAATTCTCTTCATAAATAGGGCTGCAGTCTTTTTTGTTTGTTTTGTTTTCCATGTTACTTTTTCAATTTTTTTGTCTGTTGTTTTCTTTTTCTCCCAGAAAATACTTTTTATATTGTTTAATGTCAAAAGAAAACATCTTTTAAGATAGCATTGGAAATAAAGTTGAAAGTTTGATGAAATAATAGCCACAGACACAAGATTAGTTGATGTATTCATCAGTAATAATTCATGGTTTCTACTAAGCTTCCAGTTTCACATTCATTTTATTTTACCCTTGATTTAGCCTTTACCAATCATGAGGTTCTGTATTTATTAAGAATAACCTCTACTAAAACAAAATAGATGCAAGAAACCAGTACACCAAAGGAATTGAATGAGGAAATGGCCACTTGTTCTACGCATGGTGTTCTTTTTTTTTTTTTATCTTTTCTTTGACTAATGTCAAGAATCTCATCTTTGTTTTTCTCTGAACTAAATCCAGTAAATGTAATACCTTAACTACTTCTAGTGTCAGGATGTTTATAAAGTTTCAATACATTTTAAGAAAAATAGGTATTTCATTCAAATCAAAACATTGTATGAAATCCTTCGGAGATCTCATCCGATAAGAAAAAACATTAAACTAACATTTTTGTTTTTGTATATATTTCATGATATTCTTGAGCGTTTAGGCTATTTGGCTACATGATCACTATCTTTTTCCAAGCATGTTTGATATCATGGTAAGAGCTTTCAATATCTTATCAGTGCCATACCATCCCTTTACAGAGCCATCTGTTAACTACAATTTTTCTCTCATTGTTTTCAAACATTGACCTTCTTGAGCTTGGAGAAAAGACAATAGTTACAAGAGGCATCTTTAGGAAAATAGGATCAATGACAAAAAATTAAAATGGGGAATTTTCTAAATAGCTTCTTTCAGATTAGTGTGGGCACATGTTGTCAACTTAAGTCATAATGTCATGGCACCTATCACTGTTCATTACAGTTGTGTGAGGCAAATAGTGCACTCCCTTGTCGGTAGGACCCCCTGACAGTCCACTTTGTGGGTTCACAAATGACAAATGAGTGACTAATTAAATATACAGTTTAACAAGTATCAGTGTATATCTAGCCGGGCAGTGAAACGACAACAGTATTTATTTTGCAGAGGAGGAATTCCTGTTCTTATCCTGTGAGCACATGTAACTAATTAACTATATTTTCTTCAAACTGAAGGGATACTATAGCTGACATATAGTTCTTCCAATAATTAACAACAAATTGCGTCATGTGGCATGTACAATTGAACATTACAGAAGTGGATAGTGACGTGGATAATTCTGTCGCTGCTTTTGTGATTTTATGAAATTATGTAAAAATTATTTTAAAAAGGTTTCCTTAATGTGATTTTTGTGTAATTTATGTGAATATATGAAAATATTATTTTAATAAATAAGAATAGAAAATATGCATTTTTATGTGCAATAAAACTTAAAATGTTTGGTCTAGTGTACATATCCAGAATATTAAACTTAGTTTCAAGTTCATATTAGGACGCAAACAAAATATGCATTTACCTAAAGTCACTGTCCATTTTCTGATGCATTTCTTTTTTATGCACTTTGCTTGCTTTTCTATGAACTTTGCATGCCATATTGAACCATATGAATGTTTACATCCTTTTCCATAAACAGAGATTAGCTTATGGTGACTATTAGCTACATTTAATTTTTGATGTGTTAAAGGCATATAATTGCTCACATCATGTAGTGAGACCTCATAAACTTGAGCCAAAGTAATGTGTATTACTTAATGAAACTAATTCAGGCCTGCCAACATATAATGAAATTTCTCATCCCCACAAATCATCATTGCTGCTTGTTTTTCTGAGATAAAAGATAGGGAAGCTTTCTTATTGGATGACCCCCATTAACAGTGATGCACTCCTGCACAAAACATACTTATAACATTGCAGGTGTGAAATTGAGTACTGCATGACAAACATTTTCCTTTAGATGGGCAATGAAGTAAATCTTGATCCTATATATCTGCACCTCCATTATCCTTATGCAGCAAATGTCAAAGGGTTTAAAATCAAGAGAATATAAATATAAATAGATATTCCACTACCTAAGTGAAATCTGACTCTAGGTACTCTAATAATCCATGTAAATGAGCAATGGGCTCCATCCTATTGGAAAACCTCTGTTTTCAGGATGTCATCCTGCCACATTTGTGGTTGAAGGAAGACGTCTAGCATATTGACAAATGAAATGCCTATCACTGGGATTCTGCAAAGGAGTGTACCCAATAGGCAATGCTCAGTTTCATACCTGCAATGCTTGCTGACAGTAAGAAGGGTGTTTTAATCAGCAGTGCAATGCTGATTATTGTATGTGGAACTGCATTGTGATCATGTAGTATACCACAGATTGTGATGAATTGCATGCTTGGTATTTCATTCATTGTATGGCTTTAGATATAATGTATATTTTTCTAAAAAATGAAATCAAAGGTTTATAATCATCCTGTGTACAGTTTGTAGCAAATTAATAATTGAAGCTTCACTCTTTTTATTTATATGCGATTAGTATGCAAGCCTGAATGATCAATAACCTCTTCAGTTCTTTGCTTATGTACTTTTCTGAAGACAAAACTAAATTTACTTACTAATTTAATCATTCATTTATTTATAGAATTTGCTTCACTGTTATTTTTAATATTTACTATTATTATTGTACAATTATTATTGTTCTAAACATATGTTTCTTAAAACTTAATTGTTTTAACAAATATTTGTAGTAGTGGAAGTAGGACTATCAACAAATCTTATCCAGTATGTGCATGCTGTGTTCCTCATTGGAAAGAATGAAGTAGCTTTACTTTTATAGATCTCATATTATGGTATTTGAAACAGATGAGTTTATAGTATTTAAATCCACTATCATAACCCCTGTTTAGTATATTTCATCTTCTGTGAAGAAAAATGGGGAACTTCATTCTGAATATTCAATTACAGAATGTCATCAATGGCATTGGTGGAGTGCATGTTCTATTTCCTATCCTGGAAAATGCTTCCAAATCAGATGAGGAACCAGATTTGAGTTTCCTTTCACCATCTGTAGAAAAGGAGTGCAGACTCATTGAAGGCCGAGAAGATTCTGTCGACTCTGATGACTGGGAAATTCTTCCATCTAGTTCATACTCTGGTAAGAAATATAGCTATTACTTGTATTGTTTATTGAATAATATGTTATGATCAGGGTGCAGAGTTTAATGATCTAGGAGTTTAATGAGCTGGGAGAAAGGGATCAGTAGTCAAAGGATAGTACAATATTGGAATAGGATCCAAGTACTAGAGGAAGGAAATATTGTCAAAAACTGTTTTAGGGTACAAGAATCAGCAAAATGGGAAAGAAATTGGATATGTCAATCAAAGGAAATTATAAGAGAAGTTGGATTCGGCGAGCTAGCCAGTCAACAAACAATAGGGGGACAAAAACTATGGAATAAAGTGAAAGCTAGGATAGATGATATAGAGAAACAAGAAATAATAGGTAGCCTAAGGGATAAGAGTGCTTAAATATTATATAGGAATGTTAAAAAAAATGGGGAAGAGAAAAATACATTGATGTATGCAAAAAAAATGGAAAGAGAAGGTCTGGCATGGGCCAGAACAGGAACGATGTTATTAAAAGGTCTAAAAGTTGATAAAGATCTATGCCCACTATATGATATCAATAACAATTTACACTGTATAATTGAGTTTGAGGAAATCAAATTGTGGAGAGACATAATATGGAACAAAAATTGGGTAAAGTTACCGGCAGAGATATTATACCTAAAACTATTTGGAAACAATAAGAAAGAGTGTCTGAAACAACTAGGTAATTATACAGGGAAAGTAAGAAAGAAGTGAGGGAGGAAAATCGTCTAAGAAAGAGAAGATATTAATAATAGAACTGATGAGATTGTAATTTATAGAAGAGGTATATAGATTAAGCTGGAAGGGTATAAAAGTGAACAAATAGTGGGAAAGGTACATATACATAAATAACCTGAGTGTTAAGTGTATATGAATATAATTTCAGCAACTCCGGGAAAGTAACTATATATGTATGACATTTGTAGCTTGAAAAGATGAAATAAATTATCTATCTGACTTAAACTCAGACAAAATATGCCAATCAAGTTGAAAGAAACTTTGACATGGAAGCTATAGATGAGTGAACACTTACGTCTGTCATCAAGATAAGTCAAGGGTGACAAAAAAAGGAGGGTTGTCAAGGAAGAAGCGACAAGAAACAAATAAAGAAAAAAAGCACAGGAGAAGGAACATGAAATGATAGTGAAACTTCTATATTGTGGGGCAGGGGAAGTTAATAAGTTAGTGTGCAAGACCTGCGCAGACCTGAGCTTTACAGTGAATTTTGAAAGCAGAGTAGTGTATGTGTTATCTTAACCACATTAAGAGAATTCTCAGATATCTGAACCGCAATAAGAATCTGAGAATCTATTATTCATTTGAAAGTGAAGAAGATGAATCAAAGTAGTCAAACTGTGATACAAATTTTATTGGCGACATAAGAGGTAGATGCAGTACAACTGCTCTCATTGTCATGATTGGAGGAGATCAATCATATAGAGATCAAGAAAACAAAGCATTGTGGCATAATTGTCCACAGAAGCAGAATATGTTGCTGTTGTAAGCAATTAAAACTTTTTGATAAATCTCAACTTATAACTCATCATGCGAAGGCTAAAATTACAATGTATGCTGATAAATAAGGCTGTATTAAAATGATCAAATCTGGTAGGTAGAGTGTCATGCCACACAAATTACATAGAAATGTAATACATGAAGAACTGAGCAAGAAATAGTTCAGCTTAGAGTATTGTCTGGCTAATCAACAGATTGCTGAAATTCTAACAAAACCACTGCGGTATACAAGATTCAACAAATTTGTACATAATTTAGGATATATATTGAAATGAAAGTTCTAACCTAATCTAAAGAAAAACAAACTGCAATAGTGACAAATAAAAGAAAGAATAATTTGATATTTTGGTATCATAAAGTAAAGGTTATATTTTGACAAGGATTTGTTTATGCTGATGTCTAATTCTATGTCTTCCAAATATGCTATTAAGATTTTGATATAAAAATATTTTCTTCTTGAGGTAATGTATTATATTCTGTTATCTGAAAAAAATATTTCTTTGATACAACATAACTGTGTATTTTAAGGGAGTGTATTGTGATTGTAAAATGCAACATAATAATGTTGCTGTGTAAATATTAAGTACATATGTTAACATTATGTGAAACACAAATAGGAGGTGAGATGACCATACAGTTTATTGGTGCTATTAAAAGAGTAAATACCTATTTTTTGTTGTGTATTTCTTTAAAACTGTCCTGAAACAATATAACATAAATATAATTAAGAATAATAACACACTACATGAACATAATAGAAATTGAATTTATGAGAAACTTCTTCATTTATCAGTCAAAATATATATAACTCACATGACAAGTGTGTACATATTGTTTCATCTAGTGAGTACTGGTACACAGTGAGAAATGAATAACTATTGAATTACGCTTCACTGTGGAAAATTGCTTATTTGAATATATAACCATTACATGCTCATACAACACTGTACACTTTGTACTGACAAGATGAGTACATGCTCAGTAATATAGTATGTGCCAAAATATACAGTATTGGAAATTATGTTTTGTATTTGTAGTTGTTTGTAGTTATCAGGGTGATGTTCAAAATGTGCTCCATAGCACTGTAGATAGTGTTTATAACAATCATGCAGATTTTCAAACATATTCCAGAACATAGGTTGCTTCAGAGTCCTGAAAAACAAGTCCATCTTCTGACATAATGCAGACACAGTTTAGGATGGATCTGGATAGATGAAAACTTTCTCCTTTAGCATTCACCATACGTAAGCATCAGGTGGTGTCAGATTGGGGGATAAGTAGGGGAACTTGGTCTCATGGGAAATGATTTGTCCTGGAAGGTTTCTTACAGCATAGCCATAGACTGTCGAGCGGGCTGGCAGGTTTCTACGTCTTGTTGGAAACATTGTCTATTCATCTGAATGTTCCTTGCATTACAAAACATTCTTAGATTCAGAATAAATGGCCTGATCACCATCTTCCTATAATATTCTTGGTTAATAGTAAGAGGTGAACCATCATTATCCTCAATGAAATATGGAACTAGCACACCGTTTCCTGACACTGCACATCATATCGTCACATACAAACTATATAGCGGTTTCTGAACGATAATGTCAAGCCTCTCAAAACCAAGAAAGTGAGTTGTGTGGTGTTTGATAAAACCATCCAAGTGAATGTGACATTCATCGGAGAACCACACGTTGAACAAGAAATCTGGATCCTCATACACCATGGCCAAAAATCATGCACAATATTCAATCCTGAGATGCCTATCATGCTCCGTCTATTGTTGTCCAACCTATATTTTGTACAGAAATCTGCCTATGTTCATAAACAGCCGTCAAAGTGATATATTGCTGATGTTTAATTTCGGAGCTCTTCATCAAAGACTTTGATTTGCTGACTGCAACACCTGATTGAGGACATGTCCATGATTTTCATTTGTGGACATAGTTACTGGCCTACCAGACCTTCCCTTCCATTGACACAATACATTACCTGTATAATAAAATTTTGTATGATTGACAGCATATCAGTGTTGCTTGATGCTGGCTTATTAAAGTGTCCATGATATTGGTCCACCACTAACTTTAAACTCTGCCCGCCTTGATGACTATTTCCTTATGAGCTAATAATACTTCACTATGAACACTTTTTCCTCTGTTGTGAGACCCATTGTCACTTCCAACCACATAGCACAACATTCATTACACAACTAAAATACATCATGATGATGCAACAAGAAGCAGATCCACAGGCGGGCTGCATGAAAACCAGTACTGTTTATATTGACACATACGATACCATACCAAAACACAAAATATGTAACATAGTCATCAGACACACTGCCAATACTGACTAGTACCGTACAATAGTGTTTTTTGTTTTTATCTGATAACCAACAAATAGATTTTGCAATTACATTGATTTAATTCTAACATATGTGTGTAGTAAAACGCTGCTTGATCCATTGTTTCTTTCTTCAAAATGCTTATTTGGTTCTGCTTTTCTACTCCGTAATGTACATGTGCATGCACACACACACATTTTTTTAAAAAATACTATTATTTTTTTTTATTTTTTTTTTTATCCTGTGGGTGGAGGGTTCAGCAATTATAAGTGCAAACTGTGTCTAGATTTCAGTAATAAAAATGGGCCATCCCAAGGGTTCATTAGTCTACCCAAACCCATTATTAACTTATGTTATAAATTGGGAACATACACAACAATGCTTTATGCTCAAATATGAAGTATTCTGATGTAGAATGCCTGTAGAATTTGAAATTGTCATAAAGAACAAATAATAACCTAAATATCATTTAGTTACAATTTAATCTGCAGAGAGGTTACGTGAGAGAATAATGCATTCTCATTGGCCTGACTTCACAACCTGCTACTAGGAGATAACCCGAAAGAATTCAACACATTTTGCCATGTACCACATAGTGTGTTTCCTTTTATTTTAGTGTATGGTGTAATTAAGTGCAATTTTTGAGTAACAGATTTAGCAAAACATTTTGATTTCTGGATCAACATGAATTCTGACCAGATGTTGAACAGAAAAAATGTGCACCAATACATTGCAGACCTACAACAAATTGTTTATTCATGTGCCTGAAAGCCTGACATCAGGAATAAAAAGATTTTGCCATTGCTAAGGAATCTCATTTTTAATAAAATGAGAGAAATCTGATATATTCATGAGGCTCATTATGATGCAAGTTAAATGCATTGTAACTAGCTCCTTTGTTATGCTTAATTTAATTTTAATTTCAAGTGGCTTTAAGCATAAATTTGGCACGTCTAAAATTTCAGAAGCATTTTGTTATGTATTTAACAAAAGGTAGTAATGAATATGGTATTACCCAAACATAACCTACCCTGGTTAATGCCAAAATATGATCAGATAAAAGCAAAAGTTTTCTTTGTTTATTCTAAGCAATAGGCATTAATAAAATTACCATTACCATTAATCTCAACAAAACCTCTTACTGGACATTCTCTTTATGCTATTACTTAATTGCAGAACAAAAATCCAAAATACTTGGATAATATTTTTTAAGTTATAACTTAATTGGAATAAGAGGCACTGTAAATATGGATTTAAAATAAATTAAGATATAATGGTTTTTGTGATAATATATCCATCTAATGCAGTTTTATTCTGCAGATTGGAAGTTAGAACAGAATCCTGTATCAGGGTTCCTCAGCCTCTTGAAGAACATAATTTCAGGCAGTCTCCTTAATCAGGAGCAATTGCTGAAAAATAATGGGTTAGCAATGATAGGGATTCTACTAGCAAAGGTAAGCTTCATTTACTTTTTCTCTTACTGCTATTAGTCATAGGCAAAGTTATCTTGAAAATAAAAGCACCTGTGACTTCAATCTCTTTTAAGCTTATTATACATTGATTTACTAACTAGAAATGTTTATTATTTCATACTAATCTATTAAATATTATTGGTAAGAGAGAGAGAGAGAGAGAGAGAGAGGGAGGGAGGGAGGGAGGGAGAGGAGAGGAGAGGAGAGAGAGAGACCAGAGCATGAAATGGCTTAAAACTTAATTTTAACTTTTCATGTTTCAGGCAAAACCACATCTAATAGATGTAAATGTACTTATGGCAGTACAACTTCTAATCGAGATGGCTCGTGATGCACCAAATGCTCCTCTTCTTAGGTCACTTTATCAGCATGTTCTCTTCAACTTTAAAATCTGGTCCCAGAGTCAGTTTCACATTAGAATAGGTATGCTAACTCTACATTAATTCCTTCAATCTATTTATATAAAAGCACTTTTGCTCTGTAGCAACCTGAAACTGTTCAGTGATTTACCTAACATTACTTACACCAGTGGAAATTATTGAATGGTAGCCTAAGCTTCAGCTAAATAAATAGCAGAATTTTACTTCTTGCAAGTATATTATTAATACTGCTAGGGTAACATAGAATATTGTTTACAGTAGTTCTACAAATAGATGCATGAAGGATGGATTTCCATTTGTAGAACTTTACAGAAAATACAAAATCGATCCACAGAGCATACTGAGACATTTTAATTTCATCCTCTGTGAATTTGTATTTTCTTACAGTTAGCTAACATAGGACTAGCACACTTTTAACAAATCAGTATTAAAACTAGAGTGATTTAAGCATTTTCATCATTAGATTTTTAAACATATTGATGCTGCAATTATAATTAGTCTAATTTGATGTTTCTAAAGTAGCCATGAGCATCATTCACTGTAGTAGCTGTCATTAAAGTAAAAAGGAGATATTTAAAATGTTTTTAACAGATATTGCAGCAACTTGCATTTTGTTTCAGGTCACATTCAGTACATTTCAACAGTAATTAAGGATGATCGCAAGTTTTTCAGGAAAAAATATGGTATACAGTTCCTGTTAGATGTAATTCGTCAGTATTATTCCTCATGTGACATACTTAGCTCAGAGGATAGCAAAACAATTAGAGTATCTCTGCTTGGTTTGGTGAAGTATTACATGCAGAAAGAGCTGAATGTCAAAGAAGTTTCTTCAATTTTAGGATTCCTTTCATCTGTTAAAGAGGAAATCTTGGTATGGACAAATTTTTAAAGTCATCCTATTATATTGGACAGTCATATTGAATAATGATAACAGTATATTGATTAACAGATACTTTAATTGTTATAATTACTTTGTGATTTAGTTTATTTTGCACAGTTCTATGTAAATAATATTAATGTATTGAAGTTCAGAATTTGGAAGCCGCATGACTTATTTGCTTTGCTCTGTTGAGTGGCTACTAGAAGTACTATATAAAGTGTGTTGATAATATCTGAGCATTTTCTTTATTTTCAGTTGTTAGAAGTTTTGGAGATGCTGATATCTTATATGGAAAATAAGGCTTGCAAAGATCAGATATATTTGTTGTTATATGAACCCCAGTCAGCTGAAACACTTTATTGCCTTATAGTGGATAAAAATTTTAGTATGGAACTCAAACAGAAGGTTCTTAGGGTAAGTTATTGAAACACTTTTACCTTTTTTATCATTTAGAAGAACTTGGGTGAATTATAAAGTTAGTAATTGACATCATTCATCCTTTAGATTTCTGCTTTTACTTTTTTACCAAGAACTCTTTATTTCTGGTGCAAATTAATTGTTATAAACTGAATAATGAATTAAATGTTCTTCATTGGTTTTACATTTCTAACATTCTAAACACCTAATTGCATTTACCCTAACTTTAAGTTGGAGTATACAGATTTTTATCTTCTGAAAAGTCCCCCATATTTATGTGAACTTCCTTGCTCTCATTTATTCTACATACTGTGCTCCCACAGCAAACAATATATTAACAGACTTTCCCTACCACCATACCTACCCCTGTCCCTCCCTTTAAATTTCAACACCAAAATATTCAAATGATAGTTCAGTACTTTGTATTACTTTTCAAAATGGTGCCAGCATGTGCTGTTATTGTGCAATCGACAGGTCAGATGTTAAAGAAAAATGGGCTAGCGAGGATATAAATGTGCAGGAAAAGATGATGTCCAAGATTGATAATAATTGAACAATATATGCGTGGATGAAGGTACTGTTAAGCAACATGTTGATATGTGACTTGCAACCATGAGTGTCATTGATGAGAGGAACAATAGTCACAATATCACTTTTTTGATCTCTTATGGGATCTATTAAAGGCTAAAAATGAAATTAGTGTGTTAAAGGTTGAAAAAGAATTTGTTTTCACTGTTTAAGTTCCTTTTTCATAGACTTTTAGTATTATTGGTCTCTCTTTGAATTTTTTCACTTGTTTTATAATAGTATCGGCAGAAATTTGTTTGCCAAATCTTCAGCAATGCTGTTAAAATACTTATTTAGTTGTCTTTTCAACTGAAAGTATTGCTGAATACCTATTTATTTGATACAGCTTGTGTATTTTTCGTTTTAGAGAGACCTGATCTGGTTCTATAGTATTATCTAAAATACCTATGTTAGTTAAAACATTGTAATAATACCTGCATATTTAGAAGAAACTGAATGCATGTGTCTCAGAATGTTCCGTTTTCATTTGTATTTCCTGTAACTGGACTGATAAAGTTAGAATAAACATAAATAAAGAGAACAACAATAAAACAAACAAATAAGTAAGTTAAAAAATGTTCTAATATCCCATCTAACTTTGTGTCAAATCAGGAAGAAAGGAAGCGGGGGGAAAAATTGTCGTGGTTGTGGTAAAATTTGAACCTGAATCGAGCATCTTGGAACTCCTATTAACACTGCATGTTAACCAAATGTGCTACTGTTTAGCTATAACTTTCGGCCAAAGCCTTCAATAATGGTATGCAAAAGATGGGCCTTGGGAAGATGTTTCCAGATTAGAGTGTAAAATGCAGGTTGTATAAAACATAAGGGACAGGTGAACCACCTTTTGTGTGTGTGTGTGTGCGTGCATGCATGCATGGGTGTGTGTGTGTGTGTGTGTGTGTGTGTGTATGGGGGTGTGGGTGTGAATAATAAAAACAACCAAAAAATTTCAGCAAGATATCTCAGAATTTTTTACTAAGAATATTAAAAGCAGTAGCTGACCTGTAAAAATTGCAAGCCATCATTTCATATTAAAGTTTACATTAGAGTTCATAGAAATAAGTAAAGTTTGCAATAACTAGCTGTTATTCAGTCTGTGTTATATTGTATTCTTTATTCACTCTTTTAATCAATTATGTACAGTTTTGTACATCTTATATAGAACACACAAGAGCTTAGCAAACACAATACTCGTAACAGCAACAATAATAATGCAAAAAATAATAAGAAATAGTAATGTGCGCTATCACAAAGTGATGTGTTTTTTGTATAAAACTAGTTCTCATATAAAAACCACTTAATTTTTTTAAATTTTATAAATATGCAAAGAAGCTTGTAATGTGATATGATTAATATCAATTTAAAGAATTTGAGCCAGTTTTTGTAACAGAAACATCACTTAGTAATTACTTACTGGGACTGGTTTCAAGCAGACATAGAAATAACCACAGGCCATCTAAAAGAAATATACTAAAATGCAATAAAAAGCAGTGTGAACCAATGTGGATCAAGTACAGTCACAAATACAAAGAAAAAATCCACACCAGAAAATTATAACATTTGCATTAGTTCTCCATGGAGATTTGTGTGCTTATGAGCTGCATTTTGTGATTACACTTTGTCTACAGTTTGATGAGTATGATTTGAACTACTGAAGGTTTTGATCTTTTATATTATAATGCTCTAGCTTTTTTAGGAGAATTTTATGGCTTACACAGTCAAATGCCTTTGAAATGTCACAGAATATTGCAGCTGTATTTTTCTGTTGATTTAGATTTAGGGCTATTTCATTTACTATTGTGGCTACTGCGGTAATAGCAGATAAGTGTTTTCTAAAGCCATGTTGACAGTTACTTAATATATTATTTTTTCTAAAAAATCTTTTAGTCTAGCATATACTAATTTCTCAAATATTATTGAGAAACTGGTCTAGACTGATATAGAGCAATAGTTTTGGTATTCATATGTCCCTCCTTTGTGCGAGAGGATTATTAAGGCAAATTTCATTCTCTCTGGAAATATTCCAAAATGAAAAGATTGGTTAAATATTTTTGCAAGTGGTTCAGTTATTAAATCCTTAATTAGTTTTACTATCCAGAGGAAGTAGAAGATCTTATTTGGCTAATCAATTTATGTTTAAAACAGAACTACTTTATCTTTAAGAATAAATGCTACCAACAGACAACAGGACTAGCAATGGGAAATCCTTGTCACGATTTCTAGCCATGTTATTCATGAGTAATTTTGAGGCACACATCATGGAGGCATTCCTGCATATATACAAAAAATGTTATAGGTATGTAGATGACATCAATGTTATAGTTCCGGAAAAGCTCATAAATAATGCACTTAAACTCCTCAATATGTAAAATAATTGAACTCAATGCGCTGTAGAGACCGAACAGAAAGGATACCTACCATTCCTGGGCATCAAAATAATCAGAACAAAAAAAAACATAACCTAACTTTTGGAATACATAGAAAAATCCACAAATGTAGATAACTACATAAAGCATGATGGCTACAATCCAACAACATACAAATATGCAGTCCAAAACAGTCTTAACGTATAGATTAGTACACGATCCCATGGAGAATAATGAGTACCAACAAATACTCCAAATACTTACCAACAACTGCTTCCAAAAAAGTGCAATAGACAAGAGAACACACCAATACAAAAAACTGAATTGCTTAACACACAGCCACCCTACAGAACCACCATGATCAACCTCAATTTAGAAGATTCAATATCATCCTTGGGCATACAACAAATTTCAGAAAATCTTCAAGAGTTATAACATCACCTTAGCTCCAAAAAACAACTACACCATTCAGAAACTTCTATGTAAAAAATTAAAAGATCCTATCCCAGCAAGCCAAAAACTTGAAATTTATGAAATTAAATGCTCAGACTGTAATCTCAAAAAGGACACAAAGAAGATTGGAAACCAGATGAAAGGAACATGTTCAAACAAACAGAAAAATCAGCAGTTGCCCATCATATCTGGCCATCAGGATATGAAATCACACCAAATATAAAACTGTTAAAACCAGCTTATAAATACACACAATTAGATGTCTTAGAGAAGATCTATATCGTGAAGAAAAAGAGCCATATCATGAATTTTGATTCATTGTCATACAGCAACCTCTGGAAGTTCATAGATCCAGCACGAGATGCCTCCGCAAGTGATGCACCTCTGCCCTCATCATTGATGCCAACAAGGCAAGATTTAGTTGGAATTAAGGGTTGAAAATGGGAACAAGTGTTCCCAAAATTGGTCCCAGTAAGTAATTACTAAGTGAAGTTTGTGTTACAAAAAACAACTTAATTACTTTAAATTAATTCTTAAATTTTATTTTGAAAAGTTTCTGAATTTATTTTGCTTGGTGAAGCATTACAGTAAAGCCTCATAATTCAAGTTTTGGGTTTGCAGCTACCTCGAATTACAAAAAACTCAGATTATATGCAAATATAATATGAATATCACTAAATCAATGGTTAAATCATGAATAAATGTTTAATGAACACTATAATGGTTGAACAATTTAAATAAACATTATAGTGCACACCTGTGTTATATGGATATATATGGCAAACATTTCCAATTTGCAAAACCATAAGTTACATTTCAAAGAAATTTTCCCATGTCAGACGAAATTTTCCCGTCAGACTCACACAATGGGAAGGCAAATCACTTTAAAATTAGCATTACACAGGTGGTCTCTCTAGAGTACTGTATGTACAAGTACCATCTACAACAATGGCCAACCTGTTACTGCTGTAGAATGTGTACATATTTTTACTTAAGTGTTTTTAATGACCACTGTTGCTGAGTAGGGACTTCTATATCAATATAGTATTTTTTCTGAAGATGGTACACACTGTAGTACAATTAATTGAAATGCAATCCCAATTAGAGAAGGATTGACAAAGAAAGAGCAAGTACACTCTCCAAACTTAGCAGAATCTGTCAATTTATAATAGAAATGCATTAGCAGTCTGAGGCCAAGGTTATTTCTGTGCATTATGAATGAAAATCCCAAGTGGGACAGTTTTACCTGTATTGTACATGGAACATTGAAAAAAGTTGAAAGTGTAACACATTCGGAAGTGCGTAAGACATACATGCAGACAACATATAAAAACAAGATTTTACTCTAGTTTTATGTAAAATTTTAATGTTCCTAAGACCAGCTCGAAGTACATGGAACCTATCTAAATATTGGGGCTAGAATACTTTAACAGAAATTCACATAATATGTACCATATATAAATAATAGCTGTGTATCTGATAAGAGTTATTAGAATAACAATTGAACATTTTTCCAGTTATTTTCTGTGTTGCTTCGTTCGGAACGAGTGTATGAGCGCAACAAAGCTAGATTAAGGTTGCAAGAAGGAGCATCATCAATTGGAATGTATCCAGGACTAATTGCAATGCTACAGGATCAGAAACTTTCAATGGATGTCACGGTTACATTACTTGATCAGATGCTGGGTGCAGGTAATGTACTGTAGTATTTTCATTTCTTTTGAAAAAAATAGGGGCTTGTAATTACAAAATAAGTTTTTAGGAAAGATTGTATATACCTAAGTCAAGCTGAGAAACTAAGTGATATACCACTTTTCTAAGTAAGAATTGCAATAATATCTAGCTGACAATTAGGGAGCTTTAATGTTTGTATTTATGACAGCGCAAATTGTGTGATTTTTAAGTAAGTAACAATTTTATAAAAAAACACAGATTTTTACACCAGAAAAACATCTACTGTCCTCTGTCAGGAATCAAATGCTAGCATAGTAACTAATAGATCACAGAGAACAACAATACATGTAAGAGTCTGACAGAATCAGTTTGTTGTAAAATAGCTAATGGCATTACCATATGGTAAACGTATAACTTTAGACTGTCTTGGACTACATCATTTGGCTATATTGTCATGGAAACTGCTAATTGTGGGGTTTAAATGTCCATAGGGTTAAATGCCCTCTTGAATTTTAACATGCATTAAAGTATATTTTGTGAAGATAGGTTTCAAAAACATTCAAAATTGAATAGAAAGTGGATGAAATATCATATAAGTGGATAAGCATCATTGATTGCCTAATGCATATGCATTGGTTTGGTAACAGACACCAGTCAGAATTGTTAAAGATGTAAGTATAGTGTATTAAGTTTCACTGTTAATTACATTGATTCTATGTTTTATTAATTTTTTGAGTTGGTTTTTTAACACTACATCTTTTACATTGATTCTGTTTGTCACTTTATTGTTACAGAAATTACAGAGAGGGAGGGAGAAGGGGGGCAAGGTTTTAGGGTGCCCAACCTATGAGATTATTACCTTCCTAGAAAATGGAAGAGAAAAAAAGCATAAAATAAAACTTTGGGCTAAAAAGTCATGCTAAAAAACGCACTAAAATGAGTATTCAGGTGAAAATAAAATATTAAAAACCCCAAGGTGGGTTAAAAGAATAAATAAAACTACATAGTGCCAAAGCAGTAGAATGCAATTAAAACTATATACAGTCTATCATAGGGAACTGTCGAATAAGAGATAAAATATGTTCTACAACAACAGGTTGTCCACCAGGATGGTGACATGTGGCAAACTCAGCGACATACCCTGAGCTAAAAACTGGCATTCAGTTAAAGTGTCTCTCCATCAAGGTCGTGTCACAATGACAAACTGGAAATGACAGTGGCTTAAAAAGTAGTGTCTGATGTGCAGGCGACATAAAATGACCTCTTCTCAGCGGGAGGTGCGTCAAGAGGTTTTCCAGGATTTGGGGAGTGGTTTAATTACCCACAATATGTTAGGTACCACTAGTTCTGGACCATTCAGCCACCCAATGAGAAAGAATAATCCTTCACAACACTGCCTTAAGATCATATGCAGAACATCAGAAGAAAATATCCTGGAAGATGCAATGGCTCTCTTGGCAGTAGAATCAGCTGCCTTGTTCCCCGCTACTCCCATGTGACCAGGCACGCATAGGAACGTCACAGTGAGACCTGCTTCTGAAAGGGAGCGAGGGCAAACTTGGATCTGCTGTAGGATAGAGTGGTAAGTGCACAAAACTTTGAAGAACACTCAGAAAATCAGAACACATGGCAGAGAGTGGTATCACAGGTCACCGCACATAAAAAAGAACCTGGAGAATACCAAATAGCTTAACTGTAAAAATCGAACACTGTCATGAAAGCCGAAAAATAAAAGACGGTTATGAACAATAAAGACACATCCAACACCTTGATCATTCTTCGACCCGTAAGTATAAATAAAAATATGGTCACGATGTTGGTCTTTGAGAGCTAAAAAGTTGGACCGAAGGATGAAATCAGGGGTATTCGACTTCAAAAGGGGACCCTATGTAGATAGAGCTCCCCAGGCGAAGGAAGCTAAGGAGGAAAACAGGTTTCTCATTTTGGAAGCATGGCAGGCATGGCTATGTTTGTTTGTCCCAGAAACTTGCGAAAACATACCTCTGGTGGCGAGGGAGGAAGTGGGTGTCATACAAAACATCCAAAATACATCGAAAAAGAATGTGTGAGCTGGATGTTGAGGCATGCTGAACAGACAGCATGTATAGCTGCACAAGAGAAACTCACGGTATAACACATTGGTGGTTCTGCAGCCTTCGTACAAACATATTGACAGGGCTAGTGCAGAATGCGCCATTTGCTAGCTGTATGTCTTGATGATGAACAGCATTTAAGCGACGTAGTTTAGAGGGTCATGCAGAAGAATAGATGATACACTGCAATCCAATTTGGAACAGACTAATGTTCAATAGAGGCATAGGAGGACATTCTTATCAGCTCTCCAGGATGTGCCACTTAAAATACATAAAAGATCAAAAGAACATATGTGCTTTCATGTAAAATGTAAATGTTATGTTATTTAAAGATGCTCTTCAACTGCTGTGGTTCTCAGCATACCATTCTAAATTGGGTGTGAAAGACCGCTTAATTTTGCTCAGAGGCCTCTCAATCAGGCTTGAGGTTCTTTTACGTGCCATAAATCTATGACACGGTACCAATGGCTTTATTTCCCTTCTGAAGGAAGCCATGCTAAGGATTTTTACGCCCGAAAAAATCCATCGTCCTCCGCCAGGTTTGAACCCACGACTTTGGGTATATGAAGTCAGCATGGTAACCATTACACCACAGAGGGCGACTGCTTTCAAGTAAGTTATAAGGGCAGACCAACATAACTTTCTATGAAAGAGTAATCCCAGGAATTTTGCTTCATTAGCAAATGGTAATATTTCTATGCCAAGGTGGAGAGAAAAAGGAGGAAACTCCTTCTGGCACTAGAAATTGACAAAACAATCTTCTTAGGAGGAAATAGAGTCGAGACATTGCTGAAGACGGTGCTCAATAGACAGGTATGCCGAACTGTGAGGTACACAACAAAATCATCAACAAAGAGCGATGATAAAATTCTTGGTAGAAGGCAGTGAACAGGAGGGTTGAGAGCTATAAGGAACAGTGTGACTTTAAATACCAAACCCTGAGGTACTCTGTTCTACTTAATAAAATAATCAGATAAAACTGATCCCACAAGCTCACGAAATACCTGGTCTGTCATGAACTACCGAATGAATATGGAGAAGCGACCTTGAAAACCCACTGATGAACTGTATGAAGGATGCCAGCCCAACACATGTCGTAAGCTTTCTTTAAAAAAAAATACAGATTCAGTTTGGCTCTCATGCACCCTTCATAATACGAGTTGAAAAAGACACCAAATGATCGATAATGGAATGGTGCCGACGAAACCCATACTGAACATTTGATAGGAGGCCTCAAGATTTGAGCCACCATGTAAACCGCCCATTTAGCATGCATTCCATAATCTTGCAAACGGAACTGGTTAGGGAAATTGGGTGGTAATTGACGATCCGTTCTAGGTTTCAGAATTGAAACAACGGTGGCCTCGTACTATGCTGCTGGAAATGCACCTTCGTGCCGATACTATCATAGAGCTGGAGGAAAGCTTACCATCTGTAGGTAAATGCTGAAGGAGCATCATGTGTATGCCGTCAGACCCAGAAGCCTAATGCCTAGAAAAAGAGGGCATATTCTAGCTCATGGAAGCTAAAAGAGCAGTTGTAGTCCTCATGGTTGTCAGAGGAATGGTTATTCCTGGGTTTCCAATGCGAGACTGCATTAAAATGTACAGGTCAGATTGATGTGTGCATATGCCATATATATTCCACTGGAGGATACTACAAAAAGGGCGGTAAGAAGGCTAGGGTTCATTAAACAAGCGCCAGTAAGGGATGGAATCAATGGGGGCCTGCGGTGTGTTGTTTCAGTCTTATCTTTTTCTTTTTCTTTGGGCTACAACTCAGTTGAGTGTCGCTGCCAACCGAAAACAAATCCGGATTACCATTGCTGGTATCAGTGTCGAACAAATTGTGTGGGTGCTGTTAGGAGAGCAAGAGCGGCTTTTAGAATGATGGATTGGTGATTTACAAATCTTGCGGTCAGGAACAGTGACAGAAGAAGCTTGAGATATTGGGTTTATCTGTTGAGGCGAAATGCAGTCGGCGAAGGATTTGGTCTGGATACCTATAGACACTTGGGTACACTCCTTAGAATTGGATGTAAGCACCTCTCCACAGTTGACACAGGTGCAACAATTGGAGTTTTGATGTAAATTATCACCGACTTCATACATATCCACTCATGCAGGTGTAACAATACATTAACTGATGAAAGGAAGTCAAATGTGCATATCAAAAATCACCTATGAATTTTGAAGCAATCCGCTCACACACATGTGGCAATTAGAGCCAACAAGCCTTAGTCACAGTGCTCCCTCCTCAGGGCTAGCCATCCCAGTCAACACTATTGCCTTGGTTTTTCAAGCATGGGGCAGCAACCCTTGGATAGGGTGTTATAGTCACACCAGATCACCCTGCTGGAAACCTCAGCAGTTGGCATGCTGGTCATAATGGTCTTCATCCATTTGCTCACTAGCGTTGACGTCCATCTCATGTACATAGTGAAGCCAGTCTATGAGGTTCTCCACTTAGTCAACTGCTGGCTCTCAAACATTAAGCGCATGGTAGTCCACTCCCAGCCAAAGACCAAACTGGCTGGTGTCAACCTGATGATGTGGATTGAAGAGCAGTAGACCAGCAAGAAAAGTGGCACCCTCACATCCCGGTTGCTCCAGTGATTAGCAACAATCTTCCTCAAATGTTCTTCTACAGTTAAAAATAAGAGTCTTGATGTACCCCTCAACCATACTATCTGACTATGGGTGGAAAGGTGTGTTGTGCATTTTATGCACTCCAAGTCGCTCCAGACAGGTTGGACTCAAAGTTGATACTCTGATCACTTTGTAGCTCCACCGATACCCCATAGCAACAAACCGTTTATCTACGAGGTAGTTTGCCTGTAATTCATTGTCAGAGCTTGTCGATTGATCACTTGGGTCCAAGAGTTTCTCCTGAAATCCCCACATGTACTTCCGCCAGGATTTCTGGACCTTACTCTGAGGTCATCTACTCTCTCTGGGTCTTCCCATCATGTGACTCCCAAATTCTGAAGATTATTCCTTTCTTGGTCTCTAATGAGTCCCATGACCTGCACACACTACTCCTATGCATAATGTCCTTCCAGCTCAGCCTAGTCCCTGCCTCCACTTCTTTCAAAAGTGGCCCCAAGTCAGCATCTGTCAGCTGCTCCCTCCTCAGACGTGCACCATCCCATCCAGCTGCAGACATTGCTGAAATCACATGGATAGCTGCGGCTGCTATTTCTTTTCTTTGGTGCAGTAGCCGAACTCTGGACAGGGTTGTCTGGACTTGGCATCCACATTAGAGTGACTCTTTCCTTTCCAATGTTCTGATGTAAAGTTGTACTCTTGCAGCCTCTGCCCTTTAGGTTCTTGGAGCTTAACAGCTAGGTATGAGTCAAGTGGAATGACTGATTATACAAGTACTTGTAACTGCTCCAGCACCCTTACTACTGCCAGGAGCTCTCGCCGGGTAATGCATTTCTTTTCTGCCATAGAAAGTATCGTACTATTGTAGCTATATCCCACTGCTGACACTGGTGTAACAAAAACTGCTCTTTATTACTGAAAAAAACAATTATTACAATCAAATAATCTGCTTTCAAATATTGATCTTAATTTGATGTTTTCACAACAATTCTGCCATACACTTCTCATTCATAGCAACAGCTATGACTGCATGTCCTGAATTTACCATCAAAACTCTCACTAGGCTTGTTTTCTTCTTTTTACTTTCTCTAGCCCCGTTTGTAACAATGTACATAGGGATAGAGAAGTATTGTATTCCACCCAAAAATTCGATACTGAGATTTCACCGGAAATATATGTTTTAGAGTCCCCTGTATCCAAAAAAAGCATTTTCACAAAAAGGTCCTTGTGTGTGTGTGTGTGTGTGTGTGTGTGTGTGTGTGTGTCCATGTGTCCGTGAACACGATAACTCAAAAACGAAAAGTCGGTGAAGGTACCAAACTTGGTATTTAAGTTTAGTATCTTCCAGGGATGCAACACAAAGATTTTGAGAAAAATCCCCCCACCCCAAACTACCTTTTACATGGAACTTTTTTCGAAAATTTTGATTTTCTTAAAAATGGCTCTAACAATTTTGATTAAAATATTGTATATCAAAGATATTAAGCTGACAAATAATATGTATATCTTGAATTTTATGGGAATAGCTTCTAAAGACCTGTTTATTCTGGATGAATTTTGCTTAATTTGGCATAACTAGTAAACTGTAAGAGATAGACAAAAACTTACTATACAAAAAATGTAGGTCTTGTTAAAATACACAAGTTATGTCATATACATTTTTCTCGTGGAGCTTACAGTTTTTGAGGTATTCATTGTTATTTGTTTCAGTTATGAAGTACTTATACTTTTCTCAGACCGGAGTGTGCAGTTTTCTTTTGTTCTACTCCTGGATTTGTAATGACAATCACATAACGACAGCTTTTAAAACATTTGACTATGGCTTTAGCCTAGTGTATTCCCTTATTTTTTCCTACTTATAAGTAACTATGTATAAGAACAGTGTGCTAATGAGTACCTCAATTAGCAATATGCAGAAAGAAGAATAGTCTTATGTAAGAAGTTTATAGAACAGCTAGCAAAAGTCATGTGAGTGTAACACATCAGATTTTTATACATGTTGATGACTTGGCAAGAACTTCCTGAAGTAGTGCTTATTGTCACATATGCAGATGAAGTAACTATGTATAAGAACAGTGTGCTAATGAGTACCTCAATTAGCAATATGCAGAAAGAAGAATAGTCTTATGTAAGAAGTTTGTAGAACAGCTAGCAAAAGTCATGTGAGTGTAACACATCAGATTTTTATACATGTTGATGACTTGGCAAGAACTTCCTGAAGTAGTGCTTATTGTCACATATGCAGATGTCACAACCTCTAACACAGGTGCAACAATTACAGCTTCAATGTAAAGTACTGCACACACGTCTACTCACGCAGGTATAACAATGCATTAACTAATGACAGGAAGCCATATGTCTACATCAACAATCGCCTGTTTTCAAAGCAATGTGCCTCTACACATGGTGATTATGGCCACAAAGGCATAGTCACAACATTTAGGTTTGTAATTAAAACAAGCCTAATGAACAATGTAACAATATAGTTTGAAGTGTTAGTGAATACACGTGTAAAATAATCTTAAAAACTGATAATATTTTACCAACAGATACAGTAGTACTCAGTAAGTACTTATATTTACTGCTGTTCTATTCAGTGTTCTTATTTATATATTTTGTTTTCAAAAGATTGCTTTGAGGCGAGTATAAATCATCTGCCAATTTATTGCCAACCAATGTTGCATGAAGCAGACACCTCTCCCAAACCGATCCCTCCCCACCCTCCCCCAACACTCTCTCACATTTAGCCATTGAGTTTACTCTTCATTATACTTATTATGTTGTAGCTCACTCATTCCTGCATTGTTGCTGCCAAGAGTCAGAGGACTGGTTTCTTCAACTGAGTCCCTTTCCATGTTTACTAAACAGCTCAAAAACTCAACATTCCTTTAATCCATGAGACACTTCAGAATCACACTTTCAGCTCTTAACTTACATTACACAAAAACAATAAACTTATTAACATGTTCTTTCTGATAAAAATGCACACAAAGAAGTTATTTTAATAAAGCATGCCTGATTATGTGCTATTTTCAATGTGGTAGGTAGCACACATGCATTCCAGTTAGTCCTAAGCTGAGTTGATTAGTTCTTGTGGGTGGAAAGCAAGAAGATACAATGTTTCACTCACTCAGTGCCTATAGCTTTGGGCTCGTTCAGCAACAACTGTTGCCCTCCGTGGTGTAATGGTTACCATGCGAACTTCATATATCCAAGGTCGCGGGTTCAAACCCGGCGGAGGACGAGGATTTTTTCGGGTGTAAAAATCCTTAGCATGGCTTCCTTTGGAAGGGAAGTAAACCCTTTGGTCCCACGTCGTAGATTTACGGCACATAAAAGAACCTCAAGCCTAATAGAGAGGCCTCTGAGCAAAATTAAGCGGTCTTTCATGCCCAATTTAGAATGGGACACTGAGAACCATAGTAGTTAAAGAGCCTTCATAAATAACATGCCATTTACATTTCGTTCAGCAACAGAGATTTGTGCTGTCATGTTTTAAACTTTTAATAAATTAAACAAGAAAATTAATAAAGCTGAAGATACCTAAAGGACTAGCTTAGTCTTTCTAGTCCATTGATTCCTGCACCTTGACTCAGTGATAAGGATGCATGAGGTAAAGAGAATAGAATCTTATCTATTGTAACTTGGAACCACAAATTTCATTCTTTAACTTATACATCTCTGTTTTAGAACTCTTTTTTCTCCCCCATAAAACTTACATGACTAAATTTGACATATTGATTGAGTAATATGACGATTATCTGTTTATTGTAATAGATGGCAGTGGAGCATATGCTGGGGCTTTGTCCTTGTTGCATGCACTTTCCCTTGCTGACCTGGAACTCAAGCTAGAAGCTGCAAGAAAAATCCTTACAGCCACATTCATGAAAAATAATGCAGCACATAATTTTGCAAAACAGGTAGGTGCTGGAAATATTCACTCTTTTCTTGATGCCTCAAGCAGTAATGATAATGTAATGTGAATTGTCACATTATGTTGCAAGTTGAGCTGGAATCTTTTTGTAGTGGAAGTAGATTGAAGATAAAAATAGCAGTGTGTCAGCTTCCTCTCCCAAAGGGTCCCTATCCAGCAGAAAAAAAATTTGAAATGTTTTGAATTGAAATGGCTGGCTTTAGACCTGTCTTTCATCCAGTGATCAGTGGTGTGGTATTAGCCAGGCACTGAAAATGAACTGTGCACCAGTGCTACAAAATCACAACTAAAGGTAACTTAAACCAAGAATTATGTTGCTAAGACAAAATTGGGTGCAATTAATGTTTCATTTTTTTTTTTTTTTTTTTCCAGTGGATGCTTTCATAAAAAAAAAACCCTCATGGAAGAAAATGTGCCTATTTTTGAAATTTCTTTCATTTTGTATCTTTTAAATACTGATATATGCAAGGAAGTAGACATTATTAGAGAATCAATCTAATTTTTAAATAATTTTTTTCACATCAAACTTGGGCCTATGTGTGAGAAAGCCAAGATGAGGGTATTTTTATTTTATATCTACTTTCATTACAAAAAATATTTCAAATACCAGCTATGTCATTTGACTTTTCAAATCTGATTGAACTTTGTAATTAATGTATTGAATACCTGACTATTTTTTCAAGAAGAAAATAACCAAATATTAATTCAGTTAGCAATATTTATATGCACCATGATTGTGTTTTTTGTTTTCTGTTAATTATTCCTTAAACATTCTGTGCCATTTAACATTCAGTTTTATAGATTTAAATTCCTTTCATTATTGATTTTCCGTTGATTATTCCATTACTTGCTGTTGGGTCAGGTTGGTTGGCAAGATTGTGTTACACGTTTACTAGTTAAACAGCCTATCAGCACAACAAAACACTCCCATAATGATTCTCTTCCGGATCTGATGTCATTTGATGAAGAAAACTTGGAGCTAGAAGATGCAAGCTATTCTCCATCATCTGTTTCAAGGATTTCTACCCAGGTTACAGATGCTGCAATGGTGCTGGAAAATGAAATCAAAGGTACAGTTTTTTTTTTTTTTTTTTCTATAAAAATGTTTCATAAGTAAGCACATCAAATTAAAATGTAATTATTCATTATAAACAAAAGAAAAGATTCACACAAGTTCTTGGAAATACTTGCAACTGTTATGATATAACGTTTCAGAAACCAAACATCACATAAAAGCAAATTATCATCTCAGTGTCATTTACTGGAATTAACTTTATTAAAAATTTCTTGTCAATCGTTTGTTCCTGGAGGCTTCTGAAAAGGATAAATATTTTCAAATTTAGTGACTACACTCTGCAGCTATAACCACCAAACATGTGTGAATAGCTCTTTTTTGTAAGTCATAGTTGATTGTTGGCATCCATTTTTAGACCTGCAGTAGTGGACATGTGTACCAGCGATAAATTCTTTTGACATCGAAGCTGTGATTGTTACACATGTATGAGTGGCCACATGTGCTGTCAGAAGGTGGGCATTGTCACACCTGAGTGAGTTTGTGACCTATTGTTTACACATGTGACTGCTTCTGGAAATTTCCTGCCACATGATCAACAGGTAAAAAGGGGAATGAAGCCCTGCCCATAGTACAATTTCGTAGCAAGTATCTTTGGTCATCGCTGCAGTGAACATAAAAAAAAAATTGTTAAAAAAGAATTGAAGAAATGCAGTTATTGTGAACAGAGTCTGATTGTAATCACTTTATGTAACAAAATAAACAGTTGGAATAAAAAGAGAGATTTTGTTACACTAGTGTCATGAGCTGGAATAAACACCACAATTACTCACAGAAATAAAAAATGAAAAAACGGAATGGACAAAATGAAAACAGAAATTAAATCAGGAAGGGAAAAGGTGGAAAAAATGCAACTCTTAATGGAAAAGATGGACATGAAGATGGAATCCCAAATGGAGAAGATGGAATCTAGCATCGACAAGATGGAGAGCAAATGAAATGCGGAATGGAGAACTTGAAGCGGATAGTGAACAAAAGCAATTAATGACTAACTGACATGACAAAGGACATAGAAGAACTTGATAGGAGGTTGAAGAACTTGACCAGCATGCTAACACTCTGGAGGGCATCGGAATGCATTGATGCCCTAGAGGATCTTGGGGGGGGGGGGAAGGTGCAAAAGCTTGGTGAAACGATGAAAGATCATGGCCAATGACTTAATGCCCTAGAGAGAAAAGTCAATGAAAGAACAAAAGAACTAAACATGATAATGTAAAAGATACTAGATGGAAGGCTGAAAGACTTAAAGATTGAGATGATAGGATGCAAAACAACATATGCATGCGATAAACCACCCAAGTTTGATTGAAGTGCTCCGCTGACTTTTCACTGCCATGACCACCCACAACCAATGGTTAGCAGAAGAGGAAGTCACATAACTGATAGCAGGCCTCCAGAGATGGGGGGCAGAAGTACTGAATGTGATTCTGACATAGGCAATGTCCAGAGAAATCTGGGAGGCCCTCAAAAACCACTTCAGGAACCATCACCTGGCTACAGCCTATTGCAGTCTGCTTAAAGTGAGGCTGCAACAGCCAGGGGAGATGATGCAGGAGTTCACTCTGGTGATTGAACAGCTGGTGAATCTGCCACCTATTTACATGTCCCAGGAAGCTGTCTATTCCTTTTTTTCTTCTTCTTCTTTTTTATTAAGCTTAACGTCCTATAACCTGTTTGTTCACATCAGACAATGAATGAAATTGGTGAAATGATGCTCAAATGATCTCGAGGTCCATGGAGCTTAAAATTACTCAACATTCGTCTTCTCAGGATAAGGGAAAACCCTAAAAAAACCTTATCCAGGTAACTCCCCTAAGCAAGATTTGAGCTCACGACCTGTTGAATGTGAGGCAGACACGCTACCACCACACTAACCAGGTAGGCTCCTAGTCCTTTGTTGATGGGGTGCATGATGCCAAGATACGACAGCGACCTATGCTTGGCGACTACATGACCATCCACTAGGCATTAACAGCTGCACTAAGGATGGAGGCGGCTAAGACCAGAGCTGCACTGATGTTAAAGAGGAGGAGTATTCACTATGACAGAGACAGAAAGACAATCCAGAGATGGTGATGATGACCTTTTAATGGTGTGTGCTGGGGGTGTGGTGTGCCCGGTCAGTCATCTAGTGAAGGGCTGTCCACACCAAGCTGATTATCAGGTGGAAAACAAGCAAGGCAAGGGGCACATGGATATTTTCACCACCCCCTTGAGTGACACTATGTGCATTGGGAAGACGGGTGGTTGGGTACAAGGAAAGCTGTACCAGATACTAGTACACAAGTGTAGCTGTGACTGTAATCAGACCTGACATGGTGAATGACTTGCCGACATGAATACCCAGTCAGCTCTGACATGGTGAATGACTTGCCGACATGAATACCCAGTCAGCTCTACCACTAGTAAAAGTGTCAACCAGCATCTTACCTGTGGAGAAGGAGGACCTGCTGGAGTTAACATTGAGATGGAGCACTGTGTGTCTATTTTGCGAGGATGGCCAAGGATGTGATTCTGGATCTGGATGCCCTCAGAAGCCACAAGGCAGCAGTTGATGTCAGCCGAAAGATCTTGCAACTCAGCCGAGAAGAGGTGTTGCTCCGGAACCCCCACAAACATCTAGGGATCTGCAGGGTATTCATGAGACAACATAGTTGTGCTTGCAAGAATCAAGGTGATGGTGAAGGTGGGTCAACAGTCAAAGAACCTTGTAGTGGATCAGAAAACACCATTGAACGTATTATGTGCTACCTGGGCATTGTTGTCTTGTCGGAAGGAAGTGTTCGTGAGGCTACTGAACCCATTAGACACCGACAAGGACATCTAGGCTGGGAAGAAGCTAGGGACGTGCAAGCCAGCAGCCATGTGATAGAACTGGCTGAAAACTTGCTGAAGAGAGGAGCCAACAGTCTGACTGTTCACCACTGGAGAAGTTCTGGTATCTACATGGTCAATACCAGTCTGTCTTCAGCAAAGGGAATGCGATTATGGCCATACTAACTGAATGCAACATAACATCAACACTGGAGATGTCCGACCAATCCAGCGATCACAAAGATGTACTTCTCTGGCAAAACAAGTAGAGGTATCATTGAAGAGTCCAACAGACCTTGGTGTTCCCTTGTAGTCTTGCTGAAGAAGAATGGTGAGCTGTACATCTGCTTGGACTACAAGAAGCTGAATGTTGTCACAAGAAAGGACTGTTTCCTCTTGCCTTGGATTAATGATGCAGTGTGCCAGCAACCTTCCAGTGAAATCAATCATGAGAGGGTTGACTTATACAGTTCATGCCTACTATATCTGGGTGACATCATTGTCATAGGCCATAACTTCAAAGACCATGTCGAGAACCTGGCAGAAGGACAATGCAAAGGCTGCAGGCAGCCAACTGGAAATTGAATGCAAAGAAGTGCCATCTGGAAGGAGGTGAACTGTTTGGGTCACATAATCTCACCAACTGAGGTGGTTACAGACCCAGAGAAGGCTCAAGAAATGATAGTTAGCAACGCCATTATTGGAGACATTCTATCTCAGTTCTAGCATGGCCAGGAGCATGTTATAGCCTTCTACAGCAGGATGCTCTCCAAGACAGAAAAGAACTACTGCATTAACTGACTCCTGGCAATAATAAAGGTGCTGGAGTACTTCCACAAGTATCTGTACGGTAAACCAGTTCATCTAAGAACTGATCACCATGGCCTCAGTTGACTGTTGAGTTTCAAGAACTTGGAGGGTCCAGAGGCTCCAAGAGTAAAACTTCATATTGGAACACCAGAAAGGAAGGAGCCACAACAATGCAGATGCGATGCCATAATGACCTTGTCCAGAGGAGTGTGTGACTGCACCAAGGGTGAGCTGCAGCTGTCCTTGTCATTTCGTTAATGCCTGCAGCTGGATGGGATAGTGCAGACCTGAGCAGAGAGCTGCTAGTGGGTGATTTGGTTTGGCTATATTGCCTACCTTGGGATATTATCCCAAGCTTCAACTACTATGGCAAGGGCCATAGCTTGTGGTGTAGAGTATAAAGGTGTTATCTACCACATCTCGAGGCCACCTAGAGGGAAGAGGCTAGTGGTATACAGGATCTTTTAGCACATCACAATGATGCTGGTCAGGGTGAATGTAAGCCATAGCTGATTGTTAGCATCCATTGTTATACCTGGAGTAATGGATATGTGTGCCGGCAGCAAGTTCTTTTGAATCAAAGCTTTTGATTGTTAAATCTGTGTTAGTGGACAGGTGTGCATCCTTGGAAGATACTAATCTTAAATAACAAGTTTGGTATTTTACTGACTTTTCGTTTTTGAGTCATCATGTTCACAAACATACACACGCGCACACACCCACACACACCCACACACACCCACACACACCCCCACACCCCCACCCACACACACCTTTTTCTAAAAATGCTTTTTTTGGACACAGAGTACTCTAAAACTCATATTTTCAGTGAAATCTCGACATCAATTTTTTGGTGCAATGCAATAAATTCTCTAGTTACTATGTATATTGTACATGCATGATAGATAAAGTAAAAACGAAAAGGATTACTGAACAATACTACAGAATTATTGGCCCAATTTGACAGGAAGTTGAAGGAGGCAGGGTGCCATTTGACAATGAAGAAAGTGCTGTTTCACCATTACAAAGCACCAGCTCATTTATCCAAAGTTGCCAGTGCATGAATAAATTGTGTTATGAATTGCTGCCATAACCCCATAGCTGCCCATCTTGGCTCCTTGTGATTTCTTCTTGTTCCCAAGCATGCTCATGGAAACAAAATTTAGATCAAATGAAGAGGTCATCATAGAGAAAGAGGCAGGTTTTACAGAGCTCAACAATTCCTATTTTTGCAGGGTGTGTATAGGAATCTTGGGGGAAGTGTATATCTAAAAGGGAACTATGTTGCAAAGTAAATAACTTTTTGATCTGTTCTCATAATTGTGGCCTGGGCCTAGAATACCATAACTCATCTGACCACATAGATTTTTTAGTTTATTTAATTTGTTCCAACAAATTTCTGTAACTGAGCATAATGAATATAGATGGAATGCTACAAATGGCTCTAATTGCCTGTCATTATCTACAAATTTTCGTCATTTTATTTATTTGTTTACCACTGATGGTAAAGTGCTGTGCCTAGTATATAATAGAAACATTGGATGCTCTATGAAATATCAATTAGAGCAACATATCCAAAGGAAACTTCATACAAAAACTAAACTGTATGCACTGAAAAAGCAAGTTCTCTTGGTTCAAATGCAGCAGGATTCTTCAGTAAGTTTTTCAAAGAGATGTACCAGGCAATGTTAGCAGTAAATATTCCTTGGAACAAAGTTCAAGAACCAAGGTAAAGCTCTGGAGACTATTTGGACAGAAATAGACATTCTTTCATCTGGATTTCTGTAGATGAAAACACTGATCTTGGGATGGTATGTCACAAATTTAATCATTAGTAAGTTAAGTGCAGTTGATTCATTTAAATCAAAAATACATTGCAAACAAAGTATCAGAGCACTCAAACTACTCCACTATTGCTTGATTTATCAACGATAGTCTTAAAGTGTAGTGTCCAGGGAGAGAGAATTCTTATTTTATACACAGACAGTGCAGCATATGTTGAAAGGCGCAAGTGTTTTGTTGCCGCATGGTTCAGTTCACATGCATGACCCACGCCATTTAATGTGGTGCAGAAACTGTCAGAGCCAGTTTTCCCAAAGTGGTCACTTGTGTTTCCTATGTGAAAAGTGTTTGTTAAGGCACCACAATGTGTACAAGCTCATAGGGAGCAACTACATATGTGCCACTTCCTCCAAAGTCTGTGCTAACTTGAATTTTTATAATGAACATTTTCAGGAAGTTAAATCTGTTGTTGACTCATTTCCACCAGATCATTCTGTGTGAGTTAAAAGTGATCATAACTTGTTTAAGAATTCCAAACTAACTTGTGATATATTTATGTACAATAACTGCTGGATCACTGATAGTATCACAAAACTAGAATCTGTTGGACGTCCCCTTGTAGATTCCATGGATATAATCAAGGATGCAAAGAAAATACTGCATGCTTACTGAGGATATGTAGGAGAAAAAGCTCACAAAAATTGTATGCTATGTTATAAAGAAACCGTGGTTATGACAGCTTATTGTCAGTTTTGAGATCCTCAGGTGAAACCAAGAATCATCTTGAAGACATTTCTGGTCACTTTCACTTGCTGAAATACAGGGTGTACATAAATGAATATCGAGGTTTTAACTCTTTATAAAATTTATTACATTCAACTTACAGGTATAAATGATATGTTAAATGAAAAAGCAACAGTTTTGTTTGTTGGCACAAGTGCACATGTGCGTGCAAAGTTTCTGCCGCAATCCGCTAGACAGCGGTAGTAGCAAAGATGGCGACTAGTAAACAGAAAGCGTTTTGTGTTTTGCAGTTTGCAAAGACCGAATCTATAGTTACTGTGCAACGTGTATTCCGTAGTAAGTTCGGTTGTGATCCTCCTAGTGATAAAAACATTCGTAGATGGTATAATCAGTTTGAAGATACCGGCTGCCTTTGTAAAGGGAAGAGCACGGGATGACCAGGAGTAAGTGAAGAGACTGTTGAGCGAGTGAGAGAGTCGTTTACTCGTAGCCCAAAGAAATCAGTCCGGAAGGCTAGTCGTGAATTACAAGTTCCTGTGTCGACTGTTTGGAAAGTTGTAAGAAAACGCTTACTAGTACGTCCTAAGCATTTACAGTTATTGCAGGCTCTAAAGCCGACAGACCACGGATTACTTGCTAAATTTGCAAACGACATGTTGTTTCATGACGATTTGTGGATCGTGTTGTCTTCAGTGATGAATCAACCTTTCACCTTAGTGGACATGTTAACACTCATAATGTGCGCATCTGGGGCTCAGAAAATCCTCACGAGATGGTACAAATGCAACGAGATTCCCCTAAAGTGAATGCTTTTTTGCCGTATTCCGGGGAAAAGTTTATGGGCCTTTCGTTTTTGGTGTACCAACTGTAACTGGCACTTCTTACCTTGATACACTAGAGCAATGGCTCTTCCCTCAGTTGGAAGAAAATGAGCCAGAGAACTTCATTTTCCAGCAGGATGGTGCGCCACCTCACTGGCATAATGAAATACACGATTGGTTGAACGTCACTGTACCCGAGCGCTGGATAGGCCGCAAGAGCCCCAATGACAGGGCTTGCTATGCATGGCCTCCATGTTCTCCTGAGCTAACGCCATGCGATTTTTACCTTTGGGGTCTCGTCAAGGATCGTGTGTACGTGCCTCCACTACCAGCTAACCTCCCTGAATTAAGAAACCGGATTGAAGCAGCTGTTGCTACAATTACTGAATACACACGTTTGGGAAGAACTCGGCTATAGACTTGATGTGTGCCATGTGACAAAGGGTAGTCACATTGAACATTTATAAGCTTCTTGGTAAAACTGTTTGAGTTGCTTTTTCATTTGACATATCATTCATAACTGTAAGTTGAATGTAATAAATATTATAAAGAGTTAAAACCCCGATATTCATTTTTATACATCCTGTATATGCCCATTATGTGTTGCGATGTACAGAGATAATTTACTGCATACAAGAACATTTTATCTGATCCTTGACAACATTTTCCATCTGATCATTTGCAAATGCATCTTGCTAAATATAGAACTTAATGTAGGTAATTACTGAAATGCAAGAAGTCAGCATGTACTGTAATCTTGTGGCTCATAGGGTTTATTTAATTATTGAAGTGCAAGAAGACTATTATTATTATTATTATTATTATTATTATTATTAATATCATCATCATTATCGTTGTTGTTGTTGCAAATTTAGGCCATTATCTGATCTCAATAAGGTTTGCAGATCATTACCACTTGCATGTTCAGGAAAAAGTTCTACAGTGTCTCAGGAATTCTTTGGTTTAAACACAGCACTCTTACTGCAGTCAACTTGATTATCAGACTTGATCTATATGATGTGTTAGCCATCCACATCATCAAAATAGCCAAATAACCAAAAACATGCTCTGTTGTTCTTTTGGATTCCATTTCTCCCTTATTATTTTTAGAACATGCACATAGCAGGTAGTTCTAAGCACACATTGATTATCCAAATGTACTTTCTGCCTGTGAACACTTTGGATGATATATTACCCTCTACATGATTCAAGATTGTGTGGTTATGTTTGTATGCTGCAGTCTTCAGGACTTTTGGCAAATCCTTGGGAGGCATCACATTACAAGCCAGGTCCACTGAGGTCCAAATGGTTATCCAGCATAGCCATTTTGTACGAGACTATGAGTTCATGGCAATGATTTCACTCTGTTTGTTTAGAACAGCTTATCTCTATTATTATTAACAAATTCCTGATCTCTATTGCAATGGAATGATTTCGTCTGAAACCCTTTATTTCTTACTATTTGCAATACTATTTGCAGATGTCTTACTTTCTACCTCTTATTCGTCTTTTAGGAAGTATACTATGCATAGTTTGGTGTAAACATCCATGAAACATAGAGAAGATGCAGTTCCATCAATAGATTTACACTCCATTAGTCCACATAAGTCAGCATGAAGCATCTCGCTAAGTATGATGCATGCTGCTAGCATGATTGATAGCTAAAAGGGTCATTTTAGTTAAAGTAAGAACCATTTTGTGTTAATTGTTTTTTCACACAAGCCGTGTGTAGGACAGGAGTTAGATAGGTAGAGCCAGATTGAAAAATTCAATGCCATAGGAGTTTGAATGGTGGTTAGAGCAATCAACTAGTAACCAGGAGAGGCATGGTTCAAAATCTTGTCTATGGCATTGAATTTTTAATCTGACTCTACCTATCTAACTTATGTCCTACACACGACTTGTGTGAAAAAACAATTAAATTAACACAAAATTACCCAATAGTTGGCTAAACTAAGAAGCCCAGGACTTAAAGAATTTATGACATTGTATGTTGTTATAGGGGTATGTCATCTCAAAATAATTTGAGATTACCATGTGGTTTGCCGGAAAACTTGCGAGTCAATTGAATTTAATGCCATTCCTGCATCTTGCCATGGTAGCTCAGTGATTAGAGCAGCCAACTAGAGCCTGGTAGATCCATGGATCAAATCCTGGCTATGGCATTGAATCTGGCTGTTGTGACAAGGACAGAAATGTTTAAGTTGGTTAACTTATTAAAAGAAAAAAACAGAAGTCATTGTTGTTCTAAGGCATATGTGTGTATGTAATTTTCTCCACAAATAAAAGGGTTGTATTTGTGCATACCTAAATCATTTAATTGATCTGGTTAACACTAAATCGGTGATTTAGTCCCTTAACACAACACTGGCTCTACCTTTTCAACTTCTGTCCAGCTTGTGTGGAAAAAAAACAAAAACAATTAAAGTAACACAAAATGACCTAATAATTGTCTAAACTATGAATCCCGGGACTTAAAGTACTTAAAACATTATAAGTTGTCATTAGGGTATGTCATCTCAAAATAATTCACCTTGTGGTTTGCTGGGGGACTTGCAAGTTAGTTGAAGAATTAAATCTGTGTTGGCATATTGCCATGGTAGCTCATTGGTTAGAGCAGTCAGCTAGAGATCAATAGATCCATGGATCAAATGCAGGCTATGGCATTAATTTTTCAGTCTGACTCTACCTATCAAACTTCTGTGTGAAAAAAAAAATTAAATTAACACAAAATGGCCTAATAGTTGGCTAAACTGTGAAGCCCGGGACTAAAAATACTTACGGCATTGTAAGTTACCATTGGGGTATGTAATGTCAAAATAATTTGAGATCACTTTGTGGTTTACCGGGAAACATGCAAGCCAATTGAGAAATTTAATGCCATGCTGGTATATTGCCATGTTAGCTCAGTGGTAGAGCAACTGGCTAGAGATTGGGAGGTCCGTGGTTCAAGTCCTGCTGTCTATGGCATTGAATTTTTCAAACTAGCACTACCTATCCAAAAAACATTTGGTGTAGCAAAATAAATATTCTTTTTATAAACATAACTTTTATAGGAAATAAAGAAATAAACATGATTTTATTTTCCTATGTAGTCGTTATTGTCTAAATATTGTTCAGTCGTGGCACAAACTTTTGGATGCCAGCATCACAAAACTCCGCTGCCAGTCCATTTAACCAATCAGCTACAGTTGCTTTCAACATAACATTATCCAGTCATTGTCCACCAAGGAGTCTACCAAAAGTTTTGGAAAAAGATGAAAGCTTGAGGATCCTAGATCAGGACAGTGCAGGCGGTTCAGTAAATCCCATCGAAACTTGTCCAGTTGTGCCCTTGTCCTTGCTGCAACGTGAGTCTGAGCATTGTTGTGAAGCAGGATGATGCCTTTGGGAGTAGTCCCTGACAGCAGTTTGAATGGCATCCCTAAGCTTTAATAAGATTGTACAATACCTCTCAGCATTTATTGTAATTCCCCTTGGCAGGAAGTCCGTCAAAAGAATCCCTTTTTTAGTCATAGAAGACTGTGGCAGTGATTTTCCTGGTTTTGATGGTGATAGTTTTAATTTTTTGTTTTTGTCAGGGAATTTGAATGATGCCACTCACTGAATTGTCATTTAGTAAGGAATTCGTGTTTCATCACCAGACTCAAAAACTAATCACCATCCTTGGCATAGCACTCCAAAATGGCAAAGAATGTGCCAAACACTTAGTTCATGTTACTCATCTTGCACTAATTTTTTGTATTGAAGTCTGTCGGTAACAACTGCGTAAATTATGGATCTTGAAACTTGAGGTGAATGTTGATGAAACTTTTCAAGTCAATGCAGTTATTAATTTACATGGTGACAAATAATGCAGCACAGTTAAACAACCAACACAGAGAGATAGTTGGAAATTGGCAGAGAAGTGGGGGACAGCCAAGAGTGGCTATCTTGAACCAGTGTCACCTGACACTCTACTTGAACATTATGCACAATCAGTTCTTAGTTTAAAATTATCCTTGTAACTTGGTTTTGCATGCCTTGAACATGCTCTACAGAACTGTTTATTAGCTGTGATATTGATGTTGCATTGCTTGAGAACTTCTGGGCATCTAGTTTATTTTGGTGAACATATTATTCAGCCACACTTGCAAACTTTGTTTTGATGGAAGATTTGCTCTGTTAACACAGTTGTGAGGTTTAATTGTTTAATAAGCCATTTTGAACATTCTTCCATCATACTTCACATTTTACAGTACCTCTGTAGCAAATTCAAACTCAGTTTTTAAATTGAAGATGAGGCTCTTATCCAAAGTAAGTTACCAAGAACAACTTTATATAAGCTGTTGGTACAAAAAGAACATTTCCACGTGGCATGACAACATTTGAATATTGACAAAAGTTTCAAAATTAATTCTTCCTTTTACAAAGTATAAATTCATGATGTATCACCAATATATATTTTTAATGGTGTTATCAAGTATTTAAATGATAAATAACAGCTTCTATGGTTTGTCAGGCAATCTGTTGAAATCTGCAATCCACATGTCATTCTTGTTCTCAGTATTCATTATTTCACTTGTATCAGATCTTGATTCACCTTTTTAATGTAAGGTTTACTATTCCTTTGTTTGCAGGTTTGTTGATGTAACCAACACAACAAACTTTTAAAAATAAGCTTTTTGTTCCTTTCTTTCTTCTTTGGTAATTTATCTTTTCATTCAAGCAACCAGTTGCTCTAACCCTTATTTTGGTTACCATCAGCATGCTTAGCTCATTTTGTTTTTCGCTGCAATTGACATTTCTCATCAGACGTTAAGATCTGTAAGAGGTACTCTATTGATCTTCTTTTATGTTACCTCCAAGATTGTCAAAGGGCATATATAACTTCTGAGTAACATATCTAAAAATCGTACCATTAAGGATGAACTTTTCTAGTTCACTCAAGTTCCTTGCATAAAACAAAACCCTCAAAATATGCAATGTGCATCCTCCATATGCTTTAAAAACTGAAGAATTCAGGCTGAACTGCATGTGCAGCTTGCTTTGTTCTCTGTTCAAAAACAGCATGAAATGCACTCTGCACTTCACATGCATTATCACATTAAAAGTAATAGTTTTCAGTGTAATTTGATTGGTAGCAAGGTCCACTTTATCCCACTTTATGTGTGTTGCATCACATGATTAGCATTGCTCTGCATTGGCACCAACTGCTGATGAAATTAGTTCTTTGATACACACTTCATAAGGACTGTCATTCCCATGTAACAATATATATACATGAACATGCCAAGTTTTGGCACCATTCAGTTTCTCAATTACATGGAAATCCAGGTGCCATGCATTTAAAGTCCAACGTTAATATTGTTATGCAATGTACAAAGCACAAACCTGAAAACAAAGGCACAAAAAATAAAATCTGTAGATATCTCCAAATACAACCACTGCCATTTCAAAAGAGCATGCTATCATGTGGTTAGATTGAATTAATCAACATAAACATAACACACTTTTTTATTTATTAACCACACTGCAGCAAATACAACTTGCATACAATAACCACTGTTATATTTCTTTTGAGTAGAGCCAAACATCTCAGGGATGCCAATCTTATGACTCAAATGTACCAATCAAAAACATCACAAAGGAATGGAGAACCATTTATTTTAACAAATGCACACTGCCATTTTTGATATGAACTAAAGACTTACAGTTATAAATTTTGCAGTGTTTAATACATTTTATGCTAAGAAATATTGTACTCAGAAGTTTAGGAGTGGTGAATTAGGGAAGGCAAGTTTCTGGATTCCTGAAAACCTTTGCTACTAATCAATTCAAATAACTTCTTTCTTGATTGTGCTTTTAAAACATTACACTGTTTTTAAATTTAAAGAAATTCTTATTTATAACTTTGAAGCATATTTGTTTGTTTAACTTAAAATTTGCACAGAAGTTTTATTTATTTCTGATTTGATAAAAATATTTTAAATGAAGTTAAAATTATGCAGAAGCTTGTATGAAACACAGAAATTGTATATACTAATGTAAGTTTTCTTTGCTAAATATCATTAATATCAGCTATTGTAATGTGTTTTTAGACGCTGGGTCATACTATTTAATTTTATGTATGATATAATAATTTTGTAACCATTAAACTTTCAGAAGTGGCAGAAACAGTAACTAATGCTGTTGCTGATAACATACATTATGCAGCAGATAACATAAGTTCTGCTGTAGCTTCTGCATATTCAGTCTTTCGTCAGAAGACAGTGGAAATGCAGGTAAGCAATGCTTGGATTTTCATGTGTAGCCAATATAGTTGTTTTTACTTTTTGTATACCTTTGTTGTAACTTTTAGCATTGCTTTGTTACCTGTATGAATGTTGCTGCTTGCTAATTATTGCACATTCAGATATGTATACTCAGAGCTGTATATACATTTTTGAGAGTCTGAAGAAAATTTGTCATTTCATATTTCATTGGAATTTGATGCAAAATGAAGTGTAATTTAGATAGATAAGCTCCAAGCATTTCGTGATTTTTAAGCAAATATTGCATCTACAAAATTGAAATTTCATATACTGTAAGAGTTTGAAGAAAATTTTCTGATGTTTTCAGATTTGATAGACACTACTAAAAGGTTAAGAGTAACTTATTTTGAGAACCTCTTAAAAGTTTGAGTTTTATACCCATCAATTTGCGTGCAGGCACACACCACACACAGTCACACTCACACTCACATTCTCTCTATCTCTATCTACTTCATACTTATCAAGGTAAACATTATCAGAGATGATATTACATATTATTTCCTTGTACAAGAGGAATAAGGAAATACAATAACTAAAGCGATAGTCAAAATTTTTAAAAGCCAGTCGTTATGTGATGGTTTTGAAATCTTGTTCTCTTTGCTTGATCAGGAGTAAGAAAAATGAATAATGCCTTCCCATTTGAGAAAAGCTGAATTATTGCAAAATTGAAACCAATAATAAGGAATATTTCAGAAATTGTTAACTCCACAAAAAATTGTATTTGACATTAATTGTGTGTTTTAACAAGATCTACTTGTTTTGTGTAGTAAGTTTTTGTCTATGCTTTACAGTTTTCCAGTTATGCAAAAGTCATCCAGAGTGAATAAAGCTTGAGATGCTATTCCCAGAAAATTCAAGATATACATTTTATTTGTGATGAAAATATCTTAAATATATGGTATTTGAACCAAAAGCTTTTGAGCCATTTTTGAAAAATGAAATGTTCTAAAAAGTTTTCATTTAAAGAGTAGTTTGGGGAGGATTTTCTTTAAAATCTTTATTTTGCATTCTTAAAAGATGCTGAACTTAGATACCAAGTTTTGTATTTAACAGACGTTATGCTGTTTGCATGCACACAGGCACAGAGATAGAGCGACAGAGACAAACACGCACACACTCTCTTTCCAAAACATTTTTTTTTATTCAGGGGATCTTGAAACATATTTCAAGTGAAATTCCAACATCAAATTTTTGGTGAAATACAAAACCTTTTGTACTAAATATTACATAGTATGTGGTACAGAAAGTAAACATGTAATAATTTTGGATGTCGGATATAATGAACAAGTAACATTCTTTTCGGTACATGAGAAGCAATTTCATAGCTGCACATCTTGCGGGTTTAGTGGTAAAGTTGCTGAGTAGCTAAGAACATCCAAAAATATAAGAATTAAGTTATTATGAACTGCATGCTTGTGTGTAATGAATTTGAAACCTTGAAAGACAGTTTTGTTATTTTGGAGAAAATGAGTGGTTTTTCTTCTATATGAGTGCATAACCTGTTTCAGGAAAGTCTGGAAGAATTAGGAGAATCAGCAGTATCACGTCTCAAGCAGAGGCGAAGTCTTATCTCTCTGTATGAGATACAAGGAGATAGAGAAGGTTCTCCTCGTCCTGTAAGAACACCTCAACTTCTTGCGTCACTTGGCTTGGACCTTGACACACTTAGTTTAGGAAACAGGTGGGTTCTATTTTACATTGTCAATGCTTGCTTCCACACAAGCTGGATGTTCAGGTACAGCATGCTACCTCAGAATACTTTCACGTAAAATAGGGTTCTTTAAGGGGCATCAGCTGAAATTTCAGCCATTTTTGCTAAAAAGATGCTTTTTGGGGTTTTTTCATGGAAAAATTCATTAAAGTACATGTACCTATGCAAAGTTTCAAAACTCTAGGACGTTTGCAAGTTACCTTAGTTACATTATACCATATTTATTATGTTAAAAAAAATCACAAATAACATTATGCAGCGTTATAAGATCAGATAATACTGCAGCTATCTGTGTCCAAATGGCTAAATGGTGTAAGGTATGTGAGAGGTGATCTTACTGGTATGGTTGCTGTTTGCACCTCAAAGGACCAAAATATATATATATATATATTTTTTTTTTTTTTACTTTGTCACCTCACCTCCATTATTGGGTATCCTTGAATGGGTTAAAATCATTTTTTCTAGACTCTAATTTTTACATTTCAACTTGTTTGAAACAAAGACTTGCCAGCCAGCTGAAAATTTTACTGCATCTTCCCAAAACTAAAATGGCATTTTTTATTACAGTATCACTTTTTGAAATAAAAAGTAAAATGTGTGCAGAAATAGCAACATTTTACATGTTGCTATTTTACATGTTGCTTTTATAATGAATATAATTATTTTTCTCCCTGTATAATGAAGATGTCAAACATTCAATACTTGAACCTTTTGTGAGTGCTTCCATGGTATTTCCAAAAAAAAAAAAAAAAAAAAAAAATATTCGTTTTATTCAAAAGCTGTAAGACGAGATACATTTTGAAAAATAAATATATTTTAAATCAAATTTTTAATAACTCAAAAACAATTGGAGTTAAAGAAATGAAACTCGGCAAACTATTGTCTTTTATACTCCTAATGTGTGTAGCAAAACTAAAATTTCTAGCATCAAAATGAGGAAAACCTAAATTTTACCCATCACCCCCCCCTAAGGAATTTCAGTGCATTTATTTATTTTTTCTGTAGCTTTTAGCAGTATACTATTCTTTTCATTTATTTTATTATGTTTATGTTATGTTGTAATAATGCAAAATTGAAGTTAATTTGTAATGATTTTTGTTTTGATTAATCTGCAGAGTGACCATCAAAATTCAGTTACTTTATAGCCACCATTCCAAGGGAACATTTAGTGTAGTTATGGCTCTGTAAACATGAAGTTACAACTTTTTCAAAAAACATAGAATGATATTACAAGCTTATTGAAAACTTGAATAATGATTTGTAACAGAATATTACACTTTTCTAGTGGAGCTTAAAGTTTAATTTATAACTCGTAATGTAAGCTACAAGAATTTAAAGTGTTTAGAGATTGTGTACAGCAGAAGAAAATACAATGTATTTCTTTCAAGAACATGTCCAAAAATAAAGAAAAAAAGAAGAAAAAAAGTCTGTTATCAATTTTGTTTTATTTTTCATTTTTTTGTGAACAATATTGTAGATTAGCTGCTAAATTATACTTCTCTATAATATTGTTTATCCATATGTTCAGCATGCTAAATTAAATTTTTTGCATGTTGCAAGGACAGGATTCTATCCAGTCACTTGCACAAGTCGTCAAGAGAACTTCCATGCAGTACAACAACATTATACAGTATTTTGGCATTAATATTTGAAAAAATAAGAATAACAATAACTATTGTTACATCTATACTGGTCTAAAAGGTAATTATCATTACCTAATTTTTTATCAGTGCTAATTGTTTTTTCCACACATGTGAAGGGCAAGAGTTGGTAAAGTAGAGTTAGACTGAAAAATTCAGTACCATAGCCAGGATTTGACCCTTGGATCTATTGGATTCGGTCTGGTTCTAACCAACTGAGCTGGCATGGCATAATCCTTACATGACATAAAATTCCCCGCTGCTTGCATTTTATCTGGGGAACCTAAAAGAGATTTCAAATTCAGTTTTGAGATGACTTATTCCATTGGCAAATTATGACATATTATTTCCTGGGCTTCACAGTTTAACCAACTAATTTCCACATAAGCCATGTGTAGGAATAAATTGGGAAGGTAAAGCCAAACTGAAACATTTAATGCCATGGCCACAGTTGAACTATGGTACTACTGGTTTCCATCTGTTTGCCCTAACCGGCTGAGCTATCATGGCAATATGCCAACATAAATTACTGAAAAATTCAATACCATAGTGAAATTTGAACCACGGTATTACTGTTTTTCATCTGATTGCTCTAACAAATTGAGCTACCTTGGCAGCTTGCCAACATTGAAAAAATTCAATGCCATAGCTGGCATTTGAAACATGTATCTACCACTTTCTATCTGGTTGAAAAAATGTAAATGTAAATGGCGTGTTATTTATGGATGCTCTTTAACTACTGTGGTTCTCAGCGTACCATTCTAAATTGGGCGTGAAAGACCACTTAATTTTACTCAGAGGTCTCTCTATCAGGCTTGAGGTTCTTTTTCATGCCATAAATCTACGACACGGGACCAACGGCTTTACTTCACTTCCGAAGGAAGCCATGCTAAGGATTTTTGCACTCGAAAAAATCCATCGTCCTCCGCCAGGTTTGAACCCGTGAACTTGGGCATATGAAGTTAGCATGGTAAACATTACACCACAGAGGGTGACTTATCTGGTTGATTTAACCAACTGAGCTACCATGGCAACACACTAGCTGTATATTATTGAAAAATTTAATGCAATAGCTGGGGTTTGAAATACAGGAAAAAAAACAAATTGGGAAAATTAGTTCCTATGGTAACTATGTTTGTACAATATAAGCAGTGCTGTTTATATGGGAGAACAAGGTTAAGGGTCTATAGAGAAGAAAGATAGTATGAGTCAGATTTTTTGGGAAACAGGTTGTATTTCAAGCATCTAGTCACCAGCCAGTATTAAAGAATAAAAATGTTATTGTTCTTACAAAAGCTGTTCAGATGTTCTATAGCTGAGTAAAATACTCTTGGTACCAACAGCACTAGAACAGAAAATGTTTGACACATAGTTGAATTTATGTAATGTGCCCAACATAGCAGTACTTTTGAATTGTCTATAGACTTATCACTGAAGGACTGCAATTATTGCTTTTAGCATTATTAAAGCTCCAAAATCTGTAGTCTCAAAATTAGAAAATGGCTCACTATTCATAGACATTTCCTGTCTACATGTCAAAAATTGCTAGGACCGAGTGAACGATATATGATATTACTTCAGGAAACAAAATCTTTTCTGGCCAAATATGTGTATTAAAAATCACACTTTTGTTTTCAAATAGTAGTTGTATTCTGTTGTTATTTAAGAGATTCTCTAGGTAGTTAATTTAAATAAAAAAATAACTACTAATAGTTCTTTACATAAATCACTATGTGCAGATTGAGTGAAAATTGATAGATCAAATTGTAAATAAAAAAATACTAGTTAAAATGACAGTGATAGAGGTGTCTGCAAGAAAACATTGCCAACGAATGCAAAATAGCATCTTTTTTTTTGTATGTTTTTAACATATCAAAATATGTATTGCATTTTGAATAGTTATTGACAAAATCTCATTTTGGTAACACATATTGCAGATCTGGATCCAGTAGCAGCACAGAAGACCTGTCCTCTCCAAACCAAAATGATAGTGTGGCATCAAATAAAGAGGATAGTATAAGTATCTCTTCAGCTCAAAGCATATCAACTATCAGCAATAAGAATGAACAGGAAAATGAAGAAGGTGATGAAAGAGAAAGCATGGTCAGGGATGCTCTTCAGTAAGTAACTTTTTTTTTAAGAGCTTCCTTTAACCTGATAGGTCATGTTGAACAATGATAGATGCTCCAGTGGGTCAGTGTCCTTAGAGTTAAATATGATAATTTCTTGTTATATATGTCTATACCTTTCAGCTTCTTTGTCTTAACACATCTGCATATTAAGAACATTTGAGGCACATTGGTTAAAATGAGACAAATTTACACTTGAATTGATTCACTAAGTAATAAATTACCTGGACATGTTTTGCAGGCCTATGTTGCCTACATCAACAGATTTCGACTGGCCGACCTGTTGTTGTATTGTTTGTGGACTCCTCTCCTTTCTCTAGTGGCTGATAAATGAACTTGTAGAGCGGGTTGTCATCGGTGGGAATTCCAAAATTCATTAGACTAGGTTTTTGCTTTAAAATAAAAGTTTTCTCCCATATGTTTAATTCTAGCGGTTGCTGTACTGATTTTAACAAGTGGACATTATCTTCGATTCTATGGCTATTGTCCCAAGCATGTGAGGCTACTGCTGATTTCTCCATTTGGTTGCTTCTTAAGTGTGCCAGATGTTCACTTTTCATTTTCTCTAACACATATGTACATATACTGTACATAGTAGCTAGAGAAGATATTGTATTCCACCCAAAATTTTGATATTGAGATCTCACCAAAAATATGTTTTGAGGTCTCCTGAATGAGAAACAAATAATTTTTAGTAAAAGGTCTGTTTGTGTGTGTGGCACATACATGCAGAATAACTCAAAAACGAGATGACTGTTAAATACCAAACTTGGTATTTATGTTCAATATCTTCCAAGGATGCAACATTAAGATTTTCAAGAAAATCCCCCATCACAAATGCCCCTTTACATGAAAAAATTTTGTTTTTCTCAAAAAATGATCTAACGATTTTCATTAAAATATTGTATATTAAAGATATTTACATCACAAATAAAATTATATTTTGAATTTTCTGAGAATAGCCTCTGAAGACCGGTTTATTCTGGATGAGTTTTGCAGAATTTTACATATCAGTTAAACCAGATTTAATCTACAAAAAATGTAGGTCTCATTAAAACACATAATTTATGTCATGTATATTTTTATTGTGGAGTTGGTTCTTTTTGAGATATTCCTTGTTATTCCTTAACTTTTCTCAGGATCATGCTAAGCAAATCGAACCCAATTGTTTTACATAATGATCAGCTTTTAAAAGAGGCTAATTGCTTTAGCATAATGTATTCCCTGTATATCCCTTCTACTTACAAAAAAGCCTTTAATGAGACCAATTCTGCTAATGTTTATCTCGATTAGCATGATGTAGATAAAAGAATAATCTTTTGTTCGAATAGTTTGTGTATGGAACAGCTAGAGAAAGTATGTGAATGGAACACATCAGATTTTTTCATTACCTCATCTAGAACTTATAAGGATATCTTTGCTCTTCCTCGTTGCCCTCCATGGTGTAATGGTTACCTTGCTAATTTAATATACCCAAGGTCACGGGTTCAAACCCGGCGGAGGATAATGGATTTTTTCGGGTGTAAAAATCCTTAGCATGGCTTCCTTCGGAAGGGAAATAAAGCTGTTGGTTCTGTGTCGTAGATTTATGGTGTGTAAAAGAACCTCAAGCCTAATAGAGAGGCCTCTGAGCAAAATTAAGCAGTCTTTCATGCTCAGTATAGAATGGGACACAGAACCAAAGCAGTTAAAGAGCGACCATAAATAACATGCCATTTACATTTTTGCTTTTCTTCCAATACTATTGTCTGTCTTTTTTGCAATTACCTTCAAACTATACACTCAGCAATGACATTTATCCCCAATACCAAGTTCCTTAAAATCTTTTCCTCTAATGCCATATTATCAATAAATCTTAGGAATTTTACTGTTCCTCCTACTATTATTTCCCACTATAGGAAATAACCCATCAAAATGATTATTAGGATTATGATATTAAATATGGATTAAATTATTATTTTAATTTGTTTCAGTATTATGGAATAATTACTTTTTCAGGATCTATATCATTTATATCGTTAATCACCAAGTACATGCTGAATAGGATGGCTATGTCTCTGTATTCTATTTCCTCCTCTTCTCCTTTTCTGACTAATTAACTGTTTTCATACAGGAATTATTTAGTAAACTTCTCTCTTTCTAGTTCTTACCAATTTTCTTCAGAATCTTCATATATGTCTTTCAATATAATCTGTCAGATATATTTTGTAGATTCACAAATGCTCTATATTCTTCATTCTTTTTTAGTGTATATATATATATTTTTACTCGTAAGAGTCTTATCGCGACTGAAACATTGATACATTGTGATAACAATAATTATTACAGGATGGTTATAAAGATACATTGGTATATTAATACAAATTGTATTAATTAACATTATGTTGGCAAACAGGTAACAATGAATACAAAATGACATCTTATGAAGTTAATATAGAGTAATATTAAATTGTACAGATATATTTAATTTTAATGATCTAAAATGTATTTCTTACATTTTTGTGAATGAAAGCAAAAAAAGCTGTGTTAATGTATATTACAATTTTAGATTAAACTGTAGATATTGATAGCTATTAAGAAACTAACAACATTTTTATACATGGCTTCATTATTTAGTACTTTTATATCACCAATGATTTTGTACTTTTCCTCTGGGAACCATAACGGTGACATTCTGAAAGTATATGAGACACTGTCAGTGGAGTATTGCAAGAAGTACACTGAGGTTGGGCATCTCTGGTGATCAAGTAGGTAGGAGTCATTGTTGTGTGGCCAATTCTCAGACAAGTGATAATGTTTAGATGTTTCCTATTTAGGTTTTTAAAACAGCAAATAGCAGTGGAGGATCCTCTAACTAAGTGTAGTTTAGTTCCCTGATGTTGAGACCATTGAGTTTTCCAAGCATTGTTGATTTTAGTACGGATGTAAATGGAGAAGTCTGAATGGTGTATTGGAATGTCAATGTTGCAAACAGGTTTCCGAAGAGCAGTTTTGGCTGCCTCATCTGCTTTCTCGTTACCGGGAATTTGTTGATGAAAAGGAACCCAACAAAGGACCTCTTGTTTTCCTTGTTCTAAGGCTTGATTATAGAAAATTTGAACATTTTGGTTAAGTTGGTTGTCTGTATAAATATTTTGAGTTGCCTTTGGGGCCGATTTGGAATCTGAAAAGATTATGAATGACTGATTCTTAGACTCTGTTATATACGAGAAGGCGTCTTTTATAGCTTATAGTTCACTGGAAAATGTAGAGAAATAGTCAAGAAGTTTTATTGTCTGAACTTGATTTGGTAGGATTATTGCTCACCCTACCCCATGAGCTGATTTTGAACCATCTGTAAATATTTTTTCATAATCAGAGTGTGAACTAGAACCTTTTTTAAAGAGTTGTTGATAAATAATTCCAGATGTTTGACCTTTTCTGTAGGGTTCCATTTCTAGGTTAAGTTTTGGTTTTTTAAGCTCCATGGAGGAACATAGTGAAGTCTGGTTGTTGCTATCTTTGGAAGGCTGGTTTGTTGTTTCTTTAAGTAGTAATTAATTCAATCGTAGAATGTCAATGATTTGAATGGATGCTGGAGTTTATCTCTTTTGGATGTTTCGGGAAATACATAATTATAAGCATTTGAATAGGGTAATCCAGCTATTTTTACTGCATACTTTAAACTTAAGTATTCTCGACTTACTTCAAGGGGAGATTCATCTAATTCCATATGTAAACTATTGATTGGACTAGTATAGTAGGCTCCCAGAACAATCCTTAAGGTTGCGGATTGTACATGGTCGAGATCTTTAAGTAGTGAGGGGCTGGCTGAATTATACACTATTGAAGCGTAGTCTAACATGGATCTTATTAATGCTTTATATGTTGCGTAAAGGAATTTTATGTCAGATCCCCAGTTACTAGTGCAAAAAATTTTTAATATATTTGCTCTTTTTTTTGCAATCTGTTGTCAATAATTTTATATGTGAAGAAGTTAGTCTTTTGTCAAATGTTAGACCTAGTATTCTCACAGAACCGACAACTTCAACCGTTTTGCCATTTATAAATAACTTGGGTTTATTTCCATTACATCTTGCTCTTGAAAAATGGATACATTTAGTTTTATGCTCAGAGAATTTGAACCCTATTTCACTGGACCAGTCTTGAATTGATTTCTGTAACATTTCATGAGTTTTGGATAAGTTTCTTCCTGTACAAAAAATAAAAACGTCATCTGCAAAGAGACATACTTTAGCTGGCAAAACATGATTCATTATTTTGTTCATTGCAACAATGAATAATGTTACACTCAAGATTGAGCTTGAGGAATGCCATTATTTATTAATATGCTCTGAGATAGACCGCCATTCTTTCTGCATCAGATCTGTCAGTTTTGAAGGAAATTAGAGATGAAGCTTAGCATGTGTTCATTTATATTTATATCTTGTAATACTTTTAAGAAGTAGTTTTTGTTAAATGTGTATTGGCCTTTTCTATTCCCAGCACATAAGGTGCTGGGAATTATTAAATGCCTCTTTGATTTCAGTTTCAAGAACAATTAAATTATCAATTGTAGAGCAAAACTGGCAAAAAGCACTTTGAGATTGGCTGAAAAAGTAGTTCTTCTCCAGCATCCATCGTAAACGTTTATCTATTACTTTTTCCATGACTTTGCAGATAGTAGATGTTAGTGCAATGGGCCTATAGTTTACTGGATGTAGAATATCCTTGTTTGGTTTAAGAATAGGTTTTACCATTGAGTGTTACCATGATGAAGGAAATACATTATTGACCCATATATAATTGAATATTTTCGTGAGATATTCTATATTACCAACTTGAGATAATTGCTTTATAAATTCAAAAGGGATATTATCTGGGCCAGGTCTCATGCTTTTGAAACCAAATAGAGCATCTCGTAGTTCTTCAATACTGAATGAATTGTAAGCATAGCTAGTATTTGTAGTCATATTATCAATTTGTATTCAGTTTAATGGTGTATCATTCTGGTGTGGGTTCGACACTTTTGCAAAAAAATTTGCAAAGGTGTTAGCTATTTTTTCGGAATTAGTTTTGACATTGCGATCATTAGGATTACGAATAGCCATTATCTGGGCACTGTAATTCTCTCCTTTTATCTTCTTTATTTTGTTCCATAAATTGACTGTCTTGCCAGTTAATGTAGAGAGGAAGGTCAGCCTCGTTTCTTTCTTGCTTTGTTTAACAATCCTACGTGCATTTGCACGATATTTTAGGAATTCCTGCTTATTGCCTAAATTAGGGTGCCATCTGAAGCAATTAAAAGCACAATTTTTGTATGCTATAGCTTCCCTGCACTTTTCATTCTACCATGGAACAGGGTATTTTATAGGTGTAATAAATGCTTGTGGAATACTTAATGTTGCAGATCTAATAATACAGTCGGTGAGTTCTTTTAGAATTGCATTAATGTTATTCTTCTGAAAGGCAATTGGAGGTATTAGTCTTTGGACGTTTTCATTAAATAGCTTTCTAAATTTTAACCAATCAGCTTATTTTAGGTTCCATTTAATTGTGGTAAATAACTGAGAAGCTGTATTAAATATATTGTGGATGATAATGGGAAGATGGTCATTATCTTGAATAGATTTAGTTACTTCCCAGCTGAATTCCCAGCTGAAAAAAAGGCATATATCAGGTGTGCAGAAAGTTAAATCAATGCTAGTGTACGAATTATTGGCTAAATTATAGTGCGTGGGTTGTCCATTGTTGAGTAACACTAAGTTTGCTGTATCTAATAGTTTTTCAATTATTCTGCTGCATCGATTAGTATATTTTGAATCCCATAAAGTGCTGTGACTATTAAAATCACCCACAACAATGTATGGTTTGGGTAGTTGCTCCAATAAATTATGTAGTGCCGTTAGCTCTATTTCATTGCTGTTTGAAAAATAAATGTTACAGATTGTTATGGTTACTGATAGATTTACTGTAACTGCTACAGCTTATAGAGAAGTGTTTATGTCTACTTCTCTGTGTGGAATATTGTCTTTAATAAAGATGACAACGCCACCATTAACACATAAAGTGCCTATGTGATTCTTGTAATATGAAGAGTATGTTTTCATGTGAGCTACGTAATTTTGCTTAAAATTGATTTCTTGAAGGCAGTTAATGTTGGGATTATTTTTGTTTAAAATAAGCTGAAGATATTTATATTGTTTCCAGAAACCATTAAGGTTCCATTGTAATATTTTTAATGCCATTTATAAGCTGATTGGTTTAAGTGAAATTTAGGCCTCATTGGAATCCATGATGTTGACATTTTGCTAAGTTTCTTTATTAGTCTAGTGCACCTGTTTTTGATGCCATGGTCTGTGAAACAAGGAGAGAGCTTTTTTATTGTGTTTACTAGCCCCTCTAGATTACTGGTATAGCTGAGGGCCAAAAATTGTACTTCTGAAATTCCAACAGAATTTTCAAGAAAACTAAGTAGTTGCAGATATGTTATAGCATAATTGTCTGGGTTTGCCTCCATTAATTTCCACACCGGTGACATTGCCTCGCTGATTCTTGTTTTCTTAGTATATGTTTTTGGTTTTTTCTTTGTGTGTGATGACTCTGTTGTTATTTGTTTCATAGCTATCAGGTTTGTCTTCCTGAGAAGATTCAGAGGAAGAGAACTCTTGTTCTCCTATTTGTGTTATAGATGTACTACTTGTGGAGTGTACACGTTTTAGGGGAGTGAGTGAGGTCTGTTGTCTGTTTTCAGCGTTTTCGTTCGATGTATGCTTGTGGAATGATTCAGTTCTAAAGGAATCATTACATGTGGATGTTTAGCATAATTGGAAGATTCCGTGTCTAAATTTTGCTTGGTGACCATCTTTGTGTGGGAATCAGAGACAGCTGTTTGTGTGATTTTGTTTGTGTTTTGTTTCTTGTTCAGGTAAGGAAAATTAACATCACACAGATTTAACTCGGCAACTGTTGCCGCATTTTCATTACTATCCTGAATTGTTACCATGGGTAAAGCTTTGTCATTAGCATTAGCCTGGCACTGCCTTGCAAGGTGCTCTTCCTGTTTACATGTAAAACAAATTAAATTGTCTTATGAAAAATAGATCCAGTAGTTTGTACCTTCATACTTAATCTGCATACTTTCAGGGAGCTTTTCTAGGTCATTAGGATTGACATACATTTGTCTCCTAAAACTTAGCATGTATGTAAAACCTGGTTTGTTCATTCCTGCTTGAATATGAACTATAGATGAGGTAGGCTTAACCCCTAGTACTGCGAGTTGCTGTTCTCTTAGCTGATTAGGAATTGTTGGACAAAAGTTGAACGAATAACCCTTTGCGTTTTTGTGACGAGGGCTCTGATACTTAGTGACACATTCCTTATGTTTAATTTAGGATGATTACATATTAAGCCAAGTACCTGCATATTCTGCATTTGAAATGTGTGAAACAAATCTAATGCAACTTGGATCGCTTAGTTTACCTATAGCTAAAACATATTCTTTTAGCATGATTTCACTATGAGAATCTATAACAATAGCCTGATCTTTAGATGGTGTCATTTGTGTTACTGAAGCATAACTTTGCGCATAATTACCTTTAGGTTCTGGGTTCATTTTAGCTGGAACTGTAGACGCTACATTGTTGTCTTTTTTCGGTGAAATTCTAGAACTTGTAGCCTTCTTGTTATAGCTTTCCATACAGAGATAATGCCATGTAACCTCTGGAAGGTTACTAACCTCCTTTAAGGTAAATTTTGCACTTTTAGCTTTAGTTTAACTTAACTAATTTAAAAACTAAAGTGCTTATCATTATAATGCACACACACTAACGGGCTATAAAGCCTGAAAATACTAACAGTTGATATATTTATGAGAATAAATTACTCGTAAAACATTACCCAACCTGTTTTTCTTTTGTTCTCTGGAAGCATTTGTGTTTAGTAATGTTTGCTGATCATTTGTAGCAGTCAAATTACATTTCTTGTTTTTCCTTCTTCTTTAAGCCCAATCAGAATAAACAAATTTTCACCAAATATGCATTTGATTGCACTCTGGTTATCACTGGTAATCACTTAAATGATGATATGACTCTCTTTTTTCTTTTTCTTTCAGGCATTGGAAAGAACTGGATATTGAAAAACTGGTTGACCAAGAGGAAGAACTGTGCTATTTGGTGATCAATATTTTGTTTACTATTCTTTGGAGAGGTGTTGAAGGGGCGAGTAAAGAGGCTTGGAAGGTGTGTGATAAGTTTTTTGGTAGATCTTTATGTAATGAGCAAGTATTTAATATGAAGTGTATAGTTATATTCATTATCATAGTGTATTTTGATTCTGTATATGAGGTCTGTTCAAAAAGTATCACAAATTTTGTGTTTTTTCAAAAAGTATTTATTTAATCATGAACATCTATTTTGTTCCCTTCAAAGTAATCCCCACCAGATATTTTACACTTGTACCAACGTTTTTTCCAATTCTCCAAGCACTTTAAAAAATTGTTTTTTGTGATCTTGTTCAGCTCTTCCTTCAATGCTGTATTTAGCTTCTCATTTGTGGCATAGCTTCCTTTCATGGGCCTCTTCAGTTTTGGGAACAAACAAAAGTCACAGGGGGCCAGGTCTGGGGAGTACGGTGGCTGCAGCATCATAAATGTGTTGTTTTTGGCCAAAAATTCGCACAAAAGCAACAATGTGTGGGCAGGGGCGTTATCATGGCGCAAAAGCCAATTTTTGTTTTTCCACAAATCTGGGCATTTCTGGCAGATTGCTTTACGCAAATTGCACATTACTTGCAGGTAATATTCCTTATCGACCTTCTACCCTGTGGTAAGAACTTATGATGCACCTGCAATCGAAGAAAACTGTAAGCAAAACATTCTTATTTGACCGAACTTGGCACGCTTTTTTCGGTCTTGGCTCGTGTGGCAGTATCCATTGGGATGATTGAGCTTTAGTTTCCACATCATAACCATAAACCCATGATTCGTCACCAGAGTTACTCTCTGGAGCAAATTTGGGTCGTCATGGACAGAGTTCAATAGCTCCTTAACGACGTTAATGTGATGGTGTTTTTGGTCGAAATTGAGCAAATTTAGCAGCGACCCATCTCATGCTCAAATCATGGGTAAAAATCGAATGGCATGAGCCAATCGATATATTTAGGTCCTCAGCAGCTTCTCTTACGATGATTCGACGAATGCCTAATACTATTTTCTTCACTTCTTCAATGTTTTCATCTGTTGTTGACGAGCTCAGGTGTCTGGGACGCTCTTTGTTGTTCACATCTTCTCGGCCGTCTGAGAACATTTTGTACCACTGATAAACGTTGCTTTGGTCCAAGGTAGCCTCACCATATGCCACAGTTAACATACGGAATGCATTGTTTTTCACACAAAATTTGATACAGATTCTTTGTTCCATTTTTTGGAATAGGCAAAAATCGAAGATGAGCCAAAACGTGTCCAAGCAAAATAGCTGTCAACAACTAACTGAACATTCAAAATGGCCAAGCTTGTCAACATAAGTGAGGGACATGAATACCAACATAACGCCACAAAACAATTGAAAATCGAATATACATAGCCCGCTGAAATTTAAAATTTGCGATACTTTTTGAACAGACCTCGTATATCATTCCAATTTTTATTTTTTGACTTGCAAAGAAATGAAATAAGAAGCCTTGGCGAAATCTTATCATCAGCTGTTTATTACTAATTATTTAAACTTCTCTGGTTGACAGTACAATTAATTTTATTAACAAAGCAGTGAGTGAATTTAAACCCTCCAAAATGCTTAATATGTTGATGGCACAGTTTGAAGACACAACACTTTCTCAGGCCTAAGTGTTTGATTAAGCTAGCAAGTTTAAGGCTAGAGCAAATATGGAAAATGAAAGACATGATTGATGCCCAAAACAAGCCTTACAAATGTAACTTCTATGTAGTTTTTAGCAGTAGACTGTTGATGAAATCATTCAGAAGTAAGTATTGGCTATGGTAGGCTCATGCCATTATCTCCATGATAATGCCAGCTCTCACACAGCAGTTTTGATAAAGAGAAAATGCATTGGTAAACCCTTGAACACCCTCCCCTTGTAATTATTTTTTGTTTGTGCTCTTGAAAGCAACACCAGCAGTGGAAAGATTTGAGAACAACCAAGAAGTTGAAGATGTTGAAGATGCATTGGTAAACCCTTGAACACCCTCCCCTTGTAATTATTTTTTGTTTGTGCTCTTGAAAGCAACACCAGCAGTGGAAAGATTTGAGAACAACCAAGAAGTTGAAGATCACAAGAGCAACTACTTGACTCTTAAGTTTCATTGAAGAAGGGATTACAGGCTTCCAAAATGGTGTATTAGGTTTGCAGAAGACTGTGTTTCATGGCCAATAGATGTATATCAAAAAGCTCTGGTTTATGTATGACACACCCTATTAGTCTGATAGAAAATTCTTGTAACAAAACTAAAACTGCATGGGTTTTGATAAACAAATTTAAAAAAATCTGACGTGTTCCATTCACATGACTCTCTCTACATCTCTGCAACAAATTGTAGTTAAAAAGCTTATGCTTCTATATACTTCATGTTAATTAGCAGAAATAGTCTTATTACTTGCTTCCTTGTAAGTAGAAGCGAAATGAGGGAGTCCCATAGGTTAAAATGATAGTCAAAAGCTGGTTGCTATGTAACTGAAGTTCCTTTGTTTGTATGGACAGGAGTTAAGAAATTCCTGTATGAGAAAAGTATAAGTTTTTCAAAGCTAAAACAAAAAACCAGGAATATCTTAAAAATGATTAACTCTATGAAAAAAATGTATATGAAATAAATTGTGTGTTTTATCGTGAGCTACATTTTCTGTGCAGTAAGTTTTCCCCCATCTCTTATGGTTTAGCAGTTATGCACAATTCCGTAAAATTCATCCAGAATAAAGTAGTCTTCAGGGGCTATTCCCAGAAGATTCAAGATATACATTTTATTTGTCAGGTAAGTATCTTTAATATACAATATTTTAATCAAAATCGTTAGAGCTATTTTTAAGAAAATCACAATTTTCAAAATGTTTTCCATGTAAAGGGTAGTTTGGGGTGGGGGGATTTTCTTGAAAATCTGTGTGTCGCATCCTTGGAAAATACCAAACTTAAATACCAAGTTTGGGCTTTAACAGTCTTTTCATTTTTGAGCTATGCTGCCCCCCCCCCCACACACACACACACACACACACACACACACACACACACACACACACACACACACACACACACACACACACACACACACACACACACACACACACACACACACACACACACACACACACACACACACACACACACACACACACACACACACACACACACACACACACACACACACACACACACACACACACACACACACACACACACACACACACACACACACACACACACACACACACACACACACACACACACACACACACACACACACACACACACACACACACACACACACACACACACACACACACACACACACACACACACACACACACACACACACACACACACACACACACACACACACACACACACACACACACACACACACACACACACACACACACACACACACACACACACACACACACACACACACACACACACACACACACACACACACACACACACACACACACACACACACACACACACACACACACACACACACACACACACACACACACACACACACACACACACACACACACACACACACACACACACACACACACACACACACACACACACACACACACACACACACACACACACACACACACACACACACACACACACACACACACACACACACACACACACACACACACACACACACACACACACACACACACACACACACACACACACACACACACACACACACACACACACACACACACACACACACACACACACACACACACACACACACACACACACACACACACACACACACACACACACACACACACACACACACACACACACACACACACACACACACACACACACACACACACACACACACACACACACACACACACACACACACACACACACACACACACACACACACACACACACACACACACACACACACACACACACACACACACACACACACACACACACACACACACACACACACACACACACACACACACACACACACACACACACACACACACACACACACACACACACACACACACACACACACACACACACACACACACACACACACACACACACACACACACACACACACACACACACACACACACACACACACACACACACACACACACACACACACACACACACACACACACACACACACACACACACACACACACACACACACACACACACACACACACACACACACACACACACACACACACACACACACACACACACACACACACACACACACACACACACACACACACACACACACACACACACACACACACACACACACACACACACACACACACACACACACACACACACACACACACACACACACACACACACACACACACACACACACACACACACACACACACACACACACACACACACACACACACACACACACACACACACACACACACACACACACACACACACACACACACACACACACACACACACACACACACACACACACACACACACACACACACACACACACACACACACACACACACACACACACACACACACACACACACACACACACACACACACACACACACACACACACACACACACACACACACACACACACACACACACACACACACACACACACACACACACACACACACACACACACACACACACACACACACACACACACACACACACACACACACACACACACACACACACACACACACACACACACACACACACACACACACACACACACACACACACACACACACACACACACACACACACACACACACACACACACACACACACACACACACACACACACACACACACACACACACACACACACACACACACACACACACACACACACACACACACACACACACACACACACACACACACACACACACACACACACACACACACACACACACACACACACACACACACACACACACACACACACACACACACACACACACACACACACACACACACACACACACACACACACACACACACACACACACACACACACACACACACACACACACACACACACACACACACACACACACACACACACACACACACACACACACACACACACACACACACACACACACACACACACACACACACACACACACACACACACACACACACACACACACACACACACACACACACACACACACACACACACACACACACACACACACACACACACACACACACACACACACACACACACACACACACACACACACACACACACACACACACACACACACACACACACACACACACACACACACACACACACACACACACACACACACACACACACACACACACACACACACACACACACACACACACACACACACACACACACACACACACACACACACACACACACACACACACACACACACACACACACACACACACACACACACACACACACACACACACACACACACACACACACACACACACACACACACACACACACACACACACACACACACACACACACACACACACACACACACACACACACACACACACACACACACACACACACACACACACACACACACACACACACACACACACACACACACACACACACACACACACACACACACACACACACACACACACACACACACACACACACACACACACACACACACACACACACACACACACACACACACACACACACACACACACACACACACACACACACACACACACACACACACACACACACACACACACACACACACACACACACACACACACACACACACACACACACACACACACACACACACACACACACACACACACACACACACACACACACACACACACACACACACACACACACACACACACACACACACACACACACACACACACACACACACACACACACACACACACACACACACACACACACACACACACACACACACACACACACACACACACACACACACACACACACACACACACACACACACACACACACACACACACACACACACACACACACACACACACACACACACACACACACACACACACACACACACACACACACACACACACACACACACACACACACACACACACACACACACACACACACACACACACACACACACACACACACACACACACACACACACACACACACACACACACACACACACACACACACACACACACACACACACACACACACACACACACACACACACACACACACACACACACACACACACACACACACACACACACACACACACACACACACACACACACACACACACACACACACACACACACACACACACACACACACACACACACACACACACACACACACACACACACACACACACACACACACACACACACACACACACACACACACACACACACACACACACACACACACACACACACACACACACACACACACACACACACACACACACACACACACACACACACACACACACACACACACACACACACACACACACACACACACACACACACACACACACACACACACACACACACACACACACACACACACACACACACACACACACACACACACACACACACACACACACACACACACACACACACACACACACACACACACACACACACACACACACACACACACACACACACACACACACACACACACACACACACACACACACACACACACACACACACACACACACACACACACACACACACACACACACACACACACACACACACACACACACACACACACACACACACACACACACACACACACACACACACACACACACACACACACACACACACACACACACACACACACACACACACACACACACACACACACACACACACACACACACACACACACACACACACACACACACACACACACACACACACACACACACACACACACACACACACACACACACACACACACACACACACACACACACACACACACACACACACACACACACACACACACACACACACACACACACACACACACACACACACACACACACACACACACACACACACACACACACACACACACACACACACACACACACACACACACACACACACACACACACACACACACACACACACACACACACACACACACACACACACACACACACACACACACACACACACACACACACACACACACACACACACACACACACACACACACACACACACACACACACACACACACACACACACACACACACACACACACACACACACACACACACACACACACACACACACACACACACACACACACACACACACACACACACACACACACACACACACACACACACACACACACACACACACACACACACACACACACACACACACACACACACACACACACACACACACACACACACACACACACACACACACACACACACACACACACACACACACACACACACACACACACACACACACACACACACACACACACACACACACACACACACACACACACACACACACACACACACACACACACACACACACACACACACACACACACACACACACACACACACACACACACACACACACACACACACACACACACACACACACACACACACACACACACACACACACACACACACACACACACACACACACACACACACTCTCTCTTTCTAAAAATGCTTTTTTTATATTCAGGGAGTCTCAAAACATGTATTTCCGGTGAAATCTCTGTATCAAATATTTGGGTGCAATGCAATACCTTCTCTATACACTATGTACGTAGTTCGTATAGAGAAAGTAAAAAGTGGTAATAACAAACCTAAAATCCCAATTTCAGCTGACACCTTGAGTGACTATTTTTTAAACTCAATTGAGCATACTAAATCAAAAATTAAAAAACCCAAAACATCCTATTCTGAATTTTTAAGCAACTGTACATCTCCAAATACCAATTTTCATTGGAAAGAAGTATCCACCAAACAAGTATCAGACATAATCTCAAAATTTCAAAACCCTGCCAGTACAGATATTTATGACATGTCAAATAATTTTTTAAAAAGGACTATTGATGTAATTCTTTACCCTCTTATGTATTGTTTTAATTTATGTTTATAAGGAGGAGTTTTTTTCGAACTGCTTGAAAATTTAAAAAGTAATTCCCGTACACAAAAGAGGAGGTGTATATGAACCATGTAATTATTGGCCAATATCTCTTATTCCTGTCATGTATAATATTTGATGAAATAAATCGTTTTTAAGTGTTGTATTTTTACTAAAGAACAATATGGTTTTTTGGAAGGCAAAAGTACTGTAGGAGCTGTTAAAATTTTGGTGGATTTTATTCATTATTGTTTTGAAAATGGTGAATATGCTCTAGCTAATTTTTGTGATTTAAGTAAACATCATAATGTTTTATTGGATAAACTTACTTATTATGGTATTAGAAACAATCAAATAAAACTTTTGAAATCTTATTTATTAAATAGAAAACAGGTGGCTTATGTGAATGGTGAGTTCTCTTCAATTCGTGACATCAATAATGACGTTCAGTCTTGAGTCCACTTTTATTACTTTCTCTATACACACTATGTATATAGAGAAGGTATTGCACTCCACCCAAAAATTCAATACCAAGATTTCATCGGAAATATATGTTTTAAGTTCCCCTTTATCTAAAAAAAGCATTTTCACAAAAAGGTCCATGTGTGTGTGTGAGTGTGTGTGTGTGTGTGTGTGTGTGTGTGTGTGTGTGTGTGGCAGTGTGTCTGCGAACACGATAACTCAAAAACGAAAATTTGGTAAAATATCAAACTTGGTATTTAGGTTTAGTATCTTCCAGGGATGCGACACAAAGATTTTGAGAAAAATCCGCCCACCCCAAACTACCCTTTACATGGAACTTTTTTCAAAAATTTCAATTTTCTCAAAAATGGCTCTAAAGATTTTGATTAAAATTTTGTATATTAAAGATATTTACCTGACAAATAAAATGTATATCTTGAATTTTCTGGGAATAGCCTCTGAAGAGTAGTTTATTCTGGATGAATTTTACTGAATTTTGAATAACTGCCAAGCGATAAGAGATGGACAAAAACTTACTACACAAAAAATGTAGAGCACATTAAAACACACAATTTATGTCATATACATTTTTTTCGTGGAGTTTGTCATTTTTGAGACATTCCTTATTTTTGATTTCTGCTATGAAAAACTTATACTTTTCTCATACAGGACCCATTTGTCAACTGCGGTCCATACAAACAAAGGAACTTCAGTGACATAGCAACCAGCTTTTGATTATCACTTTAACCTATAGTACTCCCTTATTTCGCTTCTACTTACAAGGAAGCAAGTAATATGGCTATTTCTGCTATTTTTTTACTGATTAGCATGAAGTAAATAGAAGTATAAGCTTTTAAGAATAATTTGTTGCAGAGATGTAGAGAAAGTCATGTGAATGGTACATGTCAGATTTTTTTTTAAGTGTAGTAAATGATTTACCCAGTAATATTACAACTCGCACTATAATGTTTACAATTTTTGTTACTAGTGGAAAGGATCTAAATAGATTGAATAAACAATGTGAAGATATTATGATAAAAGTATCTAAATGGTCGAGACCTAACAGTAAGCTCTTAAATAAAGATAAAACTGCCACTGTTCTTTTCACTTTGAAACATGTAGAGAGAGATTCAGTTAATTTCTATTTCTATCTATATTAAATTTCTAGGAGCTCAAATTGATAGCCAACTAACTTGGACTTCTCATATTGAATATCAGAAAAAAAAAGACTGTTCAGTATAATATTTTTAATAAGAAACCTGAGAGAGTGTATTCCTCCCGAATATGTCAGAATTATATGTTTTTCATTTTTTGAGTCAGTTATAAGATATGGTTTAATCCTTTGGAGAGACGCTAATAAAAATGTATGAAATCTTCCTTTTACAAAAAAAAAAATATTAAAAGGACAGTTAAAAAATGTTGCTATACAACTCCATATAGACCATTCTTTATTAAGTTAGATATTTTAATTATTTACAGTCTTTATATTTTAGATGTTTTAGTTTATGTACACAAATCTTCTGAAAGCCTAACATTAAGAAGTGATTAAGATAATTATAATACAAGAATAAAATCAAATATAAATATTTCTTATTTTAAATGATCAAAAACTCAAAATAGTTTTATACATATATATTTAGATATCAAACTATACAATAAGCTGCCAGAACTTATTAAATGCTTTTTTTTTTTTTATTTATTTATTTATGCTAAGCATTATACAGGTGAATATGATCGGTGTTCAGCCCTGGCTCTTTACCGGTCATACTCATATTTTACAATAGTTTATTAATTCTAGTTTATTACACCATTTTGTCTATTTACTGTCCATATCCATTTATTTTTCACTTTGCATAAGAATTGTCCAATCTTCTTACTATCTTTTTGAAACATTTCAACTACTACTACATTTCTATCTATTTTAAACCATTTCTTATTAATATACTTTTTTCTCCAAATTTCAGTTCCTTTACATTTAAATAAAATGTGTTCTATATCTTCATTTCCGCCACATATAGGACATTGATTTTGTGGAATACCTTTCCTTAGACCTTTTAATCTCCATACTCCTGCTTTCAGCCATGCAATACCTTCTCGCTCCTCTTTATTTGTCACATCAATGTACTTTTCCCTTCCCCATGAGACTTTCATTGGTATATAGAAAACTAAAGATCTCTTTTCAGTTATTTCACTAAATATTTTTTGTATTTCTATATCCTCAAATCTTTTCCTTGCCAACTTCCAGAAGTTATTCACATTATTTTCTCTTCTTCTCCACATTTCCCCTAACCCACTACTTTCCAGGTTATTTCGAAGACAGTCTACCCATCCCTTGTTCTTTAAACTTTTCTCTTGATATACTAAACACTGTTTTAACAAATTCCTTTCTTCCAATTTCAATATCCTATGCCAAAATTTCAATGCCCTTTCCATAATCTTTCCCTTACTTGCCACTCTACCCAGCTCTATTTGTGCTACCTGCCTAACAGTTGCATTTGGTAACCCCAGTATTTCTTTGCAAAATTTCCTATGCACCTCATCTATGCCTTCCCATCCTCCTTCTAATCCCCATACTTCTATCCCATATAGCATTTTTGCCTCAACCACCATATTGTACACTTTTTCTAACCATCTAATATTTATATTAGGTGCTTTGTATTTGCAACTTCTAATAGCTGATAAAGCTCCTTTTCCTTTTGCCAATGCAAATTTCTTTTGCTTTTCCCAATTGCCACCACTATCAATTTTAACTCCTAGATAAATACATTCTCTCACTACCCTGTACTCCTTTTCATTCTCATTCTTCCATTTTTCATATTTGCTCAATTTTCCCCCTTTTTTGAACACTACAATCTGCGTCTTGTCCTGGTTCACTTTTAAACTCCACTCTTTACAGTAATTATTTAATGTTTGCAAGGATTGTTTCAAGCCATTCACTGTAATTGCACCTATAACTAGATCATCTGCAAACAGTAATCCTGGAATCTGAATATTATTAATTACTGGCATCGAGTTATTATTTCTCCCAATTTCTGTTAATACATCATCTATATATAAATTGAATAGGACTGGACTTAACTTACATCCCTGTCTAAGGCCTTTCTCTTGTTGGATTTCTCTTGTTACAACCCCTTCCTCCACTCTTATACAAAAAGTATTTTCCTTATATAATGCTCTAAGGGTGTCCACCATTTGTTTACTCACTCCTTTAGTCAACAACTTATGCCACAGCAATTGAAGCTCTATCCTATCGTATGCTTTCTCTAAATCCACAAAAGCCATATATAACTTTCCTCTTTTGTCTTTCAAGTATTTATCTACCAGTGTTTTTATAATAAATAAGTTATCAACTGTCCTCCTCCCTTTTCTAAAGCCCATCTGAAGTTCCGAGAGGATATCATATTCTTCAACCCATGTTTGTATCCTGCTTGCCATAATACCAGTAAAAATTTTTCCTACATTTGATAATAATGCAATGCCTCTATAGTTGTTTGGTTTGTCAACACTACCCTTGCCTTTGTATATTGGATGTATGATTGCTTTCCTCCACTTATCTGGTATATACCCCTTCACCTTAATTGTGTTAAATAAGTCTACTAAAACCTTAACTCTGTTTATTTCAGTGCACCATTCCTTAAGGAACTCTGGAGGGATTCCATCTATTCCCGTTGCTTTATTTCTTTTCATTATTTTCACCTGTTGGATTATTTCTTCACTTCTTATTATATCATCGAGTATATCTACATAGTTATTACCTATTTCCCAATTTCCTATCTCATTTTTACTCTTTTTTTCCCCATACAAATTTTTAAAATATTCCATCCATTCTCCTGGTTTTATACTTGGTTTTGTTACATATTTATTATACATTGATTTCATAACCTTCCATATCTCATTTGCATTATTTTCATTTAGAATTCGTATCAAATTACTTTCATATTTTTTCATCCAGCTTGTTTTCTTTTGTTCCAGTAATAAATTATATAAATCCCTCCCTTGCATATACTCTTTCTTTAATTCTATGTTTCCTAATTCCCTCCACTTTATGAGCAGCTGTTTGACTTGTCTTTTAGTTACTCTACATTCTTCATCAAACCAGCCCTCATCTCTTTTGTAAACCTTCTTTCTCATTTTCATTTCCTCCCCAGCCCTTAGCATAATGATATTTAAGATATCCATAGCACTTTCAATTTCTTGTTCCTTTATCATAAAACTTATTCCACACTGACATATCTGGCCATAATTAGAGTTTAGTGTCTGCCTAAATTTATTGCAATACTCTTCCTTCCATTTGTATCTACTGTATTCTTCTATGTTGCACTTTTCCTCCCTTAAATTATAGACTATTTGCTCTGTGCATGTTTTTATGTCTACTATCAATGGAAAATGCCCACTGTTGGAACTTAAATTTAGTATCTTAAAATTACTTAAAATATACCCCATATTAATTGGTCATAATACATAATCAATCAGCATTGTTATTATATCTGCAGGGCCGGGGTTTACCTCAATTCCTCCAATCACTAGCAACAAAGTTATAACACTTGCTAAAACCAATATGTTTGTCATCTTCTCTCCAAAACTGTGTTTACTATTCACCAATTTTACTTTTCTAAACTGTCCAATTCTTGCTCTATACACTGTAATGTCCACTCCCATTGTGACTTAGATCCTTCTTCCTTCACCGCAGGAGCACCTCTCAAAACACAACCTTCCTCTATCACTGCTGGCTTAGCACTCTATTAAATGCTTAGATAAGAAAACTTTTAAGTCCAGAGTATTTTCATGGTTGGTTGCAAATCCTTAATATTCCATACAGAAATGTTTAGATTTGAAAATCTGTTAATTAAATATGTAATTTTAATTGACAAAATATGTAATCATAGAATTTTTATATCAAATGAGTTTGAATGCCTGTACAGTGTTTTAAGAGAGAAGTACACAAATACTAAATATAAGCATATTAATATTCATTTAAATCATTTTAAGTAACCTTATTACACATTACTCCACTTATTAAAAAAAAGGTAGGCCTTATTAATCTAATAAGTGTAACCTACTCTTGCAAGTTACTGGCTAATCTACAGGACCTGGTTAGCTTTATTTGTATTAATATTGCTATTGGGGATACACTTTAAAAAGTGTTTACCTTACGCAACATCTATTCATCTTCATTAATTAATTTTTTTATTCATTCTTTTAACCTTTTTCAAATGTATAACAATCTCCTTAATATCTTTATCTGATTTTAATTTTAACAACTTCACCTATTAAATTCCTTTTTTCCGTTATTTTTTTCTCTCATTACCTTAAGCAGTCACCGTCAACTAACTTGCCCTGTAGCGTAATCACGCAGAGCACGCTCACCCAGAAACAAGGGCAACGTGCAAACAGGGCTCTGTTTACTTAGCATGACTGACTTAGCCGAACATACAGTGGCAGGACCCATCTGTATAAGCGATCCATTCTCTGTTACATATTGTGTGTTATGATTCTTAAACTATTGGTAATAGCAACCGGATGCTCAATATTATTAATTTGATATAAAAAATTTGTAAACAGAAATAAACTTAATTGCACTAGATACAAAATACTACTACTTATGGCTTAATGAAATTACACATACAGAGCATATGTCTTAGAAATTATGTTTAAATCCTATTGTTGGTATTTAAACAAATCATTCCTTTGTCCTTGCGAAAATGGGTAACTGCTTTTACAATGCATCTGTTAGTGTAACCAAAGAATAAATTTACTGTAGCTTTCGTCAAGTTATTTTAATTCTTTTGTCCTGCAATAACTTTTGAACATTAGGCACTAAGCTCTGACTTGCAGACAAATGAAGAATACATTTTAAGTTTTGGTCTGATAGCTGATTTTTGTGACATGGTTTACAAGTCTTCATCATTGAAAGCAACTGCTCGCATAAATATGTAGATGAATCATGCCAAGTGAAGTCTGTTAATACTTCTTTATTGCACAAATAATACCTTTAAATTGGTTTATTTTATTTTCATTTTTTTCAATTATGCTAAAAATAATATAACTATTCATATTCATCCAGTTATTCTATTTAATAAACCAATTGGAGGGAAATTGCTGTAGAAGTCACTCAGATTCTTTCCATTCTGGAATTTCAGTTCTAAGTCGTTCTGCACATCTATCACTTTTAGTTGCAGTGTGATGGAAATAGTGTCTACCGCAACAGAGAAAGATGTAGCAAATAATTGAGTATCAGGTTCCAGGTATATCATTTCTTTAAACCTGAAGTCAAATTTTTCAATCACTTCTTGTATTATGCACTTCCACACATGAACCACCACTGAAGAAATGATAACTGCACATTGCATTATCACCACTACTGTGCACCTATCGATAGGTACTGGCTTCCTCTCTCCTTGTCTGTGTTGCCTGTACAGCCAATGCCCACCCTAACATCATTCCACTTTGTTATGACAGCTGTTACCTTAAAGTCTTCACATTCAAGAATCCATTTTGATTCTGCACAGTGAATGGACATTCATATAAATCTCTTTTGCCTCTTAAGCCTCTCAATTTGTACCCCTGTTCTAGCCCATGAAATTTCTTTCCTGACAGCTCTATCTTCTTTTTCCAGTTCCATTTACATAAAGCACTTTGCAATTTCTCCTACACTAACGTAAATAACAAAAATTCTGAATAGTTGTTAATGAAAAGTGCAATGAGATGTTGGACTGTCTGAACTTAGTCTTTATATAAGTTGCTGCTTTTCACCATTTTTCAATTAGTTCCCAAAGTCCTCATAAGATTGCTTCCTATATAAGGTCCAGCAGGAGGAAAAAAATCCTCATTTTGGGCTTTGACTTAGGATTTCTTCATACCCCAGACCACAGGCAGCAATTCTACCATATGGTACAGAGAACCATATGATTATGTTATATTATTGTTCTGTAGTAATGGTAGTTTTCATAACTCATTATTGGATTTCTGCTGTCATAAGCTTATTTTTAAACGGAAAACTTGAGTAACATTTTTTTCTTAATTTCACAGGAACGAGGACAAGTGATGGCATGCATAAACTTGTTAGGCCTGAACAATGAACTTTATTGTTCACACCTGCAGCTAAAACTTAAAATACTAGAAATGGGTGTTCAAGCTTCTCTCTCAGATTTACGAGATGTAGGCCAGACGAATGCTCTGTCAACTCATGCAGAAAATGCTGTGCAGCTCATGAGTTGGATATATGACTTGGTAGTATTGGATCCTAATGAAGATCCTTCAAAAAAGGCCTCTACAAAGGTATATACTGAATGAAGGTTTTCTATAATTGTGTATCTATTTAAATAACTATTATGCTAATTTTTATGGGTCAGCTTCTAGATGGCGTATTGGGGCTATTGGATGCCTTGCTTGTGTTTCAAGAGGGTCCTGGTGAAGAATGGACTGAAATGGCAAAATTAGCTTTTGGTAAGTGAGGTGCTACTCTCAAATTGATTTTCTTCAGTTAACTTTAAGGAGTTTTCAAATGAGGATAAGTTTAAATATTGAGCATATGTTATCTCTCCCTTGACTTATTAATAAAATGAGAAAAAAAAATATTTACTTGTATATCATTTTTAGGAAAGTGATTTAAAGTCTAATAATTACCTTTGGGGCTCGTTAAACTTATCACATCATATCATATATCTAGCCAATAGGTGGACTAGACTTAAAAGACAGAATTGTGTCCACAATATATATTTATATTTACTCCATAAAACTTTTACATATTTTAAATTTTTAATGTAACTACAAATAAAGAAGGTAAAAGTACACTGTTCATCACAGCTTAAAATGCATTTTTTGCCACAAGTAGTGTAATAATGGAAGCAAATTTAATAAATTAGAATGTCCTAGGAGCTAAATTTTTCTGTGCAGTGCAATTTAATTGTTCTGAAGTGCTTTGAGCCATTTGTAATTTTGCTTTTCTTTTGTGCACAACAAAACATTATTTCATGTAATATAATATGGCATTCTGCAACTATTGGACTATGCTTTGCTTTAGTTGAAAAATTAGCTCCCACATATAATATCTGTGTAAAGATAGATGTCAAAGAATCATTCTGTTCATTGTAAGTAATGGATTTAGTATTTTAACTTCATAAGTAAAGCTATAATTGTTATACCATTTCTTAAAATAGTAAAGTGAATGGGGTATCCTTTTTATGTTAATTATGTATTTTTATATCTCTTATCGTGCAGTCAATTTTGATATGTAAATCAGAGGAAGAAAATTACACCAAAGAAAGCATGATTTTTTTTTATAAAGTTTGACATGTTATTATTAAAACTTCTCATAAAAATAAAGTAGATAATTAATATAACATTCATAAATAGCAAACTGGTCGGTTGGTCGGTATCTAATGTTAAACGCTTGAAAATGAAATCATTTATTTTCTTGCACTCCAATATTTAGCTGGGAGGTTGTAATCTTCTGTAAAGCTGGGCAATGTAGAAGATGATCACAATCCATTTCTTCATTTAAGTTACAGAAAAGACATATAGGAGTCTCTGTTATGCCAAATATATATAAGTATTTTTGGTAAACAGTCATGTCCTGTTAATAGTCTGGAGGGTACTACTGCAGATTTTCTTGGTAATGTAGAAATATTTTAATCTGTAAATTTTTCCATTGTTTTCCAGATGTTTTGTTTGTGTATTCTTCATTGAGTTTGTGTTTGTACTTATTTGATATTATTCTTTTAATAGAGCAAAAAAGGATTGAACTAGGTGTTGATTTGGTGATAATTTTACGTCCCTTTTTGGCCAGAAAATCAGTCATTTCATTGCCTATTATTCCACAATGGGCTGAAATCCATTGGATTAGCACTCTTTTATGCAAATGGGTTAATTGTTGTATTATTTTATGACATACTAGACTAGAATATTAATGCTTTTGAGTGTTGTATCTTGTGTTATAGCAATAATGGCTGCTTTTGAACCAGATAGGATTACAGTTTTTCCAAAATTTTTGTATGATAAAAGAGATTTTGTAGACTTATGAGAATTGCCATGATCACCATCAACATTTGCTGAATATATATCTAATTTTCAATAAAATGAGAAGAGTGAGTATGTTTTTCCAGCACTGGTGCTTCCATCATCTGTAAAAATATGTAACCATACATCCTTTATAAGTTTCTCTATTGTATGACTGCTGTTTTCTCAATTTCAGTTTCTATGTTTGGGTTGTTTGTCAAAATTTGCATGGCAGTGATTGATGTTGTTTTAATAGCTCTTGTTATCAAGCGAAGGATTTGATTTTGAAGTTAATTAAGTTTTTCTATATTTGTAGTTATTAGAATTTCTTGGCAATAGTGAATAATAGATTTTATGTACATTTGGTAGAGGGTGTTTAAGATTTGTATATTACAGCCCCACTTTTTCCCTACTAATCGCTTTAATAATGGTAGATTTTTCCCAATTTTCTGTATGTTTTCCATATGTTTCATCCAAGTTAATTTTGTATCAAAAGTTCTTCCTAAATATTTTGCTTCATGTGTTTCAGTTAGGGTTTTCCCTTCTAATTTTAATGAAATAAGTAACAGTTTTTTTCTTAATGAAAATAATTGATAATTTGTCTTCTGTACATTTATCTTCATTATATTTTGGGATGTTCAGGTTTCTAAATCAGTAAATGATTGTTGAATTATGTTGATTAACTGTTGGCTTTGGTTTTTTGGTTTTGAAGTCCATATTACAATATCATCAATGGGATCTCTTCCCAAGGATACAAACATACGAAATAAATAGCAAACTGACCATTGTTGAAAATGTGTTATATATCATTCAACTGTATGAACTTCATATTTCCTTTTTATATACTAGTATACTAGTGTAGCTTTATAAGCATTTAGCAATACTGTGTCTTGTCTTTTTAAATTATAAATATACAAGGTAATTAAAATTTTGTTCACTTTTGCACTGTATTAAAATCACTTCAGAAAAATAAACTTTCATGTTTACATGATGTTTTACTTTTATATGAAAGTTTTACTTTTATATGAAAGGTAAAAGCAGCATCTACATGCGAAAGTTTCTTTTCTACACTGATACATGACAGTTTAATTTTGAGCAATTACTAATTGTTATTAGTGTAATTGCTTTCCAAATTCTTTGTCTCTAGGAATATTGCTAAGCTGTGCAGCAAATACTAATCTAGAGCTCTGTGCAATGGCTACAGCAAAGCTGCATGCATTAATACAGACTCGCAACATGAAAGATCCAGAAGAAGGAGGATATCTCTTATATTTTATGAACAGAATAGTTCAGAAAACCATTGACGGTAAGAGTATAAATTTACACTTACTATGATTTATTGCCAAATTAGGCTTAGCTGTAAAGAAGCCTGCATAGGAATTTTCAAGCTTTGTTTAATATGGTTTAGCTGCTAAATATATCTCATTCTCAGCACTGTCAATAAAACAGTGTTCCTTTCCACTGTCAACCAAATGAGTGCATGGATTTGGATTTACATTAGTTTTGGCAAAACAAAATTAGGTACTTTAATATGAGGGCTGTTCAATAAAGAATGATCATAATTTTTTTCACATCACATATTGCCCTCGTAAATTTGATTTGTGTGCAGGTACAACATGCTGATAAACTATTCCACCAATATAAAAAATTCTGATGTATTCCATTCATATGACATTCTCTTCATCTCTGCAGCAAATTATTGTTAGACGCTTATGCTTCTATTTACTTCATACTAATCAAGAAAAAATTAGCAGAATAGGCTTATTACTTATTTCTTTGTAAATAGAAGCGAAATAAGGTTAAGGTGATAGTCAAAAGCTGGTTGCTATGTGACTGAAGTTCCTTTGTTTGTTTGGACAGAAGTTGACAAATTCCTGTATGAGAAAAGTATTAAGTTTTTTAAAGTTGAAACCAATAACAAGGAATATCTCAGAAACGATCAACTCCATGAAAAAAATGTGTATTACATGAATTGTATGTTTTAACATGCTCTACATTTTTTGTGCAGTAAGTTTTTATCCATCTCTTATGGTTTAGCAGTTATGCAAAATTCCATAAAATTCATCCAGAAAAGTAGTCTTCAGAGGCTATTCCCAGAAAATTCAAGATATGCATTTTATTTGTCAGCTAAATATTGTGAATATACAATATTTTAATCAAAATCGTTAGCCATTTTTGTGAAAATAAAAATTTCCGAAAAAATGGATCTTTTTGAAAATCTTTGTGTTGCATCCTTGGAAGATACCAAACTTAAATACCAAGCTTGGTATTCAACGGTCTTTTCATTTTTGAGCTATGCTGTCATCCCCCCCCCCACTGACTCACTCACTCATTCACACAGATCTTTTTCCAAAAATGCTTTTTTTTTTGGATTCGGGGAGTCCCAAAACTGTATTTCTGGTGAAATCTTGGTATCAAATTTTTGGGTGCAATATAATAACTTCTCTATACATTATGTACATGGTACATGCAGAGAAAGTAAAAATGAGATGACTATAACTTTCTCAGCAGAAGCAACCACTTTTGCTTTTTGGGGGGTTGGTAATGAAGGAGATTTCCACACTGAGCATTGCTGTTTGCTCTCAGGATCAAAATGATATAACCAAGTTTCATCAATAGCGATCACCTTCAAAAGAAACTCCGGATCTTCCTTTAACATCAACTTCACTGCATGCAGACCTACATGTGAATGTCCTTTTGTTTGGGAATCAACATTCTTGGAATCCATCGTGCACAGATACGTCCCATGTGCAAATTTTGTGTCACCATTATGTGAGTGCCACTCAGTGAAATTTTCAGAACGTATTCCTCTCCCACAATGACAGCAGCAGTATTAATGTATTTTTTCTGTAAGAGCAGTAACTGGGGCGCTGGGCACACCTTCCTTTGCAATTGATTGTTTCCCATCTTTAGAAAATTTAAACCACCTGTGAGCTGTGCTGTAGGGAAGAACAGATTGTCCATTGGTATCCTGTAACATTGTATAGGCCTTAGCTGAAGATTTGTTGAGATGAAAGCAGAATTTCAAGGCTGCATATTGTTCCTCATGTGTCACCTCCATTCTTGCGGTAGGCAATGCTGAACATGTTTCTATTTGCCCACTTCTCACAGGCAGGAACCAGGAGTACCAACAGTGAAACTACTATGGCATGTTTGCCTAGCCTAGCTAGTGGAGAATGGTGGGAGCATGGCTATCGTTTTAACTTGTGGTGATGTAGATGTGTGTGCACACCATTGCAAAAAAAGAGGAAAATTTAACCACACCAACTTGCGATCATTTTGCATTTAGTTGAAGTGACATACAAAAAATTCTGATTATTTTTCATGTTTATTCAGAGTCGTTTTAAACCCTCTGAAGTTTAGTATACCAGCAGTGTACACGGTGTATAGGAAAATTCACCACTGGTGCACTTTATCTGAATTAACAATTGAAACAGCGCATGAACTCTGGGATCTACAGACAGAATGAAACCTCAGCAGTGAAGTTACTACATATGAGGATGTGTAGTGTACTTCATGTCTCAATGCTGTCACTCTGTACTGCTTCTGAAATTATGTGAAACCTACTAAATAAAGACTAGGGTGCAATAAGCCCAAGAAAAGATGTGCACATAGTAATAGATCACATTGTATTTATGACGTGCAGGTTGGGCACCACAAGGCAAAACCTTTTCATATCCATCAGTTTAGAAATATATTGTAATCAATAAATGTATGTGATACTTGTTTTTAGGTAATATTTTACTAAGCTAGCTTTCAATTTATACAAATGCATGCATTAATACATAATTTTCGGATCACTGAATAGAGTAATAAATTTGTTCCTGCTATATTCATTGTATATTTTATACTGTTCTGCAGTGGTTTTAACAGCACGTTTTCATTGTATTTTCAACCGCAGAGAGTATGAACACAGTAATCAAAATCTGCTGCATTTAATAATGCTATGCCAAGAACAGTGGAAAAACAAAATATACAAGTTTGTGATTATTAATTTTGAGTGCTTAAAACATGTTAGACAACAAAGCACAGATACAGAATATCAAATAGTGCCAAATTTGTTCAGGGCTTGTTGTTAGCTAAAGAATAACAGTGCTAATTTTCTTAATCAGAAAGTTACAGAATAGCCTTGTACATTTTGCCTTCATTGCTGAGCAGAAGATAGATCCTGGTAGCTGTATTAGGTAGGTTAAGGTCTTTACTCATAGCCTGTATCCTTAATGATCATGTTAAACAAAATATGTTCTCTACTTTCTTGAAACTAAAAATTGTTGTTTCTTCAGACTTCGGATAAGTATTGAGGAAAATTGTTAACGTAACCTAATTAACATTTTATGCCTTATTTTCATATTTATAGTTGAAAATATTTTATAGTTAAAATAAGAACTGAAGCTTTCCTGGCGACGTGTTAATTCAAAATCTTCTCGGGCTTCTAGCCAGGTAAAAACTTGGCTTGACACCAACGTTTCGAAGAAGTGCATCTTCCTCGTCTTCAGGGTGAACTGATCAGAAGCTAGAAGCCCGAGAAGATTTTGAGTTATTTTATAGTTGTTTAATGAATATGTTCATACAAACAAAATCACTTTCACATAAAAATAGAGCGAGCAATTTCTGTTTTAGTAAACATTCAGGCATCAGTCACTTGTATATTTGATATGACAGTTTGTGATAAATTAGCGCAAACTTGAGTTTGTCTATTTAGGGCTTAGGAAACAAAATTGCTATGCTGACATGTTGCCATGGTAGCTTAATGGTTACAACTGGCTAGAGACCAGGCGATACATCCTTCAAGTCCCAGCTATGGCATAGGACTTTTCAGTCTAACTCTACCTATCCAACTTGTGTCCTGCACATATCGCTATTGGGGTATGTTATCTCAAAATAATTGGAGATCGCCTTGTGGTTTACTGGGAAATATGAGAGTCAGTTGGGGAATTTAATGCTGTGCTGACATGTTGCCATGGTAGCTCAGTCAGTGGTTAGAGCAGCTGGCTAGAGACTGGAAGATCTGTAGTTCAAATCCTATCTATGGCTTGAGCTTCTGCCTATCTAACTTGTGTCATACAGCTTGAATGAAAAACAACAGTTCACATAAAATTATGTATTTTTATTGAATTTTAAGGAGAAGGCCAATTCTTCCTTCACCTAACATAGATAAACAATAAAAAAATTAAAAATTTGTTTTAAACCTAAGTTGTACATCTTAATGCCATCTTTATGTTTTAGTGAATAATCAGGAACATTACTCATTCCTGATTCCTGTGGTGAAGGCCTTGCTGGAGAAGTTAAGTACCATATTAGCACTCTCAACACACTTACCTGACTTGCCGCAGATGCAGGCTGGACCTGCATTCTTTGAAGATTTCCAGTCATATTGCCAGGAATCCCAGTGGAAGACATTCATTGAAAAAAAGGTGAGTGCAGGTTTCACTTTCTAAGCAATAACCTGAACTGTTTGCTCATTGATATGTCTCTGAAAAGGATACTTTTTTATAAAATGTTTCATTATAAATTTTGTTTTAAATCTCAAATAAGATGTCAGAGATGATTACTCGCAAATAAGCAAAAGGAGTAACAATTGCACCTTTGCTTTGCCTCTTTCTTCTCTTAGGTTGAATACTTAATTCAGTGAGGTGTTTGGTTAAGGTTTTACATTCTTTAGTGCTTACATGCAAAAAGTTGATACAGGATTTCATTGGAAGCACACTTTTTGAACCTCTCTGCCCTTTAGTAAAAGTTTCATGAATATAAATAGCATAACTTAAAAAAGGTTATATACCAGATTGGTATTTAAGTTCAAAAGTCTTTGAAGGATGTAACTCAAATTATTTGCAGTGTTTTATTTTCTCAAAAATATATAGATGATTTTGGTTAAAAATTAGGATTAAAGGGTAAGTCAAAAGGAATTACAAATAGTTACGTATTTACTCTGGATAAATCATTGCATATAGGAGAATGCAAGAGGAATTACAATACAATAGCCCCCTGGGTAGTGTGGTGGTAGCTTGTCTGTCTCATACTCAAGGTTGTGAGTTCGAATCTCGCTTAGGGTGAGTTACCCGGATAAGGTTTTTTTCAGGGTTTTCCCTTATCCTGAGAAGACAAATGTCGAGTAATTTTAAGCTCCATGGACCGCGAAATCATTTGAGCATAATTTCACCAATTTCATTCATCGTCCGATATGACCAACCAGGTTAAAGGATGTTAAGGTTAAAAAAAAAAAAAAAAAAAAAAAATACAATAAAGCTTACATCGCATAGATTAATACATATTATTTAGGAACTGCATGTTATATGGCATACACCCAGGTGGTAATTGAGTACCTACCAAATATGATGCAGCATTTTCATGCCAATTGTTGCAATGGCAGTAACAACACACTGATGGAACTCTGGCATGTCTTGTCAAGGCCAGCATGTACAGTACTTTTCACATTTTTCCACAGAAAAAAATAACAAGGGGTTAAGATTAAGTCAGGTGATTTGAGTAGCCAACTGTAGTATGCCAAAATCATTGACAATAGCAGAATCAATCCAGCAATGAGGCATGTTTTCTCAGATAACATTAGACAGCATAGGGGTAATGGAATGCTTGCTGAAACAGGTAGTCCATGAAGGTCTCATCTAGCTGCAGGAGTCATCATCTATGGTGTAATGGTTACCGTTCAAACCCGGCGTAGGGCGATGGATTTTTTCGGGTGTAAAAATCCTAGCATGGCTTCCTTCGGAAGGAAGTAAAGCCGTTGGTCCCGTGTCATAGATTTACAGCACGTAAAAGAACCTCAAGCCTGATAGAGAGGCCTCTGAGTAAAATTAAGTGGCCTTTCATGCCCAATTTAGAATGGGACGCTGAGAACCACAGCAGTTAAAGAGCGTCCATAAATAACACTCCATTTACATTTTTTATTTAGCTGCAGAATTTGTCACTGCTACAGATAGGCAATTTCAGTTATCCTTTCTAATTGCAGATGAATGGGCCATAGTTTTTCCCTTGTATGTGTCACAAAAAATGTTGACCTTGGGTAAACCCTGGACATGGTCAATGATAGCATATGCGGTACATGAGCTCCATATACTCATTATGGTGATTCTCATTCCCATTAAAATGAAAAATTGTTTTGTTCGATAAAACAAGGAGCCTAAAAGTTCTTCATCCTTCAAGTCCAGTTACATCTCCTTGCAGAATTGGTGTTACAGGTTCTTGTCATTTGTACCAGCTGCAGTTTGAAAATTTGGTATCCAGTTGCTTACACATTGTTTTGAGGCAGTTGCTACTCACGATTTGCTCAATATTTGGATTTAAAGTGGGGTTCCTATGAAAGCTTCTTTGATTCTGACACACTCTTTCCTTTACTCACAGAACCAGTCCCTTGAAACCTTTGCTACCAAGAGTAGCAGCTCTTCCAAGATGGAGAATCTTTGACAAAACATTTGTGGATATGTCCCTTGATGATGGAATCTTCTTCACTAACATCAATAGAGAACACCATTGTTTCACTAGTATTCCAAGCAATGAACAAGGATAAGTGAAGGCACTAATTATGAATAAAACTTTGAGGTGGTTCTGTTTTGTGATCCTCATATGTTCAGCTATCTTCATTAGACACATACACAGAGCAAGAGAGGGAGGGAGAGAGAGAGGGAGAGAGAGAGCGATTGGATCTATTTCTAAAAATATGTATTCTGGTGGTCTTGACATCAAATTTTTGGGTTGAGTACAATACCTTCTCTACCTACTGTGTATATAGTACGTGTAGAGAAAGTAAAAAGGCTCAATGTGTGCGTGCATGCATGTACAACTCAAAAAGAAAATTTAGTTAATTACTGAACTTGGTATTAAATTTAGTATCTTCTAAGAATGCAACAAAAAGATTTTCAGGTAAATCTCCCCACTTCAGATTACCCTTTTCATGGGAGATTTTTCAACATTTTTAATTTGCTCAAAAATAGCTAACAATTTTAATTAAAATATTAAAGATATTTAAATGACAGATAAGAGGTGTATGTTGAACTTCTTAAATATATTTAAGGTCTTCTTCCGCCTGAATGACTTTGGCATAACTGGTAAATTAATGAAATAGACAGTATCTTATTACACAAAAATGTAAATCTTGTTAAAACATACATTTTATGTTATATATATATTTTTTTTTTTTGGAGAGCTTACTATATCTGAGGCATTCCTTGTTATTGGCTTTAAAATTCTAGTTTTTAGGCTTTTCTCAAAATGGAAATAATTATTATTCATTTTTTCATTTTGTTCATGCAAGAGGGAATTTCAACGCTTCAAATAGCAACCAGCTATTAAAAGATTTGACTATTGCTTTAGCCTAATGTATTCCATTATTTTTCTTCTAGTCACAAGGAACTAATTAATAAAACCATTTCTGTTAATGCTTATGTTGATTAGATGAGGTAGAGAGAAAAATAAGGTTTTGTAAGAACATTTTACTATAGGATAGGTAGGGAAAGTCATATGAATGGTACACACAAGATTTTTAGTGATGTGTTACATCAGCTGTTCATATGAGCACATAGATCATCCTCAAGTTCTTTGAAATTTCCTAGAAAACTTGAAACATTCTTACATGATTGCTGTGCTGTTTCTCCCTATTATACACCATTAGTTCAAACTGTTTGATTATCTTTAAAAATTTCTATAATCTGTAGTCTAAAAATACACTTGCTTTCTCTTTTTCTAAACTGGGTCTAGGGAACTTCTGATATAAGCAAATGAAAGGAGAACCACTTGTATTTAAAGTCTTTTCAAGTTTTCCAGAAACCCCAGTTTTATTTTATTTTATACGGAAAGAGAAACTTTGATTAGCTCTTTCAATGGTTCATACAACTAATTTTTCATTCCAGGAGATAACGGATAACTCTTGGGCCAGTATTTCTGAAAATAGTATTTGTCTCTAGCACTGCTATCCCATCTACAAAGGAAACAACAGTACTTGGTGTAGCTGGATTGCATCCTTAATAAAAGCACAATAACTTTAAAATTCCAACAGATTTCTCGTTAGTATCTTGTGTAGTCTGTATACTCCTATTGAATGTTTCTCATATTTTATGTTTTTTTTTTTTTTCAAGAAAACTCATTTCCATTATGTAATAATACTGCTTTAAAACTTACACGCAAAACATTGGTAAGTTGCCATTATCAGCACTGTGCTTTATATTCAGTGTCACCATCAGACCAAGTACATACATCTTTGTAGAATGTGAGATGCCCTTGGTTTTTATGAATTGCTCAAGTTGTTTATTTCTAGTATGAAATGTCACAGAGTCGTGTAGATATTTCCACTATTGTAACCATGATGACAAAAGTTCTGCCTTATTTTTAGGAAGTTCTAAATGAGGTCAATGAGCTCCCCTTGTGTCATCTTGTGATTCAAGGATGATGTGCTTGGACTAAAGTATGCATGTCTTGAAGTTGATGGCTATTCATCTTCTATTGCAGAAGTGCTGCTATCTCATCACAGCTCATAGACACTTTTCTGTGGTTTCAGGGACAGGAAGTTTTGTTGTTATGGGGTGCAGGGAAAATTGCAGAATGTATTTTAGGGTATACAATTCCTTATTTTTACTTCATGGAGATTCCTTTGTTTATGGAGGAACCATACAGAAATGACAGTAGTATCGTTGGTTACTCCCTCCAAATCATTTGGATTCCAAAAGTCATATGACATCCTTTCTTATTCATCCATGCATCGTGCTTGGACGAAAACTAGTGCAACAAGTGCAGAATCCATTTTTACTTTCTCTACCGTGTATATATAGCAAAGGTATTGCATTTCACCAAAAAATTAGATACTGAGATTTCACCAGAAATACACATCTTGAAGGCTGCTTAATCCAAAAAAAGCATTTTTAGAAGAAAAGGTCCACAGACAGTAAAAAAGCTAAAAGGTACAGACAAACTTATCAAGAAGCCCTTATCATTCAGACAAAGAATTCAAATGAAAGAGTTAATGCAGCAAAGAAGGCAGACATGGGCTCAAAAAAAGAAGGCATATATACTTCTGGTTGAGAGAGAAAGTGGACTAAAGTTGAATAGCAGGTAATGAAACAAGAAAGGAAACTCAATGAGCAGTCATTAACAAGAAATCTCTGCACATGCTGGCCTCTCTTGCCGAGGTGCTGGCTGATGATTAAAGAGTGATGGATAGGGTAGATACATATAGCATTAGCTATAGAGTCTGGAAGTATGAAAGTGAGTGTGAATGTGTGTGAGATGTGGAACCCAACAACAAACAGCACACGAGTGAACATCATTGCCAAGACAATATGTTCCACAGGAAAATGCTACCAATAGGATCATGCAGTTAAAGGAACAATAACAACAATAAAAATGAAATATTAAGTATTGTCATGCACATATATAGTATTTAGGTAGATACATTAGAAAGAAGGTTTAAGGGGAATAGGCATGGGGTCAGTATGGTAAGGAACTCTCCCCCCTCATTTTCAAGCAAATAGAATGGAATTTCAAAGCCATCATATGGTGTCCTGTTCTTAAAAAAATTTAAACTCAATTCTCCCAGTCCCTACAAGGAAATGTGTCTAATAAAACAGTTATGCTAATAGTATGCAGTAGATAGAAGAATAAGCTTTTATAAATATAGTTTGCTGATGAATGGAAGAGAAAGCATGTGATTGTAATACATTGTAGTCATCCCCATATTTTAGTGTTTTAATAGAAATAGTTAGAGCCATTTTTAAGGAAATAAAAAAAAAAAAAGTTCATGTAAAATTTGTTTGTTTGGGGTAGGGGATTTCTATAAAAAGCATTTATTACATTCTTGGAAGATAATAAACACTAAATTTGATATTTATCTGAATATAATTTTTAATTCTGCTGGCCCCCTCTCTGTATCTCTCTCTCTTGCCAAGGGCATTTAAAAGGGTATTTTGGGTGAAATACAATACCTCATCTGATATTACAAATAGTTTGTAGAGATAGGAAACAGTTCTTGAACATTAAAGTACAAATTATGAATAAAATAAGCTTTCTGAATGCTTACATCAATAAGTGTGTTCACAGCTCCAAGATGTAACTGAATATGCCAAGTATTTCTATTCAATTAATATGCAATAACACCTGATTGTATTTGCTTATTTATATTGGTAACACTTTTGTTTTAAGGAAGGAGAATCATTAATTTTCTGTAGCATGCATGCATGAGAGAGAGAGAGAGAGAGAGAGAGAGAGAGAGAGAGAGATAGACACACACATACACAGAGAGTGACAGGGAGAGAGGGAGGGAGAGAAAGACAGACAGACAGGGAGAGGGGGTAGGGAGAGAGAGAGAGCAAGCTAGAGGGAGAGAGAAGGAGACATCAAAATTGATATATAAGTTTTGCATATTCCAAATCCTCTTCATTCTGGATGGCTTTTGCATAACTGGTAAAGCATTAGGTATAGACAAAATGTTATTACACAAAAAATGTAGGCCTTGTTAAAGCACGGAACTTATGACAGATACATTTATTTTTATGGAGATTTTCTGAGATATTCCTGGTTTTTGGTGTAAATTTTTCAATACTATTTTCAAACACAAAGTTGTCATTATTTTGTCCTTCTCCCCCCCTCAAAGAAAACCAAATTTCAATATCACCGGCATAGGGACCAGCTTTTAAAATATTATTTTACTATTGTTTTAGCCTGTTACAAGGAACAAAGAATAAGACCATTTCTGCTAATGTTTATCTCATTAGCAGGAAGTAAATACAAGCTTAAATAAATAAGTTTTTTCAGAAATAGTTTTTTGGGGTAGAGAAAGTCTGATGAATGGACACATTTTATTTATTTATTTATTTATTTATTTAATTGCTCTATCATATAGTATGAGCAGAGTAATTTGTAGATAAAGAGATGTAAGAATGGAACCAAGTGATACTAGATCCATGTTTTTTTAACATATCTTCCTTCTCTCATGAGAGGAATGTTCCTTTAGATTTTCACATATATTTTTATTAGTCAGTATTTAATATTCAAATCTTGTATGTACTTCTAGTCGATATAACTCATTTCAAAACCTAAAACTAAGGTCAATGATTACCAAATCTAGTGCAAATGTTTGCACTTCAGAGTATTGCTAAATCCACTTTTATGAATTAAGAGTCCAGATTCAATCATTAGTAGAATGTCCTCTTTCTTTATTAGTATAAAAATAAATAAATACATTTATACATAGAATCACCAATAATTCACATATTAACTGTGCATTACAAGTAAGATATGAGTACACAAAAACTACTACAATGTCAGTGCATTTAAATACACTGATTATTTGTGTCACTGGACGATATGAGCTAACTTTTCTGTCAGTACATTTCTGAAGAAGAACATGTTGTATGCATAGAAAATTAAATATGTAAGGTTGTTCCAAAAAGGAAACTACTACAAATACTTACACAGAAATAGTAGTTTATAATCATATGTTTGAAGTTATGCATATTTCATATTAAAATATTTATCAACCAAATTTTCTTCAAATATAGCAGAGTTAAAATGTCATCTATGATATGTAAGTCCTTTCATTACAGAGAACAATAAGACTTTAGTGATGAGGAATGAAAAATTGTGATAATTAGGGTGAAGCTGCATTTAAAGCTGTTTGTCTGTAGAAAATTATACTTATCTCACTTTGCTATATGTTGATTAGTATCTCAACCAACATGCTATTTTAATGTATACTCAGGTGCAAAAAATTTCACTGATCCCACAGATCAATATGAAGTTTGAAAGTTTGTTTTGATGCCTAGTGAGCATAGAATGTTTTTTTCTAAAACAGATTAATTAATACTAATTTGACCTAACAATTTTTTTCATTTACTCTTATCCTTTTCAGTACTCTTCTTGTAATTGTGATCATTCACAAATAAATTTGATGGAAAAAAAATTGGTCAATTTGGATAATTCTTGATTCTAAAGCATATTTCCATAATGTGATTAAATGTATGCATTTTTTGGCACAACTTAAAAGCGCAAAATAATAATAATAATAATAATAATAATTAATAACAACAATAATGAAGAAGAAGAAAACGGTTTAATCTTGTTGGTTTCATACCTTTAAGTGTATAAAATGTATTTCACCTTGGTTCTATTGTAGCCTTGACGGTACATACATGATTTTATCTTCATTTACTTAATTTGAATTCACCCTAATTTACCAAGATTAGATAAACTTTCAATGAATTTGAAATATAATTTATGTCTAGCAATGAAATTCTGGTTAGTTAACTTCATTGGTGTAGCCATTGGTTAACAAAGTGGTTTTATATGCAAAAATAGCTCAAAAAAGGAGTTTTAACTAAAAATAAATTGGTGCCAAAAGTTAAAAAGGAATAGACGTCAGTATCCTTCTTAAATATGTTTCACCAAATTTGGTGTGAAAGTATTGAAATCTTCTATTAGCAGCTCATTTTATCTCTTAGGAATAGGAAAATTTTAAAATTGCTGAATTAGTGAAAATATAAGCAAAGAACTTGCAATGAATACTAAATAATCATAAATAAGCATCCCCAATAATAATTGACTAGAGTTATATTGTAAACTCATATGGGAAAGTTGTTAAAAGCAACATGAGGCCATAGAACAATGTTACTTGGTTGGTGGGGAGTATTTTTAGGATAAATTGGAACTGCTGTTCAGCAAAATTTTTTTGCATATAAGTGTACATCAGAAAAAAAGTAGTAGACCTTACACCTTCTTTACAAAATATTGACTCTGCATTATTTTGTACATTGTTTAAAATGAGTGGCACAAGTTGATTGTTTTGAAGGAATAGGTGCACATACAATAAATTATTAAAATTAAATTATCTACTTTCATTTGCTAAGTTCTTTTCTGTTGTTGCTTTCCAATTGTGTGGTGATGATGATGAATGTTGTTTAGTGTCTTGTGTTGTTGTTTTGCTGTAAATATTGCTTTGAACACTTATGTCTGAACGTTGTGAAGCACTGTGAGACTGTTCTCTATTGCTAACTCTTGCTGCATGCTCAGATGAATCTGCTGTTGTTCTCTGTGATGCTTGTTGTTTATCATCATGATGTGAACTACGTGAGTGTGACCCTGGAAAGTTAACAAGGGTTTCTTCATACTGAAATACTGCCGGAGTGTTTGAAGAACTATCTTTTTCAATTGGTGTATGTGATCCTGTAACTCTGTTGTGATGTTGAGTGGAGACAGTAGGCTCATCTTCAAATCTCACATTTCCTGTTGCCTTATGATGCCCATGTATAGAGTGGGAAGAGCCAGCCTGTTGAGAGTCAAAACTTAAAGTAGATCTGTGTTTGTTTGATGTTGCACTGTAAGAATCACTGAAAGAACCAAAATTAAATGAAGCAGAAGAGGATGGAATGTCATAATTATTGGGGGTGGAAATATATGAATCAGATGGTGCTGCATAACTAGATTGTAAGGATGACTGGTATGATTCCAAAAAAGAGTCATCTGGAGCATCATAAGTTGCTGCAGGGGCACCATAGCTGGAGCTTGGTGCTGATTTTATAGGAGTACTATAACTTGACTTTGGTGGACTATACCGAGTGTAGCTGTCTTTAGGGGGGCTGCCATAAGAAGTAGATGGTGAATTGATTGAAGTGCTGTAGCTATTAGATGGTGCATAAGAACCCAGTGGTGTGAAAGAATCACTTGGGGAGCTGTAACTGCTTTTAGGAGGACTGTAGGAATTAGTTATACCTCTTGAAGGACTGCTATAGTAACTAGATATGCCCTTTAGAGGAGTGCCATAAGAATCAGATGGTAATGCATATGAATTGGAAGCTGGTGGTCCATAGGAATCAGAAGGTACACCATAGCTTATCTTGGGAGGTTGACTCAGTTTAGGAGGTGTGTATGAATTGAATGGAGCATCATATGAGCTAGATGGTGAATCGTACGAGCTTGATGCTGCACTGTATGAACTGGATGGTGAATCATATGAGCTAGATGGTGCTTTATATGATTTAGATGGTATACCATATGTATTGGAAGGACTGCCATATGAACTAGATGGTGCTCCATATGAGTTTAAAGGAGCCGAAGATTTATACAAACTGGATGGTACTCCATAAGAGCTAGAAGGTGCTTTATTTGAATTGGAAGGTGTACCATACAAACTTGAAGGCATTTTATATAAACCTGAGGGCACCCCATAAGATGAGGAAGGGGCTTTGAATGAACTAGATGGTGCTCCATACAAACTTGAAGGTGCTTTGTAAGAACTAGATGGTGCTTTATTTGTATTGGAAGGTGCCTTAAATTGGCTTGTAGGTGCTCCATATGAACTTGATGGTCTTTTATGGGTGTTGGAAGGTACTCCATATGAAGACAATGGTACTTTAAAAGAACTAGAAGGTGGTCCATATGTATCAGATGGTGCATCATAAGAACTTGATGGTGCTCCATAAGAACTAGATGGTGCATCATAAGAACTTGAAGGTGCACCATAAGAACCAGATGGTACATCATAAGAATTTGATGGTGCTCCATAACTGTTTGAAGGAGATGCTGCATAGGAATCAAAAGAACTATCAGCTGCACTAAAAGAATCTAAGGGTGCTTTATAGACCGTCTTTGAAGTTTGCCTATGGTTACTGGCCTTTGGAGCTGGCCTGAAACTGGTCTGTGCTGGTGGTCTGTAACTGGCTTTTTGAATAGGTCTATAATTTACTTTGGGAGGTGGTCCATGAATAACTTTTAGAGTTGGCCTATAGTTAACTTTTGGTGGTCTGTAACTAGGCTTAGGAGCTGCATTCTTTGGTCTTTGAGGAATCTTATATGAAGGTTTTGGTGGCCTGGAAGCTGATTTGGAAGGTGGTCCTGGGCTGGCTCTGTAGACTGGTGGTTCCCGACGAACTCTTGCAAGGGCTTTTGTTTTTGTGTCACACAAACAGCCTCCAGCCAGAGCAATTACACAAACTCCAGTAAACAGAATCTGAAAACACAGAAACAATGATTTAGAAATGCAAAGTCACCATTTGTATTGGTGATATTTAGAGTACCTATTATAGAAAAGAATTGAATGACTCTAATGATATGGTATATATCAAACTGAAATTGGCACCTGTTAGAAAAATAATCAACACCAAAATCACTCAATTAGTGCAATACTACTTAGTACGATAAACAGGCTTAGGAATTTCATTAAAGCCAGAATGGAAAAGAATAAAGTTGAACTGCTGCTAGACTATAACCACGAACATTGCAGGTATCAGACCACCCCCATCTCTCATATAGTCATTTGCTATTTACTGGCAGCACTTAGACGAGTTGGATACTGCTATTTATGATCTTTGTATTGATGTTAGTTTGAATGATGATAAGTTGAAGCCAACTGCTTAAAAATTCCTATGCCTGATCATAAGCAATTAAAACCTTCATATCAACTTGAAGTAAACATACTAATTCTTTCACCTATTACAACTGGCAATTTCAATATATAAGTTGAAGCTTATAAGTTGATATAATGTGCTGGAGCATAGAATTTGTTTCTGCTAGGTTGTAGCTCTATTTCAGACCAGGTCAGTGACACTTTGCGATCTCAGTATAATTTATTACTCTGTAGAGAACTGTGGGACAAATTCCACTTCATCTACCATGTTATAAGAGCCTGATGATTCCTATCAAAGCTGAGACAAACATAACATAGCCATTTTGGCAAACACAACCATTGTAGACTGAACCCATTGCAAGCAAACTGTTCTATTGTTTTGATCTTCTTGATAGTTCATTGCTGGTGGGCATAGGGGCAACCCAAGAACTTTTGCTGTGTACCCAACCATTAAAGGTCTAACTGCAGAGTATGATGTAAAATTTATGGTTATTAGGTGGCCATTGTAATTATGATTATTGTGATGGTAAGGAGCTTTGTGGTCTCAATGGCTGTCAAGTTACAATGCCCTTATGTGCAGTTCTATTGGATATTAGGCTTCTTAAGATTAGTTTTAAAGATGATTGGGTGGGTTGAATAGAAACTTCATTTTTGCTGCTGAAGGAAATGTTCTAAATATATTTGGTGTGCCTGTAATTCATGTGGGGAACCTGGTATTGCCTGAAATGCTGAGTACTGAGGGGGATCCAATTTTGCTGCAAACTGTTTGGAATTTTGCAATATAATACAACATTTTTGTTTTCCACACATGGAAATTACAAGACACAAGAAGTAATTTCATGGGCCTGAGTCCCCTATTCTGTGCCTTCTGTACACATAGCAGCCACCACAGATCTTGCAGGCATAAGCATGAGGGCAACTAACAGGACATAAAAAGGTGAAGTTATAGGTGGACAGGCATTGCAAATTCAAAAGAGGATTCAGGGAGCCAATTGCCACATATGCCTGAGCAGATAAGTCTTGAATGTATCCCTGAAAATCATCCTAGTAGATGTTTGAATTCCTCCATAAATCCTACAGTATTGTTAGTGAAACATATTTAATATACAGGGATGTGGTGATTCACTAATAGAGTAGCATGGTTATTATTGGGGTTGGTGGATATTCATATCACTCTTGCTTTACAGAGGGATGTTGTGTACTAGACTGAAGTCTCTGTTTGTGTTTTTGTTTGTACAGTACAATCGCATGCCTTCGGCATTCTGGGCCATATTGACATGCTGTTCATTTGGTAGTTCTGGTATGCTGACACCAAAAAGCATGGGAATAACAAGAGCCTCTGTATGGATGCATGGTCAAATGAGTTTCGCAGAATCATTAGTTCTATAGAGTTCCTATCGTTGCTGACCTCTGTTGTCAAAAAATAGAACAGAAAATAAATTAGTGCTCTAAAACCAATCCTGTTATACTTAAAGCACATTTTAAACTCATTTCCAGATTAACTCAATCACAATTAACAAGGAGATTAAAAGAACTAGTAAAATGAAACTTAAAAGTACATCAATAGGAGTCTAAAAACAATTATTTTTGTCTAGTTTTTGTTAAGAGTCCTTGAAGAAACAGTTTGAGATAATGACCAAATAAAGATTATTAGCATTTGTCGCATCTCTTATGGCTTTGTTTTCCGAGGTTTTACAAGTCTTTACTCATCAGCTATTGATAATGTTGAGCATTGCTTAGTTTTACATTGTTTTTTTTGACTGTGCAGTCCAGAAAAAGCAATGTAATGAGAGAGCAGTACATTAATACAGGTTTATATCCATTCGGAGATGCAACCAGAACTTTTTGAGGGAGTTTGATAGTTTCTTCATAAAAGATTCTTTCTATTTTCACCCTAGAAATGTAATATTTCTTTTAATAAAACAATCGCTATTACTACCTTATAAAAGTCAATATTACTAAATCCATGAACATGGCTGAAACGGCTGTATATTCCAACCTGTGTCACACTTATGCAGTTAGGTATTCAATTAATCAGAATTTTTTGCAAATTCTTTGGCCTTCCCCACATATTTAATAAATATTATAAACTAGATAATCATTCGATAATAACTTTTTGAATATGTAATACTTTCACTTATTATTAATTCTTTTTTTTTATGATATACAAATTTGTAGAAACCACTGCAAAATGACTATGACTACAGCATTTTAATTAATTCAAATTTAGCAAATTTTTAATTTTTTTGAGCCAGGAGAACTTTTTGTATATGGTATAACTTGAGAGACGACTTCTTAAGACTGCTTAAACATTGAGCAATAAATCTATTTTTGAGTAGTATACAGGTGCCAATAAAATGTAAAGAAGGCACTGAGTACCACAGTATGGACTATGGAGAGAGCTGGTAGAAGAAGACAAATTACTTGTGAAATGGCTTGAAAAAGTCTGACATGTGGTCGCTGTATTCCAGGAATGGAATGTAATCGTACTCAACAATATACTAAATTATTGTCCATATTTTTATTGGAATTATTAAACTATACTCAGGAGAGGTAGGTGCGCCTTTCTTTCCATTTAATGTAACAGAAATTATACTGATGATTTAAAATCTACAAAAGAAAATTACATCCGCAAATGGAGGGGTTGATTTTGAGTGTGTGCCAGACCTAAAGAATAAGTTTAAAAATATCTCCTTTTCTACAGTTCTATCGCAACTACTTTCCCAGAGAAACATATCTGGGCATTAATAGACAAGCACCTCGTTTTGCATCACTTTTTGGTAGCACATACATATACAAGAGTTCTCCTGGAATAAACGTTTAAAATGCCCAACAAGAATGCAAATCACAGACAGTCACCTGGAGAGTTCACTTCGAGTTGCTTCAACATCAATCAAACCAGATATTTATATACTAAAGCTTTCACGACCAGCATCCATTTGAAGTAAAATTTTTTTTGGGCTTGTAGGCTGTGGTCGAAAAGTGGGATTGACAAGTCCAGAAGAAAGTTTACTTCAAACCAGATATTGGATGTCTTGTTCCAAGAAGCAGTGTCAGGTGTCGCGTTGGTAGATAAAATATTATTTCAATTATTTTAATATAGGTAATAATTATTTATATATTTGTATTGAATTTTAAAAACAACTTAATGAATATGTGTTTAATATTTTAATAAAAATAGTATCAATATTAGCTATTTTAAATTAATTGGTTTGTCTTATAATTTAAATCCTTTTTAATTAAAAAAAAAAAAAAAGTGAACAAGTGGACGGTAAACTAATTCACCTTAACGACAGTGCCCCTTTTCCAAAAAAAGGCTGGACATGCCTGCACTACATGACGTTTTAAATTACTGCAATTCCTAATAGTCTTTCCTTCACAACTGTTCCTTTAATATATCTAAATATACACATATTTTTCGGCACTTATGAACTTTGTTTCATTTACAAGAAGCTGTGCAGTGTTTACAGAAGTACATCAAGGATACACTGTCAGGACCTAGAGAGACATTCTTTGTAAATTTTAACAAAGCTTTTGACACCATTAATAGAAAATTATAGTAGAAAATTTGAAAATGATGATTAGTTCCCAACATTATGTAAGCAGAATTATAAGGAACAGAGAAATTAGTGATGATATAATCAAGACCTATAAAATAAAATCTTGGAATCCTGTAATAATAATAATAATAATAATAATAATAATAATAATAATAATAATAATATTTGTTAATGATGCTGTCAATTGCCTGGATTACATCAGCACTGTGAGACATTATGTCGAAGCCTCAGCATTACTTGAGAAACAGGAAGGAAGGTGGAAAAGTTCAGATTTTGTCTTTAGAAGCATCGACAGACTTGAGCAGATGGTCGACTCGGCTGAGGCGAGCTGTTGCTCCGGAGACTCCACGAACATCTTGGTATTTGCAAGGTGATCCTGGCGGACGAAGTAGTCTCGTAAGAAGCGAGGTGGAGATGAAGGTGCACCTGGAGGGACAACAGTCAAGGAACCTTATTTTTCGCCGGGATATACCGTTGAACGGATTATGCGTTGCCCGAGCATTGTAGTATTGTTGGGAGGAGGTGCCCGTTAGGCTTCTAAATACAACGGACACCAAAAGGAACATTCAGAACATTCGGTGTTATGGAAGTGAAAACGAGCAGCGAATATATCGTCGTGCGACGAATCCGACCAGCCAGCATCGTCGCAGGATCTGGGACTTCAGCTTAAAGGGGCAGTCGACCATCTGACCGTTTCACAGCTCAAGAGTCGATCATCACCTCTTAGGTTCTGAGAGCATTCATTCTCAGTATCACCTCACCCATGCTAGCGATGAACACCCACAGGCTCACGGTGTTCCGTCTCAATGTTATCTCCAGCAGGGCTGCCTTCTCCATGTCCCCCGACGCCGTCACTACTTGGTAGGGCTGACTGGATGTTCGTGTTGGCAAGCCCTTCGCCATGTCAGGTCTGATTACAGTCACGGCTACATCTGTGTCTATGTAGTATCTAGCAAACCTTTCTTGTATCCAGCCGTTTGCGATGAGACTTCGTCTGCTAGTCTGCCCAAGGTACGTAGCGTCACTCGAGGGGTTGATGTCCCTCGCCACGCCGGTCCTTACACATTTTCCGCCTGCTCGTCGACTTGGTATGAACAGTCCTTCACTAGATAATCTTGCTCGCCACACCTTCAGCACACACCACTTGAAGGTCGTCGTTGTCTCTCTCTCTCTCTCCCCCCCCCCCTCTCTCTCTCTCTCTGGGCTCTCTCTCCTTGTCATGGTGAATATTCCTGGTCTTCAAGGTGGGCGCCTCCATTCTCAGTGTTACCGCTAACGCCTCGTGGATTGTCTTATAGTCGCCCAGCATCAGGGGCTGTCGTATGTCGACTTCGCGCACCCTGTCGAAGGAGTAGGCAGTTTCTGCGACATGTAACTAAGTGGGAGGCTCACCCGGGTTTTGTTAACAAGCTGTTCAATTGCCAGGGCGTACTCCTGCATCGTCTCATGGTTCTTTTGCTGTTTTGATTTAAGCTGACTGCGGAAGGCTGCAGCCAAGCGATGGTTCCCAACACGGTTTTCGAGGGCCTCCGGATGTCTCCGGACTCCTGCGACATCGGAATGGTATTTCTACCGCCCGTCCCTGGAGGATGGCTCTCAGCTGTGCGGCTTCATCCTCTGCTATCTGTTGTGGGTGGAGACGGCGGTGAAATGTCGGCGAAAGACTTCGAAAGTTAGCGTCCCGTTGTTCTTAGGTGTTGTTTCACGCCCTGTGGTTTCTACTTTACAGTCCTTCAGCCTTCTGTCGAGCATTATTTGCGCCATGGCATTCAGTTCCTTTGCTGCTGCTGTCGACTCTTCCTTCTAGGGTACTAACGCGTTCCCTGAGGTCTTCCAGGGCATTAAGCCGTTCGCCGATGTCTTTCAGGTTGTTAATACGTTCTTAAGACGAGGTCCATGGCATAAACGCGTTGGTCAAGGTTCTTCATCCAGCCGAGCTCGTCAATGTCTTTCTTCGTGTCGGCCGCTTGTTCGTCGATTTTGGTAGAAAGTCCTGCCTTCACCATGAACATTTCCGTCTTCATTTCTGCTTGCATCCTCTCCATTGCAAAACCATTTTCGAGCCCATCTTTTCCATCGCGGGTTCCATTTTCGTGTCCAATTTCTTGATTTCAGCCAATAATATTTTCATTTCCATAGTGGGTCAATTTACACCAGTGTAACAAACATCTCTTTATAGCTTCAAATTCTCTTTTCTTAAAATTTTAAATGACGCTGAGTCGATTGCTTCGGTATCCCATCACTGCAAGTGTACCTTGGAGTGCTCTGTTCTCTCTCTCTCTCTCTCTCTCTCTCTCTCTCTCTCTCTCTCTCTCTCTCTCTCTGCCTCCCTCCCTCTCTCACCCTCCCTCTCTCCCTCCCTCCCTCTCTCTCTCCGGCCCTCGCTGCTCCGCTTGCATATTGTCGATGGCGTGACCAGAAACTTTCAGAAATAAAGTCATTACTGCACATGTAAACCACACGCAAATGTCACAAAGTCACACCTTACTATAGAAAGGAAATCACTGACACACGGCAACAATTAGCTATGAGCGACGGAAAGCAAACCGTTGCAAGCACGTGCAGAGATACTCAAGGTATATGCGTGTGCGTTTGGCGCGTACTCACAGTACATATTCTGTACCAGAACTCGAAAACTATGTACAAGGAAGACAAAACAGCATTTTTTTCCACGCTGTATTTTCCGGTTCCGCTCATAGGTACGATGAAATCGTGGCTGCTAAAGAGTTTTATTTTAATCTTTTCTTTAAGTTTGCACTGTACCATTATCACTTTTATTGTTGTACATTGCTGTGCAACGGATTGTTTATATTTCGCCACATGCAGACTTCTATCAATTGAATACAGACTTTTTCAAAGGAATCAGTTTTTCAGTTTCTCAAAAGTTATACAGCCTTTAAAACACTGTGCTCAAAATACATTTCTAGTCGTTTAATTTGTTAATTTAAGCACAGAAAAAGAAAACTAATCATAAAGAAAAGCAAAGAAAAATATTTTGAACTCTGCAATATGTATAATATTAATAAGGGGACAAAAACAGTTTCTCCATGCTGGTCCCATAACATACCCTATTACGAATATCCTCATTACAATTTTCCGGCTCTCTGAAATATATTGTGTCATTTTCTGCGGAGTAATTCTTGGATTGGATAAAGTATTTAAGGTTTATATTGTCCGTTAGAGGCTTTGAGCGCTCTTCAGCCAAATCATGCTTTTGGATTAATTACGTTTAGGAAGGAAGATGGCAGCATATTTTCTTTACATTAGTGTTGCGTTTACAGTACAGAGTTTTGTCAAATTAGATTATATTTTTCTTTTGGGGTGTTCGGTAAGTGCTTTATTGTTCTAAACGTTAAGTGATCCGAACAGCATTTTAATGATTTGGAATATTTCGCACCTTCTACCATCTGAAACTACCAGCACGAAGCGTGGACGTATGAAATTGGAAAGAATCTCATTTGTGATGGGACAGCTTTTTCATAGCTGACGTAAAGCCTGCATTTAGCTTATTTGGGTTAGCATCTGCACAGCAGGGTCACAGAAACATCAGATTGTGGGTCAAGAGCACATTCCCATTGGACTTAGAATTTACGTTGTAGTACTATATAACGGTGCACAGTTCCTCTCTTATTACTTCATTTGAAGACTCGAAGCCCTAGGCAACGTTTATGGCTTCCTTCCCTGTAATACAAAGGTCATGGCCTCCGTGGTTGACCTAGACACTTAAAAATACTGTCTCTGCCTTACCTACTGGTTTACAAATAGCTGGGACTCCTAAGTCATGCATATCCAATTTGGTCATGTAACAATTAATATGTTTATTATTAGCATGATTTATTAGTTAAAAGAAAGCTAATGTAGGAAAGGATAACGCATTTAATATACTTTTCAAGGGGATGCAATCAGAACGCAAATAATCGAGACATGCTTTATGAAATGATGAGAAAACAATATTGCGCGATATTTTAAACGTAATTAAAAACACATTTCCTTCGTATTCTTAGAGTATTTTAATCTTTCATTCATCGAAAGCGGTTTTTGCAGCATAATTCTGCAGTATCACGGCGCAGAATTCAAGGAAGGGCTTAAAAATACAGAAAGAGCAGAAAACTAGTGGTAATTAAGGATTTTTAAAATTAAATTCATTTTATCGAAAGAAGAACGTTAAATACGGATTCTCATTGCTAATAAAGTGGGACACTTTGATGAGGTTTTACACACATCCGAGCCGAAAAATGCGCCTTGTGGTTTTAAAGCGTTATAACGTCCTCTTTCTTATACGAGGGGCTTGTACATTTCTATGCCGACGTTCTTAATAAATGAATTACCGTAGCCGTCTCCATAAGTACAACCTTAAACTCTTTTAATTTTATTTCACGGAAAACATGTAAAATTATTTCAACAATGAGAAATGTATACTTTACAAAATTTAATGTTAATAAACAACTAAACCCGTCAGAGACAGGGTGACTGTAACGCTTTTAGTTTGCACTCCACCCAAAAATTTGATACAGAGATATCACCAGAACTACACGTTTTAGGATCCCCTGTGTAATAATAATAATAATAATAATAATAACATAATAATGATGTTAATAATAATATTATTATTGATTTCTCTAGCACGTATGTACCTATATACAACGCACATATTAGGTAGAGAAGGTATTACATTCCACCCAAAGATTCGTAACCAAGATGTCACTGGAAATACACGTTTTAGGGTCATTTTTGGAACAAGGCCCATAGCTGAGCTCGCTAAGGCGTCTCGCTTTGGTGCTTCGTAGCGCCGGGGATCGTGGGCTCGAGTCCCACCTTGGGCCTGGGTGTTATATGTTTGTGTATTTGTGTGTGTGTAAAACAGAAGAAAACAGCAATTCAATAATCATATAGCAAACAAAGTAAACAATTAGGTAAATAGAAGTACACATTTTGAGGAAAATCTGTCCACCCCAAACTACTTTTTTAAATGGAAAACATTTCGAAAATTTTAAATTTCTCAAGAATGGCACAAACAATTTTTATTAAATTGCCGTATATTAAAGAAAGATGTTTACATGACACATGTCCATCTGGTTAATACACACAATTTTTGTCTTAAATTGTTTTGTGGGGTTGATTATTACCGAGATATCCCTTGTAATTTGTTTCAGTTTTAAAATATTTTTACAATGTTAAATTACTTTAACAATTTTAAAATACTTTTACAGTTTTAAAAAAACGTTCCTCGCTCGGGAATTTGTCAACTCCTGCCCATGCAGACACGGATTTCAATCACATAAGAACAACTTTTAAAACATTTGACTATCGCTTTAGCCTAGTGTATTCCCCTTATTTCCCATCTACTTATAAGGAAATAACTAATACGACCATTTCTGTTATTTTCTGTTATCTTGATTAGTACAAAATAGAAAGAATGCTCAGCTTTTGTAAAAATAATCTGTTGCAGAATAGCTAGAGAAAGTTCACGTGAATGAAACACATCAGATTTTTAGATAAAGGTCCGTGTGTGTGAACAATAACTCAAAAACGAAAAGTGTAAAATATAAAACTTGGTATTAAATTTGGTATTTTGTAATTAAGATTTTGGGGGAAAATCGTTCTACTCCAAGCCACCCTTTATATGGGGAAAAATCGAAAATTTTGATTTTCTCAAAACTGACTAACAAATTTGATTTAAATACCTTGTATTAAAAATGTTTACATGACAAATAAAAGGTATATCTTAACTTTTCTGGGAATAGCCTCTGAAGACCTGTTCGTTCCGGATGACCTTTGCATAACTGGTAAACATAAAAGATAGAGGAAAACTTAACTACACAAAAATATAGATATTACATTATATTACACACATTTTTTTTTGCCTGGAGTTCACCGTTTTTTGAGATATTCCTTGTTACTGGTTTCAGTTTTAAAAGTAAAACTTTTCTTATACGGGAATTTATCAATTCCAGGCCATGCAAGTAAACAGATTTCAAATACAGCAACCAACTTTTAAAAAGATTTCACTTTAGCATAATGTATTCCTTTTGTTCCCGTTCTATTTAAAAGGAAGAAGTAACAAGACCATTTCTGCTAATGTTTATTTCAATTAGCATAAAGTAGATAGAAGAATAAGCTTTCTAACAATAGTTTGTTACAAAGATGTAGAGAGAGAGAGAGGAGAGAGAGAGATAGAGAGAGAGATAGAGAGAGAGAGAGAGGGAGAGAGAGAGAGAGAGAGAGAGAGAGAGAGAGAGAGAGAGAGAGTCATGTGAATGGACCACATCAGATTTTTAGAATACGACTTCTTAGTTTAAGGAAGACCATTATACTTAAGCAAACTATTTATACAACTTAAAAAGTCAGTTGTAAGTATTCACCAGACTGTTTACTGTCTTCTCAACTATTCACACAAAAGCATATTCTACGTCTCTACCCAGATGAACTTTAAATTCACAATTACACACTTTGTACTAGGATAAATAGGAAAGCGATAGTCACATGTGTGGCTTTGAAAGTCAATGCACTTTGTTTGTTCAATAGCAAAAAGCACTTCCAGTCGTGAATTCGCAAATTCCCGTATGTGAAGTTTAAAACTGAAATCAATAACAAGGAATATCTCAAAAGGTCAGCTCTAGGAAAAAAAAAGTATGACATAAATTGTGTGTTTTAACGAGATCTATATTTTTTGTATAAGTTTTTGTCTGTCTCTTACGGTTTATCAATTATGCACAATTCAGTAAAATTCGTCCAGAATAAAGAGGTCTTCAGAGGCTGTTTTGAGGAAATTCAAGATAAATTTTATTTGTCATGTAAGTATCTTCTTTAATACATGGTATTTTAATCAAAATCGCCATTTTTGAGAAAATTAACATTTTCTAAATTTTTATTTTTCAATATAAAGGGAGTTTGTAGTTGGGGATTTTCCTCAAAATCTTCGTGCCGCATCCTTGGAAGACGCTAAACTTAAATACCAAGTTTGGTATTTTACCGATTTCTGTTTTTAGTTATCGTGTTCACAGATACAAGGACACACACACATACACACCCACACACGGACCTTTTTCTAAAAATGTGTTTTAAGTATAGGGTACCCTAAACCCCGTGTACCCGGTGAAATATCGGTATCGAATTTTTGGATGGAAAGCAATACTATCTCTGCCTACGTACCACGTTCTACTATGTAGAGAAGCTAAAAATGCTGGAAAGGGTATGCGTACCTTCAACCACCAGTTTGTAGGTAGTTGCCATTTTATAATTTTGTTTAACAAATACAGTGCATGTACTGAACAATGGCGAAATCAATTCGATAGAGACGGAACGGGTACACAGTTCTAAATCAAGAAGAAGAAGAAGAAGAAGAAGAAGAAGAAGAAGAAGGAGGAGGAGAATAAATGTATGTAATTGTATTGTATTTGCTTATGCAACGCGGTTAATTTCTACGGTTTTCATTCACGAAGGAAGAACGTTCGTGATTTTGTCGACGTGGAATGAAACAAAACATGGGAATTCCTTTTATAGGAAAACTTGGTAGAGGACATTAATTGAAACAAAACAGAGAATTTTTCTCTGAGTAAAATAGAGAACATAGAATGGAAAAATAAAGAAAAGACAGATTGTTTTCCGAGAAAAATTGGGCAGAGATGACGGAAGCTGATGAACGGTATATCTATTCTCAAAGAGGACAGGCCATGTACATTGTGCACCTGTTGTTGTAAACATTGCTGCGTCATTTCGCAGAATTGGAAACAAAACAGCTCGCGAAGTAGGTAGGTAGTGAAGCGATGGATCATAGAGAATATGCAGAGGGATCGCGTTAGATTTAAACAGGAGAATTCTTGTCAAATTTCATTTGCTGAGTAAAATGACAGTAAGGATAAAACAAAAAAACTAACCGTATATAAACACGCAGCTTAGAATATATATAATGAGTTCAGAAAAAAAAAATTCCGGTTGACACACGGTTTCTTATTCCGTTTTTTATTTCTTTATATCCCGCCTTTAATTGCATGGTCTACTCGGCGGTATTTCCATTTATTGGAACATATTGATTATCCCCATTAGTGCTAAATCGTGTTTCGATGCCGTTGGGTTTCTATTATTTATCTTTAATTTTAATTATTAGATCACGCTCACATTCATATGGGAATAATCTGAATTAGAGAAAAAGCCTACCCCTATCCGGGAATCGAACCAGGATCTATCAGAGAGTCTGCATGTTAGTGTTACCAGACTGACTTTTGCTTCGCTCTGCTTCAACAAATTCCTTTAAATGATGCATTTTTCATGTGTGATATTTTCTCACCCTAATTTGGAGTTTATCCCAAATATTAACACAGATTTCAACTCCGAAGACTTAGGGAGTGCCTCCAGAGTATGCAATTCTCAGCTCTACTCCAACTACATTTAAGAAAGGAAAATAATATATGATTATATATTACATAGGCCCAGTTACGCAGTTTCAAAATAATAATTCTCCAACCTTGTAGAGAGTTGTTACACGGAAGGCTGTTTCCAATCTCTGGAAGCCAACTTCGAAGTGTGTTTGCGAGCTTTGCGCGATAAATATTGCATCATTGCCTGCTTAGCATGTTCTAGCTGCAACAATGCTGAAGCAAATCGAACAATTTTGGGAATGTTACATTGTCGCCTTTTCCGACACAAACTGCAGCTATTCCGCTGTTATTGGGAAGTACAAGAAACGAAATTTCATTGTTTGCAAAAAAGGAATAAGTTCTGTGCTCAATAAAAAGAAGGGGTTGATTCCAAAAGGAAATAAAGAGACAAATCCGCGACCTGCAACTAGCCGCACTTCAGTCATGGTGAAGGCAGTAACCCAGCTACACGACGAGCCAGCGCATGTAAATTAGGAACATCAGAAAAAACTAATAACACAAGGATTTGCAAAGTGCCATAAAGAGCGTTCATTACAAATTGTTGCCTTGTCACATTTCAAAGCATTGCACAAACAGTACGAGGAGAACATGGTAGCGGTGGAGACAGAATTTCCTTAGACAGATTTCAAAGGGAAATTCATTAGGTACCAGAGATCTGAAACCACCTCTGTACAGTAGTTCGAAAGTGTGTTATACGAGATTCCGTGTCTCCAAGTTTCAGCAGATTTATGCTATTAAACTCTTGCAGTGGGTAATTACCCAAGATAAAGTTATGGAACAAACATCTTAAGCATTACAGAAACGAATTACATGCCTATTTCTGCATTGTTGGTAACATTCTACCAATTCGTGCCTGCATGATGGTAGGGAGAGAATATGTCTCTCGATACTGGAGCGAAAAATGATGACTGGTGCGGTGCGAAAGAATGGAGTTAGACAAGTAAAGTAACAATGGTTATGTGTTAATGCTCCTGGACACCCTAGTGTTATTTTGGGGTTCAAACTTAGTGTTTTGTTTTTTGAACTGGAACGGTCGAAACTGTTACTACGAATAAGGCTTTATTTCCCACTATAATATTTGCATTCAATCAAGTTTAGTGTAGGTAAGGTTGAGGGGTTCTTCTACAAGTTGTTTGTCATTGGAGTAGGAGATTGTCTCTTTGTGATTTCTATCGTGTTGGAAATTAAATATGCCACACTTCCTTGTTCCAAATGATTTGTTAAAGAACCCCGTTTCAAATATATTTTTCCATAATCATCCGTATATTAAAAGCGGTCCCCATACTAGCACACTTCTATTCCGAGAATTCAATGATAGAACCATGTTCTGTATGTACTAATCTTCGGACATTCACAATACTGTATAAGCCAAGTCCCCTCTAAGGAGCATGCGCAAAGAAGTATACCTACTTTCGTATTTAGTATTTTTTAAAACTATTTTTATAAGTAGAGTTCGGTCCGGGGCCACGAAATTGCCGGGTTGAGGTTCGGAGCACAGAGAGTAGGTATAACTATAACGGGATGGAGTAGGCGTTGACTCTACAGTCTGTTTCGACATTTTTTACACTGTCTAGAATGGCTCACTGCCTGGTCCTGTTCAGTTCCTGCTAGTAGATAAACCACTGATCACTGAAAGAAAGCACAGATTGCAAAATGTAAAAAATACGAAAGGTGTTTGACCCTGAACAAATTGTGGATGATTCTGACATTTTGAGTGACAGGAGGAGAGCCTTTTCTTTCTATACAGTAAAGATGTATCTTGTAAGTCACTGCAATGCATTCTGAGTGAGTTTGGTGATTTACGTTCATTGTCTTTTCAAAGCTCTGCACATTATTATCCTGAATTTTTTGTATCAAGCTTTATACTTATATTTGTAAAGGTAAAAGGCTCCAAATGTACGAAATATTATGAAATAATTGTTTTATTTTGTTACTTTATGAATTAGAACGATGTATATAATAATGTCGATACATGTAATGAGCTACTTTTGAAACAGATGATACTTCAGCGTGTGCACGTTTACGCTACAAACCCCCGCACTACCTTCTCTTTATACTCCTGACTACTCTGTGTGTTCGTAACTATGCGCGCTTCGGAATTCAAAACCGAGCTCTAGTTATAAGAAAGGTTTTCTCTCACGAAGGCACTATACTCTCAAAATCGTTTAGTGGTTATATAACAATGCCTAACGTCGGCAGTGTAGCATGCCAAAGCTGGAACATCTTTTCCTATCGTTATGTGTAATGCAATATCTACTTATTTCAATGGAAAAACTTCATCTCCAACTTTTCAGCTAGTCTGCTGCTGTGCACAAAGAGTGAAAATTTATCTACCTGCTACTGCAAATCACTACGGATATGAATACCATCACAAAATTACTACCAGCCGATTGACGACTCCCGACAGAGATAGGCTCCAAAATAATGTGAAAAACATATGATTCTGTCAGTGACACTGGAGATTAGTACACTCATATATATATACGGACATTTTCATTTAAGTAGGAATGAAATCTTTTGTAGCACAATAAATTATTAATTAGTAGTTGGTTTTTACGCCACTGCGGCTTAGAAAATGGATATTGCCCTAATATTATGGTGTTCCTCAATGATTAGACGAACAGTTGACGTAAAACAGGTTAGATCGTTACGACATTAAAAATTCTTCAGTAGCTTTGGCATACATAACCCCAGCCAACCATTCAGCAACATTTCCTTAATTAGGCTGCTTAGAAGAAAATTTAATGTGCATTTTTATTTCTTATGATGTTCTGATTGCTAAGAAATTAATTACACATTTTTGGACTTCTAGGTAGAAGCAATAGAATGAGAGAAACTGAAACAGAATTGAAATTGCCTGTTGAACTTTTCGTTATGATAAACACTCTAGATAATATATTTCTAAATTTATATAAAAATGATTCTAAAACAGTAGAACATTTGTTACTTAATTTTATCAAATTCATCATCTGTGAATTTTAAAATACGACATTTTAACGTTTTAATTAATTCTCATATTACTATAGAAATAACCACTGTAGTGTGCTACTAGTAATTCCTTCCTTAATTTTGACAATTAAAGGCTAATATCAAATCCTGAGAGAGAGAGAGAGAGAGAGAGAGAGAGAGAGAGGGGGGGGGATGGAAGAGAAGAGAGAGTTTTTATCCCACGTTTAGAGAATTGCGATGATAGTAATCTTCAAATGCGCTCCGGATCCCAATCAACTGATTTATCCGAGACTTTTTTCATGAAAAAATTGAAACACCTTGCGCTCACAGCTCATGCCACCCTAGATTCGAACTCTTGTTCTAATAACTAAACGGAGGGTAAACAACCACAGCACCTGTGAGTGCACACTAAGAAAAGATAAATACATTTACTGGACTGTTGACTAACTTGCAATTACTTTAATAATTTTCAACTATTACAGCACTAAAACTATCTGTGAATATAATAAAGTATTATTTCTACACATTTACTCACCATAATATGTTGTACAAAATTTAAGAATTTTTGAGGTCTCGTTTAGGTCTTTAAGGTTGAATAAAAGCAGCAGAATGGTCAACGTTTTGGCTTCTCACCCAGAAGCCTCGTGTCTAGTTCCCGGCTGAGGCGAGGAATTTGATTTTAATTAGAATCATTCCCTCTGCCCCACATTCTGGATGTATGCATGTGAAGGTGAATGTGTTTAATAGCATAACACTAAAAAAATTAACATTGATAATCTTTACAGTTCAGCGAGAGAACACCAGCGGCTATTTCTAAAGCAAAGCCCCGATATGACCATACCATAGGAGTTAAAAGGAGAAGTTAAAACAAAAAAAAAAAAAATCCGCGATTTATATCAATGTATCAAGTTACTTCGTTTGCTTTGGTTCTTTACAGCAATTTCCATTGTTTCCGTAGCCTTCCGGGAGGTAGTGTTGAAATTCTAATATAATTCATAGTGACGACAAAATTCAAAACTATAAATATTTGATGACTTCACGGGATAGCAACCGAGTTAAATTGGAATCGCAAAATTCAAGCTTTCGACCATCTTGACTCTATGGTCTTCCAATTTAACTGGTTGTTATCTCGCGAATTCATCTGTAATACTCATCACCGAAAAAACTTCAAATATTTAATTATCAATATTTGAGTGCAATTTGTCATTTGCCATTAAAAACGTGAGTTTCCCTAGTTTTCCGATAGGCCGCGTTCCCAGCTACAGATTTACGAGAGCTAAAGTTAATATCTAAAAAAAAAAAAAAAAAAAAAAAAAAAACGGACACCATTATACCAGGTAGAATAACAGTTTAAGTTAGATAAATAGGGGAGATTGCGTAAGGGAGGTTAATAATACATTTGGATGTTTATGCGACGTTAAGTTATGGTTTATACATAAATATAACCATAGGTTTCTAATTCATGAGAGGTTAGATCAAGATTAGTTTATGTATACACTCACAGATATAAATTTTAATTGCTGATTAAGGATTTATTAAGATTAACCATAGTTTTCACCGAGTTTCATTTGTTTTCTGGTAGGTTTTCTACATTGGCAACACCCATATTTTATTGCTTTCCGCCTAGAAACTATACATGTCTTACTCCATCCGTATCTTTTTTGCACTTTTTCGTATTTAAGAATATGTCTTGACAAGGTGGTAGTGGTTGGTTATTTAGGTTGTGAGGATAACATCGCGGCATCTACAGTGACTTTCAAATGGAATGAGGTTTGTTCTAGAGCGCCACCAGGCCGGCAGCCAATCGGAGTGCTGCTGTGTTGAGATATTGCTTAACTGTGGAGTAACGCGCTAAGTGATTCCGTTTCTCATAAATAATACTTGCCCTAAGACAAAATATTAAAATTTTGCAAAAAATAATTCACGAGGAAGATAGGGAGTAATGTTTGTAGCAGAACCGTAAAAACCACAAATTTTTAGCTCAAGTAGTTTTAATAATACACATGAATAAACATTATGTCGCCAGGCAGATTTGCATGCTCAGTGTGCGAGTGAGAGGGAAATATGAAAAGAGTAGGAGTAGCGACCTGGCAACGCAGAACATGATAAAGCATCTCATTCGCTGCAGCGTAGAACTCTTCCCATTTGAAAAACATTATAATTGCTCCGCTCACTTTTTAAAATACATATTAGCTCTTGTAACAGTTGAAAGTGTTACGTAGCCATATCTTTAATAAGCTTTTTCATACATAGTTAACTATAATTAATTGAGCTGAAATAGAAACTACAATGATTTAATGAGTCCAGGATGATGGGTTGCCTATTAGTATACTTTGGTTTATGTCCATTTACGCAGTAAGATGATCCCTGTATACCGTTTATAGAATAATAAAGGTAGATGTTGAAGGAATTCTAGCTAAACTCTGGAAATGTAATTTTTCTATGGCATTATATAATATATTCTTCTATTTTCCATGACGCTTTAACAATTGCCATGCTTGCCTACTTTGACGCCAGAAGTTCATCGTAGTACTTGGCCTATAGGAGTTGCTAGAAAAATATTTAGCTAGAATTCTGAAATAAGTCAGTACTTTAATTAATGCCATTCATTAAATTTCCTTTTAAGTTAGTGTATTTTTTATTATAAAATACCCAGATTTCACTGGAAGCAGCTTATCTGCCATTTCTTTAGCTTTAATTAAAATTTAATTTGGAAATTTTGGATTACTCCAATTTGTACAAAACCAATTATCTGTGTTTATTAAATAAATATATGCCGTTTCCTTGGAAAAACGAAACTTACGGATCTAATTTTTTATTTACATAGTTTCTCTAGTTTATTTATTCAGTAAAACGTAGTGTATTATGCGATATTGTATGCACTATGGAATTATTAATTAGTATGTTCTCGAACAATTCTATAAGGGTTTGTAGCCATAATAAACATTAATACAACACTATCAGCATATAAATTATAAATGACCATAAAAATATATTGTGTAATGCAAGTTTGTGAAGTGCTTTTACAGACTATCCAAGTTTAAACAAGAGGGAAACAAATATCCTTACTTGTTGATATCGAAATTATGATCATATTAAATTAATAATTATTTTATAACGAAATAATGTGGAAATACGAAATAATTGACGGAAGTGATATTGCGATCGCAGTGCAGCGCTTGGCTCATTACCCGTTTAGCGATAAGGGTAAGGGATTCGACATATAGCAGTTAGCGAGCCGCGTATCTTAAACTCGTTAATTCACTATGGAAACAAATTATGCCTACGGCGAAATAAAGTTTTTAATACTGTGAAAACTAGCAGAATTGATATGGTTACAATTCCTCCTACTACTTAGATTCACGAACAATTATTATTCGGCTTAAAGCAATCGGCAACTCTCCCACACAGATCAGTTATCTTAGCTTCCATTAAATATTCTCAGAAATTTAACTGTTGTCAGTTCTCGTCCTACCCATGCATATCCTGAGAAAGAGAATTCCCAGCATACTACCGGAGCAGCTAGATGGCAGCAGAAAAGCTACACCATTGTGTACAACGCCGATGTGTGATAAATAAATATACAAATAAACATATAAAGTCTCCTCCTCCAAAGTAATGTTATCGTTAGGAGTTAAATGAAAAGGAGTAGGCAGCTGAATTTGTTTCAATAATCCAAGTAATTTAAAGTAGCTAGAACTTGATTTAATCGTTTCATCTCTAGCTTTAATCTCAACTATCGGAGAATATTAATTTATCCATACCTGTTGCTGAATATTACTATAAAATCATCCGGGTTGTTCATTTAATGACTGAATCAAATTCCACGTGAAGGAACAGAATGCAATCCAGATTATGACTTAAGTATGTGGGAATTAGGCTAGACATGTCAGATGTCGAAGCGGGATACATACTTTTTTTTATTTTTTTTATGTTAACTCAACGTCCTCAACGTGATTGATAATTTCGGACGATGAGTGAAATCGGTGAAATGATGCTCAAATTGCTCAGAATCCATGGAACACAAAGTTACTCAACATTCGCCTTCTCAGGATAAAGTAAAACCCCCCAAAAAGAATCTGTTATCCAGGTGAGATTCGGACTCGGAACTCTGAATGTGAGGCAGATACTACCCCTTCACTACCGAGGTGGGCTAATTTGTTTTGTTGACAGTTTGATGTCTCAACATTTATTTAATTTACAGAATGTGATTGATCACAGCATATTTGGGCACTTCGTACAACCATGTACATGTTTGGTTCGGCTCCGCACTTATCCAGGATTATAACAGTGTACTGGGAACGAGCATACCTATGGTGTAATTATTTTACTATTAAAATGAAATTAATGTTAAGGTCATTAAAGGGAAGAGGGGAAAGAAAGAAAGGAGGGAAAGAATAAAATATGTGCATTAATAGAAAGCAAAATTACAAGCTTATATCATTCTATAGTGCTTATTTCAATACTAAAACTAAACTGACAAAATGAAAACAGTTGAGTAATGGAAAGAATCCATTACCAGTGTAAATCTATGCTTTGAGGGATTCAAACGCACATAATTATTCCGAAGATCGTTAGCGCATACTCCGAAAAGAATGAGCTTATTTCATTGTTGGAAACGTTGTGTTTTCGGTACAATTTGTTAAATCTACTTTCAAAATTTAAGCTACATCCTTTATTCCAGTATCCGTAAAAGTGTACGTTCTGTTGTACAACTATTGCTATAGAATCCAATGAACCTTTGTATTTACGCAGAAACTGAACTCGAGCCACTTGAGGTACTTAAAGATTTCAGATGCAGTATATAGGTAGGTATCTAATTATAAATAGATTTTTCATAGGTAATCACTAATCACACATTCACATTTTCGCGATGCATTGTTTGGGCTGGGTTATAATTCACTGCAATTAAAATCATATCAATGTTTTGGAAACAATCGACCCTTACCATTCGATGTATCGAGATTTCCATGATGGCGCGCGCACTTTCGGAACACACAGAGCAAGCACCACCTTTACACACACTTGTCACTCAACGAACTGCGCCGCCGCTCCGCCGAGAGTAAACCTTTTATAAACATGTCCTGAGGATGGCCCACATTCCCCTTCCTGCTTCCGTACTGCTGTTTTCCTATCATTGTTAATAAAAGGCTTTCTCCGCAAAATAGCGTAGAAACTACATTTCCAAGCTGACTTTGAGGTGGTGTTTACTTTAGTCTTCCATATAGGACATGAGGTACGGTTTAATTCTTGCATTAATAAAATCATTATCAAAAACACGTAATAAAAGCATAAAATAAAAATGTTCTGACAATTTTTATTTTGGATCAACGAGTATGATGTGTACCAAGAAGTAAAACATACATTATTAAAATGCTCGAGCGCACACGCTTTTTTCCTTTCCTTAATTTCTTTCTACCTTAACATTCGATAACGTTCGAAGTGGTGGCTACAGTGTAGCCAGAAAGTATCCGTCTTCACATTAAACATTTTTACTAGTCAAATAGCCAAATAAACAGAGGGAAAACATTTTCATGTTTTATATCCAAAAAGAACAAACACAGAATTCTGAGTTTTTCATGATTTTAATTGTATTTGTTCTCTCTCTCTCTCTCTCTCTCTCTCTGTGTTTATTTTAAAAATCTGATGTGTACCATTCACATGACTTTCTCTATATCCCTGCAAAAAATTATTCTTAAAAAGTTTATACTTCTATTTACTTTATGCTAATCAGAAAAAAAAAAAAAAATAGCAGAAGTAGTCTTATTACTTGCTTCCTTGTAAGTAGAAGCGAAATAAGGGACTACCATAGGTTAAAGTGATAGTCAAAAGTTGGTTGCTATGTCAATGAAGTTCCCTTGTTTATATGGATCGGAGTTGACAAGTTCCTATATGAGAAAAATATGTTTTTCATTGCAGAAACCAAACATAAGGAATGTTTCAAAAACGACGAACTTCACGAAAAACATTTATATAACATAAATTGTGTGTTTTAACGTGTTCTACATTTTTTGTGAAGTAAGTTTGTGTCCATCTCTTACCGTTTAGCAGTTCATTCAAAATTCGGTAAAATTCATCCAGAATAAACTACTCTTCAGAGGCTATTCCTAGAAAATTCAAGATATGCATTTTATTTGTCAGGTAAATATGTTTTTATATACGAAATTTTAATCAAAAATTTTAGGACCATTTTTGAGAAAATCAAAATTTTCGAAAAAATTTCCATGTAAAGGGTAGTTTGGGGCGGGGAATTTTTCTCAAAATCTTCGTGTCGCATCCCTGGAAGATACTAAACTTAAATACCAAGTTTGATATTTTACTGACTTTTCGTTTTTGAGTTATCGTGTTCACACACACACACACGGACACACACACACACACACACACACGCACACGGACCTTTTTTTGGATATTGGGGACCCTAAAACATATATTTCCGGTGTAATCTCGGTATAGGATTTTTGGGTGGAGTGCAATACCTTCTCTATACACTGTGTACATACTGCGTATAGAGAAAGTAAAAATTGCACGGATGTTTCATATTTTATTATTATGGTGTTTATAAAATAGTTTTATACGAATGTAGTAATTTCTGAATTCTTTGTGATTGGCTTAGGTTTTCATGAAAATAAGTGTCAATCTAAGGAAGAAAAATCCTGGTGTGTTCAAAAAACTTTCTTTACCCACCTATATTCTGTAACAAGCTATTCATACTTCATGCTAATCAAAATAAAGACTTGCAGAAATTGTCTTATTACGCAGTTACTTATCAGTAGAAGGGAAATAAGGGAATACGTTAAGTTAAAGCGATATCTTTTAAAAGCTGGTTGCTATGTGATTAAAATTTGTTTCCCTTTGCAATAGACAAATTTCTGTCTGAGTATTTTAAAATTGAAACCAATAACAAGGAATATCTCGGAATAGGTTAACTGCACAAAAATAATGCATATGACATAAATTGTGTGTTTAACGAGATCTACATTTTTAGTGTAGTAAGTTTTTGCTATGTTTTACAATTTACAAACTACGCAAAAGTCATCCAGAATTAAGAGGTCTTCAGAGGCCAGAAAATCCAAGTTATGCTTTTTATTTATTATATAAATATCTGTAATATACGGTATTTTAAACAAAATCATTTGAGCCATTTTTGAGAAATACATTTTCAAACATTTTCTATGTAAATGGTAATTTTGTGTAGAGGGATTTCCTTTAAAAACTTCGAGTTTCACCCTTGGAAGATGCTGAACTGAACTATCAAATTCACTATTTAGCCGAATTTTTGTTTTTGAGTTATGTCGTTCGCACACACATACACACGGACCTTTTTTCTAAAAATCTGATGTGTTCCATACACATGACTTTCTCTACATCTTTGTAACAAATTACTTCATGCTAATCGAGATAAACACTAGCAGAAATGCTCGTATTAGTTAGTTCCTTATAAGTAGGAGTGAAATAAGAGAATATACTAGGCTAAACCGACAGTCAAATGATTTAAAATGTGGTTGCTATGGGATTGAAATCCGCTTCTTTGCGAGATCAGGAGTTGGTAAGTTTCCGTATGAGAAAAGTTAGTATTTTAAAACTGAAACCAATAACAAGGGAGATCTCAAAAACGGTCAACTCCACGAGAAAAATGTATGTAACATAAACTGTATGTTTTAACAAGCTCTACATTTTTGTTTAAGTAAGTTTTTGACCATCTCTTACGGTTTACCAGTTATTCAAAATTCCGCAAATTTCATCCAGAATAAAGATGGCTTCAGAGCCTATACCCAGAAAATTAAAGATATACATTTCATTTGTCGTGTAAATATCTTTAATATAAGATATTTTAATCAAAATCGTTCCATGTAAAGGGTAGTTGGGAGTGCGGGAATTTTCTTGAAAATCTTCGTGTCGCATCCTTGGAAGATACTTGACTTAAATACCAAGTTTGGTGTTTAATCTTCGTTTTTGGGATATGGTGCCCCCCCCCCCACACACACACACACACACTCTCGGACGTTTTTTAAGAATGCTTTTTTTTTGGGATTCAAGGAGTCTCAAAACACATATTTCCGGTGAAATCTCGGTATCGAATTTTTGGGTGCATTACAATACTTTCTTTATACACACATTATGTACATAGTAGCTGGTAGAGAAATTAAAAATGCCTTTCTTGGATACAAGTGACCGCAAAACGTGTATTACCAATGAAATCCCGATGTTGAATTGTTGGGTGGAAGCAATACCTTCTCTACCTATGCACTGTGTACCTATGCACGTCGGAGTTAGTTTTTAATACTTTCTCTACTCGTACTATGTACATAGTGTATAGAGAAGGTATTGTATTGCATCAAAAAATTGGATACCGAGATTTCACCAAACATAAATGTTTTGAGACCCCCTGAATCCAAAAAAACATTTTTAGAAAAATGTCTGTGTGTATCTGTGTATATGTATGTGTCTGTGTGTGCCTGTGGGCAGTATTGCTCAAAAACGAAAAGACCGTTAAATACCAAACTTAGTATTAACTTTATCTTCCAAGTTTGCGACACGGTGATTTTAAAGAAAATCCCCCCCACCCCAGGTACCCTTTACAAGGAAAAATTTTCGAAGATGTTAATTTTCTCAAAATGGCTCTAAAGATTTTGATTAAAATCTCTTATATTTAAGATATTTACATGACAAATAAAATGTATATGTTCAATTTTCTGGGAATAGCCTCTGAAGACATGTTTAGTCTGAAAGAGTTTTGCTGAATTTTGAGTAACTGGTAAACCGTAAGAGATAGACAAAAATTTACTACACAAACAAATGTATCCCACATTAAAACACACAATTTATGTCATATACACTTTTCTTTTCTTTTGTGGAATTGACCATTTCTGAGATATTCCTTCTTATTTATTTCAGATATAAAATACTTAAACGTTTCTCACACGGAAAGTTGTAAACTTCTGGCACTGCATAGAAACGGGTTTCAACCAAGTGGCAACCAACTACTTACTATCACTTTAGTCTAGTTCATTACCTAATTTGCGATCTACTTGCAGGGAAGCTAGTAATTAAGACAATTTCTGCTAATGTTTATTCAGATTATCATAAAGTAGACAGAATAATATGCTTTTTAACAATAATTACATCGATGTAGAGAAAGGCATGTGAATGGACATATCATTTGGATTCTCCCCTTTAGCTCTAACGTTCATGTTTTAACAGCAGCTGATTTTGGATTACTCGCTTTAACTGGAAGTTTCTACGCTTCATTTAATAATTAGTTTCTCTACCATGTATCCCATCAGGTATAGAGAATATTACACTACCCCCAAATTTCGATTTTGAGATTTCACGTGTTTTGAGGTCTCCTAATCCCCTTTTTTATTTGTCTATACGTACTACGTACATAGTGTATAGAGAAGGTATTGTATTGCACCGAAAAAGTCTGTATCGAGATTTCACCGGCAATACATGTTTTGTGTCTCCCTAAATCCAGAAAAAAAGTATTTTTAGAAAATGTCCGGGTGTGTGTGTGTGTGTGTGTGTGTGTGTGTGTGTGTGTGTGTGTGTGTGTGTGTGTGTCTGTCTGTCTGTCTGTCTGTCTGTCTGTCTGTCTGTCTGTCTGTCTGTCTGTCTGTCTGTCTGTCTGTGGGCATCATAGCTCAAAAAGGAAAAGACCGTTAATACTAAACATTGTATTTAAGTTTGGTATCTTCCAAGGGTGTGACACGAAGATTTTAAAGAAAATCCCCCTACTCCCAACTATCCTCTACATGGATTTTTTTTTTTTTTAAATTTTGATTTTCTCAAAAATGGTTGTAATGATTTTGTTTGAAGTACCTTATGTTTAAGATATTTTTATGACAAAGGAAATGTACATTTTGCATTTTCTGGGAATAGCTTCTGAAGATCTCTTAATTTTGGATGACTTTTGTATAACTGGCAAACCGTAAGAGATATACAAAAGCATACTGCACAAAAAATGTAGATCTCATTAAAACACACATTATGTCATATGCATTTTTTTTTATTTATTATTTTTTTTTTATTTTGTTGAGTTAACCGTTTTCGAGATATTGCGGATTATTGGTTTAAATTTTAGCCACTTAAACTTTTCTCAACCGGGAAGACATATTTCTTCTCGTTTCTCTTTGTTTACTGCTGGCAAAAAAAGAGGTTGGAATTTGAATTGTTTCACATAGTGACCGGCTTTTAAGGGACGAAACTATCTCTTTAGCCTGTGCATGTTCTTATTTCCGTTCTACTCACAAGGAAGCTTGTAATAAAACTAATTCTGCTTATGTTTATCTTGATTAGCATGATGTAGATAACAGATTAATGTTTTGAATAAAAGGTTTGTTTACCGTACAGCTACAGGACATCATGTGAATGGAACACATTAGACGTTTTCCCTTCTACTTACAAGGAACCAAATAATTTCTGATAATGTTTATCCCGATTATCATGAAGTAGATAGAGGAATAAGCTTTTTAACAATAATTTGTTACAGAGATGTAGAGAAAGTCGTGTGAATGGAACACATAAGATTTTTTAAAGATAAAGGAGTGTGTGTGTGTGTGTGTGTGTGTGTGTGAGTGTGTGTGTGTGTGTGTGTGTGTGTGTGTGTGTGTGTGTGTGTGTGTGTGTGTGTGTGTGTGTGTGTGTGTGTGTGTGTGTGTGTGTGTGTGTGTGTGTGTGTGTGTGTGTGTGTGTGTGTGTGTGTGTGTGTGTGTGTGTGTGTGTGTGTGTGTGTGTGTGTGTGTGTGTGTGTGTGTGTGTGTGTGTGTGTAGGTGTGTGTAGGTGTGTAGGTGTGTGTGGCAGTACAGCCGCTACGAAGTGCTAGATGAATAATAAACTTAGTGTTTAAGTTCAGTACTTTCCAGAGACGCTACACAAAGGTTTTCATGAAAATCCCCCACCCTAAACTCCATTTGCATGTAAAGTTTTAAATCGTTTTTACTTTCTCGACATACACTATGTACATAGTGGATATAGAAGTGCACCCAAAAATTCGATACCGAGATTTCTCCGGAAATGCACGTTTTGAGACCCGCTGAATCCTAAAAAAAACATTTTTAAAAAAAGGCCTGTGTGTGTCTGTGGGCAGCACAGCTCAGAAACGGAAATTCCCTTAAATATCAAATTTGATATCCAAGTTCAGTATCTTCCAAGAATGCGACACACGAAGATTTTAAAGAAAAAACTCCCTACCCTAATTACCCTTTACAGAGAAAACAAATCGAAAAATTTGGCTGTAACGATTTTGATTAAAATATCGCATATTTAAGATATTTATATGGAAAATAAAATGTATATCCTGAATATTCTGGGAATAGCCTTTAACGACCTTTTATTCTGGATTAAATTGTCTGAATTTTGCATGACTGGTAAATCGTAAGAAATAGACAAAAACGTACTAAACAAAATCTCGTTGAAACATACAATTTATGTAATATACATTTTTTTTCCATGGTCTTATCCGTTTTCGAGATATTCTTGTTATTGGTTTCAGTTTTAAAATACTTAACACTTTCTCAAATGGGAACATGTCAACTCCCGGCCCCACAAACGGATTTCAATCCCATAGCAGCCGCATTTTAAAACATTTGACTGTCGGTTTAGCCTAGTGCATTCTCTGATTTCCTTTCTTCTTATAAGGAACCAAGCAATAAGATCGTTTCTGCTAATGTTTGTCTCGATTAGCTTGAAGTACATAGAGTAATAAGCTTTCTAACAATAATGTTTTACAGAGATGTAGAGAAATTCATGTGAATGGAGCACATCAGCTTTTGTACTTTATCGATATGGCTCTAACGATTATCTTGACTTTTCTGAGATTAGTCCGTGAAATGTTCTCATAGGTTTCCGCGGCATCAATTTTTTTGAAGTGGACATCATTCAGTTGCTTCTTACGATGTAGAAATAATGTAGCATTTCAAGGCATCCATAAAAGTAGCGACTGCTTGTAAGATATTTGAATCTTATATCTCCTGCATTGTGTTTGTGCCTACAATGAAATATATGTAAATATAAAACTAATTAAATGAAAAAAAACAAGCCAGATCACATAAACACGCATTAGTTATTTCAGCATATTAAACATCAGAATTTTCCCTTCATTAATTTGACCGCTAGAATGTTTTAAATTGTACTTTATCGTTGTTTAAGATAGAATGTTTTAAACAACTTCTGCAGTCATTGTATGTGTGCTTATGCTTTAGCTGCGCCTTGAGAATGGACTATACCTAGTATTATAGCATCTTACTTTTCCTTAATGGAGGTTGTAAATGGGGACCAAGACAAAAAATAAATTACATTATTTGTTATTTGGGTTGTGATTTGTGGTGGACGAAACTACGTGTAGGCAGGTTTTCTTCCAGTTTTCCGGTTTTCCCCGCCATTCGTTTCACCAATTGCTCCATAATCATTTCTGAAATTCATTTCGCCGTCATTTCATGTCATTCACTTCCATACTTTCATACCAGGCATTGGGTTGAACACCCATGTGGCTTCTCTCTCATTCAGAACCTCTGCTCCTCAACAGGTTTCTGACCCCAGGCATAGACTTTTAAGGCCGGGCCGTGGTCGAGTGATCAGACCACTCGCCTCTCACCTAGACGGCCCGGGTTCGATCCCAAGCGACCGCATGTGAGATTTGTGGTGGACAAGGCGGCGCAGGAGCGGGTTTTCTCCGGTTCTGCTGTTTTCCCCGCCATCTCATTCCACCGGGGCTCCATCTTCATGTATCATCAGTGTCATCGCCCCGGCGATGCCAGAGCAGTAAAAGCGGGCGTTAAACACTACCAAAAAACAACAAAAAAAGCTGACGTGTTCCATTCACATGGCTTTCTCTACAACTCTGCAACAAATTATTGTTAAAAAGCTTATGCTTCTGTTTACTTCCTGCTAATCGAGAAAAATTAGCACTTGCTTTCTTGTAAGTAGAGGCGAAACAAGGGAGTAGCATAGGTTAAAGTGATAGTCAAAAGCTGGTTGCTATGTGTTCGATGTTCCTTTGTATGGATACGAGTTCACAAAGTCCTGTATAAGAAAAGTATATTTTTTATAGCTGAAACCAAAAACAAGGAATATCTCAAAAACAATCAACTCCACGAAAAAAATCTATATAACATAATTTTAAAGTGCTCTACATCTGTTGTGTGGTAAGTTTTTGTCCATCTCTTACGGTTTAACAGTTATGCAAAATTCCGCATTCAGAGGCTATTCCCAGAAAATTCAAAATATACATTTTATTTGTCAGGTAAATATCTTTAATATACGATATTTTAATCAAAATCGTTACAGCCATTTTTTAGAAAATCAAAATTTTCGAAAAAAGTTCCATGTAAAGGGTAGTTTGGGGTGGAGGGATTTTTCTCAAAATCTTCGTGTCACATCCCTGGAAGATACTAAACTTAAATACCAAGTTTGGTATTTTACCGACATTTCGTTTTTGAGTTATCGTGTTCACAAACACATGGACCTTTTTCTGAAAATACTTTTTTTGGATACAGGGGACCCTATAACATATATTTCCTGTGAAATCTCGGTATCGAATTTTTTGGTGGAGTGCAATACCTTCTCTATACACTATGTACATAGTGCGTATAGAGAAAGTAAAAAATCTGATGTGTTACACTCACATGACTTTCTCTAGCTGTTCTACAAACTTCTTACATAAGATTATTCTTCTTTCTGCATCTTGCTAATCGAGGTATTCATTAGCACAATGTTCTTATTATTTAGTTACTTATAAGTAGGAAAAAAATAAGGGAATACATTAGGCTAAAGCCATAGTCAAATGCTTTAAAAGTGTCGTTATGTGATTGTCATTGCAAATCCCTTCTTTTCTTGGCCAGGAGTAGAACAAAAGAAAACCGCACACTCCCGTCTGAGAAAAGTGTAAGTGCTTCACAACTGAAACTAATAACAATGAATATCTCGAAAACTGTAAGCTCTACGAGAAAAATGTATATGACATAACTTGTGTATTTTAAGAAGACCTACATTTTTTGTATAGTAGGTTTTTGTCTATCTCTTACGGTTTACTAGTTATGCCAAATTAAGCAAAATTCTCCAGAATAAACAGGTCTTTAGAAGCTATTCCCAGAAAATTCAGGATGTACATATTATTTGTCAGCTAAATATCTTTAATATACGATATTTTAATCAAAATCGTTACAGCCATTTTTAACAAAATCAAAATTTTCGAAAAAAGTTCCATGTAAAGGGTAATTTGGGGTGGGGGGATTTTTCTCAAAATCTTCGTGTCGCATCCCTGGAAAATACTAAACTTAAATACCAAGTTTGGTATTTTACCGACTTTTCGTTTTTGAGTTATCGTGTTCACAGACAGACAGACACACACACACACACACACACACACACACACGGACCTTTTTGTGAAAATGCATTTTTTGGATACGGGGGACCCTAAAACGTATATTTCCGGTGAAATCTCGGTATCGAATTTTTGGGTGGAATACAATACTCTATCCCTATGTACATTGTACAAACGGGGCTAGAGAAAGTAAAAAACAACAGACTTTTAAGCCCTACACGGGAGGGTAAGAGAAAGAAAGAACATTATTTGAGTTCTACTGCAAGTGTAGTTTATTAGCGCTAGTGTCTTTGATAAGTTTATTGATTACTTGATAACATTTCGATATGCTGAATAATTGAGAAGTTGCACCAGCTTTTGGAGGATGATGTTTTCCTCATGAACTGTCATGATTGGCAATTATTCTATAGTAAAATAATGCTAACACACAGGATTTTAGGTAATTCCATGGCACGTCAGCTCAAAAGAACCTTGGCCTACCGCCCGGCCGCTGCGTCCCCCATCTCGGTCCAGGACAGACGTCACGGATGGGGTGCAGTATTGGAGGGTGAGACATGGTCAGCCCCTCGACCCCTCAGCCGGTTAATGCGGTCCTCATGACCTGCAGGACTCTAGATGCGAGAATTAAAAATGTGCCTGCAAAACCTATTAGGTACTATTATTTTCCAGTCCGTAAATTATTAATGTCTTGTTACGTGGTTTATTGATATGATCTTTTCCCTTATCAGCTTCATTTTCCAGTCCGTAAATTATTAATGTCTTGTTACGTGGTTTATTGATATGATATTTTCCCTTATCAGCTTCAGTTTATTAATTGCTTTTCTATTTAATTTAAATATATGCCTTTGTGCATGTGGTGACATATAATTTTATTTTCTTGAAGGTCTTTTATATTTGCCTAGCATAACTGTTGAAACGCGATACTTTCAGAGTAATTTTGAAAGTACAGAATTAAATGCAAAAATATCTACACAAATACACGTGCATATGTACAATGGAGCAACACACCTCCATATGATCAACAAAGCTATAATTGAGTTCCGTGTAATAGGGTAGTATGGCAGTTAACATATTTTGAGAAAAATAAGAATATAGTGTATAACATATTATTTATTGCTTTTTTGTAGTTGCGAAATTAGACAAAATATTTTCTCATATTTGTTCTATCAAGTGCTAAATAGAAATTTAATTTATCTTTAGTTTTCATATAGATGCGGCTGTCCACAGTAACCTTATATGGACCATTTTTAGATGTAATAGCTGTTCATAATCCTATTTTACATAGAAGTGATAGTGTTACGTTACATAGTGTAACTATACAAAACTACAACTTAGGAATAAACAGAATACAAAAATTAACTTAAAAAGATTTTAACAAAATGAAAACCGAAATAAGTGTGTATTAAATTAGAAATGTAAACGATTATTTGTTATTACTGAGTGAAGTTAATCTATAAAATTTAATTAATCATCACTAGTTTCTTGTGTGTTTTCATTTCTAGTTTGCAGGACAAGTTTTTCTTACAAAGCTACATCATTCGATTTTAGACATTTAAATAAACTGTGCACAAATATTTCTTTGCTGGGTTCAGTTGACATTTCCGTGTCAATATTCATGTCACGATCATTTTTCTTAAAATATTTAAAAGAAATGTATACATTAAACTTCTTGTTTTGTTAATACACATGTTTCAAAACGTTTATTACTTTCTCCATACGCACTATGTACATGGTGTATAGAGAAAGTATTGCACTCCACCAAAAATTCGATACCGAGATTTCACCGGAAATATATGTTTTAGGGTCCCCAATATCCAAAAAAAGCATTTTCACAAAAAGGTCCGTGTGTGTGTGTGTGTGTGTGTGTGTGTGTGTGTGTGTGTGTGTGTGTCCGTCCGTCCGTCCGTCCGTCCGTCCGTCCGTCCGTCCGTGTGTCTGTGAACACGATAACTCAAAAACGAAAAGTCGGTAAAATATCAAACTTGGTATTTAAGTTTAGTATCTTCCAGGGATGCGACACAAAGATTTTGAGAAAAATCTCCCCACCCCCAACTACCCTTTACATGGAACTTTTTTCGAAAATTTTGATTTTCTCAAAAATGGCTCTAACGATTTTGATTAAAATTTCGGATATTAAACATATTTACCTGACAAATGAAATGTATATCTTGAATTTTCTGGGAATAGCCTCTGAAGAGTAGTTTATTCTGGATGAATTTTACTAAATTTTGAATAACTGCTAAACCGTAAGAGATGGACAAAAACTTACTACACACAAAATGTAGAGCACATTAAAACACACAATTTATGTTATATACATTTTTTTCGTGGAGTTCGTCTTTTTTGTGACATTCCTTATTTTTGGTTTCTGCTATGAAAAATGCATACATTTCTCATACAGGAACTTGTCCCTATCCATATAAACAAAGGAACTTCATTGACATAGCAACCAGCTTTTGACTATCACTTTAACCTACGGTTGTCCCTTATTTCGCTTCTACTTACAAGGATGCGAGTAATAAGACTATTTCTGCTAATTTTTTCTGATTAGCATAAAGTAAATAGAAGTATAAGCTTTTTAAGAATTATTTGTTGCAGGGATATGGAGAAAGTCATGTGAATGGTACACATCAGATTTTTTTTACAGCATTATGCAACTGAAAGAGACTGTATGCTATAAGTAACTTCACAAATAACATATGTAGTTTCCCCGGAATTTCTTTTAATATTTTCTGCAGCACGATGTCTTCTTGAATGTGCCTGGCGTTTTTAGTTCCATATTTACAGCTATCTCAGACGTTCAGAAATAACACAACTGAAATTCATACTCGTGATCGCTTGTCTCTTCAACAAATTTATTATAAAATGGCTTCACATATAAATCTAGATACCACGCTGATACCAATGTAACTATAGACACCCATGCAGGTATGAACGTATTACATAGTACTCAATTATAGTCTAGAGTTGAGATAACACGAGTATAAAATGAAAGAAATCATGATGACTGTGAAGCTAAGTATGTATGTAATCGCGTGAGGTGGTAGCTAGCTATTCTTATGAAAACGAACGTATTCATTTGGTTGAGTATATTAGAGCACGTTTTCATATTCATTACTCTTTAACATGAGCTTTGAAAAGAAATTACTTGATTTTTATTCACGATCTACTTTATTTTTACTTTCTCTACACTTACTATGTATATCGTGTATAGATAAGGTATTGTAATGTACCCAAAAATTTGATACCGAAATTTCACCGGAAATACAAGTTTTGGGTCCCCCTGAATCCAAAATAAGCATTTTTGGAAAAAGGTCCGTGTGTGTCTCAGTCTGTCTGTCTGTGGACAGCAGAGCTCAAAAACGAAAGAACCGTTGAGTACCAAACTTGTATTTAAGTTTAGTATCTTCCGAGGATGCAACATGATGATTTCAAGAAAATCCCCCCACCCCAACTACCCTTTACAGGAACTTTTTTCGAAAAATTTGATTTTCTCAAAAACGGCTCTAACGATTTTTGATTAAAATATCGTATTAAAGATATTTACTTGACAAATAAAATGTATATCTTGAATTTTCAAGGAATAGCCTCTGAAGACTACTTTATTCTGGATGAATTTTGCGGAATTTTGCATAACTGCTTGCAAAGGAACTTCAGTCACATAGCAACCAGCTTTTTACTAGTATGATCCATTTTTTCCTTTCTACTTACAAGGAAGCAAATAATAAGACTATTTCTGCTAATTTTTTTCTCGATTAACATGAAGTAAATAGAAACATAAGCTTTTTAACAATAATTTGTTGCAGAGATGTAGAGAAAGTCATGAGAATGGAACACAAGAGATTTTTTGTTTATTGTAACCTGATTTATTTGAATTGTTTAATAGCATAAATAAAAGAATTAGTAAAGCATAACAATGTATATATTTCCAACTTCTTTGACTTACAGCAGAAATCAGGTTTGTTGATATTGGTGGTGATGATATTTTTGGATAGTGTTTAAAACCAGCTTTTACTACATAGGCGATGACATTGATGATGCATGGAATAGAAGCACCGGTGGAATAGATACGATGTGAGGAACCCCACCCCTGCGCCGCTAAATCCCACTTGCGGTCACCTGGGATTTAACACGGCTGCCTTGGTAGGAGGCAAGTGGTCTAACCACTCGGCCACGACGCGGCCATTATGATGATGATGATCATGATAATGGTCATGCAACTTTATACCGTAAATTGGGGTAACTGGGACGGGAGTTAGTTTGGGACAACAGGTAATTTTCAGCTTTCGTATTTCCTGACGAAAAATAAAAATTACCCGTTGTCCACCTCCAGTGTCCCTCTCGATTTATTAACCTCTGCCAAATATGTTTGTTCAAATGAGTGCAGCGTTTTCAATAGCAATAATAATACTGATGATGATGATAATAATAATAATAATAATAATAATAATACATAAATATTTATACGTATTTAGTACAGTTAGAAAGTCAAGATTATGAGAGATGCCATATTACTTCGCGGCTCTTCCAGTACTGAATACTGTTTCTGTATGCGCAAAAGGTCTGATTTAAAGTTCCAATTTGCTTAAACTTATATTATGTATTAGTAAAAATGACTGCCCCTATAAAACAGTATATTACAGCCAGTCAGATTAAAGGTTTCAGTATCCTTCCCGTTTCAATTCTTACCTAGAACTGACTACTATTCATAGCTTAGTGTACCGGCATTTACTTCCTACCGCTAAGTGATTGGTACATTAATTGGACAGCTCATGAAAAGGAAGTTTTGCCTACTTAGATAAGGGAAAACGTAAAAGGAAATTAGATGGATCAGCACTTTCCCTTCTGTTTATGTGCGCAATCATCACCGATGGTGGCTCGACGTGAACAAAGCAAGAGGTCGACTCAAATTTTTGAGTGCGTGGGATCGAAGGTAACAGTTTTCTTGAGGTGGATTTCGTCGGTATTCTAAACGCAGTAAATTTGGAACTCTAGGTTTTGAAGACGTGTTTGTGATGCAAAATGCTTTGAAAACAATGCGGATTAGACATACTCCTACATACATACGAGATGCATTTAATAACTTTTACAGTACATTCTATAAATATCTGACGTGTTCCATTCACATGACTTCTCTACATCTGTGCAATAAATTATTGCTTAAAAGCTTATTCCTCTGTTTACTTAATGCTAATTGAGAAAAAAATTAGCAGCTGCTTCCTTGTAAGTAGAAAGGAAATAAGGGAGTACAATAGCTACATCGATAAATTTTTTAAAAGCTGGTTACTATGTGATTGAATTATATTTGTTTGTATGGACAGGAGTTGACAGATTCCCGTGTGAGAAAAGTATAAATATTTTAAAGCTAAAACTAACAACAAGGAATATCTCAAATATATGTGTGTTCCATTCACATGGCTTTCTCAATATCTCTGTAACAAATTATTGTTAAAAAAAACTTATTCTTCTATCTACTTTATGATAATCGAGATAAACCTTAGCAGAAATTGTGTTAATGATTTTCTTCTTGTAAGTAGAAGGAAAATAAGGGTCTAAACTAGGTTAAAACGATAGTCAAATCTTTCAAATCACGAAAAAAATGTATATGGCATAAATTGGATGCTTTAATTTGATCTACATTCTTTGTGTAGTATGTTTTTGTCTATCTCTTACGGTTTACCAGTTACGCAAAATTCATTCACAATAAAGAGGTCCTTAGAGGGCATTCCCTGAAAATTCAAGGTATACATTTTATTTACCATATCAATATCTTTAATATACGGTATTTTAATCAAAATCGTTTGAGCCATTTTTAGAAAATCAAAATTTTCGATCTTTTTCCATGTAAATGGTAGCTTGTGGTAGCGGGATTTTTCTCAAATCTTCTTGTCGCATCCCTGGAAGATAGTAAAGTTAAATATCAAGTTTGGTATTTTACGACTTTTAGTTTTTGAGTTATCATGCTCACAGACACATGGACACACACGGACCTTTTTCTGAAAATCCTTTTTTTTTATTCCGGGGACCCTAAAACGTGTATTTCCGGTGAAATCTCGTTCTCGAATTTTTGGTTGGAGTGTAATACCTTCTCTATACACTATGTAAATAGTACGTGTAGGGAAAGTAAAAATTGAATTATTACACACGTAATTGAATTATTATTTAACTTGCTCACGTAAATCCAAATAAACGTTTACATAAATCCTATTGTTACATACACACACACACATACACATATGCATACATTCTTACACACGCAAGCATTCTCTCTCTCTCTCTCTCTCTCTCTCTGTCTCAAAAGAATAAGGGAACACATTAGACTAAAGCGATAGTCAGATCTTTTAAGAACAGATCACTGAAGATTGGTTTTACGCTTTGCACCAGCAAGATAAAGAATAACTATACCCTTTGAGGAAAGTATTAAGCATTTTAAAATCGTTGCAGCCATTTATGAGAAAATGAACATTTCCAAAAATAGTCCGCTTTTACTACTCTGACACCGCAGACGATGGCACTGATGATACATGAAGATGGAGCCCCGGTGGAATGAAATGGCGGGGGATACCGGAGAACCCGGAGAAAACTCGCCCCTGCACCGCTTTGCCCACCAAAAATCTCTCTCGGTGGCTTTGGATCGAACCGGGCCGTCTAGGTGAGAGGCGAATGGTTTGACCACTCGGCCACGGCGCGGCCATCTAAAATAGTCCGTGTAAGGGGAATTTTAGCGTGGGGGGATTTTCTTGAAAATCTTCGGTCGCATCTTTGGAAGAAATTTAGTTTAAATACCAAGTTTAGTATTTTAGCAACTCTTCGTTTTTGACTTATGCTGCACACACACGCGCGCACTCGCGAGCCTTCTGAACGTAAACATTGAAACCTAAATAGTAAAAAACACATCAATGAATCGTCACGTAAATGTCTATAGTACAACATTTGAGCGTTACTTAAGACATATCATAACGTCTAATTTCAAGCAAACAACAAATTACTTGTAAATATTGCTTTTGTGCGTGTAAAACGTTGAAATGTTAGGTAATATATTAGCAATCATTGATGTTATTATTATTGTTGCTGCTATTTTTACTTTCTCTACACGCACCATGTATACATAGTGTATAGAGAAGGTATTGTAATGCACCCAAAAATTCGATGTCGAGATTCCACCAGAAATATATATTTTGAGACCCCCTGATTCAAAAAAAAAATCTTTTCTTTCTCTACACCTACTATGTACGTACATAGTGTATAAAGAAGGTATTGTAATGCACCCAAAATGTTGATACTGAGATTTGACCGGCAATACATGTTTTGGATCCCCTGAATCCAAAAAAGGCATTTTTAGAAAAAGGCCCGTGTATGCATTGTAATGTTATGTTATGCATGTATGTATGTAATGTGCGTGCGTGCGCGCATGTGTGTGTGTGTGGGTGGGTGGGCAGTATAGCTTAAAAACGAAAGGACCGTCAAATACCAAACATTGTATTTAACTTTGGCATCTTCCAAGGATGCGACACGAAGATTTTCAAGAAAATCCCGCCATCCCCAACTACCCTTTACATGAAACATTTTTTAAAATTTTTGATTTTCTCAAAAATTGCCCCAACAGTTTGATTAGAATACCTTATTTTAAAGATATTTTTATGACAAACGAAATGTATATCTTGACTTTTCTGGGAATAGCCTTTCAAGACCTCTTTATTCTGGATAATTTTTGTATAACTGGCAAACCATAACAGATACAAAATTTACAACACAAAAAATGTAGATTTTATTAAAACGCACAATATATACAGTATATTTTTATACTCATAGATTCCATTTTTATGAAGAATAAAAGAAAAATGGAATCTATGAGTACAAAAATAAACTAAAAGTATTGTTAACAGCCCAATGTTTTGATTTATGTAGAGATAAATGTTTTCGAGATATTCCGGATTATTGGTTTCAATTTTAGTCACTTAAACTTATCTCAAACGGGAAGACATTTTTTTTATCGTTTCTAGTTTGTTTACTCCTGACAAGCAAAGGGATTGGAATATCAACTGTTTCACCTAGCGACCGGCTTTCAAAGGACGAGACAATCTTTAGCCTGTACATTTTCATAGTTCCCTTTTACTTACAAACAAGCTTGTAATAAGACTAATTCTGCTTATGTTTACATCGATTAGCATGATGTAGATCATCTTTTTAATAATAGATTTAGTGGCCGTACAGCTAGAGGACATCATGTGAATGGAACACATTAGATTTTTGCCCTTTTACTTACAAGGGACCAAGTAATAATGATAATTTCTGCTAATGTTTTTCTTGATTATCATGATGTAGATAGAATAATAAGCTTTTTAACAATAAGTCATGTGAATGGAAATCATCAGATTTTTTAAAATATGTCCGTGTGTGTGTGTGTGTGTGTGTGTGTGTGTGTGTGTGTGTGTGTGTGTGTGTCTCTGTGGGCAGCATTGCTCAAAAACCAAAAGACTTAAATGCCAAACTGGATATTTAAGCTGTATATCTTCCAGGATGCGACACAAAGATTTTCAAGAAATCCCCTCACCCCCAACTACTCTTTAATTGAAAATTTTTCGAAAATTTTAATTTTCTCAAAAATGGCTGTAAATGGCTTTATATTTGAGACATTTTTGTGAACAATTAAATTTATTGTATAACCTTGGAGATAGACAAAAACTTAGTACTACGCGAAACATGTAGATCTCATTAAAACATACAATTAATGTTAGACACATGTTTTTTGTAGAGCTAACCGTTTTCATATTATGGATTATTGGTATTAATTTTAAGACATTTAAACTTTTCTCGAACGTGAAGACATTTTCTTCTCGTTTCTCGTTTGTTTACTCCTAGCAAGAAAAGAGAATGGAATTTCAATTGCTGCACATGGCGACCGGCTTTTAAAGGAGTTGACTATCGCCTTAACCTGTGCATTCCTTTATTTCCCTTCTACTTATATAGAATCAAATAATAAGACTAATGATGTAGCTAAAAGAACAATCTTTTGAATAAACGGTTATTTGCGGAATAACTAGTGAAAGTCATGTGAATGGAACACATCATATTTTTAGAAACAGGTCCGTGTGTGTTTGTGTGTCTGATTACTATAATAAAAACGAAAAGCTGGTGAAATACCTAACCTGGCATTTAAGTTAAGTATCTTCCAGGGATGCGAAAAATCTCCCCACCTCAAACTATCCTTTACATGAGAAACATTTCGAAAATGTTGTATTTTCTCAAAAATAGCGCTAACGATTGTGACTAAAATACCGTATATTAAAATATTTACATGGCAAATAAAATGTACATCTTTTATTTTCTGAGAATAGCCGTAGAAGACCTCTGTATTCTGGATGAATTTTGCGTAAATGGTACACCGTAAGAGATAGACAAAAACTTAGCATACAAAAAATGTAGATCTTGGTAAAACACCCAATATATGTCCCATACGTGTTTTTTCGTGGTGTTGACCATTTCTAAGGTATTCCTTATTCTTTTTTCAGATTATAAATACTTTTCTCACAAGGAGATTTGTAAACTCATTGCCATACATAAAAACAAATTTCAAACACATGGCAACCAGCTTTTGAAAGATTTGACTATCGTTTTGGCACAGTGTATTCCCTTATTTACCTTCTAATTCCAGGAAGCAAGTAATTGAGACAATTTTTGCTAATGTTTATCTGGATTATCATAAAGTAGATAGGAGAATAAGCTGTTTAAAAATAATTAATTTGTTTCTGCGATGAAAGTCATGTGATTGGAACACATCAGATTATTGTTGTATTGTTGCCGTTTACAATGTAATTGGGACTAGCTACGTAAATCTGACAGATTGATTTGAACATTTCCCATGAGATAATTAAGTAATAGGGCGTTGTAATTTATATTGCAGAGTGAAACTTTTAGAGTATACTCTCTTTCTTCCAAAGAATGGACAATGAAAAATAAAATGTTTTACTGTTTGGCTATTACTATTATTATTATTGTTATTGTTATTATATATGTCGATGTACACACACACACACACACAAAAGGAATCTTCTCACTCTTGATCTTGAAACTTTTAACATAAGACCCACATCTTCATAACCACTCATTATGATGAAATATTTCATACAATTAAAGTTTAGTCGGTATTGCACATTAGGAAAGAAAAAATGTAAGTAAAAAATCTGATGTCTTCTATGCACGTGGCTTTCTTTGCACACGAAAGCATGTGGTGCGCAGAAATACTAAAAATATCGTTAAGAAAACCTGTTTTTTTTAACATTTTTTAAGATTCAATTCTTTTAAAATTAGCACAGCCTTCATAAACAGATTCGTGGTGATATTCTGATACGAAATGGACCCGATACGCTGCAAAATACGTGGATTCACAATTCCATTATAGTCGCGTATCTGTATCGTGTTGGAGTAGGATATCAAGGGAGGTCTAGGTGTGCTGTGGTAGCTGGACCATACAACGGTGTGCAGTACACGGCAGTACTCAATAATGTTTTGATTCCCTCTGTGAGAATGTGTTCTCTATTGAGAATGTCTGGGCTGAGATAAAAAAGGACCTGCGCTCCAATTCCCTGTAAATGGACGAAGGGCAAAATATGGCTTCTGGGCAAAAATTCAATAAGCCTACGCTCTTGTAGCTTCTCATTCACATTACTGTAGGCATTTATTTTGTCTTTGCCCCTAAGTTTGAGGGCGGTATACGGGCAAAGGGTTCTTACACCCACTATTAATTGCGTTTATGTTTTGTGTTTCAATTCTAGAAGATAACGGTTTATTTACAGATATATATATATAAAGTTATTTAACACGAGTGTTATTAGAATTATGTTTTTTTGTGCATAGGTAGGCCCACAACTTCAAATGCCAACTTTATATTATTGCAGTATTATTTCTACATATCCAGCAATAAAAGTAACAAAGATTAAAAAAAAAAGTGACAAGCAGCGCGAGATTTGAACTTTAAAACTTATGATGGAAGCAAGGCCTTCTCGGCCACCGTAACATTATTCCGAGAGCTGTTTTCAGTACTCAGAAGTTAACTATTGCACTGCCAGTCACGGTTTCTTGTGTGTTGTGAACACAGGTTTTACGGAGATACCCGAAGCTCTTCGATCGACACGGAATCTGGGAAGACTCATTTTTTTGGCGAAGGGTGTACACGGTACGTACAGAGAAAGTAAAAATTATACTATGGATCGCAATAAATATTTTATATTATATATGGTTATAGTGCTTGTGTCTTTCTAAATAAATGGCGCTGAGTTTGTCACGTGAAGAATATTGAATAAGATTAATTACTCTGTAGTATACTGCTATTATTCTGCCCTATTCCAGTATTTGGATTAGTGGTTACCTTATTGTAATGCATTAAAATTATACTTTGGAACCATAAACCATTCACATTGTTTTGTCTAGAGTTAGATTCTCGAAGCAAAAGGAATAAAGTTATTCTATGTTAATGTGAACTTTGGTATAGCCAGCATTAAACAGCAGTTCTTGTGCTAGTATGAGTGATGTATGTAAATAATACTGAGGTTAATAAATACTGAGGTCACCCATAATTACTTTTTACTTTCTCTACGTGTAGTACATATAGTGTATAGAGAAGGTATTGCATTCCACCCAAAATTCGATACCGATATTTCACCGAAAATAGACGTTTTAGGGTCCCCTATATTAAAAAAAGCAGTTTTAGGAACATTTGCTTTTGTGTGTGTGTGTATGTGTGTGTGTGTATGAATCCGATAATTCAAAAACGAAAAGTCGGTAAAATACCAAACCTAGTATATAAAATAAGCATCTTCCAAGGGATGCGACATGAACATTTTGAGGAAATTCCCCGCCCCCAAAACTATCCTTTACTAGAAGAATTTTCAAAAATGTTGATTTTCTCAAATGTGGCTCCAATGATTTTGTTTAAAATACCGTATAGGTATTAAATATATTTACACAACATATACAATGTATATCTTGAATTTTCTGGAAATAGAATCTGAAGACCTCTTTATTCTGAATGCATTTTGCTGGATTTTCCTTAACTAGTAAACGTAAGAGATAAACAAAAACTTATTGCACAGAATATGTAGATCTCGTTGAAACACACAATTTATGTGATATACAACATTTTTTCTTGGAGTTGACCATTTTTGAGATATTCTTTGTTTTTGGTTTCGGTTTTAAAGCACTTAAACTTTTCATATATGGGAATTTGTCAACTCCTGGCAATGCAAAGAAACGGATTCTATCCACATGGCAACCAGATTTTAAAAGATTTGACTATCGTTTTTGTCTAGTGTATTCCATTATTTTCCTTCTACTTACAAGAAAGCATTTCTGCTAATTTTATCACGATTAATATAAAATACATAGAAGAATCAGCTTTTTAACAATAAATAATTTGTTACAGAGTGTAGAGAAAGGCATGTGGATGGAACACATCAGCATTTTTACTATGTTACTGACGATTTCTGTATACCTCCTGAGTATAGTCGAACCAACTGGCTGGATGCTTGATATTGAGGGTTCAGAAGAACACATTCACTTATGCTGTGGGATTTAGAATCACAGAAAATGGATATTTTCTAATTAAAGCTTTAGAAGTCCACTATTCGCAAATCCCAGTTGACTTTTGAAGTGATATCTCGGAGTTGTGCACGGCGTGCAAGTGAAGGGAATATATGTTGCAGGGGTTTCAGGGGTAATTCACAGTTTAGTCATTTACGTGTTCAGACTCACGATATATGTGTGTGCGTACGCGCGCGCGCGTATGTGTCACAAATATAAACAGATAAAAAACTGCAGACAGGAGCTAGATTCGAACCCGGAATGTCTTTGTTAGAACCCATCACCCTAACCACTTTTACACAAAGTTTTGGGTCTCATATGTAGTCCAAAACAGCTAGCTAACGGGTAATCTTATGTCTTAATTAATGATAGACGGAACTTGGTTTGACTTAACTAATAGTGATATTGCAACCAAAAGTAAATAAATGTTAAAAGTCAAGCTCAATGATCCAGATTAAGGATGCATAAGTAAGATATGAAATGAATGTTTTAAGAGATATGTTAAGCCAAATGGACAAATCTAATCATGCAGACGGGGTGGAAGAAGAACATAGCTTTTCTGTAATGAAACCGTGGCAGTGCACGAATGACATTGTGTCAGTCTTGTTATCTGCATTTCTTATTGCAAAATAGTCTTTTATATGTAGTTGGAGATGGTGGTTAATATATCTTCCGGAAATGTAAATTGACCTGTATTCAAGAAAACTTGAAAGTAAGGGAATCCTAGTTTAAGGTAATAATAAATGGCTGAAATCGAAGCTTATGAATCCAGTAAATAAATTTTTATTTGTAATTATAATCTTTAAAAATAATTATGTTGTTGCTGCAAAGCATTTGAACAAACAGTGATTAAGGATTCCATTGGGGCGTTTGCATAGCAACATCGAAATTTTGCATTCTCATACTTTGTGAATACGGCACGCATCATTCTTTCTGTCGTAATACTTTACTCATTCAGCAATCTAGTATGAGTGAGCGTTTAAAGTATTCCGGAAGCGCTACTTATGAAGTTTCATCTTCGCTCCCATAAACTTCAGGAAGTCATTTTATGGATACACAGTTACATTAGGTACAATTTTCTCCACATAGTAGTTTCCTAACCCGAGCTGCTGGCTGTTGTCAAGAATGGCATTTTGGATTCCTAGGCCTTTGAAAGTTCTGCGTCCCAGTTTCGTTGGAACTCGGAAGTCGCATAACTTCCAACCCTATCCGAGTGCCGCAGGCTTTGGCTGTCTCACTCATATCAGTGACGAATGCATATTCTTCCATAAGGTCATCAACCGGTTTGATTTATTGGAAGCACAAGTTCCGTTTCGCATTCGTCATTTAGTACAATAGCAACCTTATCTGTGGGCGAGTGTTGTGCGCATCAGGTATTAAGCATATCCGGTTTACTCAGCGATTTTTAAATCTGGTAATTGTATGACTTTTGTGTTATCAGACAGTAAGCAAAATCATGCCGGTGGTGGGCTGAAAAGTTCTTTGTCCTAAAAATTAAGGAATCTTAAGTATTCTTCTTAAAACAATTTCCTTAAGTCGATCATTAAAACATCTCCCCATCCTGTACTAAAAGCAGTACGGAAACTGGGAGGTAGGCAGTATTCTATAGGATAATGCTCTTTAATGCTGTTACACTCAAAAGACGGTGCTGAAAATATGCCGTAAATTTTCTTTTGAGACTAATAACGATAGTATTGGAAACCTACCAAATGAAGTGATTACAAGACGTCTACTGACAACAGAGGATTGCTTAAGTTGGTTTTAACCATCCTAATTATTCGCGAAACGAGTCCTGCTGTGCGGAAAAAAAACCTAAGGAGAGAATGTTGCCATAAACATGAAGGCAAGAAGATCCTTTGCGGAAGAGACAAATGCACCAATACAATTATCTACACAAGGAAGACTTTAATAGTAGGATGTTTCAGTACTACATGGTTATACCTATTTTCATAACTATACAATAGATAATATATTTTTCATAATATTACAAATAGAATTATCCACACTAGATCGCACTTGAGTATCTTTTCGTATTTTAGATCGCTGGACGAAAAAGGAAGTTAGAAGAGACATTTTTATTTAGTATATTTAGTCTAATTCTCAAAAACTAGTAAACTAATCTTATAACTAACTAAAAACAAAAGAGCCCACATTAAAATATCGGTATATCTGTCCACATCTTCAACATATAATCAATTGATATTTGAATAACAATATTATAATTTTTGTGCAAGGAACAAAATACATTACGCAGTTAATAAAAAGTATGATTGTTTCATTTGCATGACTTTATCTACCTGTTCTTCAAACAAATTAGATAGTCTTATAGAATATTATTCTTTCTTTTATATATATAAAATAAATGTGGCAGAGTTAAATATACAAAATTCACTTACAATAATAATCATTCAGTTAAATTAAAATATTAATACAACTAACATATTATATATACATGTTTTTTTAAATGCTTAACTACTTATTATAGCAATACTTATGTAAATTACCAGCATGTTTATAAACAGTTATTATGAAGCCTCAACATTAACACTATACATTACTAATATATACATTAATTATAATAAACATTAATAAAGTTTTTGAGATCCTTAATTACTTCCTTATTTACTCAAATTAACTAACATTTATTCTCTTTAAATTATCCCTAAACTTCTTTAAGGTCAGAGAGCCGCCCTGAAAGGCTGCTAAAGGCAATTCATTCCATTCATGTCATGCTAATCAAGTTAAACATTAACAGAAATGGTATTCTTATTTGCTTATTTGCTGGTCGCTATGGGAATTGGGTTCTCTTTGCATGACCAGGAGTAAAATAAAAGAGACGTGAAAAGAATATCAATTTCCCGTTTAAGAAAAGTATAAATATTGAAAAATTTAAATCAATAAAAGGGAATATCTCGGAAATGGTTAACTATATAATACACAAACACATAAATAAATAAAACAAAAAGTATCTGACATGAATTTTGTGTTTTGACGAGATCTAAAGTTTTGTGCAGCAAGTTTTTGTCTACCTCTTACGGTTTACCAGTTATACAAAATTCATCCAGAATGAAAATTACCCCAAGAAATTTAGGATATATATTTTATTTGTCATGTATATATATAATCAAAATCGTGGGCCATTTTTGAGAACATGGAAACTTTTAAAAAATTTTCATGTAAAGAGTAGTTTAGGGTGGGTCATTTTCCGCGTCGCGACCTTGGAATACACTAAACGTAAATACCGAGTTTGGTGGTCAACTAACCTTTGTTTTTGAGTTATGCTGTCCACACCCATGCGCGTGCGCGCTCACACGCACATGAAAATGCTTTTTATATCACATATGCACTAATATTCAGTAGTTGCCTAAATAATTATTTCAAAAGTTTTGTTCAGTTTCACTGGCAATATAATCCTATGTTTGCCTGTAATGATCAGTTTTAAATTTCACATCGGTACTGGCGTTTTTACTTTCAAGTGAGTTTTAAAATAAACTTTTATTCGTTGCTAAATGTTCCGCATGACAAAAGTTTAAAAGAATTCATATTTTTAAATGCTTATTGCGCATACCATTGTCACGGAATTTTTTATAAAATTAGCTCGAGAAATTTTGTTTAAAAATATTAATTGTATATTAAAATGCGTAATATGTTGCATTATAGGAAATGTTATAAGCATTTTGGACGAGGGAACGTGCGGAGAAAATAAAAGCTCTCAAATGTTCAATATCCCCGACACTAGCACTAAATTTTAGTGCTGCAGTCCTAGTAGGACACTACTTAGCGATGTTGCCTTGCCATTATCTTGTCGCTGAAGTTCTTTCTTCGCCTTCTTTATCTCCGTTTTACTTTCTCTACCAACTACCGCTAGTAGGTAAGATGAAGTAAATATTGTGTTCCACTAAAATATTCAATAATCAACACCGGAAATACATTTTTTTGCAATCCCCCGCAAAAAAAAAAAAAAAAAAAAAAGCAAATAAAATTTGAAAAATGTCGCGCGTGTTCATGCATGTGTGTGAAGCTTTTAAGTTTGCTTTGTTAACAACACCATCAATTGCTAAGATCGTTTAGCACCGCCAGAGTGTCGGAATTTCTTCCCGCAGGAGTTCTTTTACATGCCAGTCAAATTTACTGACATGAGGCTGTCGCATTTAAGCATAGTTAAAAACTATCGGTCTTGAATCCGCATCCTTGCAATAGAAGACCCAATCACTCTGAGCCAACCATATGACGTGAGAGAGTGGGTGTGGATGGGTGCATGCGCGTATGTGTGATAGAGAAAGTAATATTATTATTAAGATATTATCTTAATAATATTATTTAAGAATAAGAATAAGATAAGATGAATTCGATTAAATAAACTTGATATTTATGTTCAGCATTATCTAAGCATTTATAAGCAGATTTTCAGGAAAATTCGAAAATTCCACCATACCAACCTACCTTTATACGTATGGTGATATTTTCGTTATCAGTTCCCTTAAACGTTATTAAGGAATTTGATTAAAATGGCACATCTAGGCTTAACATATTGATACCGAAAATAAAACTATATCTTGAATATTCTGTGAATGTCATCTAAACTTCCCTGATTTTATGAATTTTGAATCATTTTGTTCCAAGAGAATCTAGAAAAATAGACAAGAACAAAACGGGAAAATGCAGAAATCAGTAAAATACACAGATTATATCAAATGCATAATGCATATATTCGTGTAAATAGTTTTCAAAATATTCCACATGCAGGTATAGACATTTCCGAAGCGTAGTCTAACGGACATACTTCAAAGTTTGCGGTTGATGACTCCCCCCCCCCTTTTCCGTCGCAATTATTGCTTGTTACCACGAATAGACATCTGAATGTTGTTTCTGGATATTCATACCTGCGGCTCAATTTGAATTTTTTTTCTAAAAATACACATCGAGTGACCTCTTGTAGACGTATCACTTTTTACTTTCTATGCGCGTACTTTGATACCGAGATATCACCGGAAATACATGTTTTGAGTCCCCCTACACCCCAAAACAGCATTTTTAGAAGACTGTTCGTGTGTGTCTTTGAGCAGCATAGCTCAAAAAAGTTCAGTGTCTTTCAAGAATGCGGCATGAAGATTTTCAAGAAATCCCCCCCCGCACGTCCAACTACCCTCTATATGAAAACATTTTCAAAAATGCTGACTTTCTCAAAAATGGCTCTAATGATTTTGATTAAAATATCGCATGTTACAGAAATTTACATGACAAATAAAATATATTTATATTGAAATTTCTTACAATAGCCTCTGACAGTTCTCCATTCTGGATGACTTGCATAACTGGAAAACCGTAAGAGATAGACAGACCCTCAGAAAACAAACAAGTAAATCTCGTTAAAATACATAATTTATGTCATATAATTTTTTCTTTGTGGATATTCCTTGTTTTTGGTTTCAATTTAAAATACTTAAACTTCCTGTTTACTTACAAAGAAGAAGGGAATAATACAGTTTCTACTAAGTTTATCTCGATTAGCATGAAGCTTGTAGAGAAAGTAATGTGAATGGAACACAACTGATTTTTAGAAAAATGTGTGTGTTTGTGTGTGTGTGTGTAGGTGGATGGGTGGGTGGGTGTGGACAGCACAGCCCAAAAACGAAAAGACGGTTAAATACCAAAATGGATATTCAAGTTTAGTATCTTCCAAGGATACGACACAAATATTTTCAAGAAAATCTACCCTTTATATGGAATATTTGTGAGCATTTTGTTTTTCTCAAAATTGGCTATAACGATTTTAATTAAAATATTCTATAAGTACTAAAGATATTTACATGATAAATAAAATGTATATCTTGAATTTCCTGGGAATAGCATATGAAAACCTCTTCATTCTGGATAACTGGTAAACCCTAAGAGATAGACAAAAGCTTACTACACAAAAAATATAGATCCTTGTTACAACTTACAATTTATGTCATTTACATTTTTGTAACTAACCGTCTCGGATATATTCGTAAGTTAATGGTTTCAGTTGTAAGGTAATTTCATTTTTCTCAAACGGAGATCATCTTTATTTTCATCTCTCTTTTGTTCAACTCTGGACGTGCAAACCCTAATTCAAATTCAAATTCTTTCACATATTGACTAGCTTTTAAAAGATTTAACTGTAGCTTTAGCTTAGTGTATTACCTTATTTGCCTTCTACTTTCAAGGAACTAATAATACAACAATTTCTGCACATGCTTATCTTGATTACGACGTTGTTATATATATATATATATATATATATATATATATATATATATGTGTGTGTGTGTGTATATAAGAAGCATTTTTTGTAAAAGCCGCGCGCGCGTAAGTCTAAAACGAAAAGTCGGTCAAATAGCTAACTTGATATTTAAGTTCAGTATCTTACAAGGATGCGACACGAAGATTTTCAGGAAAACTCCTCACCCCCCAACTATCCTTTACATGTAAAATTTTTCGAAAATTTTGATTTTCTCAAAAATGGCTCTAAGAGTTTTAATTAAAATACCATATGTTTAAGATAATTTCATGATAAAGGAAATGTAAATCTTGAATTTCATGAGAATATCCGCCTAAGACCTCTTCATTCTGGATAATTTTTGTAAAATTGGTAAACCGTTAGAGATACACAAAAACTTACTGTATAATAAATATGGATAAAACACACATTTTATGTATGTACAATTCTTTTCTTTTTGGTTCTGTTTTGTTTTGTTTTTAAAGAGTTAACCGTTCCCGAGTTATTCCTTATTATTGGTTTCAGTTTAAATCTGCTTTATTTTTTCTAAAATGGGATGTCATCTATCATTTTATCTTTCTTTTGTTTTACTCTTGGTCATGCAAGGATAAGCAAATTTCGATTATTTCACGTTGCGACCAGCATTTGAAAGATAAAGACTATCGCTTCAGCTTAGTGTAATTCTGTTATTTCCCTTTTTCGAGCTTACAGGTAAGTAATAAGACCAATTATAGTAATATTTACCTCGTTCTCGAGTAGCATGATATACGTAAATAGAGAATAATCCTTTTTAAGATTACATTGTTTGTGGAATAGATGGAGAAAGATAGGTGAATGAAACACAATATGTATACTGTGCAAAATTCGTTACCGAAATTTAATCGTAAATACATGTTCTGAGGGTCCCTGAAACCAAAGAAAAATCATTTTTAGAAAACGTTCAATGTGTGGGTGGACAGCATAACTCAAAAAACAAAAATTCGGTTAAATACCAAACTTGGTATCTAAGTTTAGTATCTTTCAAGGATGCGACTTGAAGATTTTCAAAAAAATCCCTTCAACCCAAACTACCCTTTACTGTAACAAAGAGGAGTCATTTGATTTTCTCAATAATGGTTGTAATGATTTTAATTAAGTATCGTGTGTTACAGATATTTACATTAGAAATAAAATGTGTATCTTAAATCTTCTGAGAATAGCTCTGAGGACCCTCATTCTAGATACCTTTTGTATGATTGGTACTCTAAAAGATAGATAAAAACGTACTACACAAAAAATGTACATTTCGTTAAAACACACAGTTTGGTTTCAATTCTAAAATACTGAACCTTTTCTGAAACGGGAAGTCGCCATTCGTTTCATATCTCTTTTGTTTTGCTCTTGGCTATACAAAAATACCCGAATTTCAGTTGTTTTATGCACATGGCGACTAGTTTTTAAAGGATTTGTCTACGGTTTTAACATAGTTAACTCCCTTATTCCCCTTCTACTGATAAAGAATTAACTAGTAAGTCTATTACTGCTAATATTTATCTTAATTAACCTGACGTGTATAGAAGAACAAGCTTTTGCAAGAGTAGTTTGTTACAGAATAGGTAGAGAAAGTCTGGTGAATGTAACCAATAGATTTTTAATCGTGGTAATCATGGAATTTGAGCTGTGAAAATGCACAAAACTTAGAGGGAGCCAAATCTAGGTAATTTTGTGATTGCCCCGAAAATTGCTTTGTCATCGCTGTATGTATTTATTAATTAACTAAATAGTATTTTGCTTTTTACAGTATAAACCGATTTACTTATTAAGTACCTTTTACATAGTAAGTTTAAAGATTAGTTAAGGATGTTATAATGCAAGTCAAAAATGCAAACAGAATACTAGGTAGCATGAATAATGTAATCTGATATTATGCATACTTATATAAGGAATGTTTTACAAAATGGTAATGATTTTAGAAACACATACGACGAGTGTCCGAAGTATAATTTTACATAAAATAAAAGGAGCTTAAATTAGAGTTGACGAAATGATGACACAGAAAGTAAATGCTTGGACGAATAGGGGAAAAATATGAATGTACCTCGCACGTATCTCAAATACTTGGAAGGCCAAAATAATGTTGGAAATACACTTGGTTTCTGTATAGAACAAATTTTAAGCGTAGCGTATAACTATGCAGGGAAGAAGAAGTAAGGGTAGTAATTTAAAGACTGAAATATTATTTTCAGATTTTTTGTTTTTCTTGCTGGACGCAATTGCCAATTCTATGTTAATTTCTCAACATAGAATTGCTGTCATCTGTTTTGACTGCTGCTGAACGAACTTTTTCAGACGGATTTTCCCCTGTGCTTTTTAAAATAATTGCGAAAACTTTGTGTGGCTATGGCAGCGCTATAATATACTGTCCGATGACGGCAAACAGCTTCGATCTCTTAGGTAACCAAAGCACCGCAAATTGGCCTTAGTTTATTGAATCGCTCTATATTTGTAAATAATGAGCGAATGTGTCTACGTTAAAATAAGTTCTAGTGCTGTTAATAGCCATAGGCAGTTGCAGTTATTTACAAAGGAATTAAGTTTTAATCTGCTATTAGATTATTATGTAGCAATCGCTTCGCTCGTAGTCTTTGTTTGCTATGCTTTGTGCATAATATACAAGTCGTTTGGAAAGCGTATAGGTTCACCAGCTTACGTGCTTTGTCACTGTTATTCTCAAAGACGGTGCGATTAAGGACGTCAAAACTACGCCTTAAATTGCTTTTGTCTAAGTTACCACAAGGAATCACAGGTTACGATTCTTTTCAATAATCCCGAAGCCTAAGTCATGGTAAGAGTTAACCTTTTGGCTATTTTTTCTGCATTTCATGAAAACACTGACGTGCAAACTATTCCTGCATTGAAGCACATTAGGGAAAACAAAGCTTTGAACTTCCATTGTCGTTATTTCCAAAGCTGAAGGTGTTTATGATTTGTAATCGAAATTTTATTTAATTGTAAATACTTATTTTAGGGCTTCGTACCTTTCAATACATGTTGTGAAACATACATTTTATTTTGATCATTGGTTAAAGATCAACCAGTATTAACACATGGAATAAACTAAAGCATCCAAGTAACTTGCAGACCAGTTCCATTTAGGCTGGTCTTGCGTTTAAATCTTTACTATACGTTGGAAACACATATGCAAAATATTTACGCGGATTGGAGTAATCTAGCTATCTCCTGTAAATCAACTCTTTTCTGTGAAGTATTTCTGGCACACGAGGCAAAGCAAAAAGACCTCGTTACTCCAAAGGAAGCTATATAGTGTGGAATGCGGATGGACCAAGTAAGTAGCGGAATAACACCGAAGCAGGCCGGTGATGTGTAGCATGAGACGTGAGAGAGACCGGTTATACCCGTATAGTTTGGTGCTGTTAATTAGCATGTACACTCTGAGAGAGATCCAGATCAACAGCTGAAATGTTGCCATGAGAAGAGCAGCCACTTCATAATTTGAAGTGCTATAATGATGAGACAGTGCTCGTCCACAAGGTTATGGGAATACACCTTTACCCTAATTAAAATATGATTTTATTTAAAAGGGGGCTGATGTATTTTCTGTTGATTTTACAGAATATGAAACCATCTCACACTGTACAAATACACAAGTTCATCAGAATAATTGTGGTCAACAACTACTGCAAAGTTCTTTAAAAGCTGAAGCAACTATTTTTAATCTTTTTTGCATTGTAACTAAATCCAAACGTATATCAGCTATGAACATGTACTTTGTGGGTTTTATTTTTTACGTGCTCTTGTTGAGAAGGGGTTATGGGTTATTTTCAAATATCCTTCTCACCACATTTTAAGCTTCTAAAGTACGAGGGTTGGCTGATAAGTCCTTAACCTCACACAGATATGGCGCCACTAGGCCAGTTAGACGGTAGCATCGTAAAGTTTAAGACTAGCTTGTATCCATTTACAGGTCAATAGCTTGTTTAGTTTTCGAATGACAGCATTTTAAACAATTCATCTTTAGAGTTTTTACGAAAATGTAGGATTTGGAAAAACCAGCAGTGATTAAATACTTCCATTTGAAAGTCCTAACCTCTAAAGAAATCAAGGAGGAAGTGGACAGTACATTGAAAGACTCTGCCCCTTCATATTCAATAATTAAAAGATGGGTTGCAGAGTTTAAAATGGGACGTACGAGCAGTAGTAAAGAACCTCGCTCTGGACGCCCTGTAGAAGTGACAACTCCAGAGATCATTGAAAAAATTCATCGTTAGTACTGGAAGACCGCAGGTTAAAGTGTTTTAGATAGCAGAGGCTGTAAACATATCAAATGAACGTGCAGGTACTATTTTAAATGCTATGGACTTTCACAAGGTCTGTACAAGATGGGTGTCGAGTTTGTTGACGCCTGATCAAAATGTTTCTATTAAGAATTTGAAGCTCTACCGTAAAAATCGCAGTGAATTTTGAGACGGCTTACTACCATGGATGAAACTTAGATACATCACTAGACTCCAGAAAGTAAATCACAGTTAAAACAGTGGATTGTGCCAGGTGAACCAACTCCAAAAAAGGCAAAGTCAATTTTGTCAGCTCACAAGGTTATGGCGAGGTTTTCAGGGATGTATAGGGAATTATTTTTTATTGATTACTTGGAAACTACTACGCAAGCTTACTGCAACGTTTGAGTGATGAGGTAAAAAGAAAAAGACCTCATTTGGCCAAAAAAAAAAAAAAAAAAAATCATCACGACAATGCTCTGGCCCATCGTTCAGTCATTGCAATGGGGAAAATGTGCGAATTAAAGTTGCAATTGCTTGAACATCCACTCTATTCGCCAGATCTAGCACCCTGTGACTACCATCTGTTCCCAAACCTCAAAAAGTTTTCTTGGAGGACGAAGATTTCATATCAACGAGGTGGTTATTGATGCGGTAAACAGCTATTTTGAGGACCTTGATAATCGGACCTGAGAGATGGTTTAATTAAATTAGAACACCAATATGACAAACATGTTACCTTTCTGGAGATTATATTGAGAAATGAAGCAAAAAATAAAAAAAAAAAAAATTAAATGCTGTCTTCATTGAGAGGCCCGGGACTTATCAGCCGACCCTAGTATTTCCATTATTTTCATAATTACCTCGGCTAAAGTAAGTTAAACTTCTCTAAGTCTTAAATTATCCTCAGTTTTCTTGACGTCTTAAATTTGGGATCATTCTGATTAAATTGTCATTTGAAATAAACCTCGTGTATTTTGACAAAGAAGTTTGTGTTTTCACATAGAAATCAGCTTCAACCTTTTTCCCTAAAAATCGTTTTTCGCACTTGTTGAGTTTAAACGGATGCTTCATTTACAAGTGTTCGTAGCATTGTCATAATCATCCATGCGAATTTATTAAATTCATTAAAGTTATACAAATCTGAAGGAAAATATCTTAAAATGTAATCTTGTCGTGCAACTTTATTCAGCTTCTTCAGTCTTTTCCACATTTAAATTAAAGGCGACCCGGATGTGTTGCTTATGCTTACAGGATGATATGCTTGATTTAGAAACTGAGAAGCGTCTAGTTTATGTATCTACAACACTTTGAGTTATTAAATGTTGCATGTTTTAATATATGTAAACACTGCAACATAATTTTTCAAAACGGCTGCCACTGTGTTTGAGTGGTCAGCATTGTGGCTTCTCATCCAAATATCTCGGACCCTATTCCCAGCTGGAGCGCGGAAGGTTTCTTTAACTAGGATATTTCCTATCCTCCACAGACTCTGGAAGTATGTGGGAATGGTGTGTGTATGTGTGTTTATTAGTATAATACTGAAAACCCAATATAAAAAAAAATCAGTTCAGCGAGAAAACAACCAGAAGTTGTTATTGAAATCAAATTCCTCGATGAATGAAAATATACTTTTAAAAAACTTTTCGAAAGTAAAATGCGCTGTTAGTTTGTCTTTGTATGTTCTCTTTTCTGTTGCTCCCTTAACAGACTGTTGCACCTGTCTCTTAAGTATATCTCATTTGCCAGAACTAGGAATCTTCTCCTCTCTGTGATCAAACAGGTGCTGAAGTAGTGCATTGTGTTAAAGGTCTACTCGAAGCTTAAGCTCCCCTTCTTTAACCAGGGAAAACCGCCATGAGTGTTTTTGGAGAGACAGAAATAAAGGATCTAAGGATAACAGGTATGTATAGGTATCAGGGAAGGAAGAAGGAAGATGTGCGGAGGGATTTTAACTATTGTAACACCTATGGAGGGGTGATACCTGCTTCTGCAGTAGCAAGCCGAGTGTTCGTGGTGAGGAACTACTAATGTTTTATCAAGAAGTCCGGCGGTTGGTGTAGGATCATTGCTTTGACATAGCTCAGATGTGGCCCATTTGTTGGACTGTCCGGAAAAACATTCTCAGGGGCGAATCTGCCCATTAGAGTGTCTTTCAGAAGAGTGAATGTTGCTGATAGAATTGTTATTTGCTCTTGAATCATCCCATCTAGTTGCTAATGGACCTTATGGTTTCTGAAGTCATAGGTGTTGGCGGCAATCTGATCTAGCTGTTTGTCGAAATGATCGCGGATTTTGTTGTTCTCGGAGTGTATATCTGTTGGAAGAGAGGTCTTTAGATTGTGGGGAGTTTCTTGAATGTCTACAAGTGTATTTATTCACATAGCAATGCGGTCGGTTAGGTCCTGGATGGTTGAATCACTGCTGTGTTGGCCGTGATGGCGTAAATGCTGTGGAGTGACGTGATGATCTGGTGAATAGTGGTTTGAAGTTCGGTGTGGTGGCTTTACGTTGGTTATGTCTGAGATGCGATGGCGGTGTGTGGTGGCATTTGAGTGCTATGTTTGCTCTGCTGGCGTTTGTCAGCGAGAATATCTGGGGCACGCCGCTTGAGCAGCACTCTACACGGGGCGGCGTGCAAGCTCGTGGCTGATACATTTTCAAATGTTAGGCATCCGGCGCCGCAGTAGTGGCAGCGGGCGGCGGCTATGCAGGTCTCGGTAGGATAGACAGCCCAGCAGACTTCCCATCTCAAAACTCCAGCCTCACAAGTGGTGAAGATATGGATATGCGTTGCCTTCATGAAAGAAGGTTGATCCGTACGGAAGCTGCCGCACACTACTGTGCTGAATCAAGTCAGCGTTGAAAGCAGATGGGGCGGCAGTAGTGACGGCAGAGCCTGAGAAGCTCTGCCGACTTTACGTGCCGGTGAGGTAAATTCAGGCTTGGCGGCACAAGCTGTTCTGTATTGGTGGTGTTCTGTAAAGCCGTATCGGCGATGTCGTTGACAGTCTCCGCCGGCTTTGTTGCTGACTCCTCGACTGCTTTGTTGGCTTTCTTCTTTTGTCTCCCCATGGTGACTCGGCGATGGCTCAACCGGGTGGCTTTCCTCTCCGTGAAATCAATCCCCACTATGCTTACACGGCAAGTGAATACGCCGCTTAGACGCATCAAACCCAAAGGGAAAGACTACCCGAAAAACCTCGGATGGTGTTCTAGCACGTCGACTCCCATCTCTCCGTACTGGTTCCGGCGGATATTTAGGTGTCGCACAGCCTCGCCTGTTCACCACCTAAATGTACCAAACTGTCATGGCTTTCAGGAACCACTGCCCCGCTTAATCCAACCCATCTTAACACCTACATCAGGAGGAGCTCAGATATCCGGCCCATGTACAATGTATGTACTTCTGGTGAAGTCAAAATTTCCAGGCAGCGCCCGTGCCTCGACAGTTGAAAGGGTGGGAACCTCTTCTCTAACTGAAGCAATACAGTCATTTAAAAATGCGCCCGATGTTGCCTCTAAGCTTGATGTTGAGAGTGAAGAGGCTGATATTAACTTGACTACAAAATTGCGACCAAAAGTGCTCAGAATGTTATGCCAATTGCAATGAAAATATGATGTACAAGAGTTATGAAATCACAATGGTTCAGTGTGGACGAATCGTGCATGGTAATAAGATATTTAGTAATCTGGGAGCTATGTACTCCAGTGCGTTAGTTTTGTTCTTACTACTTTGACGGTTCGATGGTGCCCTGAGCACGGCGATTTTCGGACTTTTTCTGAGTTCCACTTGTGCTCTTTATTGTAGGTTTTTTTTTTTTTTTTTCTTCTCTATTATGATAAGTATTGCACCTATTCCATCTAAAAATTCAATGTCGAGATTACGTCGGAAATATATACTATTATGAGGCCCCCTGAATAAAATAAATTCAGAAAAATGGCCATGTGTGTGCCTGCCTGTGTCTTTCTATCTGTATCTCTGTGGACAGCATAAGTAAAAATCGAAAACTATTAAACACCTCAAACTTTATATTTAAGTTGAGCATCTTTCAAGGATGCGACCCGAAGATTTTCAAGAAAATTTCCTAACTCCAATCTATTCGTTACACGGAATATTTTTCGAAGATGTTTTTCTCAAAAATGGTTCTCGATTTTGATTAAAATATCATATGTTTAAGATATTTTTATGAGAAATGAGATGTACATTCAGACTTTCTGGGAATTTTCTATGACGTTCTCTTCATTCTGGAACACTTTTGCATTATCTGGTAGCCGTAAGAGGCAATAAAAGTTATTACACAAAAACGTGTAGATCTTGTTTAAAGCTCAAAATGTAGATATGTGTGGAGCATTTCCGAAGTATGTCTTGTTATCGGTTTAAATTTTCCAATCCATATAGTTTTCTGAAATGGGAGGTAGTTATTCGTTTTCACTTTATCCACTACGTATAGTAAGTGTTCGTTTTCTGAGTGGATGTTGACATTTTGCCAGAAATGTCTTTCTCCTTATCATTCAAAGAAAACAGAATTTGAAATATCACATAAAAAAGATTCGCCTAAACCTGCTCATTTCCTTATTTCCATTGTACCTACATATACAAGGAAATATGCAATAAACTGTTTACAAAGATTTATTTCGATTAACGTGAAGTAGATAGAACAACAGGCTTTTGTAAGAATAGTTGAAGAATGGTTAGCGAAAGTCACTTGAGCGTATCGCATCAGAATTTTATTCTGCTTAAACTCTAATTCGTTCTAGTCACCTAGTGTTGATAGATGATGTATTTCACTAAACAATTCGCTATCAAGGTTGCTCCGAAAGGTGCGTTTTAAGGCGCACTGAAACCCTCCCCCAAATAGTTTTAGAAAACTGTGGATGATGTGATGGAGGGAGAACAGGACAATTTGAACGAAAACTTAATTAAATATCAAAATTCGACATGAAAAAAAAATAAAAGAATCCTCCCACCCCAAACTACCTATGATAAAGAAAATATTCGATTATTCTCGTAAAACGATTTAGCTTAAATTTTCATTAGGCTTATTATTTAACTCATTAATTGTGAACCAATTCGATTGTGTGTTCACATCAGTCGTATCATTGTTTTCTTTTTTTTTTTCGTTTTTTTTTTTCTAAAAACAGTACCGGAGTCTGGTCAGGACTCCGGCGCTGTATCCCCTGTTTACATTTTCCCCCTAAATTTACTGTATGATTACTGGTTTTACTGTTCCTTTACACAAACATACACTCATTGCACAAACATATAACACCCATGCCCAAGGCGGGACTCGAACCCACGATCCCCTGCCCAACTGTTAAGAGACGGCGCAAGTAGTATCGTCTGTGGCTTGCATTTTGGAGACAGGGGCGTATCTCCAGAACTTTTAATCTGGCTGGGGTTTTACTGTAGTTTTTCTCGAATTCCAGGTTTACACAATTGGTTCTAATGGTTTTAATTAAATTTATCTAATAAAAATCATATCTTGAATTATCTGGGAATTATTATGTATAAGGAGAAAAATAATTAAACCCGCATTAAATTAAAAGTTACTAAAAACAAGACCACGCAGAATAGTGCTAATCCAATTTTCTAAAGCTATTGCAGAATAAATATTATGTTTCAGCCGCTTTTCAGATTTAAAACTGTTAATTTCACCCGTGACGCTTGCGATTTTAAGCAGTAGTATTAACTGCTGTTACCAGCAATTTACCCTACCTCTATCACTTTCTTTTTTATTGGTGCTCGATGACGTACCTATCTCCAGGGAATATAACGGGCTGTGACCGCGATACAACTCCTGGCGTGAGAGGGTGATTGAATCTCGTGCGAAGGCCATCGATTGTTGACCTGTCCGACTGGATGCTTATCTTGCTCTTATTTTCATTTCCTCAATTAGAAAATGCGAACATCTTGTGGGCAGTAAGAAAACTGCAGAAACATTTGAAGAAGGTTAACAGCTCTTTCAGATTCTCCTCCATACTTCAGCACTTTCATGCATAAAACTTTTATAAAGCAACTCTTAAAATCTAACTGCAAGGATCTTCTCCTTTCATTTATCTTTGTTCACTGCCTCAAAAATATGTATCTTACAAATGTTTCGAAACATAGCCCTTTGTATATTGATGTATTGCTTGTGACAGAAGGTAAACTAAAACTACTTTGCATTTTAGTTGTCAGTTTGTTGCCTTCTAATCTTTCTAATAATTTTCCGGCTGAGTTGGGGAAGTCATTCCCTACTCTTCAGTGTATATGTGCAGCGAAGAATCATAAAAGAACATTATTCATATTCATGAAAACTTCTGTTGTAGAGTTGGCGCATCTTACACCGCGGCCCAATGTTAAAATCCTGATCTAGTCAAGCTGCTTGGCTGAGAATTTTATTTAACTTTTCTTCAGTCTTTAGGACGAGTATCAGGTAATTTGTGCATTCGTTTTATACATTGATCGTCTAATGCGACCTCTCTAATAAACAGACATTGACATGTCGCCCCACCCTCGAAAAAAGCGGAATTATTTCAATAGCTGTTGGCGAAGTCAATAGAAGAATCACTTTTTATAGCATTAGTCGAGTAACATTACACTTAAAGAAATGATGCAGCTTTCAGAAATTCAGTATAAAGATCCGTTTGTGTCTTTGAGCAGCTAACTCAAAAACGAAAAGTAGATTAAATGTCAAACTTGGTATTTAAGGGTAGTCGAAATGTTCTATCTTGCCAATGTTAAAGTTTGACCCATTATCTCAGCAACTATTTAAAATAATGAGCTAACATTTTCTATGTTTATTCAGCAATAACTTTACTGTTGGTTGATGAAAAATATAATACTTCTATTCATTAGAGGGAAAGTTATGACTTTTTAAAATAAAGCTCTTACATTTTTATTTAAAAATTATGATATTCAATTTTAAAAAAAATAAATAATTCATGCATATAAAAACGTTTTCGTTAAAATAAAGCCTATTTAGGTGCGAATGTGCGGTAAAATGTTAGCCCTTAATATCAGTTTGTTTCTGAGATAATGGGGCATTGCTATAGAACATTTACTTTTTCAGAAATTGCTTACAAACATAACATTTAAAAAACAAATGTAACTTAACTTACCAAACTCAGCTTCGCAGTACTCTTAAACGTTCATACGAAGAAAATGTGAGTAGGATGCCAATGCTGCGAATAGCTAAAGTAAAACCTTCCGATCAAAATAAAAAAAAAAAAAAAATATTTACAAAGTTATTGATATTTAACTAGGTGAGTATGCCAAAATGATCTAAAAAACTACTACGCAGGATTATTTTCAACAATATTTTAAACTATTTACAATTAACATATATATATATATATATATATATGTATGTCTATGAAAGTTATGCCAAAATGACTAGGGGATTAGAAATATTCATTTGCATTTAAAATATGAAAATGGATAAAAATTATAAAAATGCCATTCCAACTCCCCTTAAGCTCAGTAGTTGCCAAGTATGCGACATGAAGGCTTTCAAGAAAATCATCCACTCCAAGTTATCCTTTACAAGACATTTTTTTTTAAATGCCTCTAACGATTTTCACTGAAATACAATATTTAACACATTTTCATAGCAAATAAAATGTATAGTAGTTCTAGTTAAAACACAATTTATATCGTCTTTTATGAAAACCATTTTCGAGATATTCTCTGTTATTGGTTTAAATTTTAAATGACTTAAGACTATTCTCAAACGGGAGATCGTTGTTTGTTTTTCTTTGGCCTGTCAAGGAAAGGGGTCATATTGGACGATGAATGAAATCGTTGAAATGATGCCCAAATGAACCCAAGATTCATGGAGCTTGAAGTTATTCGACATTCGTCTTCTCAGGACAAGTGAAACTTCCAGAAAAAAAAAACGTATCCGGGTAACTCATCCTAACCGAGATTCGAGCTCGGAACCTCTTACATCTGAGGCATTTACATCACCTCCACACTACAGAGACGGGCTTAAAAGGTTTGACTATTGTTTGAGCGTACTGTATTCCCCTATTTGCATTGTGTCTACCAGGAAATGTGTAATAAAATAATTTATACAAATTAATATGGTTGGCGTGAAGTAGATAAAGAAATTTTGTTTTTTTAAAATAAAGAATAGTTTGTTGAATAATTGGGTAAAGGAAGTAATGTGACTAACACTTTTATTAATCTTTTTCTATAATACATGCTGTTCATATTTCTTCTTATTGCATTTATCCATTGTTCCCTAGGCTTCCCTTTCCTTCTCCTTCCCTCAATCTTCCACGCTAGTATCATTTTTAGAATTCTACCTGCTATTTTCCATCCGCCTTACGTGTGCAAATAATTTCAAACTATTTTTCTCCTATTATTTAAACAATGTATTTATTTATTACCTTTATCTATCTATTTCTCTAATTTTCTGATTTCTAATTTTTTCCATTCTTGGTTTATTTGCTGGCATCTATCAAAAATCTCTTTCCCGCTATAAATGCATGTGCTTGAAATCTGTCTAATGGCCCGTTATATTATGACTCTTTGTACTAACGCTTTAAAATTAGCATCAGTCTTGTATAAGAGAAATGGTGTACTCCATAGTACTGGTAATTATTTTTCTTCCCTCATTTATTCTCTTTTCAATTTCGCAATAAATGTGACCATCTGATTCTTAAATGGATCCTAGATATTTGAATGTATTTACTCCCTTAATTTCCTCATTCTCAATTTCTATTTTCTCTTCATTATTCATTTCAGTCATTAGTTTTCTTAATGTTTATGTTCGATCTCCATTTTTTTTATTCATCCACTAATTTCCGTATCATTATGTGCATCTTCGGCATCCTGTGTAATAACTGTTTGATCGTCTGTAAACAATAGATGGTGTAATGTCCGATTTGTCGGTTTGCCCATGGTTTTGCAATAATGTAACGCAACGCATCGTAATTTTTATTTTGTATTGTGGTCAGTTATGTGTAATATTAACTGCAACAAGACCTTCCAAGGTCTCCTAACATATTCCAGTGGTCGTTTCAGATCTAGGTTGCGCTATTAAAAAGAAGACTCTGATTTCGCTTTTAATTTACAGCTTCTCGTAGTGTTTGATTTTGATGGCTACTCTCACAGAGAAACCGGTATGTGTATACTTGCTGTAATTGGTAGAAGAGCCTTGTCATTCTGCGCAATAAAAGCTTGACCTGTTTAAATCAGTCTTAAGTCTTTGCTACACGTTATACACAGCTACTGTAGACATTACTAGATCTATTTAGAAAATAGTTTTTTTAAATGAATTAGTCGGCTTTAAACACTCAGTTTGTGGATGTGAATTAGATTATCACACGATGAGAAATGTTAATGCCAACGTGGTGAAGGATTGTTTTTATGCTGTATATATTTATATATATTTAACATGTATATGGCATTTATATATCAGGCGTGTAATGCCAAACATTTAGACAATCTCGATTAATTTGACCTGTGTGCTATTCCAGTCAGAAAAGAGTATTTTATTACAGAGAAAAAAAAATATACTTTCACCACTTCCTCCGCCAAACACGATTCCGTTAATGCTCATAGAAAAAGTATGTGTTATTTCCGTTTTACGTTTTTCACGATAAATGTATGCCTAAATAAGATAATAGGAACCCGGTTGCATGCAAGTTGTAAAGAACAAATGCATCTGCTGAAATTTCACGTTTGTTAATAAGCACACCAGAAAAGAATGACGAGTCACGTATTTTTAATGCGTTTCATAATTGCTGCATCCTCACCCTTGCAATATTTTAACTATGACGTGTCGTTTAGATATGTTAATGCCAAGAAATACTACTTCAAACATATTTTATATGTTAATGTGCTTTAGAATTTTGTTGTAAGTTTTATCTCTCATGTTTTCAAATTCAATGGGAATGAAGAGGACCTCACAGCCCCGCATTTTATTTATTATGTGTAACCCAAATGTTGTTATTTTAATCAGAATCGTTAAAAGTAATTTTTGAAAAATTAACATTAATTTAACAAATATTTCATCATATTAAAAATTAACGAAATTTTTTTTCATGTAAGGGAAAAGGGTAAGAAATATTAAAATTTTTCTGTATGTTAACGACGCTGCTAATTGCCGCCATCACATCAGCGACGCCGGAACGCCGGAATTTCGTATTCGCGAGGGTTTATGTACATGCCAGCAAATCTACTGACATGGAGCTGTTGCTTTTAGGTGTGAATAAAAACATAGTTCTGGGAGGGATTTGGCCAGTGCCTAACCAACTTGCCCACATAGATCGACAATAGGGTAAGCAATGGAAAAGCAAAACTGAAGGCTCATTCTAATGCATTCTTGGTCATATCGCGGGGGTTACACAACGCTTCGTGGTTGATCTTAAGACAGCGTATGCTGCTTAATGGACTTAGTTACGGTCACCTTTCTGTTTCATTACCAGAGGAATTTACTTGCAGGTAGAGGTAGCCACGTCCCTGTAATATACGTATATTTTGTTACTATTGACTTTTGATGCAATGTGAACTATGGGATCGTGGTACTCCACACTGTGTTTTGTTGTACACGTAATCATTGTGATGGACGGATGGCCTTAGTTCCGTAGACTCTTCCTGTATAATTTTTTTTATTTCTATTTTTCAAGAAGTAGGACTTTAGTCTTGATATTAACTATGCAATCCAATACTTACCTGGAATATAAGTAAAACTGTCATAAAACCAGTCAGATTCGCCGGTACAATTGCCCACAATCTGCCTAAAGCGAGCCACAAATTCTACTTTCTTAGTAATTTCTCTAAGTTATATCTTAATGTTAATACGAATAATGTGGCAGTACAATAAATAGAACTGGTTTTCATTAAACCAATTAAGCTAATAACGAGATAATAAAAGTTTCACTATTTCACGATGAAAGCAAAATGCTGGTGTTATTGTTTCAACCTAACTCAGAAATATTATTTCCAGCTCTTGCAGAGTGCATAACCGACGTCTCAGAGTTCTTTTCCACTTGTAAAGCGATGCTTGAACATGTTAATAACGTATGAGATTATCACAATAGAAGTCTTTAATATGTTAAAAACGCAGCTGCCGATGGGGTTAAAAGAAGCAGAGGAAACTTAACCACTTTCTAAGGTGGTGTGCTATTATATCGACCTCCCTTCGCCAGAAACGACCTCCATTTGTTATTCATCAATCAAGAATATGACTGGCACCTTCTCTGCTTTCTCTTTCGGCGAGAAAGTTTCACTTAATGAACTTTGCTGCACATATTGTTCTTGGATCACATGTAAATAACTTAGAAGCAGCCTAGTTGTTAATCTTGGGGCAATGAGGTCTACATTGTAATCAATATACAAGACTAGCTTTGGCTTGCGAGGCGATGTAATTTAAATAGTTTCAAGGCCCTTTTTGCGTTGAGTCTTCTCAAAAGCATAGACAAATGAAGAAATGGAACGTAAGGAATAAATTCAACTAGGGCACATCCTCAGAGGAATTCGTTTTGAGTTATAACTGACCGAGCTAGTTGAAATTCCCGCACCAACTAATTAATTTCTAAACCATGTGATTTAATGATATAAACTCAGTGTGTAGGGATATCCATATATTTAGAACTAAAAAATCATGTAACCGAGATTTCTGGACTTCCTGTTTAGCCTCTCTCTTATTTTGGATTGAATATCGAATAAAACTGTATATAGTAGAATAATACTCATTAAGGGTTGATTGTAAAATAATCACCCTAAATAGTTCAGTACAGGTTCATTGTTGTTGGATCAAGAAAGCAGAAAGCTATAAACCTATAAATAATTAATTACTATAACGCTTCTTTTATTTACTTAATATGATTCGACTTTGTCCATGTAAAAATGTTTGTTCGCACAAGTTTTGTATAAGGGTTTAAATCTGAGCACTACTCAAGTAATACTTCTCAGTATGTTGAACGAAAGGGGAAAAGTTGTAATTTTAATAATAGTTGGCTATTCTCTCAACTGGCGGATTTATTTCATGGTGTGAATTTGGATCGAAATCCATTCCTGCACACAACGGTGTCAAGGATAGTAAGATTTTTTTTTTTTTTTTCTGGAGGCCTAAAGGACTTAACAAAATCAGATCGCCGAAAAGTGCAGTTGATTCGAATTTTTCATTGTATGTCCTCCATGTGCAAGTAAATCCGAAATTTTGTCATTAGAATCCAACATAAGCGCAGTTCCGTGTTAAAAAAATCCTTAAAAGTGTCGCAATATCATTACAAAATTCGAGTTTTACAAAATTTTTAAGGGGCGATGGCGATTGCAGGTTTGTGAATTAATGACGCAGAGCATTAACAACAGCCCAGTGTTTCTTAGTCAAGTTTTAATCTTGAATTTTGTAGGAATAGCTCGGGATGATTTTTTTCTGAATTTTACATAACTAGTAAACTGTAAGAGAGGCAAAAAGTTACTTCACAAAAATGTAGATCTCCTTAAAACACACAGTATATGTCATTTAATTTTTTTTCCGTAGAGTTGACCGTTTTCGAGATATTTCTTGTTTTGGTTTCAGTTTTAAAATACTCAAACTTTTCTGATACGGGAACCTGTCAAATCCTGGCCACGCAAAGAATCAACCCCATAGCAACCACATTTTAAAACATTTGACTGTCGGCTTAGCCTAGTGTATTCCTTATTTCCCTTCTGCTTAAAGGAACTAAGTAATAATACACTTTCTGCTGATGTTTATCTAGATTAGCATGAAGAAGATAGAAGAATAAGCTTATTAACAATACTTTGTTATAGAGATGTAGAGAAAGTCTTATGAATGGAATGCATCAGATTTTTAATGTAATTCGATAACATCGTTTGTAAGATAAACCCCTTTGAATTTTAGGTCATTTCGGACGGTGAATGAAATAAGTGAACGTGCTTAAATAATCCCAGTTTATAGTTGAGGTGTGTGTGCGTGTATGTATATATATATATATATATATATATATATATATATATATATATATAGAGAGAGAGAGAGAGAGAGAGAGAGAGAGAGAGAGAGAGAGTCGCTGTTGAAAAACACTGATGTGTTCAATTCACATTACTTTTTCTATACATCTCTGTAACAAGTTAAGGTTAGTAAGCTTAATCGTTTATTTGCTTCATGCTAATCGAGAAAAAATCAGCAAAAATTGTCTTAATACTAGCTTCCGTGTAATTAGAAAGGAAATGGGCAAAGTATAGGATAAAACAATAGTCAAACGTTTCAAAAGCTGCTTTGTGATTGAAATTCCTTTGTTTGTACGGCCAGGAACTGATAACTTTTTTGTATGAGAAAGGTATATAAAGTATGTATATAAAAGCTTAAACCAATGGGGGAAGGGAGATGCTCTTGAAAATCTTCTTGTCTCATCCTTGGGAGATACTAAACTTATATATCAAGTTTGGTATTTAACGGACTTTTCGCTTTTGAGCTATGCTGCCTATAGACGCGCGCGCACACACACACACACACACACACACACGGTCATTTTTCTAAAAATATTTTTTTATTCAGGGGGCCTCAAAACATATGTGTCCGATGAAATCGCAGAATTGAATTTTTGGGTGCAACACTATACCTTCTCTATACACATATACATAATATGTGTAGAGAAACTAAAAATGTTAGCAACCTAATTAGCGGAGGAAAGATAATAAAAAATCTTATGTGTTCTATTCACTTGACTGTCTCTACAGCTCTGTAACAAATTATTGTTAAAAACCTTATTCTTTTATCTACATCATGCTAATCGAGATAATTATTAGCAGGAATTATCCTCATTACTTGGTTCCTTGCAAGTAAAAGAGTAACAATCTAATGTGTTCCATTCACATGATATGCTCTAGATGTTCCGCAAACAAATCTTTTATTCAAAAGATAAATCTTTGATCTACATCATGATTAACAAGACAAACATTAGCAGAATTAGTGTTATTACTAGCTTCCTTGTAAATAGAAGGAAAATAAGAAAATGCAGGTGCTAAAGCGATAGTCTCGTCCTTTAAAAGCCGGCCGCTATGTGAAACAATTAGAATTCCAATTTCTCTGCTTGTCAGGAATATACAAACGAGAAACGAGAAGAAAGGTGTCTGCCCGTTTGAGAAAAGTTTGTGGCTAAAATTGAAACCAATATTCTGGAATATCTCGAAAACGATTAATTCTACAAAAAATGTTTGACATGAATTGTGTGTTTTATTGAGATCCACATTTCTTGTGCAGTAAGTTTTTGTATATCTCTTATGGTTTGCAGTTATATAAAAGTCATCCAGATTGAAGAGGTCTTCAGAGGCAATTCCCAGAAAATTCAAGATATACATACATTATATGTCATGTAAATACCTTAATTATATGAGATTTTAATCAAAATCGTTACAGCCAATTTTGAGAAAACCGATATTTTCGAAATTTTCTCCATCCAAAGGATAGTTGGAGGTGGGGGAAGATCCTTGGAAGATACTGAACTCCAATATCCAGTTTTGATATATAACGGACTTTTCGTTTTTGATCTATGCTGCTCCCCCCCCCCCCAAAAACATCACAAACACATGGACATTTTTCTAAAAAAAAAAAATTTTTATATATTTCAAAGGCTCCCAAAACATGTATTTCCTGTAAAATCTCGTATCGAATTTTTGGGTGCATTACAACAGCTTTTCTCTACACCATGTACGTAGTACGTGTAGAGAAAAACTAAAAATATTTTTAATAAGCGAAACCAACGAACAACACTACGATTTATGTGCTGTAGCATTTTTTAAAAATTTAAATTGTATTGTTATGATTTGTTTAAACTTCATCGATCTTTTTGTTTATATTTTCACGTGGTGTTAGCAAAAATCATTACACATGTATTAAAAATCATTTGAATTACGTCTACCTGAGGTGAAAATGGGTATTTATTTCTCGGGGAGGAAAAAAAAAAAAAAAAAAGATTAAGGCACTATCAAAGATTTTACTGAACCTCCTCATTAACATTTACCTTTTACGCCTTTACAAATGCATTTTGGCATCAGTTTAAAATCATATGGCGGTGATATTGTCAGGGTATGAGATAAAAACTATTCTACTAAATGCGAGTAAAATAATTCTGTAAACATCACAATGCAAAAGTTAAAATTAAGCAACAATATGATGCCTTCCTTTCACATGCATTTCTCTTCCTGTTCCACAAACTATTCTTACAAACATTATTCTTTTATCTATATGACGCTAATCGAGATAAACCTCAACAGAATTGGTCTTATTACTTGCTTCTTTGTAAGTAGAGGGGAAATAAGGGAATACATTAGGCTAAAGCGATAATCAAATCTTTTAAAAGCTGGTCGCCCTATGAAACAATTCTAATACGGTTCTCTTTGCTTAACCAGAAGTAAAACAAAAGAGAGATGGAATGAAAGATGAGATTTCGTTTGAGAAAATTTTGAAAAATCTAAAATTCAAACCAATAATGCAGAATATGTTGGAAATGGTTAAGTCTACAAAGAAACCGTATATAACATAAATTTCTTGTTTTAACGAGATTTACCTTTTTTGTGTGGTAAGTTTTTGTTTATCTCTTACGGTTTTTCAGTTAAACAAAAGTCATCCAGAATGAATAGGTCTTCAGGAACTATTCCCAAAATAGTTAAAGATACACATTTCGTTTGTCAATAAAACATCCTAAAAATAATGGCATTTTAGAGAAAATCAACATTTTCAAAATAATGTCATGTAAAGAGTAGCGGAGGTTGGGAGAAGTTTTTTGAAAATCTTCGAGTCACATCCAGATACTTAAATACCAAGACTTTTCGTTTTTGAGTTATGCTATACACACACACACACACACACACGTACTCTTGACAGTTTTTTAAAAAAATATTTTTTTTTAGATTCATGAGTCCTCATAACACGTATTTCCTGTGAATGTTCGGTATTGAGCTTGGAATACAATACCTTCTCTAAATTAAATTAAATTGAGTGTTATTATGTTTACACTTTAAATGATTCGGTTCTTAACGTCCTATTGGGCGTGTAAGACCGTTTAATTTTGCCCAGAGGTCTCTTTATCAGGCTTGAGGTTCTTTTACCTACCGTAAATTAACGACACGGGACTTCCTTTCCGAAGAAGGCCACACTAATGATTTTTACGCCCAAAAATAGTCCAACTTCCGCGGGTTTTAATCCGACTTTGGAAACTAGAGGCTAGCATGTACCCCCTAGACCACGAAGGACGACAATACCGTCTCTGCTATATACATTGCACATACTGCTAGAGAAATTAATCATAAAACTAGTTAAATGAAAAACTAATCCGCTAAAGTACGCAAAGTTTAATATAGTATATTAAAATAAAAGTTTCTCTGTTAATTTTACCGCTGGGATGGGACTTACTGTTATTTTTGTTTGGCCAGAAGTAAAACAAATGAAAACGGAAAAAGGTATAAGCAATTTAAATTTGAAACCAATAACAAGGAATATTTGGAAAATCGTTAATGCATCAAATAAATATATGACATAAATTGTGTGATTTAACGAGATCTTCATATTTCGTATTGTGGTTTTAGTCAGAATGAGGACTTCTGAAAATTCAAATACGCTGTTATGTAAGAATCTTTAATATACGGAATTTTAAACAAACTCTTAGATCCATTTTAGAAAATCAACATTTTCAAACTATTTTTCCACATAAAAGGTAATTTGTGGTGGGGAGATTTTCTTCTAAAGCTTCGTGTCCTATATTTGGAAAATACTGAACTTAAATACCATCTTTAGAATTAAACCGACTTTTCGTTTTTAGTTATCTCTCTCTCTGTCTCTCTCTCTCTCTCTCTCTCTCTCACACACACACACATACACACACACACACACACACACTCCTTTTTCTAAAATTGCTTTTCATGCAGATTGCCCTAAAATTTGTAATTGCAATAACATATCGGTATCGAATTTTTGGGTAGAGTGCAATATCTTCTCTAGTTATATACTGTGTACGAAGTAAAGAAAGTAAAAATAAAGTATAGACAATAAAACATCTTGTAGGAAAGTATCAAGTAAAATGGTTTTGCTTGTTCCACCATTTACTATAATAGATAAAAGGTATTGTATTCCAATCAAAATTCTATATCAAGATCACACCTGAAATACACATTTGGAGATCTTCTGAACCTAAAAGTGCATTTTAAGAAAAGGTGTGTTTGCGTGTTCCGTCCATATTTCTTATCTTTAGTAAGAAGAGGGAATTTAGCATTCCACTCAAAAATTCATCTTTCGAAGCTTCATGAATTTAAAAATCTGATGTGCTACATTCACAAAACTTTCACTGTCTTTCCGGCAACAAACTATTCTGACAAAGCTCATTACTTTCTCTATACGTACTATGTACATATGTGTAGAGGAAGTATTGTATTCCACCCAAAAATTCGATATCGAGATTACACTGGAAATACATGTTTTAGGTACCCCTTATTTCAAAAAAAGCATTTTCAGAAAAAGGTCCGTGTTTATGTATGTGTGTGTGTCTGTGGACAGCATAACTCAAAAACTAAGAGACCGTTAAATACTTAACTTGGTATTTAGATTTGGTATCTTCCAAGGATGCGACACGAAGATTTTCAAGAAATTCCTCCCGCCCCCAACTACCCTCTACATGGAAAAATTTTCGAAAATTTTGATTTTCTAAAAAATGGCTTTAACGATTTTGATTAAAATCCCGTATATTAAACATATTTACATACCAAATAAAATGTATATCTGCAATCTTCTGGGAATAGCCTCTGAAGAGCTCTTTATTCTGGATGAATTTTGCTAAATTTTGTTTAATTGCTAAACGGTAAGAAATACACAAAAATTTACTACATAGAAAATGTTGATCTGACCAAAACACACAATTTATGTCCTTTACATTTTTGTTGTGGAGGTAACCGTTTCCGAGATATTCCTTGTTTCTGGTTTCAGTTGTGAGTACTTTTTTCAGACAGGAAGGGTCCGTTTTTCTTTTTTCTACTCCTGGCCAAGCAGAGAAGCGATTTGTAATGACAATCGAATAACGATAGCTTTTAAAACATTTGACTATCGGTTTAGCCAAGTGTATTCCCTTATTTTCTTTCTACTTATAAGGAACTGAGTGGTAAGAACATTCTGCTAATGATTATCTCGATTAGCAGGATGCAGGAAGAAGAATAATCTTACGTAAGAAATTTGCAGAAGAACTAGAGAAAGTCATGTGAGTGTAACACATCAGATTTTTCTGATTAGCATGAAGTAAATAGAAGTATAAGCTTTTCATGAATAATTTTTGGCAGAGATGTAGAGAAAGTCATGTGAATGGCACACATCATAATGTTATTCTATCTAATGTTATTCTATCAATTGCCTTTTTACTTTTACAAGCATAAAGGAATAAAGCGACAATCAAGTCTTTTAAAAGTTGTCGCTATACTTCTGTGATTTAAATTCGGTTCTCTTTCCAAGGTCATGTAAAGCAAAAGAGAGATGAAACGAAAGATAACTTTCATTTAATTTATATGACATATGGAATAAATTGTTTTCACGAAGTCTAAATTTTCTATATAATAAGTGTTTGTCTATCTCTTGAGGCTTACCAGTTTTCCCAAAGTCATCCAGAATGATAGAAAATTCAAGCTGTACATTTCGTTTGTAATAGAAATATCTTAAAGATATGGTATTTTAATTAACATCGTTAGAACTATTTTTGAAAAATTATTCGCGTTGGAAAATACTGAACTTAAGTACCAAGTTTGGTATTTGATCTACTTTTCCTTTTTGATTTATGCTGTCCAAACACACACACACACACACACACACACACACACACACACACACACATGCGCGCGAGAGCTTCATAGCTCGATCATAGAAGAGTGCATGAGCGTTGTTTATTAAATCCTAGTGATATAAGAAGTTAGAAGATGTATTGCTTTTGAAAATAACTTCGGATCTGCCCCTTCTTCGAAATTTTCACAATGTTCAGAAGTAAATGAACCATATCGTCGCAGCCATGAGCAAAACTAAATTACTGTCAGTTGCGATCCTGTAGCCTCCTGTATATCGATGTCTATTCTGTTATCCTCCTTGTTGGTCTTATGCTGTGCTACTCTTATCAGTGAATGCAGCAGCGCATCAAAGGGTCGTATGTGTTCTAAGGAGGACTTCAATGTCTTCATACTCACGCTACTGCATATCCTTTCAGCACCACAGTAAAGTTGTACATGGATACGTTTGGGCAGAAGGGAAAAAGAAATTGATGTATTCCATTCACACAATTTTCATTACACTTCCTGCAGCAAATTACTCTTACAGCAGTTTATTCTCTTAACTATTTCATGCTAATCTAAATAAACATTAGTAGAAATGGTCTTACTATTTAGTTCCTTATAATTAGAAACGAAATAAGGGAATAAATTAGCCCAAAGCGATAGTCTTTCAAAAGCTGGTTGCTATGTGATTGAAATTGGGTTCTCTTTGCATGGTCAGAAGTAAAACGGAAAAAAAGGAATGACAAATTTCCGTTTGAGAAAAGTTTTAAGTATTTTAAAATCAAAACCAATAACCAAAAATATCTTTTAAATGAATAGGCAAAAAAAAAAAAAAAAAAAAAAAAAAAGTCTTCTTGAGAATAGTTTGGTGTTGGAGAATTTTCTTGATAATGCTCGTATCGCATGATTGGAAAACAGTAAACTAAATGCCTACCAAGTTTGCATTTGTACAGCTTTTCGTTTTGGGGCTATACTGTCCGTAGATACACACATGGACCTTTTTCTAAACCTGTTTATTCATTAATTCAGAATATCTCAAAACATGTATTTCCGGTGAAGTCTTGGTAAGGGCTGTTTGGGTGTAATACAGTGTTGTCTCTATCTATTATGTGCATGCATAGTGCTCGGTAGAGTAAGTAAGAACAGTTCTCTACACGAGACTCAACATCATAGATGCCTATAAACATCATCATCCACCACGTTTGGCCCTGCAATCTTGAAGGATGAAATGAGACATAGGGCAATTTGTGATATACAGGCTTCTTCGAACTGTCATCGAGCGAATATATCAGTCTTATTGCTTATACATGAACTAGTCGGAAATTTGATGTCGCAGCTTCGAAACTCTTCTAGGGCTGTTTTTATGTAACATTGTAGATTGTAATTATATCTTTTTGAGATTATTCAACACACGAAGCACTTGTGTGTGATGCTCATATACTTAAACCTCAGAAAGTGAACTTCCTTAGCACGTGTTTTGAAACAAAGGAGTATCTCCTTGTTGGCTATCAGCAAAACAGACCTAGCTTTCAGGTAGGAGGGTAAAAGGCAATTTATGGTTCCGTTATGATTCGGAAAGTTTCGAGATTGCTCTTGAATGCGAAACATGGGTATTTTGTACTTGTTATCCAAATCAGTTTTTAATTATCCTAATAGTAAACTCTCTACTACTTAATATAAATAACAACAATAGCTTGCTAAGCTTGCCTCGGTAGTGTGGGACAGCATATCTTCCTCACATTCAAGAGGGTGTGTGTTCAAATCTCGCTTAGGGTGAGTTAATCGGATAAGGATTTTTTCGGGGTTTTCTCTTATCTTGAGAAAACGAATGTCGAGTAACTTTAAGCTCCATGGACCCCGAGATCATTTGAGCATCATTTCACCGAAAACAATTGTTAAGAAGTGGACATTTAGTATTAGAAGTTAAAGACAGTATAATAAACTTCTTGTCCTACTGCAAAGGAGCTGTATCTCTGATTAACTTTATATACAATCCGCGGCGGTATTCTGATAGTATTCTTGGCTTTGTTGTCTTTGAGTTCCTTGTCTCCAGACTCATAATCACAAGCATTAAATTGCCTCTAAAACATAGTGTTTAGCGACTTGTATCCCAACTGGTTTTCCCAGTTACTTTATTCATAATGAAATAAGTTGGAAGACAGTGGTTCTTTAGCGGGGTATCTTAAGACAAGGAGTTCATTGATGCTAGCTAACCTTTGTGTAGCATGTTGGATGTTTATTAAACACTGCGAAAGCACGCAACTTGGAGCTTTCTAAGCTACCTGTGTTGGTTTGAAAGCGTGGGCTAGGCTGTATTCCTGGGTAACTGCCTAACCCACACTGTCCTTAAGGGTTTTGTTGTTACCCCTGATGGTTTGGAAAACTGTCTTTTCGTATCCCGTAAAATCTGAGCAAAAACGTCCACATCGTGGTTCGGTGTCTTTTCAAATCACTCTGCATAATCCCCCAGCATTCTTCTTCCAACCATGGAAGGGGGAAAAAAACCTCAGGATGATCGGTCCAACGGGAAATGAACTGGATCTTCCGAATGTGACCCTGAGCTTCCCCACTGCATATTGTGCCTAAGATAAATATTTGGGCGCTTATGATTATGTCCAGAAATTTAATAATGGTACTAACAATAAAATCCTCTTCTTATCGTAGGTCTAATTTGTTCACTTATCGTACAACATTTAAGTAAGCTTGCTTTTGATCACCCATGTACATTGAAAATAGTATATCTTGGTACCTATTGTTTGTTCTTTTTCTTCCTTAATGAGCTTAAACTCTTTAGAGTTCCCTATTAGACTGGATTTTGACCAGATACATTTTGAAATCTGAAATTCAGGTAAAGGCACGCGTAATGTGAAATTCTTTGATTTTACAATATTTCAGCTTCTGCTTGTGTTCTCCACTGTCTGTTTAAACAGATAAGTATGGGGATGCTTGTGTGGTCGAGTGATCAGCCTGCTGACGTCTCATTCAGAGTCCTGGGTTCGATTCCCAGCTGGGGTGGGGAATTTTTTCTTAACAGAATCATGCCCTATTCCCCACAGGGCCCACATGAATGTGAGAGTGAATATTTGGGTGTTTAATAGTATAATACTATAAACACTAACGTTAACTAATTCTACAATTTCGTGAGAAAATACCAGTAGATGTTTTTATAACAAACCCCGATATGAGCATAGAAGTTAAAGAGGGATATATAAATAATATATGCCCTCTACGTGCGTTCTAACAGGGATGAGATTTCTTGTTGAAATTTATACCACTTATTACAATTTGAAAATCAATGAAATTTGTAAAATGCACAGTATATGAGATTTCTTGTTGAAATTAAATCTGTTGAGATTAAACTTTTGCAGAAATAGCTACAATATACATTCTTTATACCTTTAAATATAGCATGTGAAACACATAAATATTGATAGAACTTTAAAAGAATGACTTAGTTATTTAACAATTCATTACATTAATATTGCTGATACTACAGAAGTTAGTCAGAAAAAAGTTTTGTACTTTGAAGATATCTGCAGTTTTTGATTAATAAGTTTTCGTCTATGGCTTACATTTACCAGTTAATACGATTATATACATTACCTTTCAACCGAAGAGGACTTGCTATTTTTCAGAAATAACAAAATGATCCGTGTAAAGTTTGTAACGGCGACATTCCTTGAAAATCTCCGTGTCGTATCTGTGGAAGGTATTGAACTTAAAATATCAAGTTCCTGTTTGTAATTATGCTGTTTACAAACACGCACAACATGCAGATATACACCAGAACCTTTTAAGAAAAATTCTTATTCATTCAGGCGGCCTCAAAACACAAGTTATTATTATATTATGAGTACAATTTTTACCTAAGACTACCTGCAGAAATTTTTTTTCCATAAAAATTTTAATATATACCAATGAATATACAATTTCCTAAAAAGAAGAAAGTTTTAAAAATAACAATTCTGGATACTAGTAGGGTGAAATGCCGTACCTTCTCTGCTGACTCGTTTTAACTAGTAATGTTTTAAAGATAAAGGGTAAACAGTGATGTGTTAATTACCAACTTCTAATGAACTGGAATCATACGAGATGTCTATTAGGTACATTTCCTCTCATTCTGTGTGTGTACTGAAGTTTGAAGGTTAATACATTATATATATGTCCATGTGCTGCCGCTCTCAGGTTCACCGTTGTATGTGAGTCGCCGTAGTTGGAGACCTTGGAATGCGCAACAACACAGGAAGAGAGTAACCAGAACCTTCGGAACGCGATAAGTCTGGATTCATCCAGAAGCTTCGGATTCCACAAGCTTCGAGAATGTTCTGTGGTGTCATTTACTACCTATAAAAGGAGGAAGAATTTCAAGCCAATGTGTAGTGAGTTGTGTGTCGTGAGTCAAACTTCGACTGGAGTGCTAGCGCGCAGTGGCGTGCAAGCATTGTTCGTGAGAAAGCCGTCAACTGCCTATCCATCGAAGCGGCGAGTCAACTGTTTGCAGCAGCGGATTAAATACTTTATTTGCAACTCAATTTTGAGCTAATAAAGATATTTGCTACACTAGTATCAGAAGTGGGATAGAGAAACCAAGATTAAAGAGATGCTTAAAACATTGTTGGAGAAGATGGACAGGAATGGAAGTGAAATAGCACCGGCATGAAAGAAACGAAAAACGGAATGGAGAAGATGATGCAGGAGAAGATGGAATCCCAAATAGGAAAATTGAAATAACAAATGGAAAAAATGAAGTTGACAATGGAGAACATGTAAACGGAAATTTCCACCAAAATCGACGAACAGCTGGCCAGCGTGAAGAACGACAGGGGGGGGGGGAGGCCTTGGTGGAACGATGAAACATGACGACCAACGCCTTAATGTCCTGGAGTGAAGAGTCAACAGCGGCGCCAAGGAATTGAAAACCTTAGCGGAAAATATGTTCAGCGGAAAGTTGAAAGACTTGAAGATTGAGACGCCAAGACACGACACAACATCTGCCCGCGTCAAGACGAGACGTCAACCTTAGAAGCTTTCCGCAGATAATTCGCCGCCGTTGCTACCCACAACCGATGATTAGCAGAGGAGGAAGCCGCACAGCTGAGAGCAACTCTCCAGGGTTGGGTGGTAGAATGACTGAATGCTATCCTGATGTCGGCGAGTAGGGAAGATATGGAAGCCCCTCGAGAACCGCTCCAGGAACATCTTGGCCGCAGCCTATTGCAGTTAGCTTAAAGCGAGGAGAGACGATGCAGGAGTTCGCCTTAGTCGTCGAACTGTTCGTGAAAAAGTCTTGGTGAACATACTACCTAGTTGCGTGTCCAGGAAGCTGCCTACTCCTTTGTCGACGGGGTGCGTGACGCCGAGATACGGCACCGCCTGATGCTCAGCGACTTTAAGATGATCAGGCACCTTTTCCTAAAAATGCTTTTTTAGATTGAGGGGGTCATCAAAACTTGTATTTCTTCTGAAATATGTATCATTTTTGGGAAGAATGCAGTAGCTTCTCCACTTATTACGTGTACGGTGAAAACAATGTGTGAGGTGTGAGGTGAAGACAATGAATAGTTTCGAAGCTGCGACATCAAATTTCCGACTAGTCCATGTATAAGCAATAAGACTGATATATTCGCTCGATGACAGTTCGAAGCAGCCTGTATATTACAAATTGCCCTATCTCTCATTTCATCCTTCAAGACTGCAGGGCCAAACGTGGTGGATGATGATGTTTATAGTTATCTAGGTGTTTGTATGTTTCGTTCATGCGCCTAATTTGTATTTTGATGAATATACAAAGAAATGTCTTCTGTTGTAACGATTTGAAAGACGAGCAAGTAATATTGACGCTTTAGAATGTGCCTGGATAGTTTCTTTAAAAAAATGTGTTTTATATACAGTTGTGCTACTGAGCTAATTTGCCATGTGCATCTCACGTTAATGGTTCCTGCTATTACACACCGAACAAGTCTGAAATACTGTATTTAATGTCAAAGGAAAGTGACCAGAAGCCCTGTGTTTTCGTCACTGGCCAGTGAAGGGTTAGACATTAAATGCAGAGCAAATATGTAGGATATTTGGGATAACGTTTCTCTCGCTCAGAAGCAGATTCACGTTAAGTTTTCAATTTTCAAAGGTGTTAGTTAATGTTTCAACATTTTCATATGAAGACTACATCTGTAGAAACGTAAGTAATTGTGCGAGAATATCTCAAGCGTTATGGTGAGTCAATTCCACTACCAAATTTGGTGCCTTAACCACTCTTCCAAAGCGAAGGACTTGGTCGTCAAACTTCTGTTCTGTTTGAAAGTCCTTTCAAAAGAATTCTAATTCAGAAATGTTCAGACGCCAGGTATGACCCAGCATTCAGAGAAACATTCTTGTTGTATAGTGATCAAGATTCTAGTTCCATCATCCTCTAATTTCATTGTTAATTTAAGTTTTAAGTTGATTTTGTTACTATAAATCGCTGTGGCACATACATTTTATCGGGCGATTGAATGAAATGGGTAAAAGATGCTAAAGTGAGCTCGGGATCAATGAAAATTATATTTAGCGTATATTTGTCTTCTGATGATAAGAAACTAGAACTAACCTCATTCAGGTAAAACTAGTGCAAAAACCTCGTTAACGTGTGAAAACAAAGGTATACCGACTCAGCCCCCGTTTTAGAAGTCACTGCTACCCTGCTGAAAGTAGAAGAGAGGTATCGACGTTCTTCAGTTTTATCCAATGTGTCCTTGTAACTAATGGTAGCGTACCTGTTGTGCAGACCAGCTGCACTTCAACTCCACGTGGAGTGAGTGATAGTGAACTGCTTATAAACGTTTGTCAGACTTCGCTTAGTGCTGAAATAATATGGAGACATTGGGAACAGTAGCTGTCCCGTTGTACTCTAAACCGCCTGTCTCAAAAATGATTTTAGCCCAAATTATTATGCTATTAAAATAAATTTAGATTAAGAAAGGAAAACATGCTGAGTTTGCCCAAACTATAAAATTGTAAAGTGATGCCCAGATTTTTCACAAAAGTCAGTACATAAGGACAAGATTTTTAAAAAAATCGATAATTTTATGTTTGACGCCATTCGTCTGGAAATATACAAAACTGTTTCCAAACGTACCTCTTCCCCTTAGAAGAATTGTTCATTTGCAAGTGGAAATACATCTCCCATGCGCAAGGTCCATGCAGAGAAGGGTAATTAATGATCTTGAGTTTATACGGAACGCTAAATAGTAACAGAATCATCATGGAATAGCCACCTCACGAGCTTGTATTTATTCAAAACGCACTAGCAGCAGAATCATAATGAAATACCCACGGATGGTGTCGTGGCGTTACAAGTTTTATAGAGAACCAATAATTTTCGTTCTCGTGTATGTTTAGTGACTTACTTGCACAAGATGTTTTAAAAAGGCCTAGGATTGTGGCACCTATGATGCGCTCACAGTTCTACGTCTTCCACCTTACCGCTGATTTTTAACGCAATTGAATTCATTTGTGCATATATAAAATACATCAAGGAAGCAAATTGTGACATCACCTTTAATTGAAAGCGTATGCCAAATTCTTCCACAAGGCGTAAGTAAATAAAAGTGGCGAAGTGTACTGAGATAGGTGTGTCAAAACTGTGAAGAAAAAGAAACCTGAAATATTTTAACAGGCAGAATGAAGAGGAATTAATAATAATAATAATTAATCAATTATTTATAAATTGATGATTGGAGCTGAATGAAGAGGAATTAATTATTATTAATTAATCAATGGTTTATCAATTGATGAGAGCAGCAACAGTGACGGATGCAATTATTTCGGCATATTCCAGCTCTCAAGCGCAATCGCACGTTAACGCAGGTAATGCACTAATTATAACTCATCCTAGTGGAGATTAGAATTTTGTACTTTTCGTAATTAAGGTAGACAACTTATCTCCACACCAGAGAGATGAGTAACTCTTTGCTATTGTTTATTATACGGTTACTATTTATTACTCTCTAGTTTTTTATATTTATTTATTTATTTTTTACTTTGTCAGTATGTACAATGTAAATAGTAGACAGAGAATGCATTGTATTCCAAACAAAAATTTGACTCCCAGATTTCACCGAAAATACATGTTTTGAGGGCCCCTGAACAAAAAGCATGTTTAGTAAATCGTCGTTTGTGTGTGTGTGGGGGGTGGGTGTTTGAGAACAGTATAACTCAAAAACGAAAAGTCGGTTAAATACCAAACTTGGCAGCATTTTCCATGGAGCGACACGAACCCCAACTACCCTTTACTTGAACTTTTTTCGAAAATGTTGATTTCCTCAAAAATGGCTTTCACGATTTTGAATAAAATGCCATATGATAAAGATATTTTTATTATAAACGAAGTGTATATCTTGAATTTTGTGGGAATAGCCTCTGAAGACATCATTCTGGCTGACTTTTTTATAAGACACAAGACAAATCATAAGACATAGACGAAAACTTACTACACAAAACATATAGATATTTCTGAAACACAGAATTTATGTCATATACATTTTTTGTAACTGTTTCTGAGATATTGGTTTCATATGTAAGGTACTTAAACTTTTCTCAAACGTAAAGTTGTCTTTCATTTGATATTTCTAATGTTTTACTCCTACCCTTGAAAAGAGAACCGAATTCCAATGCCACACGCTAAATGACTGCTTTTAAAGGATTTGAATGTCGCGTTAGGCTAGTACATTCACTATTTTCCTTCTACTTTTATGGAACTAAGTATTAAAACCATTACTGGTAATGTTTGTCTTGATTAGAATTATTTAGATAAAAGTATGTTCCTTTTTAAGATTAGTTTGCTTGTAGATCAAATAGAAAAAAGTTATGTGAAAGTTATTCCCATTGCATATGACTCACATTCGGTGGACATTGATGATATATGAAATGATTATTGGGAAAGAAAATTTGGGAAGGAACGTCTCGGGCCTTAGTTAAAGGACTCCCCAGCATTGGCGATTATGAGGACTGAGAAAGACTTGGTAAAAACCTTATACAGGGAGGAGGTTCCTAAGTGAATGTGAATCGCGGACCTTCAACTCGAGAGCACAAGCTTTATTAAGTCGGTTCTGCCGGATACCCCATCATGGTATTTACTGAAACTGTTAATTTCTTCAAATTTCAACCAATTTAGCTGACATTTTGATCACATTATACCATAAACGTAATTTTCGTGGATTTATTTGTCTGGCTTTCCAAGAAAATAATTTTCAAAACTGAAAAAGTGGGTTTTATGTAAAATGATGCATGGACACTTTGGCAAGTTTAAACTTTTAACTTTTATTTACAACTAGTATTTAATTTTGTATCATTTAAAAGCTTTCCTGAAAAAAATATACATGACAGGTAATGCTTTAAAAATGAATCATAATACACACAATTATCATAACCTTTAATCTAAAAATATATTTGATATAAACAGGGCGGTGTAGATTTAATCAACCCTCAAGAAACATATACTGAACGTCTGAAAGGAATTGGAACGGTATTTTCAAGCGCAAAAACTAAGAAAACAAGCATTTTGATAATCAAGTTTTAACATTTAATGGGCCATTTACATTCGTGTACGCGGGAACATTTAAAGGCCGCATTTGGGCATTTAGATGGCTAAAGACAAAAACCATATTAATTGTCCGATTCTATAGAGATCTTTTTTAAATTTTGTCATAAGCCAGCAATGAGTGCGTTTAATTACTGCAAAATGAGTTGAATATAGCAATATTTAAGGTAGTGTTGATACATTTTCTAGACTATCATGTCAGAAATGTCAACATACAATTAAATAAAGATTAAGCATTATAAAAAGATGGGTTTTTAGGAAATGCAGAGAAGCGAACAAAATGGAAATCAAAGAGACAACGAGGAAGAGTATTATTGACTAAGATATACGCTTATAGTACAATTAAAAGTCTTCTACTGGACTTCAAGAGAAATTTTATATGGCTTGACTTACGCAGTATTTGAGAACAATGCGTATGTTAAGCAGTGTTGCTGTGTTTTTTAGGTAACGGGTTCCATATGCTCACAGTGAAAATGAATACAGTAGGCCATGGGCCATGAGGATGACATACGTTACATACGGAACGTTAACCTTAACCTCCATTTCTCGCAAGGTAATTTACCTGGAGTTACTAACACGTAAAGCAGGTTCCGGCAACAGGAATGTTAGTTAGTTATTTGCACTGAATGTTGAGAAGATTTCTCTCACAAGACGTGGCGTGAGCTGTAAAATACTCATTAGAGAACAGTTTTATATAACCTACCAGCATCTTCATGGAAACTTAAAATTTCGCCAATTTCTAAAGCTATATAACTTCGCGTTTCGGACGTTAGGCCAGATACATGTTTATTAAAGCGACTAGTTGGACATTGACCAGATGAAAATAAATTAGAGACCTGACGAGCATAAGAATTGTTTATAGAACTTTGACTTTCGTATTGTTGACAGAACCTGGGCCGAGCATTGAATGTTTCAAGTGAAACAGCTTACTTGTTTGGCACTGTATTTAATATTGGTAGTATTGGCATAGCACAATAGAGGATAATCGAATATCCAGTCTTGCTACCTTTGATATCAACAATATACAGAAACAAAGACTACCTCTATGGTGATATAGCCGATTTACAATGTTATGCTATAGTAAGATTTCAGCCACATTCAAACCGCAGTAGATCTTCCTTTCATAGTTTAGGCGATAACCTGTTCCGGTTTACTCCTATCTCAGCAAAGGTCTTCCTATCGATCTTCTTCATTTTGGTATGTAATCTAACACTTTTATTGCCAGTCTACTTGTATCCATTCTATTAAGGTAGTCTTTGCATTTCTGATTTATAACTTATGATCCATTTGAGTCATTTGTGATTTTATATAATTTCTCTATAGGACTAATCCTTAAATGTTCTCTTACTTCTTCATTGGTCTATCCCATTTGATTACACATTTGGTGGCTCAAAATATTCCACCTCTCCTGCCTGAATGTGACGCTTATTTTTCTGTTTTAAAATCGAGCTTTCATTGCCCTGAAGTATTACTGGACGGCCATGACTTTATACAATTTAAGCTATGTTTTCTTTCCTGTATGTTTTAAAATTTTTCTTATAATTCTACACGTGTTTTGGTAAATATGTATCTTATTATTGCGTCATTGCCATAAATTATGCCACAGCCAAAATAGTTAAAGTTCTCCACACCACAATAAAGTAGAGGAAACCACAGTAGATTTGCAAAAATGTTGGAATATAGTTCTCGAGATACAACTTTCACGAAAAAATGTGAAGGCATCTGATGTGTTCTATTCACAAGGTTTCCTCTACTCACTTGTGTTTTATTTTTGTACCTCTTATACAACTATTCACATAAAAGCTTATTTTTCTGTTTGCTTCATGCTAAGAGATGAACGTTTATAGAAATGCTTATATTATACTAGGGTCGGCTAATAAGTCCCGGGCCTCTCAATGAAAAACGCATTTAAATAAAATATTTTTGCTTTATTTCTCAACATAATTTCCAGAAAGGCTAATACATTTGTCATATCGGTGTTCTAATTTAATTAAACCATCTGTGTAGTGCGATCTATCAAGGTATTCAAAATAGCTATTTACCCCATCAATGACCTCCTCGTTGCTGTGAAAGCTTCGTCCTCCAAGACATTTTTTGAGGTTTGGAAACAGTAGTAGTCCCTGGGTGTTAGATCTGGCGAATAGGGTGGATGTTCAAGTAATTCGATCTTTAAATCACATATTTTTCCCACTGCAATGACTGAACGATGGACCGGAGCATTGTCGTGGTGAAACAAGATTTGTTTGCCAAATGAGGTCTTTTTCTTTTCACCTCATCACTCAAAGGCCACCGCCTGCGGTGCCATTAGTAGTTAAAGCGGGCGTTAAACACTACCAAAAAAAAAAAAAAAAACTCAAAGGCCTCACCATGGCCGAGTGTTTAGACCACTCGCCTCTCACCTAGACGGCGCGGGTTCGATCCCAAGCGACCGCATGTGAGATTTGTGGTGAACAAAGCAGCGCAGGGGTGGGATTTCTCCGGGTTCTCCGGTTTCCCCCGCCATTCCACCGGTGCTCCATCTTCATTCCATGTATCACCAGTATCATCGCCTGCGGTGCCACAAGTAATAAAAACGGGCGTTAAACACTACATATATATATTTACTAGTTGCCCGCCCTGGCTTCGCACGGGTGGTGTACTTAATGAAAAAAACTCATACAATGCCTTCCGTTTACAGTACGACCATGCAATGAAATAAAATTACAATTAAACAATTTGGCAACACTTTATTGTTATGCCTTGTAATGTACAATTTTCCTTCCAGAGAGAAAAAAAAAAATAGCGCCGATCTCGAGCACGTAATGTACATGTGAAAAACACAATTAAAGGTATATTATACACACTTCTAACGATTGACCTTGGGATTTACTGTCATTGCAAATGCAAGGCGCGCTTAAATTCAAAAAGAATGTCTTGACATTAGTGGTATTCTTGAAATAAGTAAGTATATCCTCGCCTTTGATCTTTCCTATGTTATAGTAACAAATCAAAATTTTCATAATTTTTTTAACAGTGAGTTTTGTTCCCCTGCAAATTTTGGCTAGTTGAAATTGAGTAGCATAATTTTTACGGAGTCAACCTTGAGCTCTAAATTGTGTGGCGGGAATCCTGGCAAATACAATGAATTTAGGAATTGAGTTAGATAAATTGATGACTTCATTTGAATTGGTAATGGAATTGATTGACTTAAATGAATGCATTTGTCCATCAATTTTACCCTGAATTTTTAGATTCAAATCATCTACATCCTTATTGGTTGCTGCTAAAATGGCTCGTTCGCTCAAGCAAGCATAGTTTTTGTAATTTGCACCAATATTTGGAAACGCTTTCGATATTAATTCTTCCTTTGACGTTGTGAAGTGACAAAAATTTGATGGAAACGAAATGAGGCCAGTAGAAGTGTCAACAGGAATTTTCCCATCGATAATGTCTAATACTGCCTTTGCATCTGAAAAGCGCAATGATCTACGCAATGTAGCATATATAGTTGGTATTGCGAAAAGGACGAAGTCAGAGCACCCGTAAGGTATCATGGAAAGGATGACATATGTAGTTAGCAGCGTGGGTAACCAAGATGTCGTTGGCATAATTACAATAATGGCAGCGCTTTCATTGTGTGGCGGGTAAACGCTGACATAGATAATGAATTACACTAAGAAGAAAGTCACAAAGTAAAATCCATGCATCTTCCAAATCTCTTTCTTTCCTTTACTCCTGTTTTCCACCTCTTTCTTTATTTTCTTCTATGCCAAAACAGCCATTTCTAAGGCTAAAAATGACATAACTAAAGAGCAAGCAGATAACCTTATTTGATGATAGCTTTTATGTATTAAATTTCTCCATTTAATCCACAATATTACTTGATCAAATGTATTAAGAGCACCGCAATTGCAGTGTGATGGTGACGTGAGTATCTTCATGTTCTTTAGCTAGCTCATGTACTACATAACGTCAAATAACCGACTTCTGCAATAGGAAGTTAAATCCTAAACGGACCCCGTCATTCCCCCGCCATAAAGGGTTAATGGTTATGTGCATTGTTTATAGCTCGCTCATTTTAAAGAATTACAACAAAAGTATACTTATTTCTTTATTTAAGCGATGTGACCAAGGGAACGATAGTTAATATATAAGAAATATATTTGATTTTCACAGTTATCTTGCGTCATTGTCTCCAAAACCCTTAGTATTGAATGGGGAAGAAAAATAGAGCAGCGGGAACTACGGGCATGTGGTGGCAGATAATAAGTACGTATTTTAGTTGCTCGTTGCCAGGAAAGCTTCTTTATTTTAAACAATAGGAGTAAGGAAAGGACAGTTAATTAATAAAAATGTATTAGAATTACACTGCTGCGTTGTGTCATTTCGATAAACTGTTGCGTTACCTTAGCATTGGATGAGGAGGAAAAATACTGCTAATTCTATCTAGCGGTAGATAAATAAGTACTTACTCTAGCTGTTAGTCGCCAGGAAAGCTTTTTACTGCTCTATTTTAAACAATAGGAATAAGGAAAGGACATTTAATATATAAAAATGTATTTGAATTTCACTTACTGCATTGCGTCATTGTGTCGATAAACTGGTTCGTTACCTTAACATTGAATGGAGAGGGAAATATAGCACTACTACGACAATTTGGCAGCAAATAACCGTGGTACCGCTGCCATCTGGTGCCTATTAAGCCAGATTCGCTTGGCATGGTTTTTATTCATATTATGAGATTTTAAATATTTACCCGTACTATTTTTAAACATTTTCTTTTCGATAAACCTTGTCGTGACAATAACAAAAAAAAAAAAAAAAAAAAAAAAAATGATCATATATATACACACACACACACACACACACACACACACACACACACACCTCATCACTCAAACGTTGTAGTAAGCTTGCGTGGTAGTCACCAGTGATACGTTTACCCTTTTCCAAGTAATTAATAAAAATAATTCCCTGTGCATCCCAGAAAACACTCGCCATAGCCTTGTTAGCTCATAAAATTGACTTTGCCGTTTTTGAAGTTGGTTCACCTGGCACAGTTCACTGTTTTAACTGTGATTTACTTTCTGGAGTGTACTGATGTATCCAAGTTTCATCCATGGTAATAAGCCGTCTCAAAAATCCACTGGGATTTTTACGGTAGAGCTCCACATTCTTAACAGAAACAGTTTTTCTTTGCAACTTTTGATCATGTGCCAACAAACGCAGCACCCATCTTGCACAGACCTTGTGAAAGCCCAAAACATTACTTGCACGTTCTTTTGATATGTTTACAGCCTCTGCTACCTCAAACAACTTTAATCTACGGTCTTCCAGTACTAAGCGATCATTTTTTTCAATGATCTCTGGAGTTCTATCTTCTACACGGCGTCCAGAGCGAGGCTCATCACTACTGCTCGTACGTCCCATTTTAAACTGTGCAACCCACCTTTTAATCCTTGAATATGAAGCGGCAGAGTCTTTCAATGTACTGTCCATTTCCTCCTTGATTTCTTTAGGCGTTAGGTCTTTCAAATGGAAGTATTTAATCACTGCTGGTTTTTCCAAATCCTCCATTTTCGTAAAAGCTCTAAAGCTGTATTGTTTAAAATGCTGACATTCGAAAACTAAACAAGCTATTGACCTGTAAATGGATACAAGCTAGTCTTAAATTTTACGATGCTACCGTCTAACTGGCCTAGTGGCGCCATAGCTGTGTGAGGCCCGGGGCTTATCAGCCGATCCTCGTACACTGCGTTGGAAGTACACGATTCGGAAGCGTTAGTCAAATGCATAAAGGGGTTTGAAATTCCATGATGTTTATGCGAGATTACGAGAAAAAAATACTGATTTGGTACTTAAAACATTCAAACCATTAGCAACGAATATAGGGAAGGACAGGAAATAATCCTGGCTGATGGAGAATTTCCACATCCAGTAGCCGGGAATTTGGATTTAAGACTAGCATGCTAACCAACAAACGTTAAAAGCAGTACACCAAAATATTATACTGAAGCTAAAGGCACTGTTTAGTATGCCAACTTTAATATTAATTGAGGCTTAAATCATTACAGTGGCTCTAAAAAGTATTCGTCGCTCTATTAAGGGAGAGAGACTGTTTCAAATCTTGTGATGTTCTTCAAGCTTCTGCTTTAATACGTTCTATAATTTGTTATCACATTGCGCCGACTTCGCAACCTTTTAATAAGTAGTATTTACAAAATTATTTTGCATACATATTTTGAACTTAAAAATATAATGAAAATGGATTTTGAACTGATGGAGAAAAAAAAGTGTCAAACTTGGGAATAAACATGTTTTCATTGAAGTTCATTGATGCTGAGTTTTTACGAATTTACAAACTTAACTAGTCATTTGAAATCTTCCCTTGCATCTGCTGCAGGCTGTTCGGGTAGCTGGAATGGTGACCAGAATGGACAACACCAACTAAGTTGATTGAGAAATGTAAGGGAGCCTAATACAAGATATTCTGTAATGAATTGCTGATTGGTTTGATGGCTAGATGGCTAATCACACTGTTCCTGAATATCAACACGAGATACTATAACTGTTACGTATTATGTCTACTAACTTTCGTGTTTCAAGAACTTTACAGTTCAGGCAAAATGAGTTTCAATGTTGAAAGTAAAGCATTAACTTGTGGTGACTTAATCTATCCGGCTAAGTGGGTATTAAGCCTAGTGACTTCTGATAACGCTGTGTAACTTGCAACAACTGCATTACGAAGAAGCAGAACTAATTTTCGAAATACATGCTCTTTTATTAACAAAAGTCCGGCGTACATCATGACTACACCTGCTAAGTTCCTCCGTTGCCAAATCTTAAGCATCTCTGACACAACTTTTCATCTTTGCCGTGCTCAGTTCTAAGAATTCTCCTTCCTTTCACATTCCCAGAATTGGTCTATGTTCACTTTTAAGCATCCATTAGACTTCTGAACATAGTCAATTCTCATTAAATGAACCTTGAGGAAATGGGTTTCTTGTAGAACTGAGTTTACCGCCCCATCTAATTTCTCTGTTTGCTCTGACTTTTACCTAATTACTTTGCTCCAACCCTTGTTTGCTTTGCAAGGTTGTTAATCTTGCCTCTAACTGAATAGAATTACTCATGATTTTTATTTTCTCTACCAGATAATGTACAATGTACAGAGTAGGTAGGGAACGTATTGCATTCCACTCAAAAATTCTATATCGAGATTTCACCAGAAATACATTTTTGAGGACACCTAAAATTAAAAAAAAAAAAAATGGTAGGAAAAGGCCCGCTCCCGTGTGTATCGGTCTGTCTGTGTGTTTGTGAACAACATAACTCAAAACGAAAATTCGGTTAGGAATAAATTTGGTATTTGAGTTTAGTATTGGCAAGGTTACTATACAAAGATTTTCAGAAAAAATCCTACATCCCAAATTACCATTTACATGGAAAGTTTTCAAAAAAAAATATTTTCTCAAAAATAGCTGTAGGGATTTAGATCAAATATTTAAGATACTTTTGTGACATACGAAATGTATGGAACATGTACATGGAACATTTTTTTCTAATTTTCGATTTTCTCGAAAGTGGCTCTAGCAATTTTGTGAAAAATACCGTATACTAAATATTTTCACGTGGCAAATTGCAATTATATCTTCAATTATCTGGGAATAGCTACTGAAGCCGTCTTCATTCTGGAGGATTTTTGAATAACCGGTAAACCGTAAAAGAGATACACAATCTTGCTGCACAAAACATGCACAGCTCATTAGAACACACAATATATGTCGTATGCTTTTATTTAGGGAAGTAGCCATTTACGAGATATTCCTTGTTAGTGTTAAAATGTTAAATGCTTAGACTTTTCTCAAATGGAAAGTCGTATTTGATTTTTTAATCCTGGTCATGCAAAGAGAAGGGGATTTCCATTGCTTCACATAACGAGCAGCTTTTAAAAGATTTCACTATCTCTTTAGCCTAGTACATTCCTTTATTGCCTTTTACTTAGCAGGAACTAAGTAATAAAGCCTTTTCTGCTAATTTTATATCGATTAGCGTGAATCAGAGAGAAGAATTCGCTTCTGTAAGATTACGTTGTTGCAAAAACAGTAGAGAAAGTCATACGGATATGGCGCATCAGATTTTTACTTTCTCTACACGTACTATGTGCATAGCGTATAGAGAAGGTATTGTATTGCACCCAAAAATTCGATTGCGTAGAGATTTCACCGGAATCCAAACAAGACCAAGTAAGTAAAGTAATCCAAGTAAAGCAAGTAATAAGACAGTTTGTGCTAACGTTTGTCTCGATTAGCATGAAGTAGGTATATAGAAGAATAAGTCTTTTAACAATAATTTGATACACGGATGCAGAGAAAGTCATGTGAATGGAACACAACATATTTTTCACGATAGTACCCAAAATTACAACTTGCTATTTTACGCTCCATGTTACAAAATGTCACGTTATGCATTTACAAGAGTACGCAAAAAATAATTAGTAATTTAACAAGACGATATTACCAATATAATATTCACAATTAAAACTAATCCGTAAATCTTAAAACGTGAAGTTAACACGTTATTTGGCATTCACAACGATACATGAACAATTAAACACAGCGGAGTTAACTTTCGATTGGCGAAGCGACCATGGACAAGCACGACCAAACGTCTCGCTTTGACATTCTGTTATCTAAATAATAGTAATAATAATCATAATCATAATGTCGTTACTTGCACTTTTTGCCATTTGTACAGAAGATTTTTGGAGAAAGTTCCAGTCGCGGTTCTGGAAGTAGCCAACTAGCGATAACGGATGACCATCTGTTGTTTCATTTCCCACACTACTTCTCTGAATATCTGGGAAGAAGGAAGTTGTTCACCCGGCTGTGACGCAGCAAACACGAACATAAGCATCCAAGCAAAAATTATAAATTAAATATTTATGAACATTTCAGAGCTCTAGGCTTGCACTAGAAGTTAATTATAACATGCAGTCTTGAGGCAAAAGTCAGCAACTTCACTTTAACTCTTTGGATATAAGTATGGACTTTTTGAGTCACAACATGGAAGTTCACACTTACAGCACTAGTCCAAATTAAAACTGAACATCTGTGGTCATCGTGTGTCGCCTCCGCATTTTCGACAAGTGATGCTAAATAGTTTTATCTTTCGAAATTTTCCATCCAGCCGTAAAGGTAAATACGAGTTAACTTTCGATTCTAAGGATTGCGGGCTGATTAATATTAATCTCAATTTCATGTTACGTAATTAGTAATAGTAGCGGATATAAAACACTAATCGTAATAGTCGTTTTGTTATACAAGTGAATAGACTTAAGATGTTATACATGTTGCTTACCGCTGATTCCGCCATATACGATTGTCAACTTCTTAAGTTCCAGTGCCTATATGGTTTTATATCTGCAAACGTTTAATATTCTTTTCCCGTAAATATTCTATATGTTTTAAATATTTGCGGGATCTAATTACATGTTGAGCGCCCATATATTATATATATATCAAATATTACAATTTCTGTGTTTTTCTATTAATTATATATAGCAATTTTTACTTTCTCTACACATACTATGTACATAGTGCATAGAGAAGATATTGCATTGCACATAAAAATTCGATACCTAGATTTTACCGGAAATACATGTTTTGATACCCCCTGAATTTAAAAAAAAATGCATATTTAGAAAAATGTCTGTGTGTGTGTGTGTGTGTGTGTGTGTGTGTGTGTGTGTGTGGACAGCATAGCTAAAAAAACAAAAACGAAAAGACCAAACTTTCTATTTAAGTTTGGTATCTTCCAAAGATGCGACACGAAGATTTTAAAGAAAATCCCCCCTCCCCCAACTATCCTTTACATGGAACATTTTTCGAAAATTTTGATTTTCTCAAAAATAACTCTAACGATTTTAATTATAATACCGTACGTTTAAGACATTTTTATGACAAACGAAATGTATATGTTGGATTTTCTGGGAATAGCCTCTGAAGACCTCTTCATTCTGGATGACTTTTGTATAACTGGCAAGCCGTAAGAGTTATACAACTTACTACCTAAAAATTGTAGATCTCATTAAAACGTGCACTTTATGTCATATATATTTTTTGTAGAGTTAACCGTTTTCGAGATATTACGGATTATTAGTTTCAATTTTAGCCACTTGAACTTTTCTCAAACGGGAAGCATCTTTCTTCTCGTTTCTTTACTCCTGGAAAGAAAATAGATTCGAATTTCAGTTGCTTCACATAGCGCCCGGCTTTTAAAGGATGAGACTATCGCTTTAGCCTGTCCCTTCTAGTTACAAGGAGCTAATAGTAAATAATTCTGCGTATGTTTATCTTGATTAGCATTATGTAGATAGCAGATTAATCTATTGAATAAAAGGAATGTTTGCCGAACAGCTGGAGGATATCATGTGAATGGAACACATTAGATGTTTTCCCTTCTACTTACCGAGTAATAACGACAATTTGTACTAATGTTTATCGCGATTATAATAAAGTAGGTAGAAGAATAAGCCTTTTAACAATCATTTATTACAGAGATACGATTTTTAACATATAAAGTGAAATTAAAAACCTAGTTGAAGTATTGAGACCAACAGATCGTTAAAGCTGAGACTCATGAACGGGAGAACAGCTGAAATCCCGGCAAGAGTACTGAGAATTTTTACTTTCTCTATACGTACATAGTGTATAGAGAAGGTATTGCATTGTACCCAAAAATTCGAAACCGAGATTTCACCGGAAATATATGTTTTGAGACCCCCTGATTAAAAAAAAGTATTTTTAGAAACATGTCAGTGTGTGTCTGTGGACAGCATAGATCAAAAATCAAAAGAACGTTAAAAACCAAACTTGGTATTTAAGTTTGGTATCTTCCAAGGATGAGACACGAATATTTTGAAGAAAATCTCCCCACCCCAAACTACCCTTTACATGGAACTTTTATAGAATATTTTGATTTTCTCAAAAATGGCTCTAACGATATTGATTAAGCACCTGGAGTTCCTTGGGGAACTAAGTGGGCAAATATATGTTTAGCATTATTGATTCATCCAAATAATATAAAACTTAATCATAATATATAAATATATTTAAATTTCTTAAAGAAACTACCTCTAAAATTATATCCTTAATAAAACCAGCTAAAAAAGGTATACCACATAAAGCAAAATTTGATATATCGTACACTAAAGATATTTACACGACAAATAAAGTGTATATTTTGATTTTTCTGGGTATAGCCTCTGAAGACAGCTTTATTCTGGATTTACTTTACGGAATTTTGCATAGCTGCTAAACCATTAGAGATGGACAAAATCATACAACACAAAAATGTAGAGCACGTTAAAACGCACAATTTATGTAATATACATTTTTTCGTGGCTGTTCGTTTTTTAGATATTCCTTGTTATTGGTTTCAGCTTTGAAAAACTATACTTTTCTCCTGCAGGAATTTGTCAGCTTCTGTCCATACAAACAAAGGAACTTCAGTCACATAGCAACCAGCTTTTGACTATCACTTTAACCTATAGTACTCCCTTATTTCGCTTCTACTTACAAGGAAGCAAGTAATAAGACCATTTCTGCTATTTTTTTCTAGATTAGCATGACGTAAATAGAAGCATAAGCTTTTTAACAATAATTTGTTGCAGAGATATAGAGAAAGCCATGTGAATGGAACACGTCAGATTTTTTTTCTTTTCAACTTAGTCCTCTTTAAGTGGCAAATGCCGGGAAGATATCCTAATCTTGGATTTCCTTCCCAAATTATCATTTTACTAGTTTTTATTGCGGCTTTGTCGGCGCCCGTATTGGAACTGCGCTTCGTGATATTTAAAACCACCTCGGTGAACTCCAATATCTTAAGATTGCAGCCGCAGCTACGCGTTTAAATTTTCTTCCTTTGATGATACTTATCATAACTTATTTTTGATAGTTGAAAAAATATTTGGTGGATCACTTTTTTATTTTATAAAACTATTGAGCAGAGAGAGTAAATAATAGAAATAGCAATTACAATCCACTGTCATGTGAACCTAATGTAGAATATATACATTGGACCTGTTTTGTAAATGTGCAGTCTAGTTCTTCTAAGTTGGAAATAGAAGAAGTTTCCTGCAGGATCAGTAATAACTAAGTGATCTGTTATAGTTTTAAAAAGTACTTGTTTTGACACGGTGGTTCAGTATAGACACTATTGGATTACCTTGTAGTAAAACATATACTGGTTATTGGCAGTTCCAGTCCTAGAAAATATCTTTGTTAACAACGCTGTCATTGCCAGGATCATTTAGCCGGTGTGCCGGAATTTCGTTCTGCAGGAGCTGTTTTTACTGCCAGCAAATCTGCTGATTATGAAACACGTTGGATCTATAAAAGAACAATGCTGCAAAGAAGACCATGCCTTTTAGTTGTAGCCATTGTGCTACACTTCAGCAAACAGGAGTCAGACTTTAAAAAACTGATGTGTTCCATTCACATACCTTTCTCTACATCTCGTTACAAGTTATTGTAAAATATCTACTTCACGCTAATCAAGATAAAATTTGTCTTACTACTTGCTTTCTTGTAAGGAAAAGTGAAATAAGGCAATACCCTAGGCTAAAATGATTGTCAAATATTTCAAAAGCTAGTTACCATGTAGTTGAAGTCCGTTTCTTTGGATTGCCCGTAGTTGACAAATTCCCGTATAAAATGTTTAAATATTTTAAAACTGAAACCAATAACAAGGAATATCTCAAAAATGGTCAACTCCACGGAAAACATGTGTATGATATAAATCGTATGTTTCAACGAGATCTACATATTTTGTGTGGTAAGTTTTTGTCTATCTCTTACGGTTTATTACTTATGCAAAATCCAATAAAAGTCAACCAGAATAAAGAGGTCTTCAGAGGATATTCCCAGAAAATTAAAGATATACATTGTATTTGTCGTGTAAATATCTTTAACATATGGAATTGTAATCAAAATCGTTAGAGCCATTTTTGATAAAATCAAAATTTTCGAAAATGTTTCCATCTAAATGTTAGTTGGGGTGGGGGGATTTTCCTCAAAATCTTCGTGTCACATCCTTGGAGAATAACAAACTTACATACCAAGTTTAGTATTTTACCAACTTTTCGGACAAACTTACTCACGGTCAAACTGACACGAGGACACACACCGACCTTTTTCTATTTTTTTTTCAGTACAGGGGACCCTAAAACGTTTATTTTCGGTGAAATCTCGGTATCGAACTTTTGGGTGGAATGCAATACCTTCTCTATACATTATGTACAGATAACGTGTAGAGAAAAAAATCTGATGTGTACCATTCACATGACTTTCTCCATATCCCTGCAACAAATAATTCTTAAATAGCTTATACTTCTATTTACTTTATGCTAATCAGAAAAAATAGCAGAAATAGTCTTATTTCTCGCTTCCTTGTAAGTAGAAGCGAAATAAGGGACAACCGTAGGTTAAAGTGATAGTCAAAAGCTGGTTGCTATGCCAATGAAGTTCCTTTGTTTATATGGATAGGAGTTGACAAGTTCCTGTGTGAGAAAAGTATACGTTTTTCATAGTAGAAACTAAAAATAAGGAATGTCACAAAAACGAAGAACTGCACGAAAAAAATGTATATAACATAAATTGTGTGTTTTAATGTGCTCTACATTTTTTGTGTAGTAAGTTTTTGTCCATCTCTTACGGTTTAGCAGTTATTCAAAATTTAGTAAAATTCATCCAGAATAAACTACTCTTCAGAGGCTATTCCCAGAAAATTCAAGATATACATTTGTCAGGTAAATATGTTTAATATCCGAAATTTTAATCAAAATCGTTACAGCCATTTTTGAAAAAATCAAAATTTTCTTAAAAGGTTCCATGTAAAGGATAGTTGGGGGTTGGAGGATTTTTCTCAAAATCTTCGTGTCGCATCCCTGGAAGATACTAAACTTAAATACCAAGTTTGGTATTTTACCGACTTTTCGTTTTTGAGTTATCGCGTTCACAGACACACGGACACACAAACACACACACACACACACACACGGACCTTTTTGTGAAAATGCTTTTTTTTGGATATTGGGGACCCTAAAACATATATTTCCGGTGAAATCTCGGTATCGAATTTTTGGGTGGAGTGCAATACTTTCTCTATACACTATGTACATAGTGCGTATGGAGAAGTAATAAAAATGTAGGTAGGTATATGGCATAAATTGTGTGTTTTAACATGATCTACATTTTTATATAGAAATATTTTGTCACTCTTACGGTTTACCTGTTATGCAAAACTCATATAAATTCAACCAGAATAAAGAGGTCTTCAGAGCCTATTCCCAGAAAATTCATAACATACATTTTATTTGCCATGTAAATATCTTAAATATAAGAGGTTTTAATCAAAATCGTTACAGCCATTTTTGTAAAAACCAACATTTTTGAACCTTTTTTTTTCTCTCCATGTAGTCGTGGGTGGGGGATTTTCTTGAAAATCTTTGTGTCGCATTCTTAGAAGATACTGGTCTTAAATATCAAGTTTGGTATTTAAGAGACTTTTCGTTTTTGAGCTATGCTACAGCGCACACACACACAAACACACACACACACACGCGCACACACACGCAAGCGGACATTATTCTGAAACGGTGTTTTTTTGGATTCAGAGGGTCCCAAAACATATATTTCCGGGAAAATCATGGTAAAAATGTTTAGGTGAAATGCAATACCTTTTCTATACACCATGTATATAGTACGTGTAAAAAGTAAAAGGGGACAATGAATCCTGTGCCATATTTGTTTCTTAAATTGCCATTTATCAAATAGGCACTGCAAATTAAATAAAGAAACAGTGTATAAACCTCTAAATAAGCTTTATTATACTTTTCTATATGTATGCACTAACATTATGGGTGCCATAACTTCTGATAATTCTTATGTAAAAAGTTTTATTTTTTTCTCTTCGTATTTATATGGTAAAGCAGTTCGCTGTCAGCACTAACTAAATAATTGTATTTATGTTGTAAAGCAGTTCGCTGTCAGCGCGCACTAAATTTATTAAGAGAGAAAACTGTTAACATTAAAAATCAGTGAAATTATATTTTATATTAAGTGAGAAGATTATTTTTCTTGATTGTCACAGATTATGTTTCGTGACCTGCGAATGCGGAATTTTCATTTATATGTTAAGGGTTTCTGCATGATATGAACATTATATAGCTACTATGAAATACTTATAGTACCAAGAACAAACTCTACACGTTTAACCCGGAACCTAATGTAATTGTGTAAAAATTTATTCTGCCATATGGGCCGAGATTCTTCCACAATCAAGGATACGTTTAGGCAATGCAGCATTTTCATAACTTGAAAGATTGTTGGTGGAAGGTATTAAGAATTTGGGCTTTTCGCTGATGTTTTTCAAATCCTTTTGCGTGAATATCGGAAGTTTTCATGTGTTATTTGGAATAGTTGGCACTGTATAAAGCTACTGTTATAAGGAGTAAAGGAGAAGATTCGCTAGATGATTGCATTATAATTTCATAAAAACGGGGGGGGGGGAAGAAGTAGATGAAATAATTAGTCACCGCGCAACACAGGATAAGCCAGCTAGACCACTATCAACATATTAGCATTCCAACTCCTCCTGGTCACTAATTTATGTGAATGGAATTTTCGTGCAAAATGCTTTGTTGGCCACAACACTGCATTTTAAACATCACTATTATCTTGCTTTCATTCGACCTTGTAGTTCACATCACTGTCACTATCTAGCGTTTTGTCCGTGATTACAACAGCAGTGCCAAACGTGGTGTGCACTGCTTTTAATTACTTCTCCTTGTTAGTTAGATTAAGTGGGCAACCAAAATCTTATAATATATCAGAACATAATTTATTCATAGAACGAACATGTATGTTATTTTGGGTGGCACAATCAACATTCTTATAGTAATTTAATAGCCGATCTAATTCTGAGAAGTTTACAAATTCACTGTGCACAATGTTTTATATACAATTTTGTTCAAATAAAACAATCTCTCGTATTGACGGCTTGACACGAAGACATTGTAAAACGATTAATACAAAATTCTGACGTGTTCCATTCACATGACTTTCTCTTACATCTCTGCAACAAAGCTCTCTCTTTCTCTGCAGAAAGCTTACGATTCTATTTACTTCATGCTAATACAGAACAAATTAACAGAAATAGTCTTATTACTTATTTCCTTGAAATAAGAGAGTACCATAGGTTAAAGTGATTCTTAAAAGCTGGTTGCTATGTGACTGAGGTTCCTTTGTTTGTGTGGACAGGAGTTGACAAATTCCTGTATGAGAAAAGTGAAAAAAAAAAAGGAATATCTAATAAACGATCAACTCCACGAAAAAATTTATATGACATAAATTGTGTATCTTAACATGCTCTACATTTTTTGTGAAGTAAGTTTTTATCTATCTCTTACGGTTTAGTAGTTATGCAAAATTCCGTAAATTTCATCCAGAATAAAGTAAGCTTCACAGGTTATTCCCAGAAAATTGAAGATATACATCTTATTTGTCAGGTAAATATCTTTAATATACGATATTTTAATTAAAATCGTTAGAGCCATTTTTGAGAAAATCAAAATTTTCGAAATGTTTTCCATGTAAAGGGTAGTTTTGGGTGGGGGAATTTTTCTCAAAATCTTCGTGTCGCATCAATGGAAGATAGGTACTAAACTTAAATACCAAGTTTGGTATTTTACCGACTTTTCGTTTTTGAGTTATCATCGTGTTCACAGACGTACGGACACGCGGACACATGGATACAACACACGGACACACACACACTCACACGGACCATTTTCTGAAAATGCTTTATTTGGATACAGGGGACCCTAAAACATATATTTCCGGTGATATCCCGGTATTGCATTTTTGGATGGAGTGCAATACCTTCTCTGTACACTATGTACATAGTGCGTATAGAGAAAGTAAAAATATAATGAATATCAAATCATAGAACATGTCAAACGGACGTTTAGAAGTGGGTGTGGATACTTCGGTCCCAAGGTGTAAGACATGCACTTTATTTATTGATAAATGTGGCAGGAAATGCGATTTGTTTGTAAATCGCGTGCTCTAAACGGAACAGATGTTATGCGCTGTTCATATGAATTAAATATAATACATTGCACATGTGCGTAATCCATTTTAATTAATTTTAATCTAATAAAAGTTCAATAGCTGAAAAGTAGGCATACAAAGATGGTTTTACTGATACTGCTAAGAGCCAGTAGGTCATGTCAGAAAACAACCCAGTATCAAAACTGGAAGAATCCAATTATTTGGTTATCACTAAGACTGATAGGATCTAGAAGACAGCGAAAGAATAATGTTACTTAATATTACAATCTACATACAAAACTTAAGATATTTGAGTAAAATGAGAACCTAAAGCATTAATAGACACACAAACTTTACACTATTGAAATAGGTTTTGAAATCGAATGAGCGGTTTCCGAGTTTAGAGTTCAGACAATTTTCTGTTGACGACGTATCTTTTATAGTTGTGACCGGCTTTGGTGACATATGAAGTAACAGCGGGCGTTAAACGCGTTTCAAATTGTATTAGCATTGATGTTCACCTATATTCTCTCTCTCTCTCTCTCTCTCTCTCTCTCTCTCTCTCTCTCTCATAGGTACACACATACAAAATACAAATCATCACTACCCTCTATTTGCTTTTATTAGTCTTAGATTGGAGGCATACGGGAACATAAGAATGCCTTAGACGGCAATTGGCTAAATAAAAAAAAAAGTTCTATGTACACTTTGTCATATCACTCTTATATGAACTCATGGGAAACAAACATCTATCATTTAAATTTCAAAGTTATTTCTTGTACTGTGGGAAGCCAAATAAACACTGATTATTTCGGAAATGATTACAGTTAGAATTACTTTATTCCTTAAAGTTTCTAATCAGCAAAGGAACATTCTTTCTATGAAAATGACGGAGGATGAAATGCTTTAAAATTGCAGGTCATTTCGGTAATGATGCAGTGTAAATGAATCATAAATGCTAAATGCATTTTAGAGATTAAATGAGAAAATTTCCTTACTTTGAGGATAGTTCAATTGAAAGAAACGCGGAATAGATCCTTATTTGGAATAACAATTATTCATAATTTTAACGCAACCACTATTTCTTATTAAAACCAATGAAAATATTTAATATAGAAGGTTTGAAATTGGGAATTGATGTAAAATCTTAGCCTGGTGAAACTCAAATGTATTTGCAGTAGAAGTTGCATTTGATTTCTCGACCAAGGAGACAGTCTAGTTAGAAGTCGTCTATCATATTATTGAACATTTGAGTTCAGTTTTCACATGTTTATATTGCGAGACAATTATTCCTATTTCACAATACTTTCGTGGTAAGCATGTATAGCGAATAATGCAATCTCAATAGAATATTTTTGTATAACCACTGTAATAGAAATCCATTGGGAATTAAAATCAATTTGAACACATTCCGTATTTAATACTGCATGGAGACCGTATTCAGACCATACTGAATCTTGGATCTTAGAAAGTGAGATCGGAATAGAAGGGATTGGATCGATATATGTTGCATGGAAATATCTCCGTGTTCAAATCGTATTGAACTGGTGTAATAAATCACATAGCATAGCCCTTTTTAGTTTTCCATAATCTCGCATTTTATTCTTTTCATAAGCATTCAATAACCTCAAAACGTGCTTATAATACACAGTATATTTAACCCTACGTAAATCCAAGTTGACCAACATAAAATATTGAATTCTTTGTTCTCGAACTTGAGTATTCAAAACGAACTCACTTCGAACTGAATTTAGCACGTGATACACGAATTGTGTTCAAATGGAATTGGAGTCAACTGGATTTCAAATTCCTTTGGAAACGTGGAAATATGTTATGGTAGAAAAAGTCTTCCAAATGGACGTTCACCTCAATTTTTAATACATGTAATAACAGAAAAGTGGCACCATCAAGTAAAGGTTAAACTGGCTTCGCTGACATTTATATTACAGATTCTGTTTCAAATACTCTTTAATAAAGCTAAAACTTCAGATTTAAACGCGTGTGTGTCTAAATAGTAACCCTATATCGTTTTTAAATAAAGAAGCATGAAAACACTTGAAAAATGTAATACAATGCCGCATCCAATGGGATATTGACAGCCCACTTTTTAGTCTAAATACTGTATTTATACTCAAGTAGTGAAAGAAAGAAGGTATCTCACAGAACATTGACATACTTGGGTTCTCTTTTGTGACGTTCCGGTTTGTTGCAGTCGCCGTTATCAACAAAGGTTGCTTCCCTTTTGGCTTTCGCAGGTGCATTCACTTAAAGGAACGCAACATATAATCCAGTTAAGGTGACACAGTAACCGCTTTAAGCTTGATAAACTGTAAGGTATAAGGGTATGCTTTTTAGCCACTTCATACACTACGGACTATAACATTGAATGAAAGTTGTGATATCAACTTTGTGGCGCAAGTTTCGAAGATCATTTAATAGAAGATTAATACGCTCCTAATCAAACACTATTTCGTTATTCAAAGGCTAGAACTGAAATATGTAGAACGAAGTAGAATTTTACAAGGTATGTTGCATTCATCGAGACGTTCATGTTATTTCAAATTAAATGCCAGCAGCATTACAGTGTTTTCTTTTTTCTTCTTTCTTTCTTTCTTTCATTCTTCTTTGTTTCTTTTTATCTTTATTTCTTTTTTCTTTTTTTATACTCACTCTACAGCTTACCTTGCATGGTGAAGGAGTATAACATTTAACCCACAAATTTGACTTCAATATCTCTTTAGAAATATTTGAATAAAATAGCCTTTCAAGAAATTGACATATATCAGAACTTTGAAACTTCTATACTTTTGTGAATGCAGCACACAAAACTTATTTATAAAAATGATTTAACCTTATTAGTTTTGAAATATTGTTTTTATTGTTTACCCAAACTACTGAGAGCATGCTGCTTAAAAGAAATATTTATGTCTTCCCATATCAAACATTTGCAATACGTATTTAGATCATAGAGGACCATTTATTTATGAAATCTAAGTTACTTTTGGAAATAAATAAAAACAGAATTTTAATGTTAACGTTTACAATTTAAAAATCAAGCAGTTGAAGGAAGACTTTAAGAACTTAAAAAGGGGGAGGGGCATGATGCGCGAGAGACGGGATTTACATTTTATGGCAAGTACTAATAAAACGTGCACATTACATTTGAAATATCTAAATGATAGGATATGAATCGGTTAAATTGCGTATTTGAAGTGTAGTGTTTTATAATCACTACACTCTTTAAAGCATTAGAAATATTATAACATAATATAAGTTATAACAAATCAAAAGTATACTTGTGTGGGCAAACAATGGGGTTTGGTTTTCAAAAACATTGGGAATATGTCCTTCCCTCTCTGGTTCAACATGCATCATTCTTTCTCCGACGCCATGCGCAGCGCTTTGCAGATAATTTCTAGGAATATTGGCAACTTTTTGTGCGAGCAAAACTGGTTCTCAAGTTTAACCTACAGCCAAAAATCTGCCATATTGAGAAATGGAAATTTCAAAGGCCATATTAAATTAAAACTTTCACTGATGTCACGAATGTGGTGCGGCGCGCCATCTTGCACGAAAACTATTTTTCGTGGGGTGAATCGTCAGCCTAGAGATGACGAACTTGTGTGACGTGCTGTAGTAGCGTTTTTCTACCCTAGACCTAGGGATCTTAAGCATATAGGTGCGCAAACATTGCCACCCCTTCCTTACCCACTCCACTGTGCCTCTTAGCTGTGTGCATGATGAATATCGTCAAATAGTGGAAAGTCAGTGACGTTTCATTTACAGAAATTATCAGCATGGAAAAATATATGCAACTATTTTACAACTCATATTTAAAATGAAATACATGCTATAATTAACTGTTAAATGTTTGCAGTTATAATTATAACTAATTACATTATAGCGCAAACACGGTGTGCAACTGACCAATACATACCACATGTTGAGAGATTTTGTAGGCCGATTTGTTGCAATGTTTGGTTTCACACTTATGTGCATGTGAGCATTCTTTTCTACATTGAACTATACTAAGAATGACATACGCTACAATGAATGTTACCCATCTATCAATACTGCTCTCTCTAGGTACAGTGAAGCCTGGCATTGATAAATTAGTGTCAAGAGAAAGATATCAGCGTTCTACTATACGCCCGAAAAAAAAATTGTAAAGCCTCATTTGAGGAAGAAACACTGCAAGTTTTTTTTGTTTTTTGTTTTGTTTTGTTATTCGGCTATCCGCCTAGTTTGTTCCACCACTGTTGAATTTTGCATGGTGAGCAACATCTTGGTAACTCTAGAGGAATGGGAAGACTAGTGCACTTCCCCCACCGTTTACCAGCACTCCAGGGCTGTTTTACTCAGGCGCTTATTTACGGAAGGGGGGACGAGCGGGATTGGACCCTCCCCCCCCAGAAGCCCTTCCCCTCAAAAGCCTATGTAAAAGTTTTTCCATTTTTTTAACTTAAAAGTGACACATTAATTGAAATTCTCCATCATAAACAGCTTTCTGCTATACCACAGAATAAAGGAATATAATATTTAACTTAATATATACAAGATTATAAAAAAATATTATTTGTGGTTTTGTGCTGGTTAGTCGCTTTACAACCAGCATAACTCTGCAACCAGGGACTACCGGCACGGCGTGCATTCCTAGAACCTCTCTGCCTGTTGGTTAAGCGCTACTTATGTATAGCGTTAGTGTAATGTGCATCATGGATTATGATAGCGAATGACTACTTGTGCTCTTTTCCTCTGGTTCGTTGATCCGTTGTGCTTACCTTTTTTTGTTGATTACTCAATTTAATTGACATAGAAAAAAAAAAAGCGTAAGGGTGACAATATCGGTATAAACCTGCCATTCGCCCCGTAAAAACGGGTCCTCTTTTTTACTTCTCGCATCCCAAGAATTGTGTTGGGACGCGTATTTTCTTGACACTGCTTTCCTAAATTAAAAACCTAACTAAAATTGTTGCCATTTCTTGTTGTAAGAATGCTGAGTCGGCGCCTATCTGTCTTACTTTTGTTTTTGTTTAACGCATTCTGTGAATAGTAGTCTTGCCCAGTATAGTGTTGGCAGTTGATGTGCTGTGATATTTGCAAGAACTTAAGCTATTATGCCTAAACGGAAATGCACCTTTTATCCAATTTACAGAATAGATATCCATTTTTCGAAGAGATAAGGCTTAATTATAGAGTTCACTGTAAAATTCACAATCGAAATTTTCGATTTTGTAAAGTGTATTTATTCAATATGTTTCCTTCATTCCAATGTTATGTTAATACCATATTCAGAAAGTATTGATAGTTAATCCAACCTTCTCAGGCGTCTCGTATAGAAAAAGAAGAAAAAAAGTGGTAGGCTTACACCTGTATCAGCACTATTTATTTCTTTTTTAAAAGGAAAACAACTGGATCAACTTCAGAAAGTGACAAAGGACGTTAAAACTGACCAATCCAGTACCAGATTGGATAAACAATGCACTGCTGAATTTTCAAGTAGTAAAGCTTACGTCTATAGTCCATTTCCAGTCAAAACACACATATAATTTCATCAGTCCTAACGACATTGGGAAGTACACCTTGTATAAGTAATGGACTTCATTAGTTACGTTAAGATTTTCATAGCTGCTTCATATTCTTAAATTATTTTATTAAAAATGAATGTAATTGTCGCATGGGTAGCGCATGAAAACCGGCTCCGTGTACAGACTGCTCGTCAGCCAATTACGCATGAATTGTTGCCCGCCTCAAGCAGATACAACAATAAATAGGTAAACATGTAATAATTAGATAATAAAGAAATAACAAATAAGCTAATGCAAAGGTACATATTTACAAAACTAATCGAAACAACTTCGCAACGATAGGTGACACTTTACGGGCGACAGTGAGCAGTCTAGTACTTGCGGCTGGTTATTTTTGTGCTATTCTGTAGAACCTTATTTACTCGACCATTGTTTGTTAAAATTACGTACAGTGCAACCTATTAGGCAAATCAAACCTAATCACCGTACATTAATCATAATACAGAATAAGTCTGCAAAGCTAATAAACCAAATCGCATTGTTATTTGAGCTGCAGACACTGCGAGATTTATGTAAGAAAAATAAAAATGGAACATTATTGTATCAAACATTAATAAAACCATTAAGATAAACCATGCTATAAATTAAAAAAAAAACACATAAACCGCTGATTGCTTTTAAACTAATAAAGAAAATCCAGAGTCCAGAAACAATTTTTAGAATTGTCCAAAATATGATCGCCTTTTCATGGTTGGCCCTATATCCGCCGAGGAACTAGGAAATCCGATATATAACAAGTGCACTATAATCACAAATTTCGGCCGATTTTCACATAATGTTACGAATAATAATCATTAGTTATTTCCCTATAGATACAAGAGAAATAAGGGAATAAATTAGGTTATTGCAATAGTCAAATCTATTAAAAGCTGGTCGCCAAGTGATGCCTTTGAAATTCCGTTCTCTTTGAAATAAAAAGAAAAAATAAACAAATGACGACTTCCCATTTCGGAAAAGCATTATTGGAAAATTCATATTAGTAACGAGGAATAACTCCAAAATTGTTAACTCTCCAAAAATGTACTATGTAAAATGTTTTTAATGAGCTCTACATGTTTATGTAGTATGAGTTTTTATCTATATATTATGGTTTTGCTAAAGTTCTCCAGAATGAAGAAGGCTTCAAAGGCTATTCCCACAAAAATCAATATGTACATTTTATTTGTCTCAAAACTTCTTTAATATATGGTGGCATTTAATTCAAACTGTTAGAGACATTTTTGAGAAAATACGTTACAAAAATATTCCATATAAACGGTAGATGGGATGGATAGGGAGTTTTAGTAGAAACTTTGGCGTCGCATGTTTGAAAGATGCTAAATTCAAATACTAAGTTTGGTACTTAACTTACTTTTTTTTTATAGTTATGCTGTTTACAGACGCACACGCAGAACTTATTCTAAAAATTCAGTGTCCTCAAAACATTTATTTTCGATAAAATATCACCTTTAAACTCATGGATGGAATGCAATACCTACCCTATCTATTATGTACTTTGTACGTGCTAGAGAAACTAAAAATACAAGCTAAACATAAAATATGAAGTTTGAATAATTAATGAAATTGTAAACAAACATATTAAGTGGTGTAATACAGGAATATACTCAACTAGATTACAAACAAGTGTACCACTGATACTCTTTCATTCCTTTAATTTGTTCCTGGTAATCTGCAATATCGTCTAAAATTAATATAAAGTCCAAAAATAAAAATTAGTTTGTAAAAAGGAGAGTAAGTTTTATTTATGGAGTTCTTTAATGCTACAGTTCTCATCATCCCATTTAGGCGTGAAAGGTCACTTATTTTCCTCAGAGGCCCCTTTATAGTTTTAAGGTTTTATGTACCATAAATGTACAATACAGGATCCCCTCCGAAGGAAGCTATGCTAAGGACTTTTATGCCCGAATAAAATCAATCACCAAGATTTGAATCCGCGTTCTTCGAAACTAGAGGCTAGTACGGCACCCCTAACCACGGAAGACTATTGATATTGCGGTTTTTTTAAATGTTGACGTGATGAGCAGGGAGCGTTATTCCAAGCTCCTGGAAACTTCTTGACCCCGCCCCCCCAGAGCCAAATTCTAGATACACTTCTGGTTTTACTAAAACTTCGTAAGTTAACCGGGTAGATCATTTCGGACGCTGAATGAACCAAAAGATTGAAATGATGCTCAGATGAGCCCGAAATCCCTAGATCTAAAGAGTTACCCGACATTCGTTAACTGAGGATAAGGAAAGCCACGAAAAAAGCTTATCCAGATAACTCGCCATAACTGAGATTCGTACTTGGGACGTCTTGGATGTGATGCACACCACTACATACACGCTAAGGAGGTGAAGTTGATAAGTAATTAAGATGCCTTATAACATATTTTTAAGTACTCCTGCCCCAGAAACAGAAAGGGAGAAATACATTTTGAAAAGTGCTGATTTTGTCTCGTACTAGCGCATCTTACAGTTTAAAAATAAACGTGTTAATATTTGCATTTTAAAAATTTGTGTTCATGCGTTGGGGGACTTTTGAATTTAATTTGTTTTGAGAATTTATAACTCAATTTTCTTCTGAAGGTAAATGTATTTAATAGCAGCTGAATGATTGTTGCTTTCCGTTGACCTCAACTCGAAGACAGGGATAGATTTATTGTGGAATAGAGGAGAGGATGTAACGGGAGGTTACTTCCTTTTGCCAAAACCTTCAGATAGTATATTTACAAAAAACGGTTGAATATAAATGTTCTCCGGAAATCGACCATAACTCTACATGCTAAGCAGCTTGCTGTATATTTTTCCGCTGCTGCTAATCGGAGAAACTTTTTTGTATCAGCACTTAATACCTCACGTTGACATATCTTGTGTGAGCTGGCTCTACAACATAACGCTAATATAATGTAGCGTCTTCAAATTTTAAAGCGTAATGCATGTAATTAAGATATCGCATGTATATTAAACTGATATTAAACGTATTATTACTTTTTCTAGCCCCATATGTACAATGTATATAGGGATTGAGAAGGTATTGTAATGCACCCAAAAATTCGATACCGAGATTTCACCGGAAATATATGTTTTGGAATCCCCTGAGTCCGAAAAAAGCATTTTTAAAAAAAGGTCCGTGTGTGTGTGTGTGTGTGTGTGTGTGTGTGTGTGTGTGTGTGTGTGTGTGTGTGTGTGTCTGTGGACAGCATAGCCCCAAAACGAAAAGACAATTAAATACCAAACTTGGTATTTAGGTTTAGTATTTTCCAAGGATGCGACACGAAGATTTTCAAAAAAAAAATCCCCCCACCACAAACTACCCTTTACATGGAAAAAATTTCGAACATTTTGATTTTCTTAAAAATGGCTAACGATTTTGATTAAAATCCCGTATATTAAAGCTATTTATGTCCGAAATAAAATTCATATCTCGAATTTGTTGGGAATAGTCTCTGAAGACCTCTTTATTCTGAATGACTTTTGCTGAATTTTGCTTAACTGCTAAACCGTAAGAGATAGAAAAAAAAACGTACTGTACAAAAAATTTACCTCATTACAAAACACACAATTTTTGTCCTTTACGTTTTTGTTGTGGAGGTAACCGTTTTCGAGATATTCCTTGTTATTGGTTTCAATTGGGAAGTGCTTAAACTTTTCTCACACAGGAAGTGTCTGTTTTTCTTTTGTTCTACTCCTGGCCAAGCAAAGAAGTGATTTGCAATGAAAATCGCATAACGATAGCTTTTAAAACATTTGACAATCACTTTAGCATAGTGCATTCCCTTATTCCCTTCTACTTATAAGGAACTAAGTAATACCATTCTGCTAACATTTATCTTGATTAGCATTGTGCACAAAGAAAAATAATCTTTTGTAGGAGTTTTGTAGAGCAGCTAGAGAAAGTCATGCTAGTGTAACACATCAGCTTTTTGTTTTTCCGTTCTGTTATTTACCACAAATATTTACCCAGAAATAATGTTAGATTAATCCTATCCACATAGCTGTGTATACGTGGTAGGAAATTCAATTTTTTTGAATTGTTTCATTTATATACCCCCCTTTAACATCTAAGATCATATCGGGGGCTTTGCATTAGAAACAACTCGTTGACGATAGGTTCTTTTACGATGGGTTTTAATCATTTTATTTTCTTCAGACACACACGTTCACTCTCACGTGCATACTACTCTGGGAAGATAGGGAATAATTCTGGTTAAAGAAAAATTCTCCGCCCCAGCCGGGAATCGAGCCCGGGGCCTCCGGGTGAGAAGTCATTTCGCTCGACCTCGGAGTCAGTCTCAAAACATTGTCAGAAGAAAAATCTAATATATTTCATTCACATGACTTTCTCTAACGTATATAATTTAATAATGGTATAAATACTACTCTTACACAATATTTTTGTTCTGTGTCATTTTAATGGAAATTGTTACATTGTTACATTGCATATTTTGTTATAAACGCAATGGGGATAGCAATATCAAATATTTAAGAATTGGATGATATATATTAGCCTTAAATTTCCGTGCTTTTTCCATGCAATGACAAAGTAATGAACAATTAAGATGATTAATAATATATAACTGGTAATGGCTTCTGCCACAGACAAATTGTTTGAAATAAATGGTATGTTTTAAAGGAATTTACACGTTCTGCGTACTGAGTTCTTGTCTATCGCTTAATGTATTTAGTTGTACAAGATTATATAAAACGTCTTCCGAACCAAGAGGACCTTAAAGGCGATTCCCAAATAAATCAGAATATACATTTTATTTGTCTCATCTTTAAGTATATCAATCAAAACCGTTAGTCATTTTGGAGATAATAAATTCCGAAAATCTTCCATATAAAGGTCAGTAGGGGATGCGGATTATTGTTGAAAATCGTGTCGCATCTTTGGAAGATTCTGTAATATATATATATATATATATATATATATATATATATATATTTGGTATTTATTCTAGTTTTATTTTTGAGTGTGTCTGGAGCCAGACCCCCCCCCCAGGGGCCTACTACGGTAGGTAAGGGTTTGGCGCACCCGGAGGTTCCCGAGCCACGCACTGCCACTTCACCCTACCCATCGCCATCCGATGTTGCCACGTCCTTTTTCTGCTTTTGGTTTTTCGTTTTTTACAATGACACCCTCTTCCTCTTCTAGGCTTACGGAGAAGATTAGTTCTTAAGACCTTAGGATTATTTCTCCCCAGGGGCTGACATTGTTAGTACGGGTTTGGCGTGCCCGGGATGTCCAAGCCATTCACACCCATTGTCGTTCGCTAATTCCCATCTGTCACAGCCACATTGAAGTCTTCATATTACACTTAATATTCAACATTATGATAGCGTCTTCCTCTTCTAGGTTTATAAAATTCTTAGATTTTAGGTCTTTAAGTTTATGAACTCCTGTCTCACCAACAGGGATCTTTCCTATCTCCGTGGTTCCTGTCCCACGGTTTCGGCGCAGCTTTCAACTTGTGTGCTCTTTGGAGGTCTCAAATGTGAAGGTTGAGTGGACCCTCCTCACTACCCCTTTCGTGCGACACTAGGTGCGGAGCCGTTCCGATGTCATGTACACCCACGTAGCTCCATGGAGCCGGGTCCCCTCGAGCGGCTCGGCGACCGCGAGTGGCTGGGTTGATCGGGTGGACCCGACGTGTTACCGCTGTCTGGGACCCGATGTAATCAACCACAAGTCCCCTGAATCCACGCTGACTCCGTTGAGGCGGCGTGGCCTATAGTGGGGAGCTACTGGCGGTTATTCCAGTGGTAGGGGCATAAAGTCGGGCCTTCCATCGGTGAAACTGTCGCATACCGGTCAGTAGTGATAGTCGGGTAACTCCTCTGATGTACTCCTTGAGATCAGGCCTCTAGCGGGTGCTCCTGGCCGGCACAGACCGAAAGATTTAGGTGTCTTTTCTTGTATCCCCCGGATGGCAGGCTGACGCCGACGGTTCCGGAAGGGGGACTATACCGTCATGGCTCCTCTGCGCTCAACCCCTTCAATACCACGTTTTTTTTTTTTTTTTTTTTGTTATGCGTTTGATGTGTGAAAGTAAGACAATGAAAGACCTCAGTCCATTTTATATACAAAAGGAACTGGACAGGATTTGCAGTAAAGTCACAATGCAACATGATGTAGAGATGGCATATTCTTAATTGAGATAGCCACTTCAGAACAACTGGCCAAGCTCCTGAGTGCTTCTCTTTTGGGTTCTTACCCCATTAAGGTGGAGAAGCACAAAACTTTAAACAGTAGCCGAGGTGTGGTGACGACCTCCAGTTTGGATGGTTTAACCAACGAGGATATAGTGAACTGTCTTTCCGATCAAGCTGTAGTTGCTGCCTATAGATTAATTGGCAAGCGGGATGACAAGCCGTTCCCATTGCGTACAGTCTTCTTGACTTTCGAGCGAACTGACTTACCGGCTTATATTATGTGCGGTTATGAAAGAGCGCCCGTGCGGCCTTATATCCCGAACCCAATGCACTGTTACCGTTGTCAGAAGTTTGGACATACGCAACAACGTTGTAACAACTCGCCGGTTTGTGCGCAATGTGGGTAAAACGCACACGATGGCTCTGTATGCGCTCAAGGCCCCACTTGTGTCAACTGTGGAGAGGTGCATACATCCAGCTCTAAAGAATGTTCCCGTTTTATCGAGGAGAAGACCATACAGGAGATCAGAATCAAAGAGCATTTAACTTTTCAGGCAGCACGGAAACGTTATCTCGACCTTCACCCGACTACTCCTTTGAAATATTCCGCTGCTGTCCGCCAGCCGGTGCGGAAACAGGATGCTATAGCTCAGACGCTCCCTGGTCCTCGTGCCTGTGTGTCTATAGGTATCCAGACCGCATCCTCCGAATACGTTTCTCCTCCAAAGCTAGCGCCACCAGCTTCTTCTGTGCCATCTACATCTTCCGCCGCTGTTTTTGCCCGCCCGATTCGTAAATCGCCCATTCGTCGTACAAGTCGTTCTCGCTCCCCAACCGCACCCGCACGACTTGTTCGGACACTGATACCAGCGATGGCAATCTGAAATTGTGTCTGGTTGGCGACCACACTAGACGGAGTCGAAGCCCAACGAAAAAGAGAAAGCATAAACTGAACCCACCGGTCCCGGGCAACCATTAATTCGCTCCCTTACCGGTGCACGCATAATGAACAGCAGCCTTCTTACTGTCCTCCTTATGTCCATCCTCCAATGGAATATACGTGGTCTACGCATCCATCGGCCCGAACTGTATATTTTAATCCAGTCTTATTCACCAGTTATCGTTTGTTTGCAGGAGACCACACTTCGCCCTCAAGATACCTTTGTTTTACGTCGGTATACCCCGGTTCGCTTCGATCTGGAACCGGATTAGGGCTCTCCTGCACACGGCGGAGCTCTAGTTCTGGTACGTTACGACATGTGTTTCCGAACTGTTCCACTCACCACTCAACTGCAGGCTTTTACTGTCCACCTTTCTCTTCCCGGTTTTAGTTTTTCAGTGTGTAGTATCTATGTTCCACCTTCGTCTCCCCTCGCCGCTGCCGAACTTGTAAATTTAGTTTTGCAGTTACCTTCACCGTATCTTCTGGTGGGAGATTTCAACGCCCATCACCCTCTTTGGGGATCCGAGGGCGTGTGCGAGGGGAACCTTACTCAGCGATCTTCTGGACCAGCTGAATCTCTCCCTTTTGAATACCGGTGAACCTACCTTTCTCTCAGACTCTACAGGCACCCTTTCTCACCTCGATTTAAGTCTCTGTTCAGCACAGCTTGCACACCGTTTGGAGTGGAATGCTCTCTCTGACGCTCACGGCAGTAATCACTTTCCAGTTGTTATTACACTCCTTCATTGTACTCCTCCAACCACTGGCACCCCAAAATTTCAGTTTAACAAAGCAGATTGGTCACTTTATACTCGCCTATCCCGATTTTCCGTTGCCGAATATCTCACTGTCAATAACATGGTTGAGCACCTAACTTCCGTTATCATAGCCGCCGCCGAACGCTCCATTCCCCGTACGTCTTCCCAACCTTCTTCGGGTTTTTAAACGTCATCCAACAGATATAACTTATTAGTCTATAAACGACTACGGGCTAGAGCGTGGCGCATTATCCGTGAAAGTAAGAAGGCCTCTTGGAAGCGCTATATGGAGAGCTTTCATAGCTCCACGCCCACATCCGTTGTGTGGGATCGAGTTAGGCGTGTAGCCGGTAAGGCAAAACCGTGCGCTATACCCGGTCTTAGGGCAGGAGGTGATACCCTGGTAGAGCCGGCTCTTATCGCAGACACCTTGGGCAGAGCCTTTGAGGCAGTTTCCAATTCCACCAATTATGACCCAGCTTTTATTCCCCATAAGGTTGCGTTGGAAGCCCAGGAGTTGTCATTCCGCTCCGACAACCATGAGGACTACAACCGCCCTTTTAGCCTTCGTGAACTAGAACATGTCCTCTCTTTTTCTAGGCATACAGATCCTGGGCCCGATGCCATACATGCGTCACTGCTTCAGCATTTGTCTACGGATGGTAAGCTCTTCCTCCAGCTCTTTAATCGCATCTGGCTCGAAGGTGCGTTTCCTGCTGCCTGGCGCGAGGCCACCGTTGTTCCCATTCTGAAACCTGGCAAGGATCGCCAACTTCCTTCCAGCTACCGCCCAATTTCCCTAACTAGTTGCGTTTGCAAGGTTATGGAACGTATGCTCAATGGGCGGTTTATGTGGTGTCTCGAGTCTCGGGGTCTCTTGTCGAACGTTCAGTGTGGGTTTCGTCGTTACCGTTCTACTATCGACCACCTGGTGTCTCTTTCGACCCACATTATGAACGGATTCCTGAGTAAAAGCCAGACTGTAGCTGTATTTTTTGATTTAGAGAAAGCTTACGACACAAGTTGGAGAACTGGCATTCTCCGTACAATTCATCAGTGGGGTATCCGTGGTCTACTTCCAACATTCATTCGGGAGTTCATGAAACACCGGGTATTTTGTGTGCGTGTGGGTTCGGTTTTATCTGACTATTTTACTCAGGAGAACGGAGTACCTCAGGGTTCAGTACTTAGTGTCACTCTGTTCCTTATAGCTATCAACCCTCTTGTTGACTGCCTTCCCCCAGGGATTTCCTCGTCGCTGTTTGTTGCCGATTTTGTTGTGTACCTCTCAGCTCGGCGTTCCTGTCTACTCGAGCGTCGTCTTCAGCGGTGTCTAGACTCTCTTTCCTCCTGGAGTGTGGCAAATGGCTTTCCTTCTCCACCGAGAAGACGGTTTGTGTAAATTTCTGGCGCCGGAAGCAGTTTCCTACTCCTTCTCTCCGCCTAGGTACAGATATGCTACCGTTTGTTGAAGAAGCGACATTCCTGGGCTTACTATTTGATAGAAAGTTATGTTGGTCAGCCCATATAACTTATTTGAAGGCGCGGTGCACACGTTCTTTTGATATTTTACGTGTTTTAAGTGGCACATCCTGGGGAGCCGATAGGAGCGTTCTGCTATACCTCTATCGTACATTAGTCCGTTCCAAGTTGGATTATGGGTGTATCGTCTATTCTTCAGCGCGACCGTCTATCCTTCGTCGTTTAAACACCATTCATCATCAAGGCATACGGCTAGCAACTGGCGCCTTCCGCACTAGCCCAGTCAGTAGTGTCTGTGCGGAAGCTGGAGAACCACCGCTATATAATCGCCGTGAGTTTCTCTTGTGCAGCTGAGTTTCTCTTATGCCTCACTACCCGGCTCATTCATACTTTTTTGATGACTCTTTGGACGCTAATTACGCCTCTCGCTCCCTTGCCCTCTTACCACCAGGGGTACGTTTTCGCAAGCTTCTAGGGCAAATGAGCATGACCATGTCTACAGTGCTTCCCAAACGAGAAACCCATTTTCCTCCTTGGATTCGCCCTGGCAACTCTTTCTATCTAGGGTCCTCATCTCTTTCGAAGTCGACTACCCCTGGTTTCATCCTTCGATCCCAACTTTTAGCCCTTAAAGACGAACATCGCGACAACATTTTTATTTATACTGACGGGTCGAAGAATGATGAAGGTGTTGGATGTGCTTTTGTGGTTGATAACCACTGTTTTACTTTTCGTCTTTTACAACAGTGTTCAATTTTTACAGCTGAGCTATTTGGTATTCTTCAGGCTCTTTTTTATGTGCGGCGACATGCGCTACCACTCACTGCAATATGTTCAGATTCTCTGAGTGCTCTCCAAAGTCTTTGTCCGCTGTATACTTACCACCCAAGCATACAGCGAATCCAAGATTGCCTTCACTCGCTTTCGGCAGCAGGTCTCCGTGTAACGTTTTTGTGGGTACCTGGTCAAACGGGAGTAGCGGGAAACGAAAAAGCTGATTCTTCTGCCAAGAGATCAATTACATCAACCAGGATATTTTCTTCTTCCGTTCCCGCTAGTGATCTTAAGGGTGTTGCGAGGGACCATTTATTCTCGTTGGGCGACTGAATGGTCCAGCACTACTAGAAACAAACTGCGGGTAATCAAAGCACTCCCTGAATCCTAGAAAACCTCTTATCGCACCTCCCGCCGAGAAGAGGTCATTTTATGTCGCCTGCGTATCGGACACTGTTATTTTAGCCACTGTCATTTATTGCGAGGAGTTTGTCGGTGCGTCGCAACCTTGACAGTGAGACACGTTTTAACCAGTGCCAATTTTTAGCAGCCGCGCGACTGTCGTTGAATTTCACCAGTGGCATGCGTGACATTTTAGCAGACCGTCTGACTGCTGTAGAACGGGTTTTATCTTTTATTCGACAGTGCCCTATGATTGGACGTGTCTAATTTTAATGGCGTTCTACAACTTTTGTCACTAGTTTTATCTGTTTCTTTTAACCACCTTAGGTTTTTTATACTTTATTTTCGGAGTGTTATCTCCTACATTTTAATCCTCGTTTTAGCATCTGTGTGCGTGTTTTTATAGCATGAAATCTTAGGCCTAAGTTTAAGTTTTATTTTATGCTGGGTTTTGTTTTCTTACATCTCCTAGGGCGCTAATAATCTTATAGGTTGGGCGCCCTAAAACCTTACTTCTCTCTCTCTCTCTCTGGAGCCAGACTGACAGATACACAGACATACAACCCCACATACTCACACAATATCTTTTTCTAAAATTACTTTTTTTGGATTCAGGGAATCCCAAAACAGTTTTCCGGCGAAATCTTATATCAACATTTGGGTTGACAATACTTAACCTACTTTATATACGTAGTAAAGAAAAACATGAAATATTTTACATTAACATGTCTTTCTCTTACCACTAACATTTATTTCAATTAGTTTCTACAATATGTTCTTGCACTCGAGAAACTATTGAATGGTGGCAGTACTTAGAACAATGAAAATTAAGTGTTCAAAAGTTCAAACAAGTAACAACAAATGTTTCGGAATTGACTTTAGGACAAAATACTTGCTGAAATAATTTGTTTTGAATCTATATTCGTACTCTTTCTACTTACTACATGTAAACACACATGTAGAGAAGGTATTGCATTCCACCCAAACATTTCATACTGGGATTTCACTGGAAATACACGTTTTATGGTCTCCTGTATAAAAAGAACATTTTTAGGAAAGGTCCCGTGTGTCTGTAAACAGCATAACTCAAAAGCGGAAAGTCGGTTAAATATCAGAATGCCACACGGACATTGTCGAGAAAATCCTCCCACTCCAGTACGTGAAAAACATTTAGAAAATTTTGATTTCTCAAAACATTCCTCTCACGATTTTGATTAAAATACTAATATCTCAAATAATATATACATACATACATACATATATATATATATATATATATATATATATATATATATATATATATATATATATATAAATAATATTTTCTGAAGATCTCTTCATTTTGGATCGCTTTTCCATAACTGGAACGTTACAAAAACTTATTTCTCAAAAAATATAGATCTTGTTAAATCTCACAATTATGTCATATGCACATTTTTTATGGAGTTATCTATTTCAGAGATATTTCTGATTATTTGTTCCAATTTTAAAATACTTAATCTTTTCTCATATCGGAATTGGTCATTCCTGTTTTTCTATGTTTTACTGCTGTCCATGCAAATAGAACCGAATTTCAAATACAAAGTAACCACCTTTTAAAATATTTGACTTTCGCTGTACACTATTTTTCTTATTCCCTTTCTACTCAATAAGAAACTAAGTAATAAGGCCATTTCTCCTAATGCTTATCTTGATTGGCATGCAGTAGAAGAATAAATTTTTTAAGAATAGTTTAATACAGAATAGTTAGAGAAAGTTGCGTGAATGGAACACATTTTTTTTTTATATATCTAATAGGCTTTTGCCTTCATATTATGATTTATCGTTATACAAAGTTGTACAAAATTCATTCTGAACGAAAAATGCTTCATAAGCTACTTCCAGAAACTTCAAATCATAGATTTTATTCGTCATGTAAATATCTTAAAAGTGATATTATGATATAAGATATTTAATCTTTTGAAAGAAAATACTCAACATTTTTCCTCAAAAAAAGTAGTTTTGAATAGGGAACTTATTTGAAAATGTTCGTAATGCATTCTTTCAAGCGCTGAACTTATTTGATATTGATATTTGCGTAATTTTTCGTTTTTGAGTTATGCTATTCACATATATACCAGATTTTTTTTATTTATTACTTTTTTTTCCTGTAAATTCAGAGGACTTAAAAATATGTACACATGTTTATAATCTGGATAGTAATTTTTGGGCAGAATGTAACATTTTGGCTACTATAATAGGTGCCAAATAAAGCATAATGCATGTAAATGTTATAATAGTCCATTAGAAGATTTGCATATCACAGTGCATCAAGAAATATCTCGAAAGCTTCTAATATTAAACGGGTTTTCGTACAAATTGCACGCTTTAATCGATTCTGAATTATTGTGCAACAAGGTTTTGTCAAACTAAATTCGGAAGTTCAGTTCATATTTTGAGATCCACTGAAAGCAAAGAAAGTGTGTTTAGTTCATTTGGTATTAGAGTGAAAAAAACCCTCTAAATTTACTGAAATAAATCGAGAATCCTCTAGCTTTATAGATAACTGATACTTTGTTCAAGTTTACCCAAACTAATCCCAATCAGTCTTGTACGTTAGCACTATACACACCTGCAATTGACTACACTGATGCCATAAATCGATTACATAAAATGGTTCAACATATGATGGCATTTTGAAGCATTTAATAGATGTTTCTGTTTGTTTACGTATGCACTCTTATAATTCAGGGATTGCAATCTTATATTGCAGCATTTGAAAATGAAACAGAATATAATTTTGCTGTCCAAAGGGGCCAAATATACCAATTAGGGTATTTTCACTCATATGTGTATATGAATAGATGTGATTTCAACATTATTTTATAAATGTTCGACAGTGGAAGTACCTTTTGGTAATTGAGGTTGATGGGAGCACGTGTCTGTTTCAGGTGCGGCCATTACACGATGCATACCAGGCCGCCCTAAGTGGCCAGCTCACGGAGGCCATGAATGTGTTTTGGGCTGAATGTTATGAGAGTTCCAAAACGGCTGTACATCGTCGTAACAGAGAAGTAGGCGAGAGTAAACTTCGCTTCCAGGTAAGATCTTGTTGCAAGAGACCGCTAGTAATTTTTTATGTGTGAATATGATTTAAAACGGTACAGTGATTGAGCTAATACAGTATATTAAATAAGGTACTCGATGTTGAGTTTGCTGTCTGATCAACTAATTTAGATGATATTTTTATCACGATTTGTTCAACACAATCATAGCATAACATTAATTTTTAATGGCTTATGTGGTTAATTTTCAAGGAAAGTATTTAAACAATTAAAATCCATTCTTACTGACATGCTGAACTTAAGAAGGGATGTGTGTGTGTGTGTGTGTGTGTGTGAGTGTGTGTGTGTCCGTGAACACGATAACTCAAAAACGAAAAGTCTGTAAAATACCTAACTTGGTGTAAGTTTAGTATCTTCCAGGGATACATCATGGAGATTTTGAGAAAAAAATCCCCCTACCCCAATGTACCCTTTACATGGAAAATATTCGAAAATTTTGATGTTCTCAAAAATGCCCATAACGATACACACACATCCATCCATACATACATACATACATACATACATACATACATACATACATACATACATACATACATACATACATACATACATACATACATACATACATACATACATACATACATACATACATACATACATACATACATACATACATACATACATACATACATACATACATACATACATACATACATACATACATACATACATACATACATACATACATACATACATACATACATACATACATACATACATACATACATACATACATACATACATACATACATACATACATACATACATACATACATACATACATACATACATACATACATACATACATACATACATACATACATACATACATACATACATACATACAGACAGACAGACAGACAGACACCCACTCATCACCTACACACACACACACACACATCACCTACACACACACACACACACACACACACACACACACACACACACACACAGGTGTCCCACAATTCGACGCACAACCTGGCAAGATTGAAGAGGGGTCCAAAATAAACAGTTTGAGATAGGGAGCCTATAGGTTAAGGATTCTAAATTTTGTGCTACATCATAAAATGTATTAAGCGTTAGCACGCCACTGATCAAACCTCAGTGGACCGTGACGTGAGTGCCTATATTTCCGATAGCGTAGATATAGTAAATTATTTAGCGCTATGTTAGCGGGTGGGCATCGATTTTGATTAAAATACCGTATGTTAAACATACTTTTCTGGTAAATAAAAGTAGGTATAGCTTAAATTTTCTGGCAATAGCCTCTTAAAGACCTACACTGAACCAATTTGCGTAACTGTAAACCATAAGAAGTAGACAAAAACTTGCTACACCAAAAATGTAGATTGCGTTTATGTCATCTACGTTTTTTCGTTGAATTGACAATTTTTGAGATATTTCTTGTTATTTGTTTCAGATTTAAAATACTTAAACTTTTCTCACAAAAAAGTTGTAAACTACTGGTCCTGCATAGAAACGGATTTCATCCACGTGATAACCAGCCTTTAAAAGTTTTGACTATTGTTTTAGCCTAGTGTATTCCCTTATTTTCCTTCAACTTACAAGGAAGCAAGTAATTAAGGCACTTTCTGCTAATGTTTATCATGACTATCATAAAGTAGATAGAAGCATATGGTTTTTAACAATAATTTGTTACAGCGATGTAGAGAGTCATTTGAATGGAACACATCACATATTACAAACTAGTATACGGTAACTACTTTTGCTTTTATGTATATGATTACCAGTCCGGATTTTAACTCGTAGTTGGAGCATAGAACTTAATTGGACGGGATTTCAATACCGTAGCTTACCTCCGTGTTATGGGAATTGGGGCTTTCTATCTTAGTGGCCCTTCTATCTCACGCCGTTCACCCATGCCGGGTCATTAGAACCCGAGTTCGGTGACGGTGGCAATGGTGGAGGTCTTTACGTTATTTAGACGTCCTGCTTCTATACCCCAATTAAGCGCAATAGAGTTTTTGTAGGGAAGTAACACCATTGTCATATGACTGCTACTTTTACGAAAGAGGATCGATTCTTGGCAAAAGCGAACCTCTCTATTATTTAAATGGACATAGATGCAATCATTTGAGCTATTAAATCGTGGATACTTATAAAATAGTTCCCTCTTGACAGAGTACTTCTGTTGCGCAAAATATGCTCTTACTTTAGCCACTGATCTCAATGGCTATTCTGTCTCAGTGCAGAGAAATTGAATTTCTTTATTCGCGTCGTCACTTCCATTTACTTCAGACATTTAGGACTAAGAGATCTCGGTTATTTTGCCAACTAAGAGTTTACTCTGTATATCCTGGCGAAAGAGCCGGTCTGTTAATACCAACATTTACCCTGTTCCTCACATTTGAGGGGTCTATTCATCAAGATGATCATGGCAGCATACCAATGTGAGGCCATTAAGAAACACACAGGTCTGTTTTATTCCATGTTCATGGAATCTCCGCACCTGTCTGCTTCAACTGCAAGGGAACCTCATTCCGAACTGTCTGGTTTTTGAATGAAAATGTTATTCAGGAGCTCCGAGTACACGAAAACATCTTCACGGGAACCTAGAAAGCTATTTTGCCCGTCAGCCATCACTCATGTATTATAAAACGTTATACCATATTTGGTTTAACATGTATTATGTCTAAAGAAATAGAAAGGGGTATTTTGAAAAGAGTCTGTGCTGTTATAAGGCAGACGAAACATGTTTCTCCACCTAACTTATGTGGTGGAAGTGACCGTCCAGTTTTATGGAGCCAGCGACAAGTACCCCCCAGGGGCCTACTACGGTAGGTACGAGTTTGGCGCACCCGGGGTCCTGTGCCAATCTTGACTCCCTCAGTGGGCAACCTCTGAGTGGTGAGGGAGTCACTAGGTCAAAATGCCCACCGACGTGTAGGCCGTGCGTGGAGACCCGTGTCGGTGGAAAGGAATATCCTGGTTGGTTGAGCGTTGTGTATCTGAGCCTAGGCCTTCTGTCTTTTCAGTGACGAGGGAGGATACGCAACTTAATACACCACTTTGGTTTCTGCTTTATCTAAACGGGAGGCTAGGGACTAGCCCACCCCTGGTCAATCGGCCAGGACTAGGTATTATACCGAACTCCAGGGCGAGTGGGACGGCGAGCCTGCTATATCCCCTGTGTAGCCCTGTTATCCCAGTGGGGTGACCCCTTGTTGGACTCCCTGGTGGGTGGGGAGCTCCGGGGGATGAAAATTAAAATTTACTTTCATGGCAAAATCCAAAAAATCCATTAAATATGGTACTGAGTTCGGAAAAGAAGTAGTCGAGTGTTATGGTCCTCGCTACTTGATTATTAACAGAACAGAGGAAGAAAGAAAGTTTTCTAGCGTAAGCCCTTTTGTTATTCAAAAGGGTCTTGATAAGATTGCTGGTCCTGTAAAATCTTGTATAAGAGCTCGTAATGGCACGCTCCTGGTAGAAGTAGAATCAGCAACCCATGCTGCAAAAATACTAAAGGCCAAAATGTTAGCCAGCTATCCAGTAAAGGTCGATGTACACAAAAGCTTGAATTCTTCACGCGGTGTGGTAAACACCCGCGCATTGGACGGTATGACCAGTGAGGAAATTCAAGAAAATCTTGCTCCCCAAGGTGTAACATCTGTGTATCGTGTTCAAAGAAAAGTATTCGTGCCTACCCGTACCCTGTTTATTACCTTTGATCGGGTAGATCTCCCACAAAGGATAATGGCAGGTATGAATCCATTGAGGTAAGACCGTATATACCGAACCCGCTCAGATGTTATAAATTTCAGCGCTTTGGCCACACCAGTGAATTCTGCAACGGCGAGTCTACCTGTGTGAACTGTGGCAAAATCTCGCAAGACGGAGAATGCACGTCAGCTCCAACGTGTGTTAACTGTAACGGTGAACATCCATCAAGTTCCCGTAATTGTCCCCGTTTTGCAGAGGAAAAGACGGTCCAGGGGATTCGGGTTAAAGAGAAGGTGGCCTTCTTGGAAGCCCGGACACTCTTGCGAATCCGCCAACCCTCTGTCCCGAAGTATGGTCCTATAGCTCAGTTGTAGCTAAAACGGTACAAAGTCGGGAAATCGCAACTCAAACCTGCGATATAAATGGGGTCACGATTTCAGAAAAAATTCTCACAGCCAGCTCACTTCCTAGGCCTTCACTTCAATATCTAAGTCAATAGCAACATCTCCTACATCTGAAATTGTAAAAAGCGCTAAAATTAAATCGCCGCCAAAGCAATCGATCTCGACCAGCAAGTCTGGCAAGCTATTAATATGTAAAGAACCAGAAAGAAAGTTCAAGAACACCTATGAGGGAACTGACTTCCTCAAGTAAAGTCTATTCCCAAAGCAACAAAGGGAAACAAGAGTCCACGGAAGTCCTCTTCTGAGGATTCGTCTGGGAAGGATTCAGGTCGGCGACTATCATCTTCGCCGGTATCTATTTCATCATCATCATCATCATCATCATCATCATCAGAACCGCCAAGATATGTACTATCTTACCGCTTCCGAAACTACAACCAGACCGTCGACATCAGCTACAGCACTAAGCCGCCGAACCACACCCTCCCCTATCTCTTTGGCAAATACTGCGCCTAAATCAAACGTGGTTGCCTCTTAAGCCTCAAACCAAGTTTTAGACAAAGTACTGCGCGAGGATCCTCTAATATGTTTGCTGTGCAGCGAGCAATTTTCGGTGCAATCGGTTCCAAAACTTATAGACCGTAGCTCTACCTCTGAGGAGTATTTGTGTAGCAAGATTTTGTTTGTTATGGTTTACCAGTTATGCTTAAGTCATCCAGAATAAAGTAGACTTCTGAGACTATTCCTAGAAAAGTCAATATATAAGTTCATTTTTCATGAAAATGTCGCACATGTATCGCATTTTAATAAAAACTTTAGAGTTGTTTGTGAGAAAACCAAATATTGGAAAAATATTCATCGTAAACAGTAGTTTGGGATGGCGGGATATTCTGGAAAATCTTCGTATCGCACTCTTGGAAACTACAGAAGAAGTTTGATATCTAAGTTCAAGTTTTTGAGTTCACAGGCACGCGGATATACTCATATTCACATGTACCTTTTTTTCCTCTTTGGATTCAGGGGGACCTCAAACATATATTTCCGGTGAAGTCTCGTTTTCGAATTTTCTCTACCTACCTTGTACAATGTACATGTTAAAGAAAATAAAACAAAAAAATTATATAATTTTTTTTTTCCCACTCAACCTGTAAGTAGGACAAGAGGTGAAAAGGTAAAGTCAGACTCAGAAGCCAAAGCCGGTATTTGAATCTAGGGTCTCCTGATTTCCGTCCAGTTGTTCTTGCATCTTATCCTACACATGGCTTGTGTAGACAAAAGCTAATTATCATTGCTTGACATAACAGTTGGTTCAATTATGAACATCGGGACTTAAGTAATCATAGGTTATAAAGTCGCCATTGGAGTATGTTACCTCAATGAGTTTGAGATCTCCTTGTGGTTTACCTGGAATGCCAGTCAATGAGGGAATTTAATGCCATATCGGCTTATTGCAACGCTGAGTTGGTAAGAGCAGTCCGACAAAACCAGGAGATCCGTGATTAAAATTCCACTTATGGATGGCATTGCATTTTTCAGTCTGACTCAACCTTTACAGTTTTTGTTTATTTTTTTCAATGGCAGGAGAAGATGCATCTCTCTATTCGTCCCCTAGCCGATGCGCAATGGATGACGACATACTGAGGCACTGATTAATATTTGTTAATCGTATCATGTTGTGTATTAATGTACAGCCATGCAGTTTGTCGGGTCCCGCATTGCATAATCCCGTTAGAATCGTGACATGCATTTTATGAGAGGCGTCATTGTTAAGTTATGGAATTGTACATAAACCTAAATGATTAAGGACTTTTATTGAGCTTATATTAATACCAACATAAATATGGTTAATTCCTTCACAATGAACCCGTGCCTTTACAGGAAAAATTGCACAATTGATATTTCTCGTAGCATTAAGCACTTTCGAAATGTTCATAGTTATCTTTCTTACTGGAAGTTACTTTAGTAATGTAAAAATCCTGAAAATGTTATGTTCTGTCTTTACCCAATAACTATTTACTAACACAAATCACGTGATATAAGTAAGAATATAGTTTCTTCAGAACATAACTTGCTTGCTTGATGTGAAACAATTTCCAGGCAAACGTTCGTGGTTATTAAAATAAGTGGAATCGCTTTTTGTTTACACAGAGAAGTTCTAAATTTTTAGAGAATTACTTGAATTTACCTAATGTTTGGTCAAAGTATTTTGAGACACTAGAAAGGGGAGATAAGGACGCCACGAGGCTGCACCGGTGGCTACCAAAGAGCTGACTCACGTAACCGACCTGGACGCGAGCAACTGTTTCCTCCCTTTGCCCTTTGGGCTATCTGTATGTCTTGACCAAAGATTAAGATGTTTTGCTTACTTTTATCTTTGTCTCATTTATCATTTATCTTAATCGCACCCTTTTAGGGTGTTTTCCTTCCCCGATATAACAGTGAGGAACAAAATATAAACCTTTTTTATGTTTCAGAAAGAAAAATATGTGATTCTAAAAGTTTTTTTTCCTCCTAAATTCCAATATGATATCGGTTTTTCCGCATCACGCAAGGTTTCCGACAGACAGGCATTTATAATATCAAACACATTAATATTTTCTATATTCTTAAGTGTAAAATATTCAAACATTCTGACTGACCTAGAAAGTAAGGAAATGATAATTTTCTGCGATATTTCGTCTGTGGAGCATCAGTCTTGATAATTCAACAATAATAATCGGCCAACATATTAGGATTTCATTTGCCTTAATTTCTCTGATCCGTAGCTGAAATCTCCTAATGAAAGCGTTCTCCGTGATCATCGCCAAGATTGTCCAAGAAGAAATCTAGGTGTGAGTGCAGGAAATGTACTTTTAAGAACATATTGCAAACCAAAATATTTATAAGATGTTATAATATCATCGACAATATCACGGTCATTTTCTGCTTTTCGATTTCCCAAAAAACTGCGTGTAACTTTTTTGAATGTTGTTTTCTCCAGTGGATTCAATTGGTATTCAAACTTTTGATCATTCATTACTGATGGTATTTGTGGACCCACAAATATTTCTTTTTTAATTTTTGCCTCACTAATTTTAGGAAACTTCTGTTTGAAGTACATGAAAAAATGACAAAATTCATATGTAGCGGAGGTAGATACACATTTTTAAAATCACAGAATGCGTCATGTTTCACATTTTTCAGTCCGAGAATGAATGATTCGCGTTAAAGACATTCTTTTGTAATGTAATGCTTTTTTCTGTCCCTATTATCCCAGTACTTTGTATAATCAAGCTGCATACCAAGAAAAGTGCAATAACCTTCAAATCATCACAAATACTGCATTCATACAGTGCATATTGAATTTTTTCAATATAAATTTGAAGTTTTCATATGTTTCTTTCATACTAGCTGAGTGATCCACAGGTACTGATGAAATATTATTGCCGTTGTGCAGAAGCACTCCTTTTAAACTAATTTTAGAGGCATCAATGAACAAGAGCCATTCTGCTGGATTATGTTCAATACCAAATGTATCCATAAGAGAAGAAATGTCATTACAAAACACTAGGACATTTTCTTCAGAAAAATGGTCTATACATTGCGAATTTTATTACAATAATTACATATATTTATATTCTTTTGAAGAAGATTCCATCCTTTTAGCCGGGAAGCAAGCATTTTAGACTATTTTTGGATAGCTTTAAATTCTTAAAGATCCTTAAGATCTTCTCGAGACACTAAATGAAGTTCAGATAAACAGCTTAGTCCAAAAGTTGAATCACCAAAATCCGTTGCATTATCTTCCTTACTTCCATCAGAATCTAAGCTCTCTTCATTTGTCATATAGTCCCAAGGTTTTAGTATGGGCAGTGTGGAACTGGTTCGTTGCAGATTGCAAGTTGGGGTAACCACTATATGTTGGGGTAACCACTTTAATGTTTGAGGAGTGATCTTTGGGTTCCCTCCGAATCATCGGGATAGCAAATGGCATGTGACGTGTGCCATTTTTTTATGTAGTGAGAAGCCTAAAACACGATAAACAATAGATAGGAGGGGCCCAGGTCCTTGTTTACTTCTTCATTAGAAACTTTTATTTCACAAAAAATGGAAGAAAAATTTTTATTTTAAAACTGAAATTGAAATAAAGAAACTGTGGAAGATGGAGAAATTCCGAATGCATATTTAAAAGCATGATGAAAACTGCATTAAGTACAACTATTTACACTAATGAGAAACAATCCTTTAAATAAATAATATCTAAATAAACAAATAAATAAAACAATTACAACTTTTATTTTAAAAATTTGAAATTGAAATAAAAAAGAAACTGTGGGTGATGAAGATATTCCGAATACACATTTGAAAACACGATGAAAAACTGCTTTAATACGACTATTTGCAATCATGAGACAAACATCATGTTGATCAGTATAATTAGCGCATCCCAGTAACATGTACAGCATTTGCCGTAAAACAACTTTAAAATATTAAAGCTATAAGCGAAATTTAACATCACGATTTTTCAATTACTAGCTGGCCTTGTAAAACTCAAACGACGACTTAATAAATGCCATAAACTTTACCCGAATTCTTTATGTTCTCTTTTATTTTATGTCGCCTTAACGTGTTCATATCGGTATGTGGTAGATCGCATTTTAGGTCTCATTACTGTACCAACCATCTTTCTTCGTCACGTGTCCACCTTTGCCTCTGTAAGTAATGGCAGTTGACTGCTTCAAAACCAGGTAATGCATCTTTACTACTACACGCGCCGGGCAAGTGACATTAGAGTGCTGCCCAGTATACATTCCATTATCCAATAGATGGAAGTGCAAAGACTTTTACGATATATTTTTTCTCTTTAGGTTCTCTATTACGTATAGCTAATAATAAAGAATAATAGCGGAGGTGTTGTATTCTACTCAAACATTTGATGCCAAACTTCAAACGGAAATATGTTTTGAAGTCCTCTGAATACAAAAAACATATTTAGCAAAGTTCCGTGTGTGTATATGTGTGCAATATGCAGTACAGCATAACTCAAAAACGAAAAAAAGGACAAATACCAAACAACTTCCAAGAATCTTCACAAGGTTTTCTAGAAAAACTCCCATTTTTAACACTCCAAACATTTTTCGAAAACATTTTATTTTCTCAATTAATTTAAAAGCCATGGCTAGCCATTTATTTAAATATATTTTTCAATCGCTTTGCCTCTTGCACCAATATGAAACTATTTTCGATTCCACAGTAAATAGAAATAAACAAGGTTTTTACATGAACTGTTTGTAGAAGAAAAACGTTCGATAAACCCTAAGATACTATTTCCCTAAAATAATCGTTAGGGCTAGAGAGAGTTATGTGAGTTTAATATAAGATTTTTTGTTTATTATAAGCAATGCAAAAATATCCGTTGATTGGGGTATGCGGCATTGAAGATAAAGCATTCCTCAATTTAAGTAGTTTCCATTTGTTTTATATATTTCTTTATAATTTATTTAATTTGGTCTATTTATTTTTGAAAATGCTGACTTACAGTTGAATGTTTATTTTAACGGACATGAAAAATTCAAAAAGAGTTAAAACTGTTATTAATTCCATAACTAACCATAGAAAATAATAACGTTCAGTATATTAGTTGTATAGTCATAACGTGTCTTTTACTGAACAAAGGCGAAAAAACAAAATTTTGTTTATGAAAGTTAAAATGTGTAAGATTCTGATTTCAGTAAAGTAAGTTGTAAAGTTTTACGAAGTTTTTATATAAACATCAATGATTTTATTGGTTCACGCAGCTTGAAATGTGACACATACACTAGTGCAGCTTAATAAAACTATGTGAACAGGCGACTATAGGATATCGAGCATGCACACAGGCTGACACAAACCCAGGACCAAGTATAACGATGCCAAGAAGTCAAGAGGAATGTTGCGGTGGTCATTTGCCCCGGTTTCCCCTTAGCCATTGGCCCAGCAGCGTGACTATAAATTGCAGGGTCCGTAAAATGTTTCTTGGTGCGTATAAAACAAGTTTTAGTTATTAGCGTGGGCAAGCGAGTTCACCTGATTTCAGAACCTAGCACAAGTGCAATAGGATGCGGCGCTTTCTCGAATTGACCCTCTTCCGTCACATAAACCAGGCGCCATTGGAGCTTTAGAACCCAGGAAATACTTAGATGACCATACTATTTTGGTTTGTTTATATTCATAGCATTTCCGCTCGAAATATGTATACAGTGAAAATATACTTATTGCTGTCTTGATATTGTTACAGAAATGTATTTTATCGTTTTTTGTTGTTGTTTAGTTTATGTATAGCGTATAGAGAAGGTATTTCTCCCAAATATTCGATATCGAGATTTCACTAGAAATGTTTTGAGAACCCTGAAGAAAAGTATTTTTTAGAAAACTGACTGCGTATATGTGTGTGTGGGCATCATAGCTTAAAATGAAAACACCGTTAAATACCAAATTTAGTATTTAAGTATCTTTCAAGGATGCGACACAAGATTTTCACGAAAAATCTTCAAACTGCCCTTTATATGGAAACTTTTTGAAAATTTTGTTTTTCTCAAAAATGACTAACGATTTTGTTTAAAGATGCTATGTTAAAGCTGTTTATATCACAAATAAAATTATATCTTCACTTTTCTGGAAATAGCTTCTGAAAACCTGATAATTCGAAATGAATTTTGCTGAATTTTGCATAACTGGTAAACTGTAAGGGATACATAAAAACTTACTACATAAAAATGTAAATCTCGTTAAAACACATAATTTATACACACACACCCACACACACACACACATATATATATATATATAAAAATTGTTGTTGTTGTTGTAGTAGAGTTGCCCTTTTACGAGATATTCCTTGTTACTGGTTTCAATTTTATGCATCTTCTTCGTTTCATCCCTATTTTGTTTTTCTGGAAATGCAATGGTAACCGAACTTCAATTGTTCACATATCGATCGGCTTTTAAAAGATTTGACTATCGCTTTAGTCTGGTATATTCTCTTATTTCCCTTCTGCTTATAAGGAACTAAGTAGTAAGACCAGTTACGTTAGTATTTATCTCATATAACATGATGTGCATAGAAGAATAATCTTTTGTAAAAATATTTTGTTTGCAAAATAGGTAGAGAAAGTCGTGTGAATGCAACACATCAGATTTTTAAAATTCTATCCTAAAATGTCTGCTATATTCCAGAATGTAAGACGCAAAATGCTATGAACGGACTTCAATGTAACACCATGTGTACGTTTATGATCTTTTTTTGTGATGTTTTTGGTTCAACGCGTTTCAGGTATACCAATAAAATCTGAAATTTAAGTTTGATAGAGTTAATTTTTGTGATGTTATCTTAAAGTTAATCTGATATTATCTTCAAGTCAATCTGATATATTAGGTGGCGACGTGTTGACATGGAGGCGTTTTACTTTCTACACGTACTGAGAAGGTATTGTATTCCACCAAAATACCTAGATTTCACCGGAAATACATTTTTGGCCCCCCTGAATCCCCCAAAAATTTTAGAAAAAGATCCTGTGTGTGTCTGTGGATAGCATAACTCAAAAACGAAAAAAAACCCGTTAAATACCAAACTTGGTATTTAAGTTTAGTATCTTCCAAGGATGCGACATGAAGATTTTCAACAATATCCCCACCCAAAGTACCCTTTACATGGAAAAATTTGGAAAATTTTGATTTTCGCAAAAATGGTGATTTTGATTAAAATATCTTATATTTAAGATATTTACATGTCAAATAAAAGGTATATCTTGAGTTTTATGGGAATAGTCTCTAAAGACTTCTTTATTCAGGATGATTTTTAGAACGTTGCATAACTGGTAAACCGTAAGATAGAGAGATGATCATGATAAAACACACAATTTATGTCACATACATTTTTTTTGTGGAGTTGGTCGTTTTTGAGATATTCTTTGTTATTGGTTACGGCTTTAAAAAACATACTTTTGTTATCAGGAATTTGTCAATTTCTGTCCATACAAACAAAGGAACTTCAGTCATGTAGCAACCAGCTTTTGACTATCACTTTAACTTATGCTACTCCCTTATTTCGCTTCTGCTTACAAGGAAGCAAGTAATAAGACTATTTCTGCTATTTTTTTCTCAAATTACATGAAGTAAATAGAAGTATACATTTTTTAACAATAATTTGTTGCAGGTATGTAGAGAAACTCATGTGAATGGAACACATCAGATTTTTTTCAGTTGTTATTTGTGTTTATTTTTAGCTTGTCTGCCTTTTGTGCTATACGCATCTACTGAGTTTTCATTTTATTTTGGTCCGATGTCTAATATATTGGACAAGTTATGATATCCACGCTGACTGGCGATCCTTTAATCTTCAAATGTTAATAAATTCTAAGTAACCATATGGCAGCAAGTGCTACATAAATAGGTTGTACTTTTGAAGGAAAAGGTAAAAGAATTCGAACTGTGGGGTTTACTATATAATATTTCTGGACTTTTACGAATCATTGCCTATTTTAAAATTGCGCATTTATGGGAAGACAAAATAAATAACATTACATGTTTTGATTGTAAATTTTTGATTGTAAATTTTTGAATGCAAATTGACTTTTTGATAAGAAACAGGAGTATACTCTCAAATTACGAAACATTAATTAATAAACTTTAAACTAATGATTCAACACGTCTAGCATCTCGTTTTAAGACACCTTCTCTCTCTCTCTCTCTCTCTCTCTCTCTCTCTGTCTCTGTTCAGTTACAGTAGACAGTCTTAAGCATTGCGGATATATCTTCTCCTAGAGTGCGAATTTCAGCAGCTGGCTCAGATTTTTAGGGTTTTTAATAAACACTCGGTACTTCAAACAACCCCAAAGGAGTCAATTGGTGTCCAATCTGAGAATATTGGAGGCCATTGAAGTTAGCTGATAATTTCGTGCATCACATATTTACATTAAGTTTAATTTTTATATAGTATAATATTTCGCATCTCTTACAAAACACCAGTTATTGATGTCCTTCGCCGTCTTTTTCCGCCACACAGATGCGGTGCAGCATAAGTTAGAAATGCATCTATCATGTACAAAACAGATAAATTATAATAGGTAGAAATGTTAATGATTGTTTATGATTTATATGTTGCACAGCAAAATCATTTTAAATCTCAACGGCATAAGAGATAAACTAGCTCACCTTTTAACTATGTTCTTTCGAGGCATCCGTTGAAAGTGTGGATATTTCTCTGCAATATCAGTTACATATTTGTTGTTATAGTATTCAGATCTCCCTTCAGTGAGAACCATTGTTCTGAAGTAGGATTCAGTAATAAAGACTTGACTGTTCTTACGTTAAACAATTCTGAGGCAGATACAGATAAACCATTTGACACGAAATAGGACTTTAAATGAATAGCTTAAATATAAACAGCGCGCCAACCTCTCTGTTAACGCGTATTTGTATACCTAGTAATTATATTTGTGGGTGTTTGAAGTCGGTTGTTGATCGACATAGAGAGCCATAATAGGACTTTTGTTCTTCCGAAAGAACTAGGAAACCCACTTTGCTTTTGAAACTGTGAAGAGGTGAATCTAGCATCAATACAGTGAGTAGTTAGAACAAGTGTGAACTACGCAGGACGAATTTAAAATGAACACCCAGTAGTATTAAATTTTAGCAACATGGTTCGAGCTACACCCGCTGATATCCATCGTGACACACGGATAAATAGGGGAGGACTTTTTCATGAGTAACATGTTCGCCAGACTCCAGTGCTTTGGTCTTAAGTCATGAAGCACAAAGGAGTAATTATTTTATGATGGAACTTCAACAAAGCGTCAAGTCCGTCCACTCAACTTTTTGAAAAGATGTGATAGTCCGTGATCCCTTGAATGCATGCCAATGTAGAAGTACAAATAGAATGTTTTGAACTTTTCCTATGAGATGGGCACATTTTTGACACTTCTTATGAGCTGATCATTTCGAAAGGATGCTGTTACTTGAAATGCTCTTTGAATAATTCAAAACGTTATCGTTTTTGGACATGCGTTTACATGACTTGTTTTCCTTGTTTTGTTGTGAGGAACTCGTCCCCTTTGGGTGTCTCAAATATCATTATTTACACCTGAAATATGATTTAATGGATTTTTTAACGAAAAAAAAAAAAACATTTAAAGCTGTGACTTTGAATATGAGTTTGTTCCCTGGTAACCACCTCAGTTTTGAAGAATTTATAGATTTATTTCTTTGACAGTTCAAATTATAATTGGGAGCTACTCATATTTTCAAACACCAAGTCTTTCAACATAAAAATAAATCTACAGGTAGACGTGTAAATATAAACATAACGTTTCATTGTGAAATGATTTTTGACATTAAAGAAATAGAAACTGAGCATTCTCGTTAAGGATACAAAAAATAAATCTTACGTTCCCAAACATGTTCTGTTCAATTTATGTACTTAAAGTTGAAAAAATGGTTACGTGCAAGAATGATATACCAAGGAAAAAAAAAAAGGTTTGACACAAAAGTGTATCTTAAAGAGCTCTCTTTATTTTCTATTACAGCTAGCTTTGCCAATAAATTAGAAGCATGAGAACGTTAAAAAATATTATACATTTTATTCGTCATACGGATTTTTCAAGGATACAGATTTTATTCAAAGCGATTGAAGCAATTTTTGACAAAATAAAAACTAAAATTTCCGCATTAGTGTGGGTTTTATTATAAATCTGTGGCTGATATCCTTAAAAATTCTGATTTTAGTGTAAAATCTAGTGTTCCGGTTTTACTTTTTACTTTCTGTAGCACGTATGTACAATGCACATAGTGGATAGAAAAGCTAGTATTCCACTCAAAAATTCAATTACGAGATTTCACCTGAAACACATATTTTGAGACCTCCTCAATAAAAACACAGTTTAGAAACATGTCGGTGTGTATGTTTGTGTTGTGTCTGTGGGAAGCATAGTTCAAAAACGAAAATTCGGTAAAATACATACTTGGTATTTAGGTTCAATATCTTCCAAGGATGTGACTCGAAGGTTTTCAATAAAATCCCTCCAATCTCAACTACCCTTTACAGGGATATTTTTCTAAATTTTTAATTTTCTCTAAACGGCTCTATCGATTTCTATTAAAATGTGATATATTTAAGATACTTTCATGACAAATAAAATGTATGTGTTGAATTTTCTGGGAATATTCTCTGAAGACGACTTCATTCTGGATGGCTTTTGTATAACTGGTAAACCCTTAGAGATAGACCAAAGCTTACTACACACAAAACGAAGATCTCATTAAATCGCGCAATTTATGTTATATACATATTTTTGTTGAGTTAGTCGTTTTGGAGATAGCCTGAGTGATTGGTTTTAGTTTTAGCTACCTAAGCTTTTTTCAAACTCCTGGCATGCAGAGAGTACCGTATTTCAATTGTTTCACGAAAGGACGGGCTTTTAGAAAATGTGAATGTCGTTTTAGCCTAGTACATTATCTTGTTTCCCATTTAGTTACAAATAAGCAATAAGACATTGGGTAATGTTTATTTTGATTAACATGACCTACAAATTTAAAGAAAATCTTTTGAAACAAAAGTTATTCGTGGAACTGCTAGAGAAAATATTATGTAAATTGAACACTAAGGTTTTTACTTTCTCTAGCCCGTATTTACAATATACATAGTGGATAGAGACGTTACTGTATTCCACCCAAAAATTCGATATCGAGATTTTCCCGGAAAAGCATGTTATGAGACTCCTGAATGCCCCCCCTCCCCGCCAAATAATTATACTTATATATATTTTAGATATTTTATATATTTTAGAAATACGCGCGCGTGTGTGTGTGTGCGCGCGCGCGCGTTCGTTCGTGTGTCAAAAACAAAAAGTACCTTAAAACCCAAGTTGATATTTAAGTTCAGTATCTTTGAAGAATATCCCCCCCCCCTACTGCCATTTACATGGAAAACATTTCGAAAATTTTTATTTTCTCAAAATTGACTTTAATGATTTTGATTAAAATACGATATATTAAAGATATTTAGGTCACAAATAAAATGTATGTTTTGAATTTTCTGGAATGGCCTCAGAAACCAATTTATTCTGGATGAGTTTTGCAAGTTTTTGCGTAATGTTTAAACCGTAAGAGATAGCCAAACATTTACTACAAAAAATCTAATGTGTTACACTCACATGACTTTCTCTAGCTGCTCTACAAACTTCTTACAAAATATTATTCTTCTTTCTACCTGCTAATCGAAATAAACATTTAGCAGAATGTTCTTGTTACTTAGCTCATTATAAGTAGAAGGGAACTAAAGGAATGGACTAGGCTAAAGTGGTAGCTAAATGATTTAAAAGCTGTCGTTATGCAATTGTTATTGCATATCACTTCTTTGCTTGGCCAGGAGTAGAACAAAAGAAAAACGGACACTTCCTGTCTGAGAAAGGTATAAATACTTCACAATTGAAACCAATAACGAGGAATATCTCGGAAACGGTTAGCTGCACAACAAAAACGTAAGGGACAGAAATTGTGTATTTTGACGAGATCTACATTTTTTGTGCAGTGAGTTTTTGTCTATATCTGACGGCTTAGCAGTTAAGCAAAATTCGGCAAAATTCATCTAGAATAGACATCTTCAAAATCTATTCCCAGAAAATTCAAGATATACATATTATTTGGATGTAAGTGTGTTTAATATATTTTAATCAAAATCGTTAGAACCAATTTTGAGAAAATGAATATTTTTCCAGTAAAGGGTAATTTCAGTTTGCGGTGGGGGAATTTTCTTGACAGTCTTCGTGTCGCATCCTTGGAAGATACTAAACCTAAATGCCAAGTTCGGTATTTAACGGTCTTTTAGTTTTTGAACTATGCTATGCACAGTCGCACCACGCGCGCACACCTTTTTCTAAAAATACTTTTTTTAGGACTCAAAACATATTTCCGGTGAAATTTCGACATCAAATTTTTGGGTTCAATACAATACCTTCTCTATACACCATGTACATTGCATATGCGGGCTAGAGAAATTAAAAATGAGGATCTCGTAACACGTAGTTAATGTCATACGGTTTTGTTGTAGAGTTGATCGTTTTCGAAATATTCTTTGTTATTGGTTTCAATTTTAAACTTCCTAACTTTTATCAAACAGGACAATGTAAAACGGACTTATGATTTAGTTAAAGAATAGTTTTATATGGAACAGCTAGAGAAATTAAACGAATGAGTCACATCGTATTTTTAAGTATTCCTTTATTTTGGAAATTTAATCTATCAATGTAAACCCATGATACCATCAGGAGAGAGGAGTAGTTCAGCTGTTGGACGCCAGGTGAAAGTTGCCTTGATTGAATAGTGCTGTTCTCTTGTGGAACCTTTACGAACCATCTGCTCAGTGTACCTACCGCGGAGGAAACTTTTGGTTAAGCAATAAAAGCTTCTGCGCTGTCCAAGTTTCATACATTTAAATAGTTTTCATATTGTATATAATTCTGTTGCATAAGAAAGCATACCTATCTGTTCTAGAAGCGAATTATACTATTTTCAAAAGTTGATCAACTCTGTATGTGATATATTTCAATATGTTTCCAGGTGAAATAAAGAGTACTTGTTCTGCTTTCCTGGTTTATATCATTAGACCTATTTAACCTAACTAGGAAATGTATATTCCGTTATGAAACTCAAACAGCAAATATATATGACATGTGAAGAATCACTGAGTTACACATGAAAAGGTCAAGACAGACTGTAACCTAATATTTTGTTTAAAAAATAAAACCATAAACCATAAATCTCAGTTGAGTAGAACTGTGCTTTACTGCCTATAACATCGCAACTTTGTTCGTGTTTTTCAAAAACCACACCGAAAACGTCCTTTAAGGAGACTTTTCCCGTAGCTTGCCTATGGTAGGTAAAGGAATTGCTGTGTTCCATCCAAAAATTCGTTATAAGATTCAGTCAGATCATCTCATTTAAACCCGCCCTCAAACAAACAGAAATTTTGGCCGTGTGGTGAGACTACTCGTCTCTCGCCTACACAGCCCGGGTTCGATCCCAAGCAACCACATGTGAGATTTGTGGTGGAAAAAGCGGCGCAGGGGCAGGTTTTCTCCGGGTTCTCCAGTCCCCCCCATCGCATTCCACTGGTGCTCTGTCTTCATTCCACGTATCAAGTGTCATCGCCTGTGGTGCCATGGTGTTAAAAGTGGGCGTTAAACATTATCAAAACAAAAAAACAACAATTTTTAAGTGTGTGTTAATTATTTTCTACTTATGTTAATTATGCTAACATTTGCAGCAATTGTTTAATTAATTCAAAGTTATTCTTTAATGTTAAACAAATCTGTTATGCTCCATTCACATAACTTTCTCTGGCTGTTTCATATTCATACTATTCTTAGAAAATATTTTAATTTTATCAACGTCATGCTAATCGAGATAAATATTATGGGTGTTATATTTACTTCCTTATAAGTAGAAGGGAAATTAGGGAACAGATTAAGCTAAGACCATAGTCAAATCTTTAAAAAGCTGGTCGCTATGTGAAACAGTTAAGATTCGGTTCGCTTCACATGCTCCTGTTTGAGAAAAATTAGATAATTTAAAATTGAAACCTATATTAAGGAAAATTTCGAAAACGATCAACGCTACAACAAAATCATATATGACATTAACTACGTGTTTCAACGAGATCCTCATGTTTTGTAGTAAGGTTTTGTCTCTTACTGTTTAACTGTTATACAAAATTCTGCAAAACTCATCCAGAATAAATCGGTTTCATACGCTGGTCCCAGAAAATTAAAAAATGGACCTTTTATTTGTGATGTAAATATCTTTAATGTACGGTTTTTGAATCAAAATGGTAAGAGGCATTTTTGAGAAAAACATTTTCAAAAAAAGAATCCATGCAAAGGATGGTTTATGTTGAGTTTTAAATCTTCGTGTCGTATGCTCGTAAGATACTAAAAGTAAATGCTAATTTTAATATTTAATGGTCTTTTCTTTTTGAGTTTTGCTGTCCACAGACACACTCACACACACACACACACACATACACACACACACTCACACACACACACACACACACCCACACACACACATAGAACTTTTTTCTAAAAGTACTTTTATTCGAATGAAATCAAAGCATATATCCGGTGAAATCTGGACATCCAATGTTTGGGTGGAACACAATATTTTCTCTAAATATGATGTGCACCCGTTGACAAAAAACAATGAGTAATGTCTGGAACGCCAAATTCATAAGTCCTATACGGCATAGCGCCTTATATACACCATCTGCGATACAGTTTTATAGCGGCAGCAACAAGTTGTCACAAGTTCCAAATCTTAATATTACTAACTGGTATGATTCAATAATCATAATCAAATGCATAGCTTAAGCTTCTTCAACAACAAACTATCAACATTAACTAAAAATGTCAACGACGCAAATGATGATACATGATATTGTACCTACGGCACAATACCTACCCTATGTGTTCACTATAGCGCTTTCGCAAAACGTGGGTTACTCCTCTGGTGAGGGTCACAGGTTCGCTGGTCGCATGTAGCAAAGATCTTTTTTCCTTCTCTTAATTCTCTCAGAGGTCTACTACGGTAGGTACGGGTTTGGTGTACCCGGGTGTTCCCGAGCCAACCTTAAGTCCCTCTGTGGGCCACCTCTGAGTGGTGAGAGAGTCAGTAGGTCAAAATGCCCACCCACGTGTAGGCCGTGCATGGAGACCCGTGTCGATGGAAAGTTGATTGGTTGAGAGTTGCGCACCTGAGCCTGGGCTTCTGATCTTCAGTAACTGGGGAGGGTGCGCAGCCTAATACACCGCTTTGGTTTCTGCTTCGCTTAAATGGGAGGCTACGAACCAACCTACCCGTAGTCAATCGGCCAAGACTAGGTGCTATGCCGAACTCCAGGGTGAATGGGACAGCGCGGCTGATATATCCCCTGTGTAGCCCTTTCACCCCAGTGGGGTGATCCCTCGTTGGGCTCCGTGGTGGGTGGGGAGCTCTGGGGAACGAATTTATACCCTTTTTATGAGAAAATCAAAACTAATTCTTAATGTGCAAGGAAAAGAAGTAGTTGAGTCATGTGTCCTCGCTGCTTAGTTGTCACTAGAACGAAGGAAGGCAGAAACTTCACGTCGGTCAGCCATTCGCCATACAAAAGGGCTTAGATAAAATTGCTGGTTCGGTTCAATCTTGCGTTCGAGGTCCACTCCTGGTAACAGCAATTTCGGCATCCCAGGCCGCCAAATTACTACAAGGCCAATATGTTAGGCAGTTATCCATTAAAGTTGAAATACACGAACTCGCGCGGTGTTTTCACCACCCGCGCTTAGGACGGATTGAGCAAAGAGGAGATTCAGGAGAATCTGGCGGACCAGGGCGTTTCATCTGTGTACAGGGTCCAAACGCAAAGTAAATGATGAATTCGTGCCTACCCGTACCCTGTTGCTTACATTTGATCGGGTGCATCTCCCGCAAAGGATTAAGGCAGGGTAAGAAGCCATCGAGATTGGCCCTACATTCCCAACCCACGCAGATGCTACCAGTGTCAGCGCTTTGGGCACACAAGTGCATTCTGTACTGGTCAGTCGCGATGTGCCATCTGTGGAGCGTGTACTTCCGTTCCAACTTGTGTTAACTGAGGCGGCGAACACTCATCTAGTTCTCGCCACTGTCCCCGTTAGGCACAGAAGGGAGCGATACAGGAAATTAGGGTGAAAGAGAAGGTGTCTTTCTCGGAAGTCCGTAAGCTCCTGCGCACCCGCTAACCATCTGTCCCGCGCTCTGGTAACTACAGCAAAATTGTAGCTAAACCTGTACCGAGGCTGTAAATCGCAACTCAGACCAGCGATATTCACGGGGCCACAATTTCTGATAAGATTCTGATAGCCACGCCCCACCCAAAATCCTCCACTTCTACGTCTGCTCCGGCATCAACATCTGCCAAACTCGATAATTTAAATAGTAGTACAGAGAAAGCGTCACCCAAACTTTCGACCTCGGGCACCAAGACCGGCTTACCCGCCGCCTGTTCTACACCAGCAAAGGCATTTAAGACCAGTTAAGTCATGACCGACTTCTTAAAAAAAACATGTAAAGTCCCCTCCGAAACTATCGAAGGGAAGAAAAAGTCAACGCCCATCTCCAAGTAGATCCTCTTCGGAAGAATCTTCTGGTGGGTGTATAGATTGGCGACGAAGATTTCTGTCGATCAGCACCTCTAATAGGTTCGAGGTTCTTGAACAGAACTTTTCAACTGTAAAGGGATGCTCTCCCGTGGAGGAGATGGAGCAGGAGGATTCTGCCCCCTTTGCTAGACGGACTGTGCGGAAACGGCAGGATCGTGCTCCTGAAAACAGCACAAGCCCAAATCTGAAAAAGAACAAATTGAACCGACCAGCACAACCCAGGAAGGTCTTGCGATTTAAACCTTATCCCATAATATAGACAATGGCTATCCTATAGTGAAATATACGCGGAATTAGACCACATTGACCAGGCTAGAACTGTTGCTCAACGAGTATCAAACGTTGGTCGTCTGCTTACAAGAGACCAAGCTCGGTCCACATGAAAAAGTCACATTCAGGCATTACTCTGCTGTACGGTGTGATTTATCACCGAAGGAGGATGTTCCTGCACATGGAGCACTATGTTGCTCGTCAGAGATCTTTATACTGCATCCTTGCCCTTACAGTCTGGCGTCCAGTTCGTTCTTGTCAGCATTACGCTGGTGTCTTTCAAATTCACAATTTGTAGTATCTATCTGTCTCCATCTGCTGACCTCTCGCGTATTGATTAGGCGATCTAGTTTCCCAGCTCCAACACCATTTCTGTTGATGGTGGGATATGAATACCCACCACCAACTTTGGTGCTCCCCTTGGGCTTGTGCAAGAAGTCATCTAATTACCAATTTCTTGGACAGTCATAATATTTCTCGCTCTCTCCTGAATACCGGAGAGCCGACATATCTCTCTGACGCCTTTAATAGTTTTTCACACATCGACATAGCGGTTTGTTCTCCGCACAATGGACCGTCATCCCTGATCTATACTCTAGTGACCACTTTCTAGTTCTACTAAGTCTCTTAGCACACGACTTATGTTCCACTAGCTTACCTAGATGAAGCTTAGACCGGCCCAACTTGAACTTTTATTCCCATGTGGCTGTTTTAACCGCTGCGAGCATGACCAGATGGATGTTTTAGTCGAACACCTCACAGTCACCATTCTTTCTGCTACTGAACAGTTTATTCCCCGGTCGACTAGCCAACCTCGTCGATTTCTTGTTGATTGGTGAATAGCTGAATATCGGGTTGCCATTCGTGATGGCAGACGTTCCTTTCGGATTTTCCAGTGTCGCCCTACGCTGGATAACCTAATTCAGTATAAGAAAATGCGCGCTCAATTTAGGCGAATTATTATGGATGGCAAAAAGATTTCATTGAGCCAGTTTGTAGGCTTCTTTATGCTGTATGCCCCTTCCTCCGTCGTATGGGATAAGTTGAGGCGTGTTGCCACTAAATCGACCCATCTGCCAATCGCCGGTCTCCAAACACGTGCTGGAGTTGTTGTTGGCGTGTTGGACGTGGCGAACACTTATGGCAGGTGTCTAGCTCAGCCAATTATTCCCCTGAGTTTCTTGACTTTAAGGCTCAGGTGCAATCTCAAGGGCTCTCCTTTCGTCCCGGAAACCTTGAAGATTACAATTGCCTTTTCACGATGACAGAGCTAGAACTGCACTTTTACTTCGCGAACTCGGCACCTGGTCCAGATGGCATCCACGTCCAAATGTTGCAACATCTTTCTTCTGCCGGTAAGGCTTTCCTGCTCAAGGCCTATAACCGTGTCTGGGTTGACACCACTTTGCCAGCACAGTGACGGGAGGCCATCTAGCTTTTGGAACCCGGAAAGGACCGTCATCTTCCTTCTAGCTGCCGTCCTATTTCCCTCACCATTTGCGTTTGTAAGGTGATGGAACGCATTCTTAATGGGCGGTTGGTTTGTTGGTTGGAATCCCACAAATTACTAATATCCAGGGCGGTTTTCGACGACGTCGATCAGCGCTGACCACCTTTTATCGCTTTCGACGTAGATAACGGATGGGTTTCTTAGAAACTACCAAATAGGAGCGATATTTTTGACCTCGAGAAAGCCTACGATACCTGTTGGCGAGGAGGGATATTACGTTCACTCCACGACTGGAACATAAGAGGACGCCAACCGCTCTTCATTCAAGAGCACCTTTTCCGTGTACAGGTCGGCTCGGAGTTTTCCAATCATTTTATGCAAGATAATGGAGTGCCGCAGTGATTGGTTATACGCATGACGCTGTTTGCTATAGCGATTAACTCTATATCGCAATGTGTTCCACCAGGTGTCTCGTCCTGTTTATTCGTGGATGACTCCGCCATCTACTGTACTTCTCAACACCGTTTTTACACGTCGTCTCCAGCCGGTGTTTGGACAATCTCTATGATTGGGCACGTTAAACGGCTTTCGTTTCTCACCTGAGAAGGCAGTCTGCGTTAACTTCTAGCGCCGTAGGGGGCGATATCCGCCGTCTCTTCGCCTCGGGCCAGATTTACTTCCTTTTGCAGATGACGCGAGCTTCTTTGGGTTGATCTTCGATAGAAAACTTTCCTGGTCATCACATATTGCACAGCTGAAAGCGCGCTGTGACCGCTCTCTCAATATTTTACGGATTCCAAGTGAGAAATCTTGGGGAGCGGATCGGAGAGTGCTGCTGCGTCTTTATCGTGCACTGATCCGATCCAAATTAGACTATGGATGCATCGTTTATTCTTCAGCACGTCCATCCCTGCTCAGAAGACTATACGCTGTCCATAATCAGGGCATCCGAATGTCTGTTGGGACATTTCCGACCAGCCCGGTTGTGAGTCACTACGTCAAATCTGCGGGACTTCCTCTGCGATGTCCGCGGGATGATCTTTTAGCTAATTATTGCTATAGGCCTCATTCAGAACATGCCTTCTTATCCAATTGTTTCTCCTTTTTTCTGTACCGAGTTGGACGAACGCCATCATCTCCGCCCCCTTAGTCCAAGGCTTGCAGGTTTTCGTTTCCGCGAGATTCTCCGGAAACATGATAATGCACTGCCTCGCATGCTTCCCACTAGGGTGAGGGAGTTCCCACCTTGGTTGCGTTCTACATCACACGTTGATCTCGGGATGACCGCTTATGGGAAATCTGCTACGCCTGTGATTAGTATCCGTGCCCTTTTTAGAATTTTTATCAAAATACAGTGGCCGCATTTGTATATACACCGATGAAAGTAAGTGCGACGACCGTGTTAGATGTGCTTTTGTTACTGGGACCGAACGCTATATGTTCAGTTTGTCTAGTGGCACATCCATTTACTTTTCAGATCTCTATGCCTTACTCCGAGCCCTTCTCCATGTTGGCCGTCGTAATCTGGGTGACTGCCTTATACTGAGTGATTTCGTCAGTTCCCTTCAGAGCCTCCGTGAGCTGTACAGCTACCATCCTTTTATACAGCGTATTCAGGATACCTCCACATTTTGCACGCGTCCGGCGTAAGTGTGGACTGCGCTTGGATCCCAGATCACTTGACTTGCCGGGGAACGAACTAGCGAATATGGCGGCAAAGACTGCGGCCGCAGAACCCAGTACTGCCTAGCATCTGTAGATTTTGGACTTGTGCGGAGCGCGGTACTTTCGTGCTGGCATACCGAATGGTCCGCCTGTATGGTGAAGGACCTGCCTGTATTCTGGGTCACCTCCTCTTGTTTATCCCGCCGGGAAGGTGATATTCCCTTGCCTACGTATCGGCCACTGTATTTTTACACATAGCTACCTGTTGAGAAAGGACCCTGCCCCTATCTGCCCGCTGAGCAGGCAAAACTTGACGATCCACTATGTGTTGCCAGAGTGTTCTCTTTTAGCACGTGTACGAGCCCCTCCGCAACTGCCTGGTAGTTTTAACGAGCTCCTGGTGGATAATGCCGGTGCCGTAAATAGGATTTTTACCTGTTTATCTCACTTGCCGTTTACTATCAGGATTTAATTTTTTTATTTATTGTGACCTGGTCCTGCTGTGGTAGCTATGGCTTTATAACCCTTTCCAGCCCAATTTATTTTCGATAAAATTACTTTTTGAAAACTGATGAAAGAAGATACATATTTACTCTAAAAAGTTGGTCTTACCCGGTCTCTTATTGGTTGCTCAGATGTCTAAACTTCTAAAACAGTGAACATCACTGACATAGATTTCAATATAGGTTAACTTAGGTTGGAATCCTCGCTACAATTTTAACATGATGAAGGAAGGAATGAGCCCAGGTAAAATAAACGTTGGCTAACATATCTTAAATGTTAACTGGTCCTCGGTAACATTGTAAAGGAATAAAGTTCTGTATTTGTTAGATAAAAGGTATCTTTGAAGGGATTTTGTTTTTGCTTTTGCTTGTTGTAAGTCGAGTTAATGTCAATTTTAAAGAAAATACTGAAATATACACAATGAATGTAGATAATCATTGAATAGTAACCTTTATTCTTCTTGAACAACAAACACAAATAGTGGGCCATAAGGAACCATTGGGCTGGAAAGGGTTAAATGTTTACCACAGGTGCCTTTTAGGAATTGGGATTTGATTTTAACGCATACTTTTTAAATCCGCCTTTTAAACACACTAGTTTTCGGTCCTTCCTATGGTTTCCGCCAGTTTTAATTGTGTTTGGTTTTATCTTGAATTTTGACAATAAATTCGATGGCATTTTATCTTCTGATTTTAACACAGTTTTAAACAGGTACTGTCGACCCCGTAGTTGAGCGTCCTTAAACCCCACCAATCACCATCACATCCGTCTCTTAATGCTGTTGATTCAGCACATAGCGGCTATTTATTTTAGGCATACTTGTTTCATACGCGACATTCGGTACATAAATAGTATGAAAGTTATTATAATGCTTCTTTAGGGGTTTATTCTACCGAACAGCAATATGCTACACACGAAAGCACGTGCTATGCAGAATGATGCTAATCGCATCAGGCACGGTTAGTTCTCTTTTTTAAGGTAGTGTTTAACTCCCGCTTCTGCTACTTGTGGCACCCCAGGCAATGACAGTGCTGATATATGAAATGAAAATGGATCACCAGTGGAATGCGATGGCGGGGGAAACCGGAGAACCCAGAGAAAACCACGCCGCTTTGCCCACCACAAATCTCAAATGCGGTCGCTTGGGATCGAACCTAGGTGAGAGGCGAGTGGCCTAACTACTCAGCCCCGGCGCGGCCATTTAGTTCCCTCTCAATGAAAAAAGAAAACTTGGAATCTGTATAATTTGAAGAAATACAAAAAATATTGTTAAGAAAACCAGTGTTTTGAAACATTTTGGACAGATTTGATTTTTTGGGAGTTACGACTTTTTCACACCCTTCACAAATCTATCCAACAGGAAAATGCCAACCTCAACTAGAATAATGTGATACGTCAGACGAGGTGATTTTTTCTTTCACACGTAAGGAAAAGGTGATTGTCTATCCTCCAAAGAGCACCCGATACCATGGCTTTACAATTCCATCATAGTCGCGTATTTGTATCGGGTAGGGGCTGGATAGCAAGAGACGGTCTAGATGTGCTATGACAGGCTGATGACACACTGAACGATGTGCAAATGCACGGTAATGCTCGATAATATTTTGGTTCCTTCTGAGAGGATAAGATATCCTGATGGAATTGCTGAAGTTGAACAGATTAATCATCCTGAGCACACATCTCGAAAGGTTCAAATTGGTTTTCAGAAGGACATGATATGAGAGTGGTAGATTGGCCTCCCTGTTCACCAGATTTGAACCCTATATACCATTTGTGGACTGAATTAAAAAGAGCTGCGCTCCAATTTATCTCTAGATGGGCGAAGGACAAAAGATGGCTTCTGGGCACAGATTCAAGAAGCTTGGGATCTTCGCACAAGATGTACGTTCCACATCTTTACCTAGATGACAGATCGAACGAATTGGAACCTATATTCTTGGTTAGCCTTTTCACCCACAACATATGGTGCAAGCTTCCTTTAATGGACACAGACCTTCCTCAATCGTATGGGATAAGTTAAGGCGTGCGACCGGAAAATAGACCTGTATGCCAATCGCCGAACTCCGAACTCCTGCCGTAGCTGTTATTGATAGATTTGACGTGACTAACTCTTTAGGCAGTATCTTCACTCAGGTGTCTAGCAGACACAACTATTCGTCTAAGTTTCTTCTAGTTCAGGCTCAGATGAAATCTCAGGGTTCTCCTTTCATTCCGGAAACCTTGCAGATTATAATCGCCTTTTCACCATGGCGGAGCTAGATCATGCACTTTGCTCTGCGCTAAACTCGGAACCAGATCCAGTTGGGATCCAAGTCCAAATGTTACAACATTTCTCTCGGGGAAGGTAAGGCTTTCCTACTCAAGGTCTATAATCGCATCTGGGTTGATACCACTTTTCCAGAAAAGTACTGAAGACCTCCGTCATAACTATTTTGAAACCTGGAAGAGACCGTTACCTCCTATCCAGCTACCGTCCTATTTCCCCTCACCAGTTGCGTTTGTAAGGTGATAGAACCCATGAGTAAAGGATGGTTGCATACTGGCGGGAATCCCACAATCTCCTGACCAACATCTAATGTGGTTTTTCGAAGTCGTCGATCACCAGCTGACTACGTATCGATTTCGGCGCAGAACGGCTGTCTTAAAAACAGTCAAACAGTTGGGATATTTTTTGACCTCGAAAAGGCTTATGACACGTGTTGGCGATATTACGTGCCCTCCACAACTGGAATATACGTGGAGGTCGACCGTTATTCAGGAGTTTATAAGGGGCCGCGTTTTAAGAGTAAGTGTTAGCGCGATTTTTTCGAATTTTTTTATTCAAGAGAACGATGTGCCACAGGAATCGGTTCTGAGCTGTTCGCTATAGCGATTAATTCTATATCTCAATGTGTTCCCCCAGGTGTCAAGTGCGATTTATTCGTAGACGACTTTGTTATCTTTTGTACTTCTGAGTGTACGCCTTTTCTGGAACGCCTTCTCCAACAGTGTTTAGACAATCTTTCTGCTTGGAGTTTTGAAAACGGCTTTCGTTTCTCAACTGAGAAACCCATCTGTATTAATTTCTAAGGCCATAGGATTCTCTTGCCGCCTTCTATTCAACTCGGGCCAGTTTTACTTCCATACGAAGATAGGGCGAGATTCTGTGGGTTGCTGTTCACCACATACAGTACAGTTGAAAGCGCTATGTGACCGTTCTATCAATATATTACGGATACTAAGTAGGAAATCTAGTGGAGCGGATCAGGTAGTGTTGCTGAGACTTTCCCGTGCACTAATCTGGTCCAAGTTGGACTATGAATGCATTATTTATTCTTCAGCGCAGCCATCTGTGCTGAGAAGATTAGACAATCTATGATAGCATAAGGAAATCTACCAGTCTGCGGCTGGTATCCGTACTGTTTTGCAGAATTTTTATTTTTACAGTGACCGCATTTGTATATACATCGCTGGAAGTAACTACACCGACGGTGTTGAATGTGCCTTTGTAAGTGGAACCGAACCATATACTTTCGGTTTACCTATTAGCACATCCATTTATTCTGTAGAGCTTCATGCCATTTATCGAGCCACTCACCATGTTCGCCGTCGACAATTTGGCGACTGCCTTATAATGAATGATTCCCTTTTTGCCCACCAGAGTATTTGAGAAATGTACAACTACCATTTTCTTATTCAGCGCACCCAAGGTGCCCTCCATCTTTTGAACATTTCTGGCGTTATTGTGGATAAACGTTGATCATGGTCTGCCGGGTAATGAACATGCGGATTTGGCAGCAAAGACGGCATCAACGGAACCTAGTCCTGCAGACTCATTGTGCTACTTCTGCAGACTTTAGACTTGTTCTTCGGGGAGCGGTGCTTTCGAGCTGGCCCCGAAGAATGGTCAGCTCTTCCTGCATACATACTTTGGGAAGTGAAGGACCTTCCTGTAAACTGAGTAACTTCTTGCCGTTTATCCCGCGGGAAGGAGGTGGTATTGATTCGCTTGTGGATCGGTCACTGTAATTTTACGCATAGTTATCCTTTTAAGAGGGATTCTGTTCCTATTTGTCCGCTCTGTACACAGAGCAGCATTGCGGTGCGGCATGTGCGGTTCTAGCATCTCTTCGTTCAACTTTGCAACTGCCGGCATTTCTTGGGGACGTCATTACCTGTGGTCACAGAGCGGTAGAAGAGTAACAGTATTAATTGTTTTATTGAATTGGATTTTGTTTTTTTGTTTTGTTTCCTATGTAACGACGGATTTTAATGGAGCACGAGTTCATGGGTTTTAAAGATTTTAACCGTTTTACTACCAATTACTGTTCGACGTCAACCGAGTTTTAGTATTTTGTGTCCATTTTGCTCCTTCTTGGAAATATTTTAGATTACCTGTGGCTGGTTCGTTTTATTTCTTTGTTTTTTAATTGATTTTTTTTCTTTTATTTCTCTTTTATCATGTTATATTACCTTTGGTGTTTACTATGAATTTTGTTTTATAAGGGTGCTAACTACCTTAGTAGTTGAGCACCCCTAAACACCAACCATCATCATCATCATCATCATCATCATCATCATCATCATCATCATCATCAGAGAGAGATATATCTCCCGTTTCAGAAAAGTGTAAATACTTTAAAACTGAAACCAACAACTCAGCATATCTGTAAAACGATTAACAAAAAAAAAAAAAAAACAAAAAACAAAAAACAAAAAAAAAACAAACAAACAAACAAAAAAACAAAAAAAACGGTGTATGTCACATAAGGTATGTGCTTTAATGAGAGCTACTTTTTTTCTTTCTCTACACATACTATGTACACAGTGTATAGAGAAGGTATGATACTGAGATTTCACCGGAAATACATGTTTTGGAACCCGCTGAATCCAAAAGAAAAGCATTTTTAGAAAAATGTCCATATCTGTGGACAGCATATCTCAAAAACGAAAAAAAAACTTAGTATTTAGGTTGAGCATCTTGCAAAAATGCGACACTAAGATTTTGAGGACCCTCCCCCAAACTACTCTTTACATTACCTAAATATTTTTCGAAAATTTTTATTTTCTCAAAAAATGGATGTAACGATTTTGATTAAAATTCCATATGTGTAAGATATGTTTATGACAAACGAAATGAATATCTTGAAATTTCTGGGTATACCTCTAAGTACTTCATTCCGGATGATTTTATACTGTAAGGAATATACAAAAACTTACTATACAAGGAATGTAGATCTCATTAAAACACACCATTTATGTCATATACTTATTTTTATTATTGTAGAATTAACAGTTTTTGAGATATTCCGGATTGCTGGTTTAAATTTTAAGCTACTTAAATTTTTCTCAAACGGGAAGGCATCTTTTTTTCTCGTTTCTCGTTTGTTTACTCCTGGGAAGCAAAGAGATGGCATTTGAATTATTTCACATAGCGACCGGCTTTTAAAGAACGAGACTATTGCTTTAGCCTGTGTATTTTCTTATTTCCCTTCTATTGGCAATGAAGCTTGTAATAAGACTAATTCGGCTTATGTTTAAGTTGATTAGCATGATGTAGATAACAGATTAATGTTTTGAATAAAAGGCTTGTTTACCGAGTAGTTGGAGGACATTGAGTGAATGGAACACATTAGATTTTTTTCCGTTTGCTTACAAGGAACCAAGTAATAAGGACAATTTTTGCTAATGTTTATTTCGATTATCATGAAGTGGATAGAAAAATAAGCTTTTTAAACAATAATTTGTTACAGAGATGTAGAGAAAGTCATGTGAATGCAACACATCAGGTTTTTTTATAACCCTTATTTAACCGACATTCCGTTTTTGAGCTATGCTGCCCCGTACCCCCACGGAAATGTTTCTAAAAATGTGTGTGTGTGTGGTTTTTTTTTTTTTTTTTTTTTTTTTTTTTGTGTATTCAGTGGGTCTCAAAACATCTATTTCCAGTGAAATCTCTATGGAATTTTTAGGTGGAATAAAATGTCTTCTCTATCCACTATGCACGTGGTACGCTATGAACGACTGGAGAAAATCTGATGCGTTACATCATTAACATGAGTTTTTCTACCTAGCCTGTTACAAACTTTTCTTGCAAAAGCTTATTCATCTATCTACAACATGCTAAACGATATAAACATTAACACAATTTTTGATTCTTTTAATTTGAAGGGAATAAGAGAATATACCAAGCTAAAAGGATTGTAAAATCTTTTAAAAGCTAATCGATATGTAAACAATTGAATTTCCGTTCGCCTTGCACTTCCAGAAAAACAAAAGAGAGATGAAACGAAAGGTAACCCAGTTTGAGAAGATGGGTAGTTCAAAATGAAATCAATAACAAGGTATCTCGAAAACGGTCTGTAACAAAAATGTATATGACATAAATTGTGTATTTTAACGAGATGTAAATTTCTTGGTTAATAAGTTTTTGTCTATCTCTTACGATTTACCAGTTATGCAAAATTCATCCAGAATGAACAGGTCTTCAGAAGCTATTTCCAGAAAAGTCAAGATATATATTTTATTTGTGATGTAAATAGTTTTAATGTGCGGTATTCTAATCAAAATCGTTTGAGCCATTTTTTTAGAAAAACACAATTTTCAAAAACATTTCCATGTAAAGAGTAGTTTGGGGTGGGGGATTTTTTGAAAATCTTGGTAGCATCCTTGGAAGCTACCAAACTTAAATGTCGAGTTACTCTTGGTTTGTGCATAGTACGTGTGGAGAAAGTAAACACAGACAAATCCTACAGTTAAAAAGTAGTTTAAGATGGGGAATGTTATTGGAATTGTTTATATAGAATGTTTGAAAGCTGAGCTTAAATGCCAATTGCAGTGCACCTTTATTTCGAATTATACTGTTGATTTACGCGTGAGCGGAACTTGATCAAAAATTGATTTTTCAAATCGTCTTTTGGGTGATTCCTAGGAAATTTTTATTTTCTCTACGTTTATCGGCATCTTGCAGTGGCTGGCATTTATAAGTGAATCGACATTTGGACAAAAACATTTAATCTATAAGCCTGTTTTATAGGAAATATAAAACAAGCAGTGTTTGGCGCTTTTTTTTTTCAAATAAAATTGCTCTTTACTCAACACTATGAACATTATTGTGGTCTTGTAAAATATTCAAATCTTATCTAGGAGTTTCTTGTATGGTAATACAATTCGAGTTATTTAAATATATTTTCTTTCCAAGGAATGCTGAATTTCACTGAAAAAGGTGAAGTAAACATCCCGTAAGGAGCTCTGTAATAATTAAGTAATTCACAAGTAATTTAAACAAACGCTCTTGGAATAAAGAGGTATATTTAAATCGGCCGAGTTATTAAACATCTCGCCTCTCGGATTTTTGGTTAGATTAATATGTTTACGTCATGTGGATATAAAGGCTTGAATTGCTTATTCTTCTAGAAATTAATATTACAAAACTTATAAATAATAAAAATATTCAATCCAATAATAAAGTCATAACAAACGTTCAACTTGAATTATCAATTACATAACAGATTTATCTAAATATACTATAATACCGCCAAATTTTTTTAGTTCTAGTGAAAGGGTTATTACTTTATGACTAGTTCTAGTAAAGATATATGGAAATAGACATATGAGAGACGGTTTTGATCTCAGGGGACCGCATGTGGGATTTGTAGTGGCCAAAGTGACGTTGGGCGGGTTTTCTCCAGTTGATCCAGATTCGTTCCACCACCTAGTCCTTAATCACGTCCTTTTCATCTGTTTCATTGTAATTTAGTACAATTTCTTCCTCACTTTTACATCGGGAATCAAGTTGATCATCCATCCTGGCTACTCTTTCTAGTCCACATTACCTACGCCTGCTTTTTGGCAGACATTTGAATCCAGGGGCTTGCTTGTCAGCCATCGGGGGTGTAAGTCCTCTAATCGAGGAAGATTTCTATTGAAAGCAGATAAAATGATTTGCAGTTCTGTGAAAGAAATTCTTCAGCTAGTGACACTCCAAATTCTATGATATGTACATCTCGCAAATATAAAGGACTTTGAATACTGAAAACTTCTTGGTAAGTGTATCTTCAGCAACTGAAGATTAACATCAAGCTTCAGTTACTGAACGATCCACATGTCAACGTAGTGAGAAATTATGAAGCCATCCCAAACCACTGCTTTTCTGTTCTACAAATGGAACGATCTAATAAAACAGGCAGACCGCTGAGAATCATCTTACGTGATAAAGAATACAAAGCTTGGTGTTCCTATCCTCATAAAGGAAAAGGAGTGGAACTGTTCTCAGAAGTTACAGCCGCAAACACCTGGCTAATTAATAAAAAAGGCTTGGGCAGTTCCTGAATGGAGGGACATGCTAAAATGAATGCAATGGTAGCTCCAGTTCGAGTAGCCCTGGACGATCTTTAAGCACAAACCACTGCAGTATCATCGTATAGACATCATTGCTATAGGTAGAAGAAAATTAGAAGCAGAGATAATAGACCCAACCATCCGCTTTGAACTAAATAAAGATCAACCTGAAGAAGTTAATCTGAAAAAAAAAAAAACAGAAAATATATGAGCCCAGCATACCATAGTTTAAAGAAAAACACAATCTCAAAAAAAAAAAAAAAAACAGTAGTAGGCCTATTTTTTGGATCTCGTGGAACAATTACAAATATGTTTGGGAAATGGAGGGTAAAATATAAAATTAACAGAAGTGTGGAACAGGCAATCACGGAAAACATCATAAAACATTCCGTAGCCATTTTTCGAAATCATATGCTTAAACAGAACGTAAAGTGTATTGTGGTTTATAAATCGCTTTACTTTTGTATTTTTTCTCTTTATTGTTATAGCTTTTATTGCTGTTGCACATCTTTTATAATATTTGTTACAGTTTGTTTTCATAACTTAATTTTTATATAACTATTATAACGTATGTTAAAATATTTTTTGTAATACTCGCTTACACACTTTTTTGTTAAAAACCTCTAAATGTATATTATTCTGTGTCAATTTGCACACTCATTTATGAGTCAGACTAAAAAACAAATAAAGCGAAAGAAATTTGTCCAAGTACCATGATTTGTTTGATAAGGGTGCTGATGACCTTGTAGTTGAGCGCCCATAAACACAAACCATCATCATCAAAAAAATTATTTTTTTTTAATTTTCTTCTTCCAAGTAATGGAAATTGTGTTTTGGAAATTGAAACATAAGATCAACAAAAATCGTTATAATTATTTTATTTTTGGATAATTTAAATAACACTAACAAATCTAGCTGTGATTCATTCTGATCCTGAACCAGGTTCAGAGGGTGTGTTGGAATTTGTTTCCTGCCCTAACGGGAAACATGATTGAAAAAAAATCTGATGTTTTCCATTCACATGACTTTCTCTATATCTCTGCAACACATTACTGTTAAAAAGCTTATGCTTCTTTTTATTTCATACTAATCGAGAAAAAGTCGGCACAAATAGTCCTATTACTTGCTTCGTTGTAAGTAGAAGTGAAATAAGGGAGTACTATTGGTAAAAGTGATAGTCAAAAGAGGGTTGCTATGTGACTGAACTTCCTTTGTTTGTATGGACAGGAATTGTTAAATTCCTTCATGAGAAAAGTATGTTTTTAAAGCTGAAAACAAAAATGAGTATATCAAAAACTATTAACTCCACGACAAAAATGTATATAAGATAAATTGTGTGTGTTAAGGTGATCTACATTTTTTTGTGTTTTAAGTTTTTGTCCATCTCTTACTGTTTAGCAGTTATGCAATATTCCGTTAAATTCATCCAGAGTAAAGTAGTCTTTAAAGGCTATTCCCAGAAAATTCAAGATATACATTTTATTTGTCAGGTAAATATCTTAAATGTACGAAATTTTAATCAAAATCGTTAGAGCCACTTTTTAGAAAATCAACATTTTAGAAAAAAGTTCCATGTAAAGGGTAGTTTGGGGTGGTGTTTTTTCCCCTCAAAATCTTCGTGTCGCATCCCTGGAAGATAATAAACTTAAATACCTACTTTGGCATTTTACCGACTTTTCGTTTTTGAGCTATCATGCTCGCAGACACACGGACACACACACACACACACACGCACACACACACACATACACACATACACACACACGGACCTTTTTCTGAAAATGCCTTTTTTTGGATACAAGGGACCCTAAAACATATTTCCGGTGAAATCTCGATATCGAATTTTTGGGTGGAGTGCAATACCTTGTCTATACACTATGTACATAGTACGTATAGAGAAAGTAAAAGAAGCAATTATAATTACAATGTAAGTAGATTTTATAACATTTGGTAATTCGTTTCTTGATTTCGGTTAATGGTCTCCTATTTATCGTTCAGTTTTTGTTTAGTTATTCTTTGCAGGAATAACAAAATGTGCTTAAATTGCTTTTGGAGCATGATTACTAGCGACTAACTAAGATGTTCATTCAAGGGGTCCTTGATTTCATTTATGATAAAGATTAATTAGTTTCTCTATTCATTTATAGGTGTGCTCCTTAACAATTTGTAGTTGTGTTTTATTTTCATTAAGGATGTTCCCGTGAAAGCTGGATTTTTATTTTCTGTAGGTATGTGTTGCTGTATTTCAGAAAGCGAACCTTTTAAAATGTGCACATCTCAAATACTGTATTACTTTGGGAGTATCAAAATCAGGAAGGAAGGCTTTAAATATCATAATCATTAGTGTGTATTTTGTTTTGTTTTTAACTGCTTTTATTTATACAGCCCTTTTAACATCTAAGTCATATCGGGGGATTTAACTTAAGAAACAACTCGTGCCTTAGTTTCTTGAACGTTGGATTTTTAATCACCCTTTTCTCCAAACACACGCACATTCCCTCTCATTGTGAGGGATAGGGAATTGAACTCGGGACTTCCGAGTGAGAAGTCAGCTTGCTGACCACTGAACCACTGAGGCAGTGTGTCTTATTTTCTTATGTATTTCACTTCATAAGTAATGCATAAATAAATGCGAGTGTTTTGTTACAGTCACAAGTGGTAGCTCCGTTCCGACTTCGCCAAACTGAAGACAGCGTGAGGTACAACAATCTTCTAAATCAGCAGCGGAACCATGAACTTCTGGTTCGACGGAAATGGCGACATCTGAAACAGTTCTTCATCGGATCGAGAGGAGCTTGGCGGTCAAGGTAGATTTACTCCCCGCCTACAATTTTACTTATTGAATTTGCAATTTTAGTGTTGTAATCAATATCCAAAACAAAGGATAATGCATTTACTAAAAACTAATATGGAATTTCAGACGCACGTGCTCTTAGTCATTACGAGACTTTCTCAGTATTGCTAACTAACCAAAAAGACCATAATGTCCCTACTGCGGCACCCCAACAGTTCACACACTCGCAGCAATGTCTGCACCTCATGTTTCTAGACCCTCTTTCAACATTGTTTAAAAATAACAAGGGAACGATTACAAATGTAACTTTGTGTCACAGTAAAGTTTCAGGAACTTTACAAATTTAGATAAAAAACTTACAAACGTAAATTACCACGCGCATGCTATTGTGCTCCCGTTTTGAATCAGTGTTTGTTCAGAAACCTAAGGGATGCTTAAAGGTGCAAGTAAGCTATTTGTAAGAATTGCATATTGGCATATGGAGTAAGGAAGATTCAAGTTAATCAACACCCAACTGCACCACTGCAACATATATCCAATGCGCATATTATCGTTTACATTTGTGTTTAACAGCTTTTTACACCAAGACCCACAAACATGCTTAATAATAGGTACGTACAGCTAAATGGAATAGCTTACTCTTATGTTATATCTTGTTTCCTGTCCTATTCATTATTGCGCCACAATCTTTGTTTACCAACAGGTTTACCACTATGGGTATTTAAAATTGTTGCAGTAAGTATTAATTACATCTGAAGTTTCCATCGTTGTTAATTTTATTTCATTATCGGTGGGACAATCCGCAAATGTACCTTGTAAGAAACGAAAAAAAAATGCTAGTGTAAAGAACTCATTAAAAATAATGGAAGTTCAGGAAGAAGGAAGTATTAGTTGTCAGGAGATTATTTAAATAGAGTAGTAGAAACAGACAAAGATAGCCAAAATGTGCAGAATGACTTGGAGATAGGGAATAGGAAACTAGAAATCAGGGAGAAAAATTGGACAATTAAGCATTACAGGGCAGTAATTTCAGGTCAGTGATCGAAATGTTAAAAGCATAAAAGAGAGGAATAAAAAATGAATCAGTGCTAGGAGAGAAATTAGAAAATGGGAAATGGCAGAGAATACAGGATTTAGGAGAAAACTAGAAAATGGGCAATAGAAACTAGGAAAGACGTAATAAAATGACAGCAAGCAGTTTCTTATTAGCAGCATTATGCCACACACCTTGTCTAAGGCTCGTATTTAACATTTAATTATATAAAATGCTACCTGTAATTGAAGTTAAATAAAGTTACATTTATATACATATTTTCATAGGTTTGGTTGTCAACATTAACATTTGCAGACATATAATTATTCATATAATTATTATAATATATCATAGTACAACAACATTCTCGTAAACGAAGTGAATAACATGTAAACGCATTATAATGTAAACATTATGAGAATTAGAATCAGAGTAAGTGATTTCAGAAACTAGAACGAATTGAGAATCCAAACCTACAGAAAACAGACTCATGGAAATTGATATAATTCAGAAGAGATTAAAAATAATTTGTATATAGGATAATAAAGTTAGGAAAAGAAATACTGTATTTGCAAATAAATAAATAAATTATTGGTTGCACTAATTTTTACAAATCAGTAAAGTTGTACAGGAAATATTACCTACTTGAAAACGGAAAGGCTTTTATATATAGGAAAGCTAATATATGCTGTAATGTTAGGAATTAGCTCGGCCAAAAGTATATATTCCTTTATTATTGAAAATAATAAATATTGCGGCACATTTTTACTGGAATTACGGTAATATTATATTAATATTGTATTAAGAAATAATAAGGAAATAAAGGCATACTTGTGGTAAATAATTTTTACATACTTCTTAAAGCCAACGAATAATTAAAAAAGCACAAGTTAGAAGAATTCTGTTACTATCCATTATAAAGGTAAGTTAAGTTGAAAGAAACAATTGCCTCGAACTATATAAGTGAAGTGAATTGCAGGAAGTTCAGTAAGCAAGGATACTCGTTTGGTTCAAAGCTTAACTCATCTAATTAGTGTGTGTTCATAAACCTAAGGTTCAAATAGCCATTTCTAAGAATTAGCAAAGTGGGTTATTGCTTCGGATTGAACAGACAAAGAGAATGAAAAGTGTGTCTCAGAATCTGATATAAGGTGTAACATTTGGCAACGTAGAGAACTCTGGTGGAGTAATCTGATGTAGGCGGGACTTATGTTAATACAAGGACAACTATTTCGAAAATATTTTTACTCTGACGACTCTTATGCTTCAAAGTAACGTGTTCTCGTGTTTGAAGACTTTTATAGTGATCATAGCGCAGCGCTATGACAATCACTCATTTAGCGGTGACTGCAAATGGATTCGCCAATATTAGTTTAGCGAGTCCCGGTAGCTTAAACTCTTTATTTTCCGACGTAAGCAAATTGTGTGCAAAGTAAATGTCTTAATAATCTGGAAATTAGCATATTTAATACAAGTTTGATTAAAATAACAAACTTAATATATTTACATGACAAATAAAATGTATACCTTGAGTTTTCTTGAATTATCATCCGCACTCGTCATTCAGGATTACATTTGCGTACTTTTTTAAACATTAAGAGTTTTGAAATTTCAAATTACACAAAAAATATATATTTTGTTAAAACACATAACTGATATCAACTACTCTTCTTTTATTTATTTCTTTCTTTTTGTGGAGTTAGCCATTTTCACGGTATTGGTTGTTTTTTATTTACATTTTCCAGTGCTTATACTACCCTCAAAAGGGTTGTCGTTATTCACATTTTTCATCCTAATTATGCGAAAAGCATAAGGGAATGTATCCACCTACAAGGGAATGTGTAATTAAACAATTTCGGCTAGTGTTTATATCCATCGCATGAAGTAGGTATAGAGAAGAATAAGCAGTAGTAAGAATAACTTTATTGTGTGTTGGACATAGGTGGAATAGGTACAGTCAGACTGAAAAATTCAGTGTCATAGCCGGGATTTGCACCACGGATTTCCCGGTCTCCAGCCGGTTGTCCTAACCATTGAGCTACCACGACAATATGCCGGCACATGTTGATTCACATGTTTTCTGGTAAACCAGAAGGTGATCTCAAATTATTTTGAGATGACAACCCTAATGGCGACTTACAACGTCGTAAGTACTTTAAATCCCGGGCTTTAGTAAACTACTAGGTCAATTAGTGTTAATTTAATTGTTTTTTCACACAAGCGTGTGAATACTGGGTTGGATAGACATTGCATTTTTCAGTCTAACCCTACCTAATTGCAAAAATAATTTGTTACAGAAAATGTAGAAAAATGTTGAAATTATGCTCAAATGTGCCCTGAGACCACAGAGCTTAAATTTACCCTACCTTTTCAGGATAAAGTACAATCCCAGAAAAAGCCTTATCCGTGTAACTCGCCATAACTGAGATTCAAACTCAGACCCTACTGGAATTTGAGGTAGAGACACTATGTGTCCTCACAAATGCGAACAAAATCAGAAATTTATAGTGGTTTTGCGACACAGTAAGTTTTAACATCGACGTGCACACATGTTATCTAAATTGTAACAGGTCGCGGTTAAAACATTTACACACATAGAATTAATGGGAACTTTTAATTCGGGAACACACATACTGTAGCTAAAAATAACTCGTCGATAACGAAAGAGTAATGCTGGAGGGAATAACTTTGCGACGTCGGCGTGATACGCAAGGAACCTGAGATCAACCCGTACAGCTACATGACCCTGAAGGGATATCAGAATCTGGTTGTATAGCTTTTGACATGTGACCAGTCTTCATATAATTTATTCTTCCTCCAGGAAACCACAATTCCACTTACCTGAACGCCTTGCCTCTGGGAGATGAATTGCGAAAGTTAAGTTATATTTGACATTTAAGGTGCAGCACGATTTGGTTATCAGATCGTGCAACGCAGACACAAAGCGAAGCTCTTTCGAATGAAAATTGCTATAAAATTATGGGGAACATTAGGACGCACCCATTATTTCAAAACTCACCAGTTGGTCATTTCCTTCTACATATGTTTTGCCAAGTCTGAGATGCAAACATATGGTAATTGTTTCCAATTTTATTTTCACTCTTTCTTTCTGTAGGTTTAATATTTGCTTTTATAATTTATGGCAGCATTTATACAGTTCAGTTCAACCTGCTGAAGATGTTCTGAGCAAAAGCCATAAATATATTGTGCAAAAGAAAAACGTGTGCGTAAATAAATTCCAATGTGACAGATTTGTTAGACATGTGACATTTGATGCATAGAAATTAATTTTTATATAATCATATCTTATGACAATTGCGTTGCTGATTTTCGAACTGAAAGTCCGGTTTTGCAGCACAGTTAAAGATTAGTGTGGCAAAGTAACCCTGCAGAATTATTTTTCCTCACTATTGTTAAAACGTTTATATATACACATATACGGCTTAATAGAACAAATTAACGACGAATCTCTAAGTACTGTCACAAGGTCCATGGAGGAAAGCCCCGTGGAATGTCATGATAGGAATGTGTTGTTATAGTTGTTTTTGAGAAATCCATATGAATCATATTCATTGTGAGTTACGTATCAATGCAAATGAGTATTTTAATTAACCTAAAGTGTAGCACAATCGATGTTCAATAACAATAATAATAACAATAATAATAATAAGAATATACAACATAACAGATGAAAATTGCATACCCATCCTAAAACCAGAGAGGGATGTTGATAACCCGCTAAAAAGTTTTTGTACAAACAAGCTTTGAAACACAGTTGTTTGGATAAAGCCTGCGGTTGGATAGGAAAACCACATTCGACGGATGTCAGATCAGCCGCAAAATAGAATGCTCATGCCTCTGATTGCACTTCCAATTAATAGATTAATGCCTAAGAAGAGATTTGCTAGAAGTGTTTAAATCCCAAGACAATTCTTTCAGCAGTTTCAACCACAAGCCTTATGTTTAATGAAAATGACTAAAACCTCAACACACTTATTTGCTTATTTATATTTCTTGTATAGTTTTATTCTTATTCTTTTATTGATTGTTCTTGTTGTAGGATTTACAACCCCAAATGCTTGCAAAGCAATGTCTTCGGAAAATAGTGTGTCGAGAAGTAAGCATAGTATATCCAGAAGTGTGACCAGTCCAGGGCAATGTTTTGAGTCAATAGCCTATCGAGGAGCAAACAAAAGTTTGGACCATAGCATATCCAGGATGGATGATCACTCCATGCCAATGCATAGGCTCAAAGCAAACTTTTGATCATAGCATATCCGGGCTGGGTGACCAGTCATAGCCAATGTTTTAGGTGTGAAGCCTGTCAACAAACAAACTTTGGATTATAGCATATCCAGGATGGGTGAGCATATAAGCCCATAACTTGGCTCAAAAGCTGTCGAGGAACAAACAAACTTTAGATCACTTATCACCAAGGGGTGATAAGTCCCAGGTATTGTCTTAAATCAAAAGCTTGTAGAGGAGCAAACAAACTTTGTATCATAGTACTTCCAGGATGGGTGATTAGCTTAATCCAATAACTTGGTTAAACGCTATCGAAGAGCAAACAAACTTTGGAGCATAGCATATCCAGGATGGGTAATTTGTCCAAGAGCAAACAAACTTTCGATCATAGCATATCCAGGATTGATGATTATTCCAAGCCAAAAGCTAAGGTTAAAGCATGTCGAAAAGCAAACAAACTTTGGCTCATAACATGTCCAGGATGGATGATAAATCCAAGCAAATCCCCTGGGTCAAAGGCATGTCGAGGAGCAATCATTTTGCATCATAGCATATCCAGATTGGGTAAACAGTCCAAGTAATTTCCTTGAGTCAAAAAGCTTTAGGAGGAGCAAACAAACTTTGGATCATAGCATATTCAGAATAGGTGATCATTCCAATAACTGCTATGCTGGCGAAGAAGATGAAAGTGAAATGGAGCGATGAAGGAGTGATAGAATTTTCGCTTATTAATTAATACAGCCCAGCATTCACTTAGCGACCAAGGAAAACCGCAAAAAAATCCTACGGTCTTGTTGGATGGGCCCGGAGTTTTTAACCTGGTCTCCCGAATGTGAGTAGAAGAATAAACTTATTAACAATAATTTGTTACAGAAATGTAGAGAAAGATCCGCGCGCGCGCGCGTGTGTGAGTGGAGGGGGGCTCTGGACAGCATAGTTCAAAAACGAAAAGACCGTTAAATACCAAACTTGGTATTTTGTTTAGTATCTTCCTAGGATGCGATCGAAGATTTTCAAAAAACATCCCCCACTACAAACTAGCCTTCACATAGAACATTTTTGACAATGTGTTTTTCTCAAAAATGGCTCTAACGATTATGTTTATGATACCCTGTATACTATTTTTACATAATAAACAAAATATATATATTTTGAATTTTTTGGAAATAGCCTCTGAATACCTCTTTATTCTGGACGAGTTTTGCAGAATTTTGCATTTCGATTAAACCGTAAGAGATAGACAGAAACTTAAAACTAAAAATGTAGATCGCGTTAAAACACATAATTTATGTCATATTTTATTTTCTTGTAGAGTTGACTGTTTCTGATATATTCTTTATTATTGGTTTCAGTTTTAAACTCCCTCGTTTTTCTCAAACGAGACCATACAAAGTGAACTGAACCTTAATTGTTTCACACGTATTGATTTTCTCAAAAATGGCTCTAATGATTTTAATTAAATTATCTTAAGTTTAAAATATTTTTATGAAAATAAACGAAATGTATATCTAGAATACGTATATATAGATTCACTTTGCATCACTTCCGAACGATTGCACCAAATTGAACAATTCTTTTTTGTTGTGTTCGTTATTGTCACGACAAGGTTCGTGGAAAAGAAAATTTATAAACATAGTACGGGAAGTTTTTAAAGTCTCATAATATGAATAACAGTGCAAGGGTATTTCAGTTAATAGTCGCCAGATGACAGTGGTACAACGGTTATTTTGTTGCTAAATATCGTAATACTTCTATATTTTCCCTCCCCATTCAATGTTAAGGTAACGCACCAGTTTATCGAGACAATGACCCAACGCAGCAGTAAAATTAAAATACATTTTTATATATTAACTGTTCTTTCCTTATTCCCATTGTTTAAAATAAAGAAACAAAGAAGCTTTCCTGGCGACGAACACCTAGAATAAGTACTTATTTATTTCCCGCTATATGGCGGTAGGAATATTTTTATAGTAGTATTTTTCCTCCCTATTCAATGTTAAGGTAACGCGCCAGTTTATCGAGACAATGACGCAACGCAGCGTTAAATTCAAATACATTTTTATGTGTTAACTGTCCTTTCCTTACTGCTATCATTTAAAATAAAGAAGCAAAGAAGCTTTCCTAGCGACAAACACCTAGTGTAAGTACTTATTTATTTGCCGCTAGATGGCCTCCTCCCCATTCAGTGTTAAGATATCGCATCAGTTTATCGAGACAATGACGCAACGCATTCAATGAAATTCAAATACATTTTTATGTATTAACTGTTCTTTCCGTACTCTTATTGTTTAAAATAAAGAAGCAAAGCAGTTTTCCTGTAGACGAACACCTAGAGTAAGTACTTATTTATTTGCCGCTAGATGGTCGTAGTATTGCCTAATTTTTCTTCCCCATTCAATGCTAAGGGAATGCACCGGGTTATGGAGTCAATTGTGCAAGATAACAGTGAAAATCAAATATATTTCTTATGTACTAACTTTCGTTTCCTTGGTCAAATCGTTTAAATAAATAAATAACAAATAAGTACTTTTATTTAATTGTTTAAAACGAACAATTTATAAACTATGCACAAAACCAATGATCCTTCTTGGAATATGAAAATGGCGGAGAAATGACGGGACCCGGATAGTAAATCATTTTGGGTTAATTTCCTATTGCAGATGTTGGTTATTTGAAATTATGAGGTACATGAGCTAGCTAAAGATGATTTCATCAGAACGAACATACCCCCGTCACCATCGCACTGCAATTGCGGTGGTCATAGTACTTTTGATCAAGTAATATTTTGGATTAAATGGATAAAGAAAGAGGTGGAAAACATTAGGAGTAAAGGAAAGAAAGAGATTCGGAAGAGGCATGAATGTTAATTTGTGACTTTCTCCTTAATATAATTCATTACCTATTTCAGCGTTTACCCCGCCACACTATGAAAACGCGCTATTATTATTATACCAACGGCATCCTTGCTTACCCACGCAGTTAACTGCACACTTATGGGTGCGCTTAGTCCTTTTCGCAATACTAACAATATGTGCTACATTGCGCAGATCATTGCACTTTGTAGATGCAAAGGCATTATTAGACATTGGCAATGGGAAAAGTCCTGTTGATATTTCTACTGGCCTCATTTCATTTCCACCAAATTTTTGTCACTTCACAACGTCAAAGGAACAATTAATATCGAACGTGTCCCCAAATATTGGTGTAAATTAAACAAATTATGCTTGTTTGAGCACACGAACCATTTTAGCAGCAACTAATTTGAATGTACATGATTTGAATATAAAAAATCTGATGTGTTCCATTCACATGACTTTCTCTATATCTCTGTAACACATTATTGTTAATAAGCTTATTCTTTTATTTATTTCATGATAATCGAGAAAAATTAGCAGAAGTAGTCTTATTTCTTGCTTTATTGTAAGTAGAAGTGAGAAAGGGAGTACCATAGGTTAAAGTGAAAGCCAAAAGCTGGTTGCTATGTGACTGAAGTTCGTTTGTTTGTACAGACACGAGTTGGCAAATTCCTGTATGAGAAACGTAAAAGTTTTTTAAATCTGAAACAAAAAACAAGAAATATCTCAAAAAGATCAACTCCACGAAAAACATGTATAAAACATATATCGTGTGTTTTAACGTGCTCTACATTTTTTGTGTGTTAAGCTTTTGTCCATCTCTTACGGTTTAGTAGTTATGCAAAATTCATCCAGAATAAAGTAGTCTTCAGAGGCTATTGCCATAAAATTCAAGATATGTATTTTATTTGACAGGTAAATGTCTTTAATATACGATATTTTAATCAAAATCGTTAGTCATTTTTTAGAAAATCAAATTTTTCGAAAAAAGTTCATGTAAAGGGTAGTTGGGATTGGGGAGATTTTCTTGAAAATCTTCTTATCGCTTCCTTGGAAGATACCAAACCTAAATATCAAGTTTGGTTTTTAACGGAGTTTTCGTTTTTGAACTATCCTGCCCCCCCCCACACACACACACACTTAGATACACACTTACACAGGCAGACAGACACACGGACATTTTTCTAAAAATGTTTTTTTTTAGATTCAGAAGGTCTCAAAACATGTATTTCCGGTGAAATCTCAGTATCGAATTTTTGGGTGCATTACAATACCTTCTCTATACACTATGTACATAGCACGTATAGAGAAAGTAAAAATCAGAATAAAAAATCTGATGTGTTGCATTCACATGACTTTCTCTATATCTCTGCAACAAATTTTTGTTAAAAAATGTATGCTTCTATTTACTTCATGCCAAGTTAGTAAAAATCTGATGTGTACCATTCACATGTCTTTCTCTACATCCCTGCAACAAATTGTAGTTGAAAAGCTTATGCTTCTATTTACTTCATGCTAATTGAGAAATATTAGCAGAAATAGTCTTAACATTTGCTTCCTTGTAAGTAGAAGCGAAATGAGAGAGTACCATAAGTTAAAATGATAGCCAAAAGCTGGTTGCTATGTAACTGAAGTTCCTTTGTTTGTATGGGCAGGAGTTAACAAATTCCTGTATGAGAAAAGTACGTTTTTCAAAGCAGAAACGAAAAACTAAGAATATCTTAAAAATGATGAACTCCACGAAAAAAAAATGTATATGACATAAATTGTGTGTTTTAACGTGCTCTACATTTTTCATGTAGTAAGTTTTTGTCCATCTCTTACGGTTTAGCAGTTACGCACAATTTCGTAAAATTTATCCAGAATAAAGTAGTCTTCAGAGGCCATTCCCAGAAAATTCAAAATATGCATTTTATTTGTCAGGTAAATATCTTTAATATACGATATTTTAATCAAAATCGTTAGAGCCATTTTTAAGAAAATCAAAATTTTCGTAACTTTTTCCATGTAAAGGGTAGTTTGGGGTGGGGGGATTTTTCTGAAAATCTTCGTGTCGCATCCCTGGAATATACTAAACTTAAATACCAAGTTTGGTATTTTACCGACTTTTCGTTTTTGAGTTATCCTGTTCACAGACACACACACACACACACACACACACACACACACACACACACACACACACACACTCGGACCATTTTCTGAAAATGCTTTTTTTTTTGGATACATATATTTCCGGTGAAATCTCGGTATCGAATTTTGGGATGGAGTACAATACCTTCTCTATCCCTATGTACATTGTACTTACGGGGCTAGAGAAAGTAAAAATTAGCAGAAATAGTCTTATTACTTGCTTCCCTGTAAGTAGAAGTGAAACAAGGGAGTAACATAGGTTAAAGTGACAGCAAAACATGGTTGCTATGTGACTGAAGTTCCTTTGTTTGTATGGACAGCAGTTGACAAATTCCTGTATGAGAAAAGTAAGTTTTTTAAGGCTGAAAGAAAAAACAAGGAATATCTAAAAAACGATCAACTCCACGAAAAAAAGGTATATAACATAAATTGTGTGTTTTAATGTGCTCTACATTTTTTGTAGGGTACGTTTTTGTCTATCTCTTACTATTTACAGTTACACAAAATTCCGTAAAATTCATCCAGAATAAAGTGGTCTTCAGAAGCCATGCCCAGAAAATTCAAGATGTACATATTATTTGTCAAGTATATATCTTTAATATATGATATTTTTATCAAAATCCTAGGCCATTTTATAGAAAATAAAATTTTTCGAAATGTTTTCCATGTGAAGCGTAGTTGGAGGCGGGGGGATTTTCTTGAAAATCTTCGTGTCGCATCGTTGGAGGATATTGAACTTAAATACCAAGTTTGGTATTTAACGGTCTTTTCGTTTTTGAGCTATGCTGCCCACAGACACACACACATACACACAGACAGACACACACACGGACATTTTTCTAAAAATGCTTTTTTTGGATTCAGGTGATCTCAAAACATGTATTTCTGGAGAAATCTCGGTATCGAATTTTTTGGTGCAATGTAATACCTTCTCTATATACTATGTACATAGTACGTATAGAGAAAGTAAAAATCTGATGTGTTCCATTTACATGACTTTCTGTATAACAAATTATTGTTAAAAAGCCCATGCTTTTATTTACTTCATGCTAATCGAACAAAAGAATTAGTCGAAATAGCGTTATTACTTGCTTTCTTGAAAGTACAAGCGAAATTATATTAAATTAGGTTAAATTGAGAGCCAAAAGCTGGTTTCTATATGACTAAGTTCCTTTGTTTATATGGATAGGAGTTGGCAAATTCCTAAATTCATTGGATTTGCCAGGATTCCGCCACATAATTTACAGCTCAAGACTTACTCGGTAATAATTGTGCAATCTCAATCTGCCGAAATTATGCAACGGAACAAGACTCGATTTTAAAAACGTTATGAAAATTTTATTTAAGCTGCTATAATCATAGGAAAGTTCAAAGGCGAGGATGTGCTTATTCCAAGAATACCACTAATACCAACCGACTTTCCTTTTGATTTAAACGTGTTCAATTTTGCGCGCGCTTTGCATTCGCAATGACAATAATTCCCAAGGGCAGTCGTTAGAAATATGTTAACCTTGAATTGCCGTGTTTTTCGCAGTTGTAGGTTGCGTGCTCCAGAGAAGGCAAACCATCGGCGCTATTTATTTTCTCTCCGGAAGGAAGATTGTACATTTCAAGGCATTACAATAATGTATTGTCAAATTATTTCATTGTCATTTTATTTCATTACATGGTCGTATTGTAAACGGAAGATTTTGGCTCAATTTTTTCATTAGGTAGTGCGAAGCGGGGGTGAGCAGCTAGTTTTCTCTGGATGACTTTTGTATAACTGGCAAAAGCTTAATACCCAAAACTGTAGATCTGATTAAAACACACAAATAATGTTGTATACATTAACAAAAACATGTATTTCCGCTAAAATCTCGGTATCGAATTTTTGGGTGCAATGCAAAACTTTCTCTATACACTATTAAATAGTAGGTGTGGAGCATGTAAAAAGGAAATTAAGATATACTAAGAAAGAAACGTATTAAAAGTCCCTTTGTGTTTTAATGTTGAATTAAAAAACCCTTAGGACGTCTTCTGCATTATGGAGTTTCAACCCAAATGTATCAACTCTATTAATCCTGAATACGAATGGGAATGATATTTTCTGGTAGTTTCTAACGAATAGGATGTATAGGCGTCGCCATATCCTCTGTTAAGCTATTCATGGAAGCAGAAGAGAGTAAGGGTGCATTCACTTTTAAGCTGTGTTGGAGCAGGAAGGCAGGTTTAAAAATAAGATGAACGCATTTGGAGCAAGGTTAGATGAAGATGAGACAGCAAAATACCGGCTGGCCTCCCACTCATTCCTCCTCAGTTCACATTACAAAATCACGAAGCATCTTAAGGCAACTCAATAACACCTTCACTTCCTTACAAGAAGCTAACAAGTATTGTGTTTATCGTGCATTTCTGATGAAGTAGCTCACAACTCAGCGTCCCACATTTGGTGCAGCATATAGTATTATCAGAAAGGACCGTGAGGCTTCTAGGGACGTTTTCTGTGAGTGTGGCTGTATTTCAATAAATACGTGGCTTCCTCTGATGAACTATCAAGTATAGTCATTCTGTGCTTCACTGTAATAAAGTACTGCAACATTTCAGCAGTAATGCGTTATCTGTGGAAGTGCTATTTACTTACGTCATCCTTGGAAACTATCAAATAGTGGTTGGTTGTCATAGCGTATAGTAATGAAATAGTGTAACCTACGCTCCGCTTGTAGTACAACATGCAGTGATATAAAAATAATCATATAAGGCTTCCATGATTCTGTCTGTTAATGTTATTGCATCTGCCTACAGCTTGTTGTGTAACAGGTGGTCTTATCTGAAAGGTTATGCGATGTTTCTAGGAGTGGGTTGTCAATGGAACTGGTTGCAATCCTTCAAATATCGCCACTTTTACCCCGGAATCTCCCAAGTATTCGTTTATTGTGAATCCCCGCAATGTGCAACAATCCAGCCTACAGCTAGTGTGTTATCGGAAAGGCAGTGTCAGGTTTATAGGAGTGGGTTGTCTATGGAACTGGTTCATTCCATCAAGTACCGCGTCTTCTACTCCGAAACCTCTCAAGAACTACTTTGTTATGAATACACATGATGAGCAACAACCCAAGTTCCAACTAGCGGTTTTATCACAAAGGTCATGTGCTGTTTCTACAAGTGAATTATCTATGGAAGTGTTGCATTCCATCAATTATAGTGTATTGTGTATCCCCGTGATGAACAATCATCCAGTCTCCAACTTGAGCTGTTATCAAATATAATGTGAGACTTCCAGAAGTATGTAATAAGTGGGTTGTCTATGGAAGGGGTTGTATTCCATTAAATACCGCCACTTCTCCGGAACCTCTTAGTTATTAGTTTATTGTGTTTCCCCGCGATGCTCAATAACTAACCTCCAAATTGTAGTGTTATGTGGGTTTTCTAGGAGTGGTGTAGCTTATGGAAGTGGCGGCATTCCATCAAATATCGCCACTTCCTCTACGGCACCTCTCACGTTTTAGCTTATTGTGTATCCCCGTGATGTGCGACAATCCAGTTTCCAACTTGTGCTATGTGAGTTTTCTAGGAGTGTGCTGTGTATAGAAGTGGCTGCAGTCCATCAAATATCGCCACTTCAAGTTATAGCGCATTTTGTATCCCCGTGATGAACAATCATCCAGTCTCCAACTTGAGCTGTTATCAAATATGTGAGACTTTCGAAGTATGTAATAAGTGGGTTGTCTTTGGAAGGGGTTGCATTCCATTAAATACCGCCACTTCCTCTCCGGAAGCTGACCAGTCTATCATGAATCATTGTGATTGAGTGATGCGCCGTACTTGTATTGGTATGAGATATAGGGGAGACCGGAGCAAGCTGGCGATGTAAACAGTTGACCATTATTAATATGTTCATTTTTTGAGGTTATTTTGTTTTCTTTGCTTGTATTATTACAAGGGCCTTTTTGTTGTATTATATCTGGTTGGATAAATGTTTATTTTAAAATGATAAAACTTATTTGCCATTTTTAAAAATGAATGCTAAAATATCATCTTGCCCCGGTGACAAGATGACAACTGTAATAAAAGTTGAATACATTCTTATTTCCCTCTTCCAAATATGAATAGTTCTCATGCCACAATGTGTGGCATTTGCAATGCTTTATCCATTCTTCTCTTGGAGGATCAACATATATCTCATTACAAGCATGACACTGCACTACACTTCCTTTGGAAGCTTGCTAACATCATATGTGTCTACAGTCCGGGCCGCTTAGTTCTTTTACAGGAATCAAACTCCTGTTTCTTAGGTGAGCTTCTTAATAAGACGTTTGCACATTAAATTTGACACTTCCTTTTTTTTTTTTTTTTTTTTTTCTTTCTTTCATGGTTTGCTATAGTTTAAAATGCAAATTACTTCGGCACAGTTGTAGCTTAACGTGAGCAACATTTATTGAAATTCCTGGTTCTTCACTTTATTCTGGTTTTCCATTTTTTAGAATACTTCCTCATATCTGACATTTAACATGGAAGGAATTAATGAAGTAGCCCAAAAGGAAAAAGTAAAAAGGTAACGCAGCACGTTATGGGACAGTTTGAAGATCACGCAGTTCAGAAAATTCCAAAACAAAATAAAAGGTGCATATAAGCACGAAAAATAAAATGCACCTAGGGCAAGATGACGATGTCGTTAACTTGCCCCGACCGGGATAATTTGTGGTAAGATAAATAACAATAATAATAAGAATAAATAAATGGTCCTGTGAAAAGCATATTGTCCAAGGTAATCATGCACAGCAAAGCATAACCAGATAACTTACCTGTTAGTCCACGAGGACTTATTTCGAAGTTTACGAAAATTACATGTCAGAGAAAATTCGTATATATAATGTGAAGGAGTGAGTAATCTGTGAAAGTTAACGTATTTCATTAGATACTGGCATTTCCGCCAAAGCTCTCCGGTATTAGCTCGTTGTGAATATCTTTTACAAAGTACGAGCAACAAAGTAACAAGCCAGCATTCCGCTTGCATGTTGTCAAAGGTCACGTGAGTTTTATAGAGTGAATTTTTTATGGTGCGCCAATTCTGTGACGGAACTTTTTTTCTGCTGACAACTACACATGTCGGAGTTTTAGGAGGACCGAGAAGCTGAGACTTAGTGAACCGAGCACTGACACCAAGATATATGCACATTTGTAAGTGTATTTGATAGTTTTGGGTTAATAAAATCTGATGTGAGGCATTCACATGACATTCTGTTACTCTTTTACAAACTATTTTAAACGCTTGTTAATATATTTATATGTAATCCAAACAATTTTGAATCCACATTTTCGCATTTTAGTGTAGAATACAGTAGGTAAAGCGATAGTCAGATTTTTAAAAGCGTGACGCTATATGATGAATTTACTAAATTTTAAATACAATTACAAATGTTCAAACAAAATTAAATCTCAATTCCGATCAGAGGACCTATATAATATCTCCATGTTGGGTATTTAAGCTAATAATCTCAAATGTATATTTAATCATCTTATTTTAGTTATTTCTACTGCTTACTTGTAGTTGGATGGAGGTGCATTTTTGTAAAATTCAAAATGCGATTTTATTGAAGCTGAACCTTAAGATCTCCTGAACTGAAATAAAAATCATTTACAGAAAAAGACGAAGGGAAGAAACGCTGATATTTTGCCCATATCGTTAAGACATGGACTCATGAGCGGGATATTCCACGGTTGAAATATCGGCAGGGTGTCTGTCCTCTCTGGCAGAAGCTAGTTCCAGGATTTCTTCAGTCATATCTGCCAAATGCCGGTAAGGTACCTTAAACTTAGGGTTGGAACGTTTCCTTCCCAAATTTCTTTTCCCAATTTGTAGCATTTCATATCACAGCGACGCAGCCTGTGAATGTAAGAATGGGCGTTAAACTCCTACCAAACGAAAGAAAGGATGGAAGTGATCAATAATAGTCGAAAACTAGTGCAGTATATTTCAAGTAAATAATGTGAGATCTTCTTTACATGGCAGTTTTTAATGTTCTCAAACATCTTATAATGTTGTGCTCGAAACTTGAAGTACTCTTATGAAAATTAAAATGCATATTTGTGTTTTCTGTAAGTAACCAATGAAGTCGCCCAGCTAGTTTTGAATAAACCAAAGTCAAAATTCTACGATTTGAATGATGAAACGAATGCGCAGTTATTTGTTAAGTGTGTTTTCTAGATTTAGTGTTGGGAATCGTGACTAACACGCCGTTTGCCTTCCCTCTCCACCCATCTCTCGTGGGCCACCGCTCCACACAGTTTGATCAGGTTCCACGCCCTGCACTCGAACTCGGAGTAAGAAGGTCCTGTGTGCAGGAGATTGACGTACTTTAAGCAAGACCATCTCATCCTGTTCGGCCCTTGATGTTTGTTGGATATAGGGGTTTATCTTGAGGCAAGATGAATGGTTAGATTGTACCCACAGATACCACAGGAACGGGATGTTGGCTTCACGAAGAGCGCACGGTTACTATTGCCCCAGTAGAGACTTACGCCGCTCTTGCATCGACAGATTAACTTTGGGTTAGGTTCGAGAACATTGCCCCACTGCCCTCGCATATCTTTGTATTACTCACCGTCTGTGGGTATCCAATTCCTTTACATGCAGCAGTGCAATAAGTAAACATACTTCCTCTGTCTACCAGCTGCCCGTATCCAGCGTTATGGCACTGAGATTGCTTAGAGCGTTAGCCTTTAATTGTAAAAAATAAAATTTCGAGAGAAATACTAAGTATATAATCGAAATAAAGATTAGCCGCCTGGGTGTAGTGTGTGACCCATATTCAAGAGGTCCCGAATCATAATCTTCATTAGAGTGAGTTAATGGGGATTAGCCGGGTTTTTCCAGGGTTTTCTCTTGTCCTAAGAAGACGAATTTCGTGTACCCATTTTCATTTGAGCACATATATCCAATGTAACCTACTAGGTTAAAATATATTAAGCTATCAAAATAGAAAGAAAAAAGTATTATGTGCTCCATTCACATGACTTTCTCTTTATCTCTGTAGCAAATTGCTGTTAAATAGCTTAGTCTTCTATTTACTTTATACTAATCAAGATAAACATTAGCAGAAATGGTCCTATTACTTGCTTCCTTGTAAGTAGGAAGGAAATAAGGGTTTCGGGTACATTGTCTCATTAGAGCATATATATCCAATGTGACCTACAAGGTTAAAAGACATTAAGCTAATCTTATGTATTCCATTTACATGGCTTCCTCTACACCTCAGAAACAAAATGTCGTTCAAAATTAATATCCTACTTCATGCTAATCAAGTAATGGTTTTATTACTACTTATTAGTAGAAGAGAAATAAGGGTATATACTACTAGGCTAAAGCGATAGCAAAATCTTATAAAAGCTGGTCGCTATGTGGTTAAAATCGTTTCTTTGCATGTTCAGTTGACAAATTCCCGTATGAGAAACGTTTAAGTATTTTAAAACTGAAATAGCAAGGAATATTTCGGAAATCCTTAACTCCACGAAAAAATTTATGACATAATTTGTGCATTTTAAGGAGATCTACATTTTTTGTGTCGTTGTTTTCTCTTTCTCTCTCTCTCTTTCTCTCTTTTACGGTTTACCTGTTACGCAAAATTCATTCAGATTGAAGAGGTCTTCAGAGGCAAATTCCCAGAAAATTTAAGATAACTTTTTTATTTATCAGGTATACGATATTTTAATCAAGAACCATAATCGAGAAAATGAAAAATTTCGTGAATTTTTCCGCGTAAAGTTAGTCGTGCCGCATCCTTGGAAGATGATAAACCTAATTGGCAAGTTTGGTATTTTACCGACTTTTCGTTTTTGAGTTACCGCGTTCACAGACACACATGCAAGCATATACACACACGGACTTTTTTTTTTAAAAATGCTTTTTCTGGATACAGAGGTCCCTAAATCATGTATTTATAGTACAATGTTGGTATCGAGTTTTTGGATGGAATGTAACACCTTCTTTATACACTGTGAACACAGTACGTGTAGAGAAAGCAAAATTGAAAGAAAGAAAGAAAAAGCATCACAACCAAAGTGTAGGAGTGAGCATTTGCTGATTAGCAGTGCTTCCAAAGAGAAATTCGCCGATGTAAGTATCTTTAGGTGCAAATATCCTTTCTTCAAAGCAATCGTCAATTATTACTATTAGTGCTGAAGGCAAATATATTTATTAATCAATCAAAAATCCTCAATCGTGCTTCGGTTTACGAAATATTTCCTCTAATTTACTATTCATTCAACAATGAACGATGGGAGTGTAAAGAGATAATTAAAATTAACGTTCATATATCATATACCTATATATATATATAGGAATGTATATGGAATTTTTTATTATTTCATTTATATGGATCCCTGTAACGACTTATCGGTGACATTGACTTGAGAGCAACTTACTATTTGTGTTTTTTTGTTTTTTTAATATATTTTCATAATTTATTCTTTCTGCTGTTGTTTTTAAGTAAATTTTATAGAGAGCAAACACATTCATTTCCGCATTCATATTACCAGATTTACGGAGACTATGAGATGATTGTATATAAAGAAAAATGCGTCACCTAGCCGAGAATCGAACTCAGGTCTTCTAGGTTAAAAAATCGTATTGCTCACTACTCAGCCACAGGGAGTCCAACAAATTATTTGTACCTTTTAATTAGTCATGTTTTATCGTTGTGATGTGATATAGTCGTTTGTATACTAATCCAAATAAGAAGAAATCAAATTTGTTAATTACAAAAGACTTCAGAACTTTGCAAGATAAGCAAAAGAGACTCGTGATAAACACATTGTGTCAGTGTTGGTAAACAATCTGTAGAACTAATTATGAACCATTTCACTATCATAATCCGTTATAATATTAACATTACAAAATTGAACTGACATTTTAATATATATATATATATATATATATATACATATATATATATATATATATCTTCTTTTTTTTTCATTTTCAAAAGAAATACAAGAAAGTACCAATTTCATTTCATACAATTTGATATTTTGCCTTTTACCAGGTTTTCTCAAACCCATTTATGTTCAATAACTTTTTTGAAATGAAAACAAGCTTATGAAAAGGCAATTAAGGAATTTAAAACTCGCTTCAATTGAAATACGAAGCTGTTTTAGCATTAAAGTGCATTTTTAAGGGAAAATTCTTTATTGTATGTATTTAGTATAACATTTATATAAATTTTGGGTTCATTTTGCTTAAGTTTGCCTATAGTATTACCAAGCTCGAAATGGTTGCTACTCAGTACAAGTGGAAGGATACAAATTGTCATCCTATTCCGAAGTAATTCTATAGTAAACAGAAATGAAAATCATAAGACCATTTTCATTTTGAGTGCTTTTTTTTTAAAGGAAAAAACAAGGGGAAAAAAAAAAGAAAAGGAATTTCTGCACCTTTCGTCGCAAAAACAAAACAGTTAAGACAAGGTTTATTTAAGTATACACGGAAAAGCAACGAATCTACAATTTTTATCTTCGTTATCTACCTAAGCGTCCTTTTGCTACCATCGAGCAAGTAATGACACCGTGTAACTGACCACACGCATGCCTCCCTCAGAGTATCCTTCTCCATCTTGCTCGCAAACGCGTGTTCACTGCAAAGTTCGTTGCTAATATTGTACATTACTTGTATTTATTGAATTTAAAAATAATTTGGTTGTTATTCTCCTTTAATAAATGTTTGAATGAAATAATTTACCTTGTTTAACTGAATACTCTTAAGATGTTGAATAAAATACTTTATTTTTCTCAATTAATATTTTGATAAACATCTGAACTTTTTGCGTCTATTGTAATCCTATTTGATTATATACACTAAGCGCACAGTAGGGGTATACTTAAGTTAAAATGCCAATTTTCATTAATTCATTTCTTTCAAACTTGTATACTGTTTTTCGGTTTAAATGGCTTGTATTTGGAGTTGCTAGGTCTCCCGTCTTTCCCTAATTCTCCCCTATTTCCCCTTTATTTTATTGAGTCTTCTGGCTCCCGTATTTTGGACTATTTCTCCCGTATTTCATACACTGCCATGAATTCTGGGTTTTAGAAGGATATTTGGAATATGCGATATATCGAAGTGATAGTTCCTTTTTCCCAATGTTGGCAGCAGTATTTTAATTAGCTGTTGGTAGCAATGATAGCGTGTCGTTCACTTGCGTGTTTGAATTGAAGAGAGGTGTTTTGTTTGTTTGTGGTTCTATAAAGCAAGTAAATTCATGGATGGCAATGGCTACAATGAACTGAACAAAACAAAATTTTACCTAACATTGTTTGAATTGAGTTTAAAGAATTACATGATATTTGTGAATGTTTCGAATTTGAATTGAATGAGGATGACCTATATGATGAATTTTGTAGTGTCAAGGAAATGTTGAAATGTAAAGCTAATATTGCTGGAAATAGTTGTGAAAAATGGGTGTCTGTATTTTGTGAATGCATGAAAAATGGAATCAGTATACCAAATCTGGAAAAATTGCTGTCTTTTGTAATGAATATTCCAGGTTCTAATGCTCATACAGAAAGTGTTTTCCTTAATGAACAATAAGTGGGCTGATGTTCGGAACAAGAGTTCTAGAGAACTTATCAAAACTGAATTGCTTATTACAGTAAATTTTAAAATGAGTTGCAAAGCGTTCTTTAATTATGTGAGAACTGATGTCGCGGTAAAGCTATACCAGAGGACCAGCACAGATATAAATCTTTAAGAATTGAAACTAACCTTATAATCCACTTCAGAGTATGTAGGAGCTAATATGTGTTCATCTAGAATTGGAATAACCCACAACTCCCACCTTGTAAGTGCACTTTCTTAAATAGCAAAATTCAGGAAAATGTTCATGGTCGGGGAAGATTTAATAGCTGTTGCTAGGCGGGAAGTAAGTGTGTATGGTCTAGAAACAATGAAATTACAATGCTACCAACGTAGATAAAGTCACCAAACAACAAAGAAAGAAAAAAAAAGTGAAGCTCAAAAGTCACCAACATTCACACAGTAATAATGGAGTGCCAAGGCTGTAAATCTGTGAAAATAAGTTTATTTACACACACACTAACCTAAACCTAACACAGCGCATGCTCGCTTCGCTCGCATGCTTTGGTAAAACAAGTGAAAATTATTGAAACCAAAGTAAAGGAAAATCACTAAAAATAAATTACACGAAAATCACTTATTTACACAACAATAATTGATTCAGAACTCTAAACACACAGAATGACTATTAGAATCGCGGTATTTTTTGTATCGATATTGGCAATCACCCTCATGTTGCAACAAATGCCTCAAAATCAACTATAAAGCGACTCTAGTGGCCGAATAGTGAACAGTTCATTGATGGTTCCACAACCTTTTAATGTCTAGTGATAACTAGTTTTCAAATATTGGTGGTTCTGAATTTTGCAATATGAACGTCAACTATGCACGATTTAGACGCCACCTGTCTGATAGCTACTGAAACAATAAAAATTCCTGTAAAAAAGTAAAGAAAACAAATACTTCTGGTATATTTTAGTATAAATCGCGTACTTTGTTGGAAGTTAAAAGCCAAAAATAGACAAGATACATTTTTAAAACTTTGTAATACTATATTACGGTGAGTAGAAGTGAAAAAACTAATACCTAAATGGTTTTAATGGAAGTTTAAGTGGTGGAACCAAGATATAGTAATAATGATGTCGCTTCTGGATGAGTGTAAATCAAATGCTAAACATTCACAATAGTTTCATATTATATTGTGGATACTTATACCTATTTTTTGTTTTAAATTATGTTAGTGTGCCAAATATGTTTTAGTTCTATACACATTTTCTGCTGAAACCAATAAAGTGAAAGACCGCTAGGCCGTGTCAAGGTGTCGGGAAAACCATTCCTGAAATCTTCCTTATTTTCAGTTAGAGAATCTGGCAGCCCTACTTGTATTAAATATTCCACAGTAAATAGTGGAAAGAATTGCATTGATAGTTAAGCATCACTAACGAAGTTAATATCGTTACTGAAGAACAGTAATAATTTCGCAGCAACAAGGGAGAAAGAGCACCCATTCTACTCTGCATCGGGGTTGACCTTACCCGTCAAGAGTGATTTTCTCATCCACCGACAAGTATAAGCGCACTGCATCAAGCGGTCTGCATTTAAAATCGTTCTTTTACAAATATATGAGATGTATAATAAGAGTGTTCATAACCTTCAATGAATCTACTCATTTATTTAATTCAGTGTTTAGGCTATTTTGAAACAACTGTCGTTAATCTTCTTACCTCCCTATACAACTGTCCATTTGTCCTATTCCAAAGTTTCTGAAGTGCTTTATGCTTTCTTAGATGTTACAATTTTATTGGTGTGTTGCTGCTGCATAGAGTTTGACCAGTTGGTAATATTCATGCGATATAGATGTTCCACAATTTATTATTTGAGATCTATGTATTTTTTTTTTTTTTGGTAGTGTTTAACGCCCGCTTTAACTACTAATGGCACCGCAGGCGGTAGATCTATGTATGATTTGTTTAGTGAAGTCTATGCCTTTCCAGCCATTATCAGCATTCAAGTCATTGAACCTGTCCTTATAACTTAACTTTAAGCAAAGTATCATTAAAAGTATTGATGGCAAAAGTTTTGAAATGATTATGAAGTTATTGCTTTTATGTTCCATAGTGATCCATATGAATGATGTTATAATGAAGTTTTTGAGTTTCATCTTTCTCATTTGAAGGTGACTTACATTACTTTTATTTATTTATGTATTTATTTGTATCTACATTTGTTTTTAAATGGAACCAGCCTCTAAATTATTAGGGGAAATGGAAGTTAGACTCCTAACTTATAAAATCGGCTCACTGCCCAGTTATTATATTAAATGGTTAGAATATTTCAATGCGATAAAACAGATTAGAAGAACTAATTCATAGTTTAGATTTTTAACATCAGCATCGCTTTGTGGAATTTTCTTTAAACTTAAGGTACGGGTATCAGATTCTTGAACTTATGTACCTAGTGCTATCCCCGCCCCCCTGTTTTACAAGCTGGTTTCTAAGAAATAATTCCACTCGCTTGCCAGACTAATCTAATCAACTGTAGTTGATGTTAGAAAATATACTGTTATGTGTGTGTTGAGGAATGTGGGCTTTGGATTAAACACTTCAAAAGATAGAAATTCTTGAAAGCATGAGCTTTAAAAGGTTCTCACTCCAGTTAATAACTGTGTTATTAAATGAGCTTTAAATCTCTTGAAACGATGTTTCTTCACAACAGAAAATGGAAAACGTCCTTGTATTTCTTAAAATATGATTTTTTTTTTGCACTTAAAATGTCGTTGAAATTATTTGGAAGTCGTCCGTTTGTCCTTTATTACTGTTGTGCCTTATTTTAAAAATAGATAATTGATAAAATAGTTAACTTTCAATGTTTAAGACATTTTCGTGTGCTTTAGCAGAACGCAATTATTGTAGTATTAATTACTTAGTTTTTAGATATTTAGTTCACTGTTGCGTATAGCAACTATGGTAAGTATTGCATTCCACTAAAAATTCAATATAGAGATTTTACTGGAAATAATGTGTTTTGAGGTCCCCTGAATAATAAACATTATTTTTAGAAAAAAATCTTTGTATTTGTGTGTAGATGAACAGCATAACTCGATTTCGAAAAGCACCTAACGTATAAAATTTACGTTCAGCTCTTCCAAGAATAAAAACGAATATATGGTTAATCTTAACTTACCCTTATTATGGAACATATTTCATATACTTTAATTTTTTCAAAAATGACTAATTATTTCAAAAGGGCATATATTTAAAATATTTTCAAGACAAATTAAATGGGTATCTTGAATTTCTTTGAATAGCCTCTGAAGTCCTCTTTGTTCTTGATTACTCTAATTGGTAAACCGTAAGAGGGAGACTAAATCTTAACGAAACGCATAATCTACTTATGTCAGATTCTTTTTTGAGTTAAGGCTTTACTGGAAAGTGGACTTTCCAAAATATTCCAGAACTGAATTTCATATCATCACATAGCGTCCAATTCTTAAAAGTTTTAATTAGGGGTTTAGGTTGGTGTATTTCCTTGTATTTCCCTTGTACCTACAAGGAATAAGTAATAGGTCTATTTCTGTTAATATGCATCCCAATTAGCATTAAGTAGATGGAAGTGTAAGCTTTTGTTGGAACGATTTGTTGCAAAATAGAAAAGAAAGTCACGTGAATGTGACGCAATTTTTTTTTTAATTTCTTTGCGATATATATTTTGGGAATTTTACTGTAAATAAATGCTCGGTCAGGTATAAAATGCAAGATCATTCATACTGTCAAATCCAGAATTAAGCCATTTTATGGCAAAGGATACCAAACCTCTGAACGTTTTAAAATTTGTAACATTTATTATAGCCGAAATGTCATAAAACCGTTCAGTGAAGGACTAAAATAATAGGACATATTTTAGTTATTCATGCTTTTGAAAGTTACTTACCTATTGGTAAGATACGACAGATTAATTATTGCAGAGCCAATTCAAATATTCTATTCGGTAGTTGGTCTATTTCGCTATTCACTAAAAGTCTGCAGTAACCAAGTTGTATCTATTACTAGCTCTTTAGTTTAATTACCTGTTAACCAAGTTTTAAACTTTTGATATATTGAAATTAATTCTATCTCAAGTTGTTCTACATATTTTCTGGCACTTTATACAAAGCTTTAGAACATATAGAAGTGGACTGTGCAATGATTTTGCTTAGTTCAAAAATATTTAATTTTAGAAGACAGAGAAAAAATTCAAAATTAAATATTTATTTATACATCAGTGATCAAAGCTTATCAAAAAGCATTCAACATTCCATAAAATATACTTTTGACATATTGTAAGTCAAAATTTAAAGCATGTAATATAAGCTAACCATGTATGCCTAAATACATTAAATGTGTAGTAATACATGATAAAAGTTGGACATTTTAGCAGCCCGTACTTCTACTGCTAAGCTTTGCAGCTGATCATGGAATCAAAGGGAACATAAAAAATCGAAATGTTTTTCAACAATTAAGTATTTATTATGTTATTTACATATTGGAACGTACGCTAAAGGTTTTACAGAATATCACACAATTTTATTTTCATTAACCCATGGGAATTGACTGTTGCCATCCAAATTCTTATAAGGTACATTTGACTATTATTGCACCTTAAAGTCATCAAGTAATTATATATAATTGTCATCTGTACTTGCCTACGCTTTTAATAATGGATACCATTAACATACAAAGGCCTTTAAATTATAGTCACAAAATAATGTTAATAGGAATGTAAGATCTGGGTCAGTCTCAGACCCTTCTCTGTATGGAAGAACAATGCTTTCTAAAATGTCTACGTAAAGCTATACATTTCTATACAACCTAGAAAGCTGCATTTTTACAGCGTGTAGGCGTAATATTCTTATAATAACTGAAGTTTATAATTTTTTAAAAAGTTGAATAGTTTTTGAAAAATAATGCTTTTCTTGTGACAGTTTTTCCACACATTTTAGAGTAAATTTTTCTTAAACATTCTGTCAAATATTAATTATTTTCATATCCTTTATTATAATATATGTAAAACACCCATACAAAGGTCTCCTAAACATTTCAGATCAAAATATTAATTAACAGCTTAGAATATGTTCCTTATGTGAGGAAAATCTGAACTTGCGGGAAATGAGCTCCTAAGTTGAAACCTGAATAGGGGCTTGCACCATAGCTTGGTTCATTAGAATCATTTTCATTTTCCATTCTATCTTCCTTTTGATCTGTTTTGCTTGATTTAAGAGTTTATATCGCTTTCTTTTTCCCCTCCTGAGCCTCTCTCTAAATTAAAATCAGTTTTATTTATTGACTTTCTTTATCTGTTGTATAACCTAATATAATCTTTATCAGAGGTTCTTTTGTGTGTTGTAAATCTACAAAGGGATCGACAACTTTACCAAAGGGTTTTACGCCAAAAATCATCCCCTCGCTGGTTTGAACCCGCGATCTTGAGAACCAGAGACTAGCATGTTACCCCCACACTCTTGTCGTCCCCCATGCTCTCGGAAAGAGCGGCTGGTTTGAAAAGCATGAAATAGAAAAATTTAATGACAACTTGACAGCTAGCAGAGGACAATTGTTTAAGCAAAGAAGACGAAATTGTATCCAACCATTACAACGTTGTAATAATTAACCTACTTCTAGGATAGATATCGAGGTAATTCAAACGACATGATGAAGAAAAAAAACTCCATACTTTCATTTAACCCATTCCGTACCTCCTTAAAGGAGATCCGGAAGCCTACTACAGAAAATATATAGATTTCATTAAAATATACAGCTTATCTAATGTAAAAATATCTATAGGGCTAATCATATGCTATTAAATAGTCGTTCTTGTATTTTTCATTAGCTCATAGAAAACCTACGGAATGTCATGGCTTGATTTTTGAAGGCGTTGACTGTTTCAGCTTATTTTTTTGTTGTTCGTTTTAGCTTAACGTCCTTTAACCTGATTGGTCATGTTGGACGATAAATGAAATCGGTGAAATGTGCTCAAATGATCTGGGGGTCCATGGAGCTTTAAGTTACTCGAAATTTGTCTTCTCAGGATAAGAGAAATCCCCGGAAAAACCTTCAGGTAACTCACCCTAAGCGAGATTCGAACTCGTGACCTCATGAATGTGAGGCAGATACGTTACGTAGGTGGGCTATTAATTTAATGAAACCATTTCTTGATTGGAATATTTGGAAAGATTTGCTTTTGTGTGAATAATTTCTAAAATAAAAATGAAATTAAACAATGTTTAGAAAAGGTAGTATGACTGTTTACAGAGGGACATAACATTTCTATTGATATCTTTAAGCTTAGGTATTCTGATATATGACTACTGTTGCTGATTTTTAAGATTCTTTTTATGCTGTTTACATATGTACCTAGAAAACTACTGAAAGCATTTGATAAATTTACTGTGTGTCTGCCTGAAAGAAGCTGGTAGATTGTTACTGTGAGCAGCTGTATCCGATATATGCCGTTTGCGCACGCATATACTGGCATATTATTATGATGTTTATTATCATGGACACATACGAGAGAGTCTAATGTGTGGAAGTTGGTGGGGCAAGTTATGTTACTCAACCTCCATATCTGAGTAAATCAGTTTTATGTGTGGAATATGATTTCATAATCTCTCGCCTGTTAATTATTATTGCCGCAAAATCTTGCGTTAAGACTTTTTAATCGACTAAGCAGTTCATACGTAACTTTTGCTATTGTTCTTCCAGTTTCAAAATTCCATACTCAGATTATTTTCGTGTATCTGTCGACCTCAAGGCTTATCTGTGTAAACTTGTTTGCACTACCAAAGCATTGGGTAAACCTACATATGAAAATGAATAAAATTATCACAAATGCAATTTTTAGACCTTACACTTACAAATCCTGTGGTTGGAGACAAGATATGAGATAAAAATAACCTTTTTTGCCAAAAATTGAATCGACATAGAGGTAAAGGTGGTTTTCAACAGTTGAGCTGCTCATCTCAGACTGTCAGCGGCTGATATGAAAAATCTATAGAGATGTAGGAAATTGCGTCAAGACTGTCAAGACTGAAGATGTTTTGTTCATCCGTGTCCTCTTGCTTTCGTTCGGATAATCCACTTTTTATTTAGTTGCATTTTATATTTACGGACAGACCATTTGAATACAGTTCCATTCTTACTGAGTAATTTTGAACAAAAGCTGCTCTCTCTTGTTTATAATTACTTTTTAAAGTCTCATATTTCAGGCATTTTTTCTTTTTCTTTCTATTTGTTTTTTGTTTGTCTGTTGTAGCTTAACATCCTTTAGCCTGGTTGGTAATATCGGACGGTGAAATCATACTCAAATACCCCGTATCTATGGAGCTTAGTTACTCTAGTTCGTCTTCTCAGGATAAGCTAAATCCCGGCAAAAAGAAAAGCAGAAGAAAAAAAAACCTTATCCGTTTAACTCACCCTAAGCGAGATTGGAACTTGCGACTACTTGAATGTAAAGCAGACACAAGATTTTGTTTTTAATTAACGGTGTAAGTGCAATTATTTAGAACTGTGTGTTCATCTGAAGCAGCGGTTACAATGGTATAACGTATATGTCGATTCATCGGAGTTCATAATGAAACTAAACATCACAAATTAAGTCGAAACTCTGTATTGTTTGTAGTTAATGTTGATGTTATGACGTGTTGTCTCGGCAGTTTTCTCCTTTGAGATGCACGCGCAACGCAAATGCTCAGATTATATGCTGTTATTTGTACTACGCCAATGATTAACACGGAGCACATCAAAGCCGGTTGAGAAGTTAAAGGTATTCAATGTCGCGTTGTCTTCAAGTAAGCGTTCACATTCACGTGTACGTTTACTTAGTAGAAGAATGAAAGAGAAAAAACAAAATAGGGAAATGTAGCAACGCCCTGTTTCACTCCATGTGGAGTTAACAACTATGGCATGTATGATGTTTTTAATGTCATTGGCTGAAGCGACACGCTCATTGTGCAATGTGAAATAATAGCGACATCCGAGAACAAACAATGCATGTGGCGAGTTACTTGAGAACGTTCAGATGATCAAAGCTAAAGTTCATATTAACCATAAGAGTACTACAATAACGCACGCTCAGTTTACTTCTGTATGATCTCTACCTACAGTAAACCAACCAAAATTCAATATCGAAATTTTTTTTTCAGAAAAAATCGCATTTCTAGAAAGAGGCCGCTTGTGCGCGTGTGTTAACATAACTAAAACGAAAAATCCAACATTGATATTTAAGTTCATTAAGCAGGGAAGCACAATGAAGATAGCCAAGAAAATGAAAAAGTTACCTTTTAGATGATAAACTTTCTCATATAGGGCAAACGATTCTGCTTAAAATATCACGTGTACCATGCTTTCATAAAAAATGAAATGTTTATCTATAATTATCTGAGGATAGTCTCGAATAAAGTCCTTTTTATTCTGAATACTTTTTCATAAAGTAAACGACAAGAAATATTAGAACATCTTACTAATAAAAATGATCTCCTTAAACCACACAATTTGATTTTTTAGGGGGGAAAGTAATTTGTTAACGACGCTGTCGATTGCTAGGATCTCATCAACTTAGCTACATAGACAGCATTTTTTTTTCTATAGTTAAGAATTTTTGACATTTTCTTCGTAATTGATTTGCATTTTCAATTACTTATACTTTTCTCAACTGGCAAATTGCTATTATTCCTCCTCCCTCGACTTCATGCAAAAAGTACGGAATTTCAAATTCATCACAGGGCGACCACAGAGCGACCCGCTCTATCTGAAGCTAACTTAACCTACAAGGCCATTTATAATAAAATAATTTCTGCAACTGTTTACTTTGATTTATATACCAGGTAGAAAAATATACTTCTATAAGAAAGCGTTTGAATTGGTCGAGAAAATCATGTGAATGTAACACATCTGAATTTTTTTCTTTGGATTTATGCTTTCGCTATTGGTTGGTGGTGTGCCGCCGGATTGACTTCGCTCAGGTATTCAAAATGTGTTTGTAGAAATTTCGTAAAGTCTAATGCGCTGAAGTTAAAGGAGGTTAATAAGCAGGCAGAGAATACTGCACATTAAACTGCTGTGATTATGAAGGACCTCAACTTGAATTGTTTAATCGCTTGCATTGTTTTCTGAGTAGATTTTTCTATTTCGGTAAGGTAATTACTGAATAGTTGTGCTTGAACTATAGAGACAACGACGCCCAGCATCCATTTAGTTGTATCATGTTAAACTGAATTCGGGATATGGAATACTATAAGCCTAGCATTGAAAAAAAACCAACACTTAATCTTCATTTAAATACTTAATCAGTCTTTGCAGTTTGGAAGATGATTTAAAAAAAAAATTATTCTGTCTTCTTGGTTCTGCCGTTTGGGCTTTCAGTTATTTAATCTTAACGCAATTATTAAACTTTGTTGAACTTATCTTTGTCAATCATTTTAGCCATGTCAAATGAAGAATTTTCTCATCATATTTTGGCCTAATTTACATTATGCGGTGTATTCTGTTGAATTAACAAAGTTTCAATGTTCGAGAAAATTCACTTCTGATGTTTTGACCCTAGAATAATTTTAAGTGAACAGCCATTCAGAAGATTAAAAAACAATGACCTTTGGCCAGAAGTGTAATCTACAGTATTACTGTTTTAGATAGCGTTAATGCCAAGCATGCTTAAAAGGTATAGAATATTGAGTTAAATACTGTTGCGTAAAATATCACATTTCACTCGCATTGCTATTACAAATCAGTGTGCCGGAATTACATTTTTTTGTTGAATTACCACTCTATATGGTTCAAAAGTAGAATAGTCCTGAAAATAATGATTTCGTTGAGCGATTCTTAAAAAAAAAATTGGCCCTGTGAGCACTGAATTATTATATAAATCCGAAAGGCAGAGTTAAATAGTGAAGGTAAAGATATTTCATTGTATTTTGTTTATCTAAGTATTTAAGGAATTGAACATTAAAATTCACCCCAGGACGATTAAATCAAGCAACCTGATGAGCTCCAATTCAAGTTAATAAAATTACAATTATAACCATAATTCAAAATATAAATTTCCAATCAAGCTTTTAGCTTATTTAAAATGGAATAACTTTCTTACAGAAGTGTTTAAATGCTAAAATTATAACAGAATAGAGGGGTTGAGGTATCCCTTATTAGAACGCAGTAGATATATCTTATTTTCTAGGTGCTGCTTACTCTGCGTTTCCAAGTTTTATAATTCTGTGGCGGGTAGGCATAAGTTGATAGTGAAGAATGTATTTTTTTTGACACATCATCTTTTGATTGTTACTATTTAATGCATAAATCAGATATCTTACATATGAAGGCAGTTCCAGGTTACTTTGTGGTTATTTTTCAATTCATGCTTATCAACTTTTGAGATATCCATATTACCATTAAAGCAACACATGTCAATATAAAGCCAAAACTACTAAAAATGCACTACCAACTTACGGCTCTCCACCACAGAATTATTGGAGCTTCTACATAAAAGAAAAGTAAATATTTGGTGCCATTTAGAAAATAATGCAAAACCAGTTCAGTGCTGTGCTTGTTATTAGCGATGTCAGTAAAGAGTCTTATGAGCAGCACAACATTATTTTTCACGAAGGGTTCTTTGGAAAAGCCCATATGAATTTTGAGTAATTTAAGGCTTATATCTCTGTTATTTTCTATTCTACGGAAATGATACAGCTTTCACGCTCTATCGAGTAACAATACATGCTCCTACTTTTAAAATAATTAAAGATATATTAGTGTTTTTCAATTGTTGGTGCTATTTTATTATTCTTTCAGAAAGTTGATTATTTTAGAAAATGATTACATAATTCTCTCATAAAATTAGCAGTTGCATCGAAACTTTTGGGATAAACAAAAAGAAAGAAAGAAAATAAGCAATCTTAAAGCTAAGCATAATTATGCGTGTATGAAAGAATATTTAGTTGATCTTCCCTCAATGCATCCTTTATTCATACATATCTCAAATTTAACATTTTCAAAACGTTTACCCAGTGTCGCTGTAAACTTTGAGGCTAATTTTGGGTAAGTTCTGATAATATTACTTAACACCATTAAAATGTATCAAACCTGCTTAAGGAATCATTTAATTACTTTGTAATTTCAGCCAAACTGTGAAAATGTTGATGTGCATTGCGTACTAGTGAATATTTATCGGGATATTTATCTGTAGATGGGAGAGCAAAACTAGGTAGAGTAGAACATGACATTTGATTGGGCTAGCTTTTAAAGCAAAGCTATTTCGGACTAGCCAGTGTGGATTACTTTTGTTTCTATTTAACGTGGTTTAGTTACAAGGTCATATCACGACAGTTTTTCTAGATGTTTTAGCAAATATGCGTTACTGCGTAACAGACATGTGACCTTAGTTGCGTAATCGGTTTCTGTATTTATTTTGTACTGATCTCCTTGTACTCAACATGAACTATAGATTATGAAAAGCATACTGTGCAACCCCTTTGCCGTAACCTGGTTCTAGAACAATATAACCAATTTGGTGACAAAGAACATTTTAATGTGCAATATGTTATGAAGACTTCCCTTGAAAGAATGTGTCGTTATTGAGCCAATGTCCTTTGTAGCGGCAACTTTCAAGGCGTTGCATGTGGCGAACATGAGTTAGGAATGTGTAAAAGTTAAACAGTGGAATATTGATCACATTAGCGATTGATTACACAAATCGTATCGTATTTCAAGCAGTGGGAGCGGTAAACCTTCAGACAAGAGTGAAAGTTTTGGAGCAGAATCAGGGTCAGGGTCGATTTGGGTGCTCCAGATCTTTCACAACTGGACAAACCTGTTGTCTATTGTATGTTGTAACAATAATTAGGCGTGTACCTCCCCACTTCTAGGTATGAGAAGCGGACCGGGCTTTAGGTATGCAGATATGCAATAAATATATGAAATAGATACTTGAGAATTGTACTCTGGCGCAAATTTCTTTGTTCCGTAATTTGGGAACTGGATATGCCGTTTCTGAAAGGGTCACCGTAAAGGACGTCACTTCCCGGTCATACACTGCAAAGCAATAGCTTAAGATTAAGAGCTTATTACATAAGCAACATCTTTGGGATTAAGACTTAAAAATGTTCTCCAAGATGGTTAAAGATGGTAGACCCATAAAGAGTTCCAAGAATACTCCATTATTCCCCGACATCTTGACTTGCTCTGCATACTTTAACTTCCAGATTTTTGAAAATTCAGTTTATCATCAAAACATTAGAAATATATTTTAAAATCAGGAGCTCTGAAATTCAACATTGGGCAGCCTAAGCGACTGTGCGCACAATAAACATAGTTGAAACAAAAACACCTCAGTGTACTATGTAATGTCTTCCATTCCTACCTTGTTATATTACATAATTGTTGTAATAATTTGTGTAATTTATTTTCTTTTCCGCTTACCTGTGATGGAAGACAAATTCCACTACTAGAATTTTCAAGTGTCAATGATCTAAAGATCATATTTAGAAAATCTGCCCCTGAACGTATGTGAGAGTTGCAAATTTGAAACGAGGCACATTTAAATGCTAAATGCCATGCCTCCAAGTCGGGCGAAATTTCTCCGTGCTTTTCATTTTCTCAAAAAAGTGCTTTTAACGACTAAAATATATTTTGCATTATCAACAGTAGAAGACATTCTTTTCATTTACACTGAAATTTATGTGGCCGGAAAAAATACACGATTACCAGAAATCTATATTTTTGGAAAAAGTGAAGTGCAAAAATTTCAGATAACTTATTTTGACTTTCTCTGACAGCACTTAATAGGCACAGAAGGACTGCTTTCCACTCAAACATTAGATATCGACGTATCACTGGAAATACAAGTTTTGATGTTCTCTGAATCCAAAAAAATCAAGGTCAGTGTGTTTATCCAAAAATGAAAAACTTATAAACACCTACTGGTATTTAAGTTTGCAATCTTTCAAAGATACCAAACGATTTTCAGGAAAATCCCACAACTCCAAACTTCCCTTTACATGCAGCACATTACTAAATATTTTATTTTCTCAAAAATGGTTGTATCAATAAGGATTAAAATGCCACATTTGTAAACTATTTAATGACAAATTTAGAAGAAAAAAAACATGTGTCTCAACATGTCTAAATGTTTTAATTTATCAAAAATGGTGCTATCGACATGGATTAAAATACCATATTAAAAGTATTTAATGACAAATAATATGTGTATCTCAATTTTATGGGAAGATCCTGTGAATGCCTTTATATTAGGAATGAATTTTTTATAATTTCGTATAACTAGTAAACTGGTTAACGTGCTACACAAAATGTGTAGGTCTCTATAACATATATTTACTTCAAATAACATTTTTGTGGTATCAACCATTTCGGAATATCAGTTTCTAATGCTTCGACTTATTTAATACTCTGTCATACTTTTAAAGTTTTGTCGATATTCAATGGTTCCTCGTGATTGCATGGAAAAAGACAAGCACACACTATCATTTTTGTAGTGGGTATGGGGCTCTTTGGTGGTTAAGAACAATTTCGCCCTCAGAATGTCACATTTCTATTAAGTTCGCAAATACTAAAACATTCACCCATATACACACATGCACTCTCTCTCTCTCTCTCTCTCTCTCTCTCTCTCTTTCTCTCTCTTTCTTTCTTTCTTTCATTAATACTTCCAGACCTGACTAGCGAAAATTCCCTCCTTCAGCGAACCCAGGATTTTTCTATTTGGAAGTTACATGGTAACCGTCACCAAACATGGGCAGTTTAGTTGCTTTGTATCTGTAACAAAATATGTAATGTACCTGTATGTGCTAACAAAATGAACTTTGTAAGAATAATTTATATTCATGCTAATAAACAATAGATGGTAGAGAAAGTAATGTGAATGCAATACACCTAACTTTTTTCCATTTTTTTTTTTTTTTTTACTTTCTCTACCACTTAAATAGTAGATAGAGAAGGTATTGCGTTTCACCTAAAATTCGATACAGAAATTCAGAGTAAATACTTACATGTTGAGGTCTACTTACGCCCTTTAGTCAGAGAATACAAAAAAACAGCCATTATATTTTATATAAACTCGTTACCAAATAACTAAAACAACTCTGATATGCTCCATTTACTGACTTTCTCTACATCTCTGTAACAAATTATTGTTACTAAGCTTATTCTTCTATATACTATTTGCTAATCGAGATAAACGTTGGTAGAAACGATATTCTTACTTAGTTCCTTATAAGCAGAAGGGAATACACTTGGCTAAATCGACAGTCAAATGTTTTAAAATGTGGTTGCTATGGAATTGAAATTCGTTTCTTTGCGTAGCCAGGTGTTGACAAGTTCCCATATAAGAAACGTTAATGTATTTTTAAACTGAAAGCAATAACAAAGAATATCTCGAAAGCGGTCAATACCACGAAAAAAAATATGACATAAATTGTGTGTTCTAAGGAGATCCACATTTTGTGTAGTAAGTTTTTGCTTATCTCTTACGGTTTACTAGTTATGTAAAATTCAGACAAATTCATCCAGAATAAAGAGGTATGCAGAGGATATTCCCAGAAAATTCAAGATATACATTTTTATTTATCATGCAAATGTCTTAAATATAAGAGATTCAAGTCACGGACGTAGGACCGGTGCCTTGTTAGTGGTCCCGGTAGTAAAGCGAAGAAGTGCTATAGTTGGTCTCATGAGCCAACTTTCCGGCGTAAATGCACTTACCATATCGGTTGGATGATCGTCCTTACCGTTCCCATGTAAGCTTGAGGGATCAGACCCCCTCCATCGCTTCGGCCTGTAGTGCTACGGGATGTATTTTATATATGTAATAACAATGCAAATGAAATAAAGCTATATTTGTGAATCTTTGGATTCGTTAAATTAAGTATTTAAAAAAAATCACTTCCATTCACTTGGCTTTCTCTACAAACTATTTTTACAAAATATTATTTTATCGAGATAAAACAGTACATTAAATGAATAGAAGGGAAATAAAAGAATACACTAGGCTAAAGACTCATTGCTATGTGAAACAATTGAAATGCGGTTCTCTTTTGCATGCCCCGGCGTAAATAAGAGAAGTATAAAACGAAAGTTGATTTTTTAAAATTAATTTATGTATAGTCGCTAAAACATCTTGATTCTTATAGCGACTTTTACAAAATAATACTTAATACAACAATACATAATAGATATACAATTCACATTTTTGTTTGAGATACATTAAGTATAAAATTATGAGAAGTGCCTACACATTAATAGATAATATACAATGCATAATAACTAATACACTTTACAATAATACAGTTGATATATGGGATAAAGAATATATTTAAAGAGAGAAAATTAATGGCTGGAATAATATGTGCTAACCATTATTTACAATTCTTTTAGTATTCCGATGTCACTGATGAAGATCAACTTGAAATAAACTGACGGGTTTACAGTTGCTTTGTGGAGTTTGGTAGGGCTTCCATATCTTTTCCTCTTGAGGCTGATTTGTAGGCATTTTCTGCCTATGTTATTTTGTCAAGGTATCAGAGAAGAGTGGGCATTTAGGGGCTTCTTCTTTAGAAAGTTGACTTGCCGCTTGAGAAAAGTTGAACTGCTTTCAGATTGAAACCAATAACAGGGAATATATTGGAAACGGTTAACTTTACAAGAAAAAAAAATACATAAATTGTCTGTTAATCAGATTAATATATATACACACACTAGAAAATATCTTAAACATGTGGTATTTTAATCAAAATTGCTAGGGCCAATTTGGAAAAAATCAAAATGTTTGGAAAATGTTCCATGGAAGATTTTCTTAAAAATCTTTGTGTTACATCCTTGGAAGAAACTGCAATTAAGTATCAAGTTTACTAAGAAAGTCAAAATATGTCAGACCCCCTTTTTAGCTCCATTCATTTGTCCATAACTTGGCAGCTATAAAAGTAAAATTTATGAACCAACTCTTATTCTGTTGGGTATACTTCACTTTAAGTTTTACTGTTTGTCACATAGCTAGTTCTGGAAGTTGCTTGTTTGGAACTTCCTATTTACATTTGGAGTTTTCTTGACTCAAGTGCTTCATCATGGGTCATGTGAAAAGTTTGGAAGAAGTGATTGCCATGGCAGTCAGTTAGGTGGTGTAGCTCAGCTGACAAGTAATGCAATTGAGAACCTGAGAACTAATATTTGTCAGCAATAAGGTCAACTTTTGAAAATAATGAAAACACGGGATAAGCAGTTCTAGCTACTGAATCATAAATCTTCACCGTATTGTGACTACGCGTAGAATACACACACCTTGCCTTGCCGGTTCATAATCTTCGTACGTGTGTGAGTTGTTTCTTTTGATCGTATCAATTATTGCACCAGCGTGGTCCTCTTCTGTTCTGTCATGTCACACATGTTTGAGAGTTTAACACCTGAAGAGCGCCCGCTGTACCCAAAGACTTGGATTTCCACCTCTGGGTGTAGTGAACTCGTGCTAGAAGTATCTCTATTTCTAGAAATTTCTTGCCACGACATCGACAGGTATAAAAAGGGAGCTGCAAGAAAACGTTTCGACAGTGAGTTCTAAGCGAACAGTGCAGCGTGGAGAGACAGCCGCAGCAGACGAGCGAGCATCACAATGATGAGCGAGAAAACTGCTGCAATATTGAGATGAAGGGTTTTGAGTAATAAAGGGGTTTTGTTACAATATGGATAACCTTGCTATTAACATTGCACTAAAGGGCCAGATTCATTGTGTAAATGCAGTAGAAATCCATATGAACATAAGCACTAAAGGTTTGCCTATTCTGTCATAGAGAAGAAAAAAATATCTTATGTGTTCCATACATGTGGCTTTCTCTAGCCGTAAACAAACTATTCCTACAAAAGATTATTCTTTTATTTATAACATACTAATCCAAATAAACATAAGCGGAACTGGTCATGTAAAGGGAAGGGAAATAAAGAGAAGCACTAGGCTAAAGCGTTAGTCAAATCTTTTAAAAGCTTGTCCCTATGCGAAACAATAAATGCGTTCTCTTTCCATGCCATGAGTTAAACAAAAATATATGAAAGGAAAAATGAATTTTTTCCCCTTTCTTTCTGTTTTCGTTTTTTCTTCTATAGCATTCTTTAACCTAGTTGGTCATATTGGACGTAGATTAAAACCGGTGAAATAATGTCCAAATGATCTCAAGTGTTCATGAAGCTTAAAGCTACTCGACGTTCGCCTTCTCACGATAAGGATAAACTTTATCCGGGCAACTCCCCCTTAGCGAGATTCGAACACGCGACCTCTTGAATGTGAGGCAGACAAACTACCCGCAAACTATAGAGGTAGCGCTGGCAAATGGCGTGGATGTATGCACATGCTGTTCTCGACGTGGAGTTGGCGTTGGGGTCGCTGTCCTCGCAGGTGCGGAGACGCTTGACGGGACCCGGAACATCAGAAAGTCTTATAATGGATGCATGATGTTACACCTTTGGACTTTTTGCTGGTCTTGAAGTATGCTATATGTGAAAGTTAATTATATATGTATATAATTATGTATATTACGTTTTCGGCTACCAGTTAAAAATATCATAAAAATTACTTCCTCTTTGGGAGATTATCGGATAAGTTTTTTTTTTCGGGTTTTTATCCTGAGAAGACAAATGTCGAGTAACTTTAAGCTCCATGGTACCAAGATCATGTGAGCACTCTGATATGAGCAATAAGTTTAAAGGTCGTAAAGGTAATAAAACATGTAATCATAATTTTATTGTCAGAACCATTTTTGAGAAAATTGAAAACTTCGAAAATATTTTCATTGGAGAAATCCGCGGAGTTGGGAGAGCTATTTAAAATGTTTCTTATCGTATCTTTGAAAGATACTGAGAATAAGTTACAAAGCTTGATACTGTAAAACCTTCCTAAAATGTACACGTATGATTCAATAAAAATTGCCCAAGTTAAAGGGATGTGTAACGGAGAGGGGGTGTATGATAGTTTTTGAATTTTGTAGTCGTTTTTATCTGATTCATACAACAGTAGCTTAATTGATACATACAACTGTTGCATATAACAGTACTCTCTTGATGGCTTGTGGATTTTCCGGTCGTGAATCTATATTGTTCCTCGGGTATGTGTATACTTGGTTGGGGAAGGATGCATCATGTAATGTAAAAGGGTTCAGAAGGACTAAAAATATTACATTTTACGTTCCCGACCACATCTTAAAATTAATTAAGTTTAGTTTAAATGATGCTATGGTTACTTATAAAAACACTATACATATGATAAGATGACAAGAATAATTGTGTTTGGGATTCTCAGGCTACTGGAAGAGGGCGAAATGCAACGAGTAACTATAAAACTACAGTTGTAAGTATAAAACTACTCCCAAAAAACTGCTAGCCTGGAGGTGCATTATCTCAAATATGAGTTACTTCTGGCATGCCGTGTCGACATACCAAAACACTCTACTACTGTGTATCAAGTCCAGTTGCTGTTGTAGGTGTGGCGAGATTATATCTGCAATACTTACATCAACTGCTTAGACACGCATTAACGTACTTCCTCCTTGAATTTGTTAGCAACCAGGTTTGAAACGAGCCTTATATGTCTGATACATTTTATAGCCTTGCTGTTTCTAAATTTCACCCCGAAGAAGTCTGGGCGGTTCAAAGCCGTTTGTCATTCTCACATTTCGTAGAATAAGGCGGTGGGTCTGGCAATGTGCCCTCTTTCCCCTCACCCAACATGTCTGCCTATTCTCATGTTATGTTGTTAATTTCCTTGTTGCTTGAGAAGAATGTTTCTAAATCCGAGTTAGATAACATACTAGTTGTCCTGCCCAACGTTGCAGGGTTGACTTTTTAAGCCTTGAATGAGGATTTCAATATTGTTATTTACCTACCCTCTTTATGAATGTATTGTATTATGTTGTAGAGTATTTTTATCGTGAATCTTTTCCTTACCATTATAACTGAAGTCTCCCCTGATATTCGTCGAAGTCATGCAATTTCAGCGGATGTATTTCGAATTTTCTTAAAAAGTCTTCCAAGTGCTCATGTAAGTTTGAGATAATTAGTCAATGAAATTTTAAAGATTTAGTACCTTCTCTGTAAAATTAGTTCCGGATGTCTTTAATCAACATAAGGATGTAAGATTTCACACAATATGGAAACTCCCATATTAGTAAAATGAAATATGGGGAAAGCTGGTGAAAGTGAAGCTTCCGCACTTCCAGTCCACAAAATTAAACTTTTGGGAAATGCCACATAGGCTATAACCACCGAAAAAAAAAATAATCTTCTCGGGTACTGGTTATAAAATATTGGTTGGCTAATTTCTGGCGTTATATTGGGCAGCATTTTCCTTTCTTTAATTAGTTGGTGCCCGCCTCGGTAGTGATGGGGTAACGTGTCTACCCAATATAAAGAGATCGCGAGCTCGAATCTCATCTAGGGTGAATTACCCGCATATGGTTTCTTTTGGGGATTTCTCTTCCCCTGAAAAGATAAATATCGAGTAACTTTAAGCTCCATGGGCCCCGAAATCATTACAGAATTATTTCACCGATTTCATTCATCGTCCAATATGACCAACCAGGTTAAAGGACGTTAAGCTACAAAAGTGGTATATATTGGTATTAATCCTAGCATAACACGTCGCCCTCCGTGGTGTAATGGTTACCATGCTAACTTCATATACCCAAGGTCCAGGTTCAAACCCGGCGGAGGACGATGACTTTTTTCGGGCGTAAAAATCCTTAGCATGGCTTCCTTCGGAAGGGAAGTAAAGCCGTGGGTCCCGTGTCGTAGATTTACGACACCTAAAAGACCTCAAACCTAATAGAGAGGCCTCTGAGCAAAATTAAGCGGTCTTTCGCTCTCAGTTTAGAATGGGACCCTGGGAACCACAGCAGTTAAAGTGCGTCCATAAATAAAACACCTTTTTTTTTCTAGCATAACAAACAGAAAACATACAGTGGACATTTGTAGCTCAAGTATACATATCATAACGCCATAACATACTCCACTGTGTTTTGTTTTGCTGTGTCTTGTGTTTTCTTGTCGACAGATCGTTACATCTGTGTTTGGAATTAAACATTTGCGTCGTTTTCTTAATTTTACATGCAGTTTTTGTTTTATGTAAAGGTATGCTCATGGAATAGAAAAGCCGCTTTCGCATATTTGTTCTTTTATGACTAATATGTCTATGGTTTTAATATTAATATTTTATATTTTATAATTTAGGAATTTAAATTGGAAACTTGTTTTATATTCTTTGGTTGGAGGTATTTAAGGCAGTCCAAAGAGCAAAGGTAGGAAGCAATTGCTCGTGACCAGGTCAGTTACGTGTAACGGGAGTTTGTATAGCTGCCGGTGCAACTAGGTTACGTTGTCTTCCTCTTCTAGTAATAACCCTTATATGTTAAGAAGAGTAATATATTTCAATGATAAACGTATTATCACTGTTCGTGTTATGGTTTTTGAGATTATTCCGTAAGCATGGCATAACAGAATATTAATTTCAAATACTATGGACAATTTTACTTCTTGTCGCTTCGACACTCACACACTAAGTGTTTGATTGCTTCGATTGCTCTCTAATCCAACAGATTCTGTCAACTCTCTGTGGCAACTGACCTCTGTCCCTGGTTACCCTCCTTTTACGCAGCAGAAGCATTTCACACAAGCATCCCCCTTCTTTTCTTAGCCATTATTGCGCGTGTTAATGCACGCTCGTGTCCACATCTGCGTCAATCCATGGGATAATATAAAGTGGCCGCCCGCGCACGTGTTCACATCTCCGACAATACTGCGGGATGTAAACACTCTTCGTGCACACCTGTAACAATTTAGGGCACCCGCGCGTTCAGTTGGGCACGAAGTCACAATACCCACCGTTTTTATATATTTATAATATTATATAAATAACCCCGATTTTAGCGTAATTCAACTCCTATTTGCATACACTGAAGATTCTGCTGTAAAATCTGCTATAACTTCTTGTGTTGTACCGATGTTCGCTGTTTACAAACTCTCCGGCCGATGCCAAAGCCGAATGAGGTTGCGAGGAGTAACACTTGCGAATGACAAACCGAGGTTAATAATTAATGTTGTAGTTGTTCCTATCACAAATCTCGACTTATGTTTGTAGTAAACTAGCAGAACCCGCAAGTTCGCTCGCATCATTTCATTAATTGCGTAGTTTGCCCTCTTTCATCTCTCTCTCTCTCTCTCTCTCTCTCTCTCTCTCTCTCCTCTTTTAATAACTTTGTTTTCTGTCCTCTAAAGAAGACAGTCCAAAGAGCTACAGTGCTAGCCACTTTATGATCAGTGCAGTTCCATAAATTAATATGTATTGCAAGTTCTGTGTTGTTGGAGAGCCCTTAATTCCGACAGAAACGGTGTGTGAAAAACCATTTTCAATTGACACTATAATATGGACGTTATTAGTTGATTGTTGATTTATGATAATATATACATACATATATGTGCACAGTGTATAGAGAAGTTATTGTGCTCCACCCAAAATTTCTATACAAAGAATTCATCGGAAATATATGTTTTAGGGTTCCCTGTATCCAAAAAATAAGAAAAAGGTCCGTTTGTGTGTGTGTGGGAGGGGGAGGGGGAGTGTGTCCGTGTGTCTATTAACACGGTAACTCAAAAACTAAAATTCGGTAAAAAAACAAACTTTGTATTAAAGTATAGTATCTTCCAGGGGTGCAACAAGATTTCGAGAGAAATCCCTCCATCCCAAACTACCCTTTACATGCAATTTTTTTCGAAAATTTTGATTAGCTAACAAATAAAATGTATGTCTTCAATTTTCTGTGAATGGTCTCTGAAGCTTATTTTTTTCTGGACGAAATTTACGGAATTTTGCATAACTGCTAAACCGTAAGAGATAGATAAAAACTTACAACTCAAAAATGTAGAGCATGCTAAAACACACAGCTTATGTAATTTACATTTTTTCTTGTAGTTGGTCGTTTTTGAAATATTCCTTCTTTTTGATTTTAGCTTTAAAAACAACTTATGCCTTTATCACACAGGAATTTGTAAACTCCTGTCCATACAAACAAAGAAAATTCAGTTACATAGCAATCAGCTTTTGCTATCACTGTAACCTATAGTACTCCCTCGTTCCGCTTCCACTTACATGGAAGCAAGTAATAAGACTATTTCTGCTAATTTTATCTCGATTTACATGAAGTAAATAGAAGCATAAACTTTTTTACAATACTTTGTAGCGGAGATGTAGAGAAAGTCATGTGAATGGAACACATAAGATTTTTTAAATATAGCTCTTTATCTATTTGCGCTGACACTGTCATAAAATATTTGAGTCAACAAAATCTGAAAGAACAATATTGATGTGTTCGGAGAGACCTGCCTCAGCTCTCTAGCCACTTCACTGGTTATCTAAGAGAGGGCAGCACCTTGACGTCTATGCACAGGAAATCTTAGTATCAAATAGTTATATTTATTTAAATATAAGACGAAAGAAAATCTACAGTTCGTTAGAGTTAAAGAGAACTGTGTAATGTTATCCTAAGATAACAGTAGCAACTCCGCTCCGGATGTTCTAATTGCAGAGATTCTGAACCAAGAGGGCTCTCTTTTAAACCTTTGTTCTGAATTCTCATTTCTTCTCTCCCCCACCTCCCTATTTCCTTACACGGTTATTATTCACATATCTTCGTGCCTCATGTATACATGTAACGAGTTATTTTAGCTTTGTCTATCACGTGCCTAACTAGACAAGATATTGCACTCCACATGAAAATTAATAAAGAGGTTTCACTGGAAATACACACTTTGAGTTTCTCCGAAGAAAACGTATAGAAAAAGCCCCATAGCATGTATCAAAGTGTCTGTAAACAGCATAATTCAAAAATAAAATGTCGGTTAAATGCCAAACTTGGTATTTCAATTCAGCATCTTTCAAGGTGTCCAAGAAAATCGTTCTACCCCAAAAAATCCTTTATTGGCGTTTTTGAACATTTTAACTTTACAAAAATAGCTCTAACGGTTCTTATTAAATTTCAATACGATTAAGCCTTTTTTGACAGAACAATGTATATTTAGCATTTTCTGGGAATAGGCTCTGGAGTCCTTTTCATTCTGCGTGACATATAAATATCAAGCAGATGTAATCGCCCTCCGTGGTGTAATGGTTACCATGCTGACTTCATATACCCAAGGTTGCGGGTTCAAACCCGGCGGAGGACGATGGATTTTTTTCGGGCGTAAAAATCCTTAGCATGGCTTCCTTCGGAAGGGAAGTAAAGCCGTGGGTCCCGTGTCGTAGATTTATGGCACGTAAAAGAACCTCAAGCCTGATAAGAGAGGCCTCTGAGCAAAATTAAGCGATATTTCACGCCCAATATAGAATGGTACGCTGAGAACCAAAGCAGTTAAAGAGCGTCCATAAATAACACGCCATTTCATTTCAAGCAGAAGTAGGCAAAAATCATACTATACCAAACGTTAATGCACACGATTTATGTCAAATAATTAGTTTTTCCTCTCTGGTCAAGAAAAGACAATGGAGTTTGAAGTCTATCTCATAGCGACCAGCTCTTAAATATTAGACTATCGCTTAAGGCAGGACTATGAGGGTTTTGCCCGTATATCACTCTTGCCATTGACCAAGCTAGAGTCGCAGGTCATATGATACACGGTGTTCAGTATTATTGCATAGCTCAAAACCTAATAAACCGTTAAATACTAAACTTGGTACTTAAGTTTGGTATCTTTCAAGCACTTATGTAACAATTTTAATTAAAATGCCGTATATTAAAGCTATTTACATAACAAATAAAACTTTCCTATATCCTGAGGTTTCTGGGAATAGTTGCTGACGGCCTGTTCATTATGGATGAATTTTGTTGAATTTTGCATAACTAGTAAACCATAAGAGATAGACAAAACTTACTATACAAAAAATGTAGATCTCGTTAAGACACACAATTTATGTCATATTCTTCATTTTTGTTGTAGAGTTGGCCGTTTCCAAGATATTCCTTGTTATTGGTTTCAATTTTAGAATTTTTATATTTTTCTCAGACAGAAAGTTTACGTTTTTCTTTTATTCTTCTCCTGGTCAAGCAAAGAATCCAGTTTCAATGAAAATCACATATTTATTGATATCTTTTAAAACATTTGACTATCGATTTCGCATAGCGCATTCCTTTAGTTCCCTTTTACTTATAAAGGATTAAGTAGTTAGTACATTCTGCTAATGCTTATCTCAATTAGAATGGCGTAGAAAGAAGAATGATCTTTTGTAAGAAGCCTGTTTGTAGAACAGTTAAGAGTGTTGCTAGTAAGCCTCAGAAGATTGTAACAGTTGGTAAACCTGAACTTTATATATATTCTGTGCAGCTTAAAAACAAAAAGAGTTTACCTTTTGTTGCATTTGTTTCAGTGTAAATAATTAGATTTAAAAGCGATATATGAATCTTTATTTAATATAAATAGAAACTAGGAAGCCGTAGAAACCCCTAAGAGAAAGTCATGCGTGTGTAACACATCAGATTTTTAGAAAAAGTCCATGTATGTGTCTGTGTCTGTGGACAGCATAGCTAAAAAAACGAAAAGCCCCAGCTGGGATTCGAACCCCGCTGACCACTTGACCATGGAGGTAGACTAAATGAAAATTTGTAGCAGTTGAAATCAGAGTTTTAAGATTTCCAAAGAGATATACCTGCTGGATAAGAAAAGAAGTGAAGCTATTGGAGCAGAATTAAAAGTACATTTTAGAGATAAAAGCTACTTCAAAAATGAATGCAGAGAACATGTACGACGTATGCGAGATTCAACAGTTATAATTATACCCAATTATTCGGCTTTGTCATCGGCCGGAGAGTTTGTAAACAATGAACATCGGTACAACACAAGAATTTCTAGCAGATTTTATAGCAGCATCTTCAGCAATAAAGTGTATGCAAATAGGAGTCTGAATTACGCTAAAATCGGAGTTATTTATATAATAGTATAAATATATAAAAACTGTGGTTATTGTGACTTCGTGTCCAACTGAACGCGCGGGTGCCCTAAATTGTTACAGGTGTGCACGAAGAGTGTTTACATCCCGCAGTATTGTCATGTGAACACGTGCGCGGGCGGCCGCTTTATATTATCCCAAGGATTGATGCAGATGTGTACACGAGCGTGAATTAACACACGCAATAATGGCCAAGAAAAGAAGGGGGACGCTTGTGTGAAATTTTTCTGCTGCGTAAAAGGAGGATTCAGGAAAAGATGGTGGGACCCATTTTAATTCTGTTTTGAAATGGAACAGGTCCATTATTCTAAATTGTATTATTATTATTATTATTATTATTATTATTATTAACAATAATCAATTTTCAGCACGATTTATACAAATTGCAGATTTGTAGAAAAATAAAATATCATTCTAAAGAATACGAATTAAAAGGAATGCGAATCTCAAAACGAATAGTAAGTCAATCATGGGAAACAGAAAGTAAGAAACAAAAGGTCGCGAGTGCGAATCTGGCTTAGGGTTAGTTACTCGGAGAATTTTTTTCTCGCAGTTTTCCCTTATCCTTAGACGATAATGTCGAGTAACTGGATCCCGGCTAATTTGAACATCGTCCGATATGACTTTAAAGAATGTTAAGTTAAAGTAAAAAAGAAGTAGTCCCGCACCAGATACTCGAGGAAGGTGAGCAAAGTACTCGCGAAGTTGCGAGTCGTAGTAGAGACGTGTTCTCACTCGGACGTCGGCGATTCCAACTGACGGTGAAGTGTACTTCGGACGTACCATGGGGCATTTTGAGATATATGCATTACCTTTATTGGAACACTGCCCTTGGATGTTAGCAGGAGAACTCTACATGTTTGCCATATGATTATTGTTTCATCCTCACTTTATTTCACTATATTAAACTTTGGCTTTATTACCTAAGAATTATGGAGGTGTGTATGATCCGTTGCGACAATTAAGTTCAGTTTTTGCATATTTATGTTTAAATAAATTATTTTTTCTTGTGATTCATTTCATGAATCTAAAACTGTCCAGTTGTTTCGTTATGTTTCTAAGGTGTTTTAATTATTTGAATATATTGAAGCAGCATTTACTACTGCAGATTCAGTCGATGGTTCAACCTTCTTTGTAGCGTCCTGAAACTTCCGTCTCTTTTTGTATTTATCTTCATGCTATCCTTCTCACCGTTGTCATGGTCATTAGCATTTGTATTTTATGTTTTCTTCTTGTGTTAGTAATATCATATAAACAGCAGTTCTTACGAACTTTATTTTCTCCGGGTGCCTTATCTTGAAAATAATTAAGAATATTAATATATTAGAAACCAAATTAGTTTACTGACATTGTGTTTATTGGTTCTATATTATATTTTATTGTTTTATTTTATTAATGCAATCATATTTCGTAATAAAAAGAAAATGATACAGAATTCCAATTGTTTAACAGATTATTTTGCTTTCAGGGAGGAAAGCGACAACAGATAAAGCGTAAATGCGCGCCTGAAGGAATTCGTCAATGGTTCCATGTTAAAATGAGATTGCGAAAGCTGCGTCATTAAGTATAGCGAATTTAAGACCTCCCTTAAGGCGCTGTCATGTACATCACTACAATAGAAAATAATTAGTTAGCAATTGAAGTGATGGCTCACAATCTATTGTTCCTTTGCTTGTACAATGGAGTGATTGAGTTTGTCTGCTATGACTAATGTGTTATTATCTTTACAAGCCAAGGCTTCATTTTGAACAATTTCCAAAGTACAGTGTAATACGTTATTCGTTTGTTTTTAGACTATTACAGGGAAAACCCTTATTGCAACATATACTCTATAACAAAACTTGAAAACAGCAAAAAATGCGTTCATTACAGTTACGAACGTGCGAAATATAAAATACAGACCAAAAGTGTGTTCCATTCCTATGTCTTTCTCTACCTATTCTGCAACAAACTATTGTTACAAAAGCGTATTCTTCGCTCTACTTCGTGCTAATCGGAGTAAACATCATAAAATGTGGTTTTATTACTTAGTTCCTTGAAGCTAGGAGGGAAATAAGAGACTGGACTAGGCTAAAAACATCCTTTAAAAGCTAGTCGCTGTATTATGCAGTTGAAACTCCCTTCTCTTTGCATGACCAGGATGAAAAAGTGAATAATGACTTCCCAATTGAGAAAAACTTAATTATAAGTCATTTTAAAACAATTAACAAGAAGTATCTTTGAAAATGTTAGCTCCATAAAAAATGTGTATTACACAAATAGTGTGGTTTAACGAGATCTACATTTTTATAGTAATTTACGAACCGGTTATGTAAAAGTTATTCAAAACAAAGAGGACTTCAGAGGCTTTTCCCGACAAATTAAGGACATATTTTTATTTTTCATGTAAATATCTTTAATATACGGTATTTTAATCAAAATCGTAAGAGCCACTTTTGAGAAAGTAGAACATTTCGAAAAAAAAAATTCTGTAAAGGGTAGTTTGGGTTGGGGGAATTTTCATCCCCCGACATCATCGTGTTGCATCCTTAGAATATTTAAATTTAATACTAAGTTTTGCATTAAATGGACTTTTCATTTTTGAGTTGTACTGATCACACACACACACACACACACACACACACACACACACACACACTTTCTCTCAGAGACAGATACACTCACATGGTCTTTTATGATTTAGCGGCCCTCAAAATATTTACTTCCAGTGAAATCTCGCGTGGAATACAATACCTTCTCTGACTCTATGTGTATGTACACAAAAGAGTGAGTAGTTGTTTATTATCACATTTCATTAAAATTACACTAAGATTTTCTTCATTTTCTCTGGCCTACACTAACTCTAATCGGCATATAGAAAGTTTAATCATTATTAATTTCGATGTGAAAGAAATGCGTTAGGCTCTTGAAACGCATACTTGACCATCATTTTTCAAAATAAGAATTTATCTCTTAATTGAATGAAGTGTTCTAATTTTGGCTATATGTTACACTTTTAGATATAACAATATTTTGACGGTACTGAGTAAACTAATTTCATCTTTAGTAAGATAATTTGATTTCATATACATCTGCTATAGTTATTATGGAATTTTGGTTTGAACCTGACTTTTAAACTATGAAAATAAGGCTGCAACTAAAATGGTTTACTTTTAGCATCAAAACATTTTAAGAAATGTTTTCTGCCACACCCGATATCATTCAGGTTATGAAACAACGACTAACATAAGCAGCATGCCAAAAAATTTTCCTGACGTTGTTTGTAATACAACACTTATTTTAATGGAAAAACTTCTTTTATCTCCACACTTTCCAGCTAATCTGCCACTGTACACAAAGAGTTAAGAAGGTATCCATTGGTGCCCAACCTACAACGAAAGAGGGTAGGGTAGAAATATCTGCACCCATTTGTTTGGTAACGGCAGGCAAATACCTCCCTGTCAATGACGTTGCGTTCTATCATTGCCGGGGGCACATTCATTTTATATTGGATGGTACAATTACTAAGAAACCCTTTTTGAACGTCATTTTTGTTAGTGACTCGGTTGGCATTGTTTTCTTGTAACCAGTTAATCAATGTTTGCCGACAGGGATGAACAACAGAGTCTTAAAAGGTAGACCAAATGATCCTGCCCTCTCTTCCCTAATACAATATTTGCAGTTTATTTGATTCACATACACACACACACATACACACACATACACACACAATAATCAAATATTGATATATACTTTCCAGAAAAAACAGCAATTTGGAAATTTTTCATTGGGAACAGATTTAAATAGATCCCAGTCTTCTTTCTGAGAATATTTAATGGCTGTTGAATTTTGCAAAGCAACTAGTTCCATATGAAGACCGTGGGGAGCGTCTTTATTGATAACGTTAATTCAAATTCAAGCGCTGTACTGATTGCATACCTGATAAAAATGCTTGCCATAATCAGTATGATGGCATTTTCCAAAGTGTCATTTAATATTACATCGGAACCCCAAATTAAGTGAATAAGACATTTCACATTTAACAAAATACATTCTTCCTCCCATTCTTTCGGGAATACTACGTTTGGTTCGCTTGAAACTTGTGTGTCGAGAGTCGAACCGTTCAGTTAATCGCCACTGAGTGATTGAAAGGGAAATGCTTCCTACCTGACCATGCGCAAAATGAAGGATGCAGGGTAACACGACTAGGTGACGCAATTAGCTCATAAGAGCAGAGGTTGGGCATCCTTGAAGTTACCTATGCGCAGAAGCGGCTCGTGAGTTTTCATTCTGGGTGTTCAAAAGGTATGAGAATCTGTTGGCCCTGGAAATTTGCAATGGCATGTGCTGCATAATAAAATTATGAATAAGTTGATACAACTGCAGCCGATTCCAACAACAGGAACAACAACGACGACGATGCTATTGATACATAAGTTGTATTACAAAAGAAAGGGTAGTTTTGTGATGTTTGTTTCATACTTCATTACACGCTCTAAGTCAAGAACGAAGTAATGTTAGATTAAATTGCAGTTGAGAATATGAATAGTCTGAAATATGTGGTTACTGACTTCTGCCAAAGTTGCAAGATAGCAGGATTAACACTATTACGGTGCTAAGAACTATTAACGTTGCTGCCCTCGTGCGACCTTCACTTCTACCGCGTGAGCTATTATCTGGTATCATTCATGTAACATTGTACTGACAGCGCATGAAAAGAGTTTCGTCTGAGCACGCTTTGAACTGTGCACACTGCGTTTTAGCAATTCGTCATATCGCTGCGCAAAAGCTACTTGCAGAATCCAAGATGTGCTACCGACATAGATGCCACTTTTCATTTTAGAGTTTAGAGTAGCGCGGTAGATTTACACATTGTGTGTTCTAAATTGCCGCATATACCTTACGTTTAATGGCCTTCAAATAAAACCCACAACACGTGTTTTCGTGCTCTTTAATAGTAATCACCAACAGTTATATCAGAGCAGTTTGAATTAGATTATTTGGAATTTCCATTCTTGTTTCCAGAAGAAATTTAAGTTAAAATGTGATAAAATGAAGTAAACTACAAACAAAACCAATAGGAGACATCAGCAACAACAGTAATACATAGTAATAATAATAATAATAATAATAATAATAATAATAATAATAATAATAATAATAATGAAGAATTACTCTATGCAGAATGTAAAGCAAATGGGGGAGCTCCATATGATTTTCTGCAATAACTCTTTGGGTTCATATTCTGCGGGCAAAACGGAGAACATGTAAATGTAGTATATGTTGTAACTGTAGAACTTGTAAGATGGGAATGATATAGGACTCTAGAGACGGATCTTCTTAGCTTGGCGTCACGTGTTTGCACCAACATCGGCGGAAACCGGGTTTGCGAATACATTTGGACTGGTAATAATGCCTCTCCTTCTGTGGCTGACTGGATATCCGTTTTGTTTCTTACGTGTTAAGTATCTTGATATCTGTGTTGTATATTAACTAGATCCTTGCAATGCTGCCCAACGTCAATCTACCTACCTTACCTCCCTCTCTCCCTGAATTTGCGTATGTTGAGTTTGAGGGATCATAAAGGAAGCAACAAACAGCAGCAAGCTTTCTTCACTCCTAGGTGTAAACTTCAGGTAGTTGATGCGTGATTAGCGCGATAGTGGAATAGCATTGACGCCATTTACAATTGCATTAGATTTTACTTAACAAATGATTACATGAAAGCGTCTTTAGATCATTCAGTGAACTTGTTATTCCATTGACTTACACCTATTATTATATTTACCTGCTATTCCATTCATATTTTTTCGTGGAGTTGATCGTTTTTGAGTTATTCCTTGTTTTTGTTTTCACATTAAAATAGTTATATACTTTTCTCCTACAGGAATTTGTCAACTCGTGTCCATACAAACAAAAGAACTTCAGTCACATAGCAACCAGATTTTGATTATCACTTTAACCCTTGGTACTCCCTTATTTCCCTTCTACTTACTAGGAAGCAAGTAATACTTTTTTCTCGATTAGCATGACGTAAATAGAAGCATGAGCTTTTTAACAATAATTTGTTGCAGGGATGTAGAGAAAGTCATGTAATTGGAACATCAGATTTTTTTTCTATTTTCTCTCTCTTTCTTTTCTTTTGCTTTGCTTAGCGTCCTTTATTCTGATTGGTCATATCGGACGATAGGATGAATGAAATAATGAACTCCGAGTCCATGCAGCTTAAAGTTACATGATATTCGTCTTTTGAGAATGAAAGAAAATCCCGAAAACAACCTTATTCGGTAACTTACCCTAAGCGAGATTTGAACTCCCGACCTCTTAATGCGAGGAGACACGCTATCCCCACACTACCGAAACGGGTCTAAATCTTTTTGTTTGGAACTGAAGGAAAGAGAAAGATAGAAAAGTAGACTGCCTACGTGGTCGAATGGTCAGCGATCTGAGTTCTCACCCGAAGGTCCAGGGTACGATTCCCGGCTGGGGCGGGGAATTTTTCTTTAACCAGAATTATTCCCTATCCCGCATAGAGTCTGGAAGTATGAGTATGAGAGTAAATTTTCGTGTGTTTAGTAATATGAAGTTTATTAACCTAATGTTCTGAACCTATAGTTTCACAAGTCAAGGCCCCCGATATGACCATTGATGTTAAAGGGGGTTATACAAATGAAACAATAAAAACAATAAATAAACGATAATATGTATATATTTTTACCATTGTAATATAGCATTCTTCATTAGAGATGTCAGGGATACTCAGTGACAAAACAACCGGAGTCAAGAAATAGGATTTTAAGGGTTATATTAAATTACGTTAGCTTAGCACTCGGCTATCGAAACTGAATATCGAGTAGATAAGGAATACGATACAACCGATGATTCAGAATGGTCCTGCATATATTAGAGTTTTACCCTGTTTGCCCATTGATATACCAGATGGCCAAACCGCCCTGTATTTTGACGTGTGCAGATATCTCTTCGTTCGTTAAAGAGTTGCAGGGGCTATCTCAAGTTAAAACCTGCCAGTGCAGTATTACGAGAGTGACTTTTGCTTTACAGGTCAGCGGAGACTGAATGGGTCGCACTCATTGCGAGGGAACATCCAGTTCTCCACTGGCGAGTTTTAACTTGAGATAGCCCTGTTGAGTTCTGCAAGTCGTTTAACATATCGAGAGATAACTGCACATATCAAATGCGGGGCAGTTGGGCCACCTAGTATTCGTCTTTTTCTGTATTGACCTATGATTGCTGCACGTAATGTGAGTGTTATTATAGGTAGCGTAACAGTTGAATTGATTAATATATTGCTTGAAGTGTTTGTATGTTTTGTTTTTTATATCCTGATCTTGATAGCAAGCATTATCACAAGGAAGACTTTAGAAATGTGCCAATTATTTAGAGAATTATTCCTAAACATTTTCATATTACATCCCTTACATGATTTAATAAAACTGATAGCATCATTTTCCGTACCCTGTTCTTAAAATTGCACTATCTTCACAAAACGTGACTCGCACAGGTATATATTGCCATGTTATTTAAAACCTTTTCTGATCAAAACGTTTATTTTAAATAATGTAAAACTGATAAAAATCTAATTCCTTAGGGCAACTGTAAAATGGCAGTTGGAAAGTTTTATAGTTATTTACACAATAACTGTTTTAATGTTTGTATTTTGCAATGGTGCACATGCTAGTCTATCTTGGACTGGAAGTAGTAAGCATGATACATAAAGAATACAACTGATATAACTCGCGAGGCCGGTAGAAGACTTGCCGTTTCAAACAAGGAAGAACTAATGAACGTGAATATAAACTTTCTTTGCGATGATATAACCATTTGTCACTTTCCTAGAGTGCCACGAACAAATGTAATAATTTATCTCATATAGGCTTTAGGAATCATTGCACTGCACAGTTCTCTCGTTCGTTTTGTATTACATTACAATGTTTTGGAATTACCAATAAATTTATACCTTCGATGAAATTTACTTCAAACCCGTAATGAATTCTTCAGTTCAATAAAAAGTACACAGTAGCGAGGAAGAACTCAAAAATAAAGTCGTTTAATGGAGGAGAAATCAAAATTAAAACGATATGAATAGCATTAGACAAGAGTTGAAAGATAAAGGAGAATTGACATTTTCTTTAAAAAACGGAAGAGACTTACAACAAACTTCCAAACGCTGTGCTCTAAAGGTGTTAACATTCTTAATTTTAACCTTCTTACACTAAATATTATGAGACTAATGACGAGCGTTAACAAAGCTTTACCTGCCATGAACGTATTGTTAACTATGCCAGTTTTCATTAAAAAAGTCACAATAGTGCTGAAACTACAGTTCCCAGTCATCACTGTTATACGATAGTTCTCTTTGTCTCAAGCGGCAACCATTACCTCATAATCTGACTGAGCACAGTCTTTGATACACTAACTTAAATTAAGGTTATATCTTGACCTGGACTTAATTTTGTCTCCCAGTGGCCATTTCTTCTTCTTTAACGGATTACCCTCCTCTTTCTAAGGTTTGATAGTTCCAAGGACTTATAAGCCAAGTCCTGGCTCATAAGCTTGTCAGAATCTTAAAATACAGATTGGATACTTCTGCCTCTATCTAAACGCATGCAGTTGCATTGCCTTCATCCTTATCTTCTCTCGCGCTGCCGCCATATTGCTTATAGCATAGTGTAAATAACATGGCACGACAGAACACAAGGAACCATGGCCTACCGCCCGGCCGTCCATGATAGACGTCATGGATGGGGCGCAGCATTGGAGGGTGAGACTGGTCATTGGCCCCCAGGGACTTCACGAGGCTAAGTGCACCCCGGACCAGGTCTCCCAGCGGGCGAAAAATACCCATGCCGGTACTGGGAATCGAACCCAGGTCCCCCGCTTGGTAAGCAGCCGCGCTAAATATGTGTAAATATCCGCTATAATTTTCGCTTTGAACCATTATCCTCTATCGAATATTTTTGTCTATCAGATTAAACAATTTCTAAAACCTTTTAAATTTCTGTGGCCCCAAATTCTAGAGTGCTGATATCTGCGTTGTTGAAATGCTATTTAATAAGATGAGCGTTATGAATTTTTAAATAAAAGATTTTCAGAAAACTCCATTTTTATGTAGCTGAAAACCAGACAGAGATAAACCTTTTTGTCTCGTAACTTATTATTCAAATGTTAAAACCCATTTACATCTTAATTATTTATATCGTTTAAATAAAAGCTTACATTTTCATTGTAAAAATAAAAAAGTAATTTTATGGATATATTTTAGATTTACAATAGGGATCAAGCAAGAGAAAATGTTGACAGTGTTGAGAAAGTTTTAAAGGAAGTTGGAATCCTTCAGCTTCTTACATTTTGTCTATGACAAAGATCATTAATTTGCCAGCCGCGAGGCGAGAGGTGGATGGTCTGCACCGCATACGTTTGTGTTCATAGCGTGTGGAACACTGGGAAGTTTTAGGCAGATTACTTATTTAGTATTTTACGTAAATATTAATAGTCGTCGGAAGAGGAGCTAGGAAGTTGGTAAAATAAGAAAAGAAAAAATAAAGCAAAATAATAATGAATATGTTGGATTTTTCAGGTAAAGTAAGTGATAGTAAGCCCATAAAATGATAGTTTAGTAGTTTCCTACATAAATCAGAGAGCACTTAATAGTGTAACAGACATGATGATAGTATTTAATATATGTTGCTAATTAGAATTATAGAATCTATATAAAATGTAAAATTATACCATATCTAGAAATCGTTATATTAAAAAAATGATTATTTGCAGATAACCAGAGATAATTCTATTAAACAACAAAGACTATCTGTGTTCAGAAATAGTGCATAGGGTAAAAAATCTGAGCTGTTCCGTTGACATGATTTTCTGTACAGCTCTGTAACAAATTATTGTGTAAATACTTACTCTTTTATCTACTTCATGCCAATCGAGACAAACATTAGCAGAAATGGTATTATTTGGGAGTGCACTAGGCTAAAGTGATGGTTAAATCTTTTAAAAGCTGATTGCCATATGGTTGAAATCCGTTTCTTTGCATTGTGAGGAGTTGACAAATTCTCGTATGAGAAATTTTTTAAGTATTTTAACCTTTTCAATGTTACGGTCGAGATAACTCGATCGTGGAAAATTTTTTTAAGTATTTTAACCTTTTCAGTGTTACGGTCGAGATAACTCGATCGTGGAAAAACATCCCAGTCAACGACCGTAGTTTTGAGCGAAGTCTTAGAATTTAATATTCTCCTGCACACTTTTTAATTAAATTATATCTGTCAACTCTCCTGTCTGTTTACACTAATTTCGAATACTGTTTGAGGGTTACCAGATAACCATTTGGTCTATGCTTTCCAGCGCTGTTCGAATACTTATGTCTTCTATAAAAACAACCCTTAAGAAAAATATTTTTAACCGTTACATTAACGTTTAACACCGTAAATGTAATAATGTCAATATACATAATTACGCACATAGGATGTTTGAAGTTCGTATGTGGGCCAGATTTTTGCATTTTTAAAAGCAGGAATGTCGAAATAAAATATTTTTATTTGTATTTACAACTGTCTGAATACCAATGTCCATGACTATATTTGTGCTCGCGCAATTACATATACGCAACTGTTGTTATAAATGTTTCTGTTTGTGTTCGGAGGATGGTATAATGTGTGTTTCCTTAAACCCAAGTCCAAGTTTTAAAACGAACGCAAGATAAACCACAAAAAACAAAGATAAGTCCAGATCAAGTATATTTATTTTGGAATCCATGAAGACGATGAATTGCGATAGATTTCGAAGAAACCACATATTAAAACTTTGGAAAAAAGCATGAACATAAATCAAAATGAGCACCTAGAGTATAAAAGGATATTCAGGAGGCAGTAGTAGATATCAGCTTCGCTTCAATCATTGCAGTTCAACAAACTAAAGTTTGTTCCTGGAAGACCATCAGTAGTAATGCAAGTTACCTTGCGCGGACTGCGCCCATGTCGGTGTCACAATAACCAGACCTACCCATATTGCACCATTTGACTGAACCAGATCTGACTGTTGCATCAGATATGAGTGAGGAAATTGCCAACAACCAATATCTGTCAAACCAATCATAGGATCGTCCAATTACTAGCAGCATACGTAGTGCATGGCTTACCAACTCCTTCAGGCAGTACTTGTTTCACTTAGCAAGTCCGGTCGCAATTCAAATTCTCTAACTTGAAAACAAGGCAATATCAAACATCTCCAGCTTACATGGATAGAACAGGAAGTGTGCAATATTGCTTTTAATTGTGAATTTTGAAGTTTTTAGAAACGTTTGCTGCTACGGAATAATTAGCGCGCGTTACGCAGTAACACTGTAAGCTCACCAAACACTGTAAGCAAGGTACTTTAGGTACTTCAACAAAATTTGTTAAAAACTAGGATAGTTTAGATGGAGAGCTTCCTATGCATTCATAATTTTAGGCGAGTCGTTTCAGGCACGGAGTTTACGTTTTATACACAAGAGTTTGTACAAAACTCAATGTCAAAATCGGCAAACACTTCAGATTAAAATCATCTTTAGAACAGACTTCACAGCGGGATTTTTCCGTAGTGAGGAAACGTTTTCGAAACGTTGCTAGCTAAAGGAACTATTGATTGAAATATATACATATCTACACAATTGTCTGCAAACTAGTGATAGTGCCAAATGAAACCCGGGATACTGCCAAATTCTATTATTGTGTTTATATATTGTCATTTTAACAGAAGAATTGAGCTAACTTTTGTCACTTTCGAGGTACTGCAAAACATCTCGCAAACGCCAATTAATGGACGTCCTAGCCAGCGTAAACTTTGCGGATTCAAATGAGCGAAGTCATTCTGAAAGTCGTGGAATTGTGCAAATAGGGATGAAAGTGCGTTTATGTTTTGGTCAGTCATTTAAGATAGTGGAAAGTGTATATTAGGACGTCATGTGCTACTTCATTGGCTATCACAAAGTGCTGACACATCGCAATCAGTTTCCTATCTTTACCCTTTCCAATTTCTGACCAAAGAATAATTATGTCGCAGTTGACTAATGAAATATTACACTTTCGGTTGACAGATGCTCGTAAAGCCTACCTTAAGTTTAGCCCACTGATGACAATTAATAAAGAATAATAAACGCATTAAGGCAAATAAAACACTGATAAAACGCTAATAAGGAATAAAAGGAAATAAAGATTGAAGTCAAAAGCCAGCGAATATTTCGGGATAAAAATGAAACTTGCTAATAAACAAGAATAAATTAAACGCTAAATGCAACAAATACTCGTATTATTAATAAGGAAAGAAAACGTATTCCGCTTTAAGCAATATTTCGGTGAAGATGGCAGAAGTTTAAACACCGAACAGCCTACCGGTAACAACAAAACTTGCAAGAGAAGAGAATATGAAGGACTGGGCGTTTCCCTTGGTCTAAAAATCAAGTGCAAGTCACGTGAGAATGTACTGATGATTTAGTTAAAAATCGGGAAACTTGAATATAAGAGGAAACAAAGATGAAATAGTACCTTTTGAAGTGTATGAAATAAAAACTTCAATTATTACTTTCTCTACCACACAATGTACATAGTAGGCGGAGAATGTATTGTTTTCTACCCAAAAACTCAAATCAGAGATATCACCGAAAATACAGTATTTGAACCTCTTGAATCCAAAAAAGAGCATGTTTGGAAGAAGGTTCTTATGTCAGTTTGTGTTTGTGAACAGCATAACTGAAACGAGAAGTCGGTTAAGTACCAAACTTGGTATAAATTTCATTACCGTATTAGGATACGACACGAAAATGTTCAGGATAATCCTCTCACCCCACATAACCCTTTTAATGGACATTTTCGGAAATTTTCGATTTTTTCCAAAATGACGAATGATTGTGATTAAAATTTAATCATAGATATACTAAAAATGTATACATGGCAAATAAAATGTATATCTTGAATTTTTTGGGAATAGCCTCTGAAGGTCACTTCATTCTGGATGACTTACATTACCGGTAAACTGAAACACATAAACAAAATAATGCAGATCTTGTTAAAAAACACAATTTATCTTAATTCATTTTTTCTCACTTTTGTGGAAATAAGCATTTACAAGGTATTCTTCGTTATTGGTGTAAACGTTTCAATACGTGTGCTTTTCTCAAATAGAAAGTCGTAAATCGTTAATGTTACTAATTACTCCAAATTCAAAGCCGTTTATTTCAGATTAATATAATGAATATAATCAAATATCGGACATCTGCATACTATAAACTACAATTTGTGACGTTTTCGTTTTTATAATTATCCTTCTGTCTCTTATAACTTCGTTATATGTAGAGAAAGATATCACTCTGTCAGCATTTGCTATTGCTAGACAAAGACAATGAAGGGACTTTTCACATAAAACGTGGTAAGATTCACCTTTTGGTTTCAGTGTCAATAATACCTTTAGTACTATATTTGTTACTGTTACCAACATGACTTTGCTGTTCAACGTCACTCAGTTCTGTGTAACAAATAGGCAAATTAGAATTAATAAACCTAATTTTAAATGCATTTAGTTGGTTAAATGCTACCATTATGTTATATTCGATACTTGATTTAAAAACTAACAATGAAGACTTAAGCAAATCGTCTAAAGCTTTTAATGTTATTATATCATGAGTTTCTTTGCCATAATGGAGAACAATTTAGACTGCCATACTTTTGAATTGTCGTCTTCTATAAACTAAACATTGGGATCCGCGTGTTTTGCTTCCAAACTCTGCTTCCAAACTGACCACTCTAATATTTCACATTTGGTATTGAGTTAATTCGGGGTAAAACAAGCTAAGCTACAGGTGTTTCTTTAGGTTGAAATTCTAATATGGGATCTGTTGTAACCTGCAGTTTTCAGAAATAAGACTTTTTCTTGCTTCTTGGTAACCTATTTTACTATACTCTAAATGTTGTAACTGATAACTTGAAATATTGTAACTCTTTGTTTAAATTCTAAACATTGTTTAATACTTTCTAGCTGTACGTATGAATACGCAAATGTTAAACTAAAGTTTTACTTTTGTAACTTGGACATTTTTCTATTCGAGATAAAAACAAATCTGATGTGTTCCATTCACATTACTTTCTCTACATTTCTGTAACAAATTATTGCTAAAAATGCTATTCTACTATATACTTCATGATAATCGAGATAAACAGTAGCAGAAACTGTCATTATTTGATTCCTTGTAAGTAGAAGGGACAAAATGTAATGCATTTCATTCTTGCGTTTGGTAAACAAACGTTTTCTTCAAAAATTAATCTGTAATCTCCACCATGCTAATCAACATAAACACAATCAGAACTAGTCCTATTACTAGTTTCCTTCTAAGTATACGGAAAATAAGAAAATACAGAGGCTAAAGCGATAGTCAAGTCGTTTAAAAGCTGATCGCTAAGTGAAACAATCGGCGTTCCAATCTCTCTGCTTGCCGCAGTAAACAAACGGGAATCGAGAAGAAAGATGTCTTCCCGTTTGAGAAAAATGTAAGGGCTAAAATTCAAACATATCTTTTATGGTTTGCTAGTTATACATAACTCATCCAAAATGAAGAGCCTTCAGAAGCTATTCCCAGTAAATTCAAGATATATATTTTGTTTCTCATAAATATCTTAAACATAAGGTATTTTAATCAAAATAGTTAGAGCCATTTTTGAAAAATATGAAAATTTTCGAAAAATGTTCCATGGAAAGGATAATTTAGGGTGAGGGGATTTTCTTGAAAAATCATCGTTCCGCATCCTTGGTAGATATAAAACATAAATACCAAGTTTGGTATTTAACGGTCGTTTCGTTTTTGGGCTATGATGTCCACAGACACACATGGACCTTTTTCTGAAAGTGATTTTTGGATTCAGGGTGACTTAAAACATGTATTTCCGGTGAAATCTTGGTATCGAATTTTTGGATGCATTAAATTACCTTCTCTATACACTATGCACATAATACGTGTAGAGAAAGTAATAGATATTTCTCATTTATCGATAAAAATCATATTTATTCTGGAAAATATTAAACATTATCAAAAATCTGATGAGTTCCATTCCCATAACTTTCTCGAGCTTTTCCATATACAAACGATTTTTATAAGAGATTATTCTATTATCTAATCATTCTAACCGAAATAAACATTAGGTGAATTAGTCTTATTACGTGCTTCCTTGTAAATAGAAGGGAAATAAGTGAATGCATTAGGTTAAAGCGTTATTGAAGTTTTTAAAATCTGGTCTCTATGTGAAACAATTGATGTTCGGGTAGCTTTGCATGATTCCGTTTGAGAAAATTTAGGTCGTTTAAAATTGAAATCAATAACAAAAAATATCTCGAAAACGGTCAACTCTAGGAGAAAGTAGTAGGTATATGACATAAATTATGTGTTTTATTATGATCTACAGTTTTGTGTAGCAAGTTTCTCTCTCTCTCTATCTCTCTCTCTCTCTCCCTCTCTCACGGTTTAACCGTTGTCTAAAACTCCTCCGGAATAGAGAGTTCTTCAGAGCGTATCTCCATGATTATTCAAAATATACATGTTATTTGTGATGTAAATATGTTTAATATACAGCATTTTAATTTAAATCTTTAGAGCCATTTTTGAGAAAATAAAAAGTTAAAAAAAAAAAAAAAACAACAAACAAAAACAAACAAAACATTTGCACGTAAAGAATAGTTTTTGGTGGCAGAATTTTCTTGAAAATCTTCGTGTCGCATATTTGTAAGACACTAAAAATTAATATCAAGTTTGATATTAAACAGTCTTTTCGTTTTTGAGCTATACTGTATACCGAGACACACACGGACTTCTTCCTAAAAATGTTTCTCGCGGACTCAGGGGACCTCAAACCATACATTCCCTGAGAAATCTGAACATCGAATTTTTTGCTGGAATGCAATACTTTCCTTGGCTATTATGTACATACGTGCCAGAGAAAGTAAAACTAGTGAAGAAATAGGCCTATATATCATTTCAAAATTATGTCAAATGCATACAAAACATTTTGTTATTTAATTCATCAACTTTCTCATGTGACTGTCTCCGTGGTCGAGTGCTCAGCGAACTGACTGCTCATTCGGAGGTCCCGGGTTCAATTCCCAGTTGGGGTGGTGAAATGTTCTTTAATCGGAATCATTCCCTATCCCCCACAGAGTCTGGAAGTATGTACTATCCGAGAGTGAATGTGCATGTGTTTGAAGAAAGGAAAATGGTTAAACCCAATGTTCAAGCACTTAAGTCAATGAGTTGTTTCTTAAGTCAAAGCCTCCGATATGACTATAGATTTTAAGGAGGGCTAGAAAAATGAAACAACTTTAATATCAATTCAAAATCTTCTCGGACTTCTAACCAGGTAAAAAATTGGCTTGATAGTTCACCCTGAAGACGAGGAAGATGCACTTCTTCGAAACGTTGGTATCAAGGTTTTGGAGTAGAGGGAAGATGAATCATTTTTAAGAATAATTTGTTGCAGAATAGATAGGGAATAGCATGTGAATGGACCACATCCGATATTTTTGTTTCTTTAATCTTTGCACGAAGGTAAGCTCCAGATATTCTGTGAAGGGAAAATGTTTTTATCTTTTAATGTTGAGTTTCTGTGAAGGAGTGAATTAGCAACATTTATTTATCTCTCCTCTCCACGCTTCCTGAGCGAAGAGCAGCTCATTTCTCAGAAAATACCTACCTATCCGCCGGAGCAGCTGACCAAAATCACACTTCTACCACTTAAAATTTCACCAAAAATTACCGATCAGTAATCCTACATCGTGTATGCATTGGAATCGAAGGTTAAGAAACCGCAGAAAACCGTACAGAAAAATTATAAAATTAGGTACTATAGTTTTAATTTTGAGAAAAACAGAAGGTTAAAAACCTGTATTGAAGACCTGTTTTCTTATGTTTGGCAGCCCTTATATCATCGCAGAAATGACAAATTAATTAATTCTCTAATAGACTGAAAGAAAAAAAGAATGGATAAATTGAAGGTAAATACTTGGAGTGTTTTAACAGCGAAATTTGCGATAAAAAAGATTTTCCCTGAGAATGAAAACCATCCAGTATAAACAATTGTATTATATTTTTTTTTAACATGACATTTAAAGTAAGTTAAGGATTGATTCTCGGAGTGTTTCCCATTATTGGTAAAGACGCTGTGCTCTTAGATTATCAGTGTTACAGGCGATTATGTATTGAAAAACTGGAGCAAGAGACAGGGAAGCTGGGTCATGGACCGGATGCCATATGATGTAACTTTGGCGATCGGCAAGGTCTGTTGCGTCAAGGCTCTTCATTGGCGGTTCAACATCCTCCGACCGGCAACGCCTTTAGGGCTTGGTTCGTAGCCTATGCATCTACTACGATGGGCGTGTTGTTCCTATGGAACTTATCACAACTTACTGCAGTATGGAAACACTCTTTTGTCCTGAATGTGCAAGCTTTATCCAGAACAATCATGGGCAATGGAGAAATTGCCTTCCTCAACATGTCTGGAAGTCAAAGCGTGATGTAGCTGTTTTCAGGGCAGCGAAGCGCAGTGGGGATTCAGCATACTCTGATAATATTAACTTAAGCATTAATTTGCTTATGTTAGAGTACTCTGAGCTGACAGACGTCTAGATGGGAAACCTTTTGTTAGAAGTCGTAAAGGAATAATAAGTGTGGGGAGCTTGTAATTTAACACTATTGAATGTTTTACACTCATCAATAGCCATCCGCAAGTTAATAGGCAGATCCCAAATATGCATTTGATAAGATAATGCACAAAAGCGCAGCTTAATTACAGTAAAATTAAACTTTAATACTTATATAGCTGATCATACATATATGAAATGTATTACAGTTTCATGTGGCTGCAATTTTTATTTAGCAATAAATATTTAGATTCTTGAGTTTTAATATTCCCGTATGCTCGGGACTAATTCCCATTAACCCTTTGGTTATTCAGGTACCCTACCATCATCAACCTCCAAATAGAATTACAACACATTTTATTTTACTTCTGTTCTGAAATATGCGTGCAGTAAAACGCATCGGGCATAGAACATTTACCAACGATTTACTTGTGCGAGGTGCGAGATGTAGGGATGTGAGATGCTGATCTGCCCATTTTTTTTTAATTAAAAAGTACAGTTCCGGAGGCTTGTCTGGACTCCGGCGCTGTATTCCTTTTTTCTCCATTTTTTCCAGTTTCCTATATTTCCTTAGTGGACCTTATTATTCTTAACGTTTTCCTCTTACATACACAAACATAGACACATTTACAAACACAGAAACACCCATGCCCAAGGCGGGACTCGATCCTGTGCACCACGAAGCGCCAAAGCGAGACACTTTTGCGAGCGCGGCCACCGGGATCGCCCCCCAGGGGCCTACTACGGTAGGTACGGGTTAGGCGCACCCGGGGTCCCGAGCCACCTTGACTCCCTCTGTGGGCAACCTCAGAGTGGTGAGGGAGCCAGAAGGTCAAAATGCCCACCCACGTGTAGGCCGTGCGTGGAGACCCGTGTCGGTGAAGAGGAATATCCTGGTTGGTTGAGGGTTGCGTACCTGAGCCTGGGCTTCTGTCTTTCAGTAACTGGGGAGGGTGCGCAGCCTAATACACCGCTTTGGTTTCTGATTTGCCTAAACGGGAGGCTAGGGACTAACCCACCCCTAGTCAATCGGCCAGGACTAGGTATTACACCGAACTCCAGGGTGAGTGGGACGGCGAGCCCGCTATATCCCCTGTGTAGCCCTGTCACCCCAGTGGGGTGACCCCTCGTTGGGCTCCGTGGTGGGTGGGGAGCACTGGGGGATGAATTTATACAATTTTTTTTATGGCACCAAAACTTAAACCCCTGATTTCAAATAAAGACGTTGGAAAGGAAGTAGTCGAGTCATGTGGTCCTCGCTACTTGGTTATTCATAGGACAGAGGAAGGTAAGAAGTTCCTGACGGTGAGCCCTTTTACTATCCAAAAGGGTCTCGATGCCATTGCTGGTCCTGTTAAATCCTGCGTTCGAGCTCGCAATGGTACACTTCTTGTCGAAGCCAACTCCGCCTCGCAAGCTGCAAGGATACTCAAAGCCACCATGTTAGCCAGCTATCCAGTGAAGGTCGAGGTGCACAAGTCGCTGAACTCCTCCCGCGGTGTAGTAACAACCCGCGCGTTGGACGGTTTGTCTATTGAGGAGATCCAAGAAAATCTAGCGACTCAGGGTGTCTCAGCTGTTTATCGGGTACAACGTAAGATCAACGGTGAATTCCTGCCTACTCGTACCCTGTTTCTTACTTTTGATCGGGTTGATCTGCCTCAAAAGATTAGAGCAGGGTATGAAGCCATCGAAGTTAGGCCTTATATACCCAATCCGCTGAGGTGCTTTAAATGCCAACGTTTTGGTCACACTAGTGAGTTGTGTACCGGCAAGTCCACCTGCGTCCACTGCGGTGACATCTCCCACGATGGGGCTTGTGCTTCAGCTCCATCGTGTGTGAACTGTAACGGGGAACACCCATCTAGTTCCCGAGACTGCCCCCGTTTTGCAGAGGAACGAGCGATCCAGGAGATACGGGTGAAAGAGAAGGTGTCCTTCTTGGAAGCCCGGAAGCTCCTGCGACTCCGCCAACCCTCTGCCCCGAGGTCCGGTACCTATAGCTCAGTTGCAGCTAAACCGGTACCGCGTCGGGAAATCGCAACACAGACCGGCGATATGAACGGGGCTACAATTGCGGAAAAGGTTATTTTAGCCCAAGCGCTACCAAAGCCTTCGGCACCTACACCCAAGTTGGTATCAACATCTGCCAAATCCGCTAGCTTACAGAATAGTCCTGCACAGTTGTCACCGAAAGCCTCGACCTCTGGAACTAAAGTTGGTAAATTCACGACGTCTTCTGCCCCGGAAAAACAGTTTAAGACCAAGTATGTACGACAAGACTTCTTGAAAGAGAATGTGCAATCTATTACCAAGTCATCTAAAGGTAAGAAAAGTTCACGCAACTCCACACGTGTATCCTCCTCTGAAGGGTCATCTGGGGAGGAGGGCGTGAATCGGCGACGGCCGTCTTCGCCGATCAGCACATCCAATCGGTTCGAACTACTTGGACCTAAAACTGCTCTTGAAAAAGGGACCTCCCTTGTGGAGGAGATGGACCAGGAGGATTCTGCCGCCACTGCCAGAGGGACAGTGCGGAAACGGCAGGATCGTGCTCCTGAAAATAGTACTAGCCCAACGCCTAAGAAGAACAAATTGAACCGACCAGCTAATCCCAATCTGCAGAAGCGTCTTTCGATTTGAAACTTATCCCATAATATACTCAATGGCTATCCTCCATTGGAACATACGCGGAATTCGACCACATCGACCAGAGCTTGACTTGTTGCTGCGCCAGCATGAACCCTTGGCTGTATGTTTACAAGAGACGAAGCTCCGTCCACAGGACACCGTTACCATCAGGCAGTACTCCTCCGTACGATGTGATTTATCCCCGGAGGACGGTGTCCCGGCACATGGGGGCACTATGATGCTTATTCGAGATGATATTTTTGCCAACTCCGTACCCATACAATCTGCAATCCAGTCCGTTGCTGTCAGCATTAAGCTACCCTCCGCTTCATTCACCATTTGCAGTATCTATTTGCCTCCATCTGCGGACCTCACGCACAGCGACTTAGAACACCTCATTTCGCAGTTGCCACCACCCTTTTTATTGGTAGGCGACGTGAATGCCCATCACCCTCTTTGGGGCTCTCCTCGGGCTTGTGCGAGAGGTACGCTACTTAAAGACTTCTTGGATAGTCAGAATCTTGCTCTCTTGAACACCGGAGAGCCCACCTTTCTATCTGACGCATTTCATAGTTTTTCACACATTGACATTGCAATTTGTTCCCCTCAGCTGGCAGTCACCTTATGCTGGAATATCATCTCGGATTTGCATTCTAGTGACCACTTTCCTTGTCGTATTAGTGTCTTGACACCCGTTGTATGTTCCACCCGTTTACCTAGTTGGCGCCTAGACCACGCCAGCTGGGAACTGTACTCCCACTTGGCTGAATTTAGCTACGAAGAGCACGACTCTGTGAACCACTTGGTCGAACATCTTACAGGGACCATTCTTTCTGCTGCTGAGCAATCCATTCCGCGTTCGACTGGCTACAGCCGTCGATTTCCGGTACCTTGGTGGACCGCTGACTGTCGGGATGCTATTCGCGCTCGCAGACGAGCTCTACGGGTTTTCCAGCGTTTTCCTACACTGGATAACCTGATACACTATAAACGGATGCGTGCACATTCTAGGCGGGTTATTAAGGATAGCAAAAAGATGTCATGGAATAAATTCGTGGGTTCCTTTAATCGACATACACCTTCCTCTGTCGTATGGGATAAGTTAAGACGTGTGGCTGGGAAACCGAACCATATGCCCATCGCCGGTCTCAAAACACCTACCGGAGCTGTTGTTGATACATTTGACGTGGCGAATACTTTAGGCAGTGCTTTCGCTGAGGTGTCTAGCTCAGGCAACTATTCCCCTGAGTTTCTTACAGTTAAGAACCAGGTGGAATCTCAAGAATTCTCGTTTCTTTCTGGCAACCTTGAGGATTATAATCGCCTTTTCACCCTGGCAGAGCTAGACAATGCACTCTCCTCTTCACGACACTCAGCACCAGGCCCAGATGGTATCCACGTCCAAATGTTGCAACATCTCTCTCCTGATGGCAAAGATTTCCTACTCGAGGTCTATAATCGTGTCTGGGTTGATGGCATTTTTCCAGACAAGTGGCGGGAGGCCACCATCATACCCATTCTTAAACCTGGAAAGGACCGCCATCTTCCTTCCAGTTACCGTCCTATTTCCCTCACCAGTTGCGTTTGCAAGGTGATGGAACGCATGATCAATGGACGGTTGGTGTGGTGGCTGGAATCCCACAATCTTCTGACGAACATCCAGTGTGGCTTTCGACGACGACGTTCAACTGCTGACCACCTTGTCTCTCTGTCAACTCAGATTATGGACGGGTTTCTTAAGAACAGCCCCACAGTTGGGATATTTTTTGACCTCGAGAAGGCCTACGACACGTGTTGGCGGGCGGGAATATTGCGTTCTCTGCACAACTGGAACATACGTGGACGCCTACCGTTGGTCATTCAGGAGTTTATGCGGGACCGCGTTTTTCGAGTGAGGGTGGGTTCGGTTTTTTCTAACCATTTTATTCAAGAGAACGGAGTGCCGCAGGGCTCGGTACTCAGCGTGACTCTATTTGCTATTGCGATAAATTCCATATCACTATGTGTGCCTCAAGGTGTCTCTTCCTGTTTATTCGTGGACGACTTTGCCATCTTCTGTACTTCTCAGCGTACACCGTTTTTGGAACGCCGTCTCCAGCGGTGTTTGGACAATCTCTATGCATGGAGCTCGAAACACGGTTTTCGTTTCTCCGCTGAGAAGACAGTCTGCGTTAACTTCTGGCGCCGTAAGTGGCATATGCCGCCGTCTCTTCGACTCGGGCCAGATTTACTTCCTTTCGCAGACGAGGCGAGATTCCTTGGTTTGATCTTCGATCGGAAACTTTGTTGGGCACCACAAATAGCACAGCTTAGAGCACGATGTGACCGTTCTCTAAATCTTTTACGGATACTAAGTGGCAAGTCTTGGGGTGCGGATCGGACGACATTGCTCCGTCTTTATCGTGCTGTGATTCGTTCGAAGTTGGACTATGGCAGCATTGTGTATTCTTCAGCTCGACCTTCAGTGTTCAGAAGATTAGACACAGTCCATAACCAGGGCATCCGTGTGGCCGTTGGAGCTTTTCCAACGAGCCCAGTTGTTAGCGTCTACGCCGAATCGGGAGAACCTCCTCTGCGTTGTCGGCGTGATGTCCTGCTTGCTAATTATGGCTGTGGGCTGAAGTGTATGCCTGGGCATCCAACTTATCACGCGTTTTTCTCCCCTGAGCTGCACGAGCGATACTGCCTCCGCTCTCTGAGCCCCAGGCCAGCAGGTTTTCGTTTCCGTGAGCTTCTACGCCAGCACCATGTTGACATTCCTCGGCTGTTATCCAAGGGAGAGAATATACACCCCCCTTGGTTACGCGCTACCTCCCATGTCGATCTCGGGATGACGCTCTACGGGAAATCTGTTACGCCTCTTGATAGTATTCGTCGTTGCTTTTTAGAATTTTTATCCAAATACATTGGCCGTATTTGTATTTACACCGATGGTAGTAAGAGCCCCGACGGTGTTGGATGTGCCTTTGTAACTGGCACCGCAACTTCTACTTACGGTTTGCCTAGTTGCACATCTATATATTCTGCCGAGCTATATGCTATTTATCAAGCCCTTCTGTATATTCGACGTCGAAAATTAGGTGACTGCCTTATTCTTAGTGATTCCCTTAGTGCCCTTCAGAGCATTCGTGAGCTGTACAATTACCATCCTTTGGTGCAGCGCATCCAGGACGTTCTCCACATTTTGCACGCTTGTGGTTTTAATGTGGAGTGCGCGTGGATTCCTGGACACGTTGGCTTGCCAGGGAATGACACGGCGGATTTGGCAGCGAAATCGGCAGTCACAGCGCCCAGTGTTACGATTATCCATTCAACAGCAGAAGATTTTAGAGTGGCTGTACGGAGAGCCGTTTTTTCGACTTGGCATGCGGAGTGGTCGGCTCTCCGTGGTAATAAGCTGCGAGAGGTGAAGGACCTCCCTGTCAACTGGGTAACCTCCTCTCGTTTATTCCGCCGGGAGGAGGTAGTACTAGCTCGGCTAAGAATTGGCCACTGTATTTTTACTCACAGTTACCTTTTTAAACATGAACCTGCTCCTGTCTGTGCGCTCTGTGGGGAGGCACAGACAGTTCGTCATGTGTTGCTGGAGTGTGGTCACCTGGCACACATTCGGTCATCTATGGGCATGCCGGCCTCTCTTGCTGAGGTCCTGGCAGATGACCCAAGAGCAGTGGACAGGGTTTTTAAATTTTTAGCAAAACTTTCTTTTACCTTGACGTTTTAGTGTGATAACGGTTTTTTAAACTCTTTTGGTTTTAATGTGTTGATTTTAGATGGAGTTTTATATCCAGCTCTGGTTAGAGGGCTGGACGTTTCTGTTACTTCCGTTTCAACTGTGTTAGCTCTTTTATTTGTGTTTACTTTTTTGTTTGGTATTTTCTTACTGGCTATTGCCAAGTTTTAATCATAAGGGCGCTTATGACCTCGGCAGTTGAGCGCCCTTAAACACCATCATCATCATCATCATCACCGGGATCGGCATAAAATTAACCAGTTGAACTACAATCATTGCCTCTTCAAACATAAGGCAATTTGTTGTCTACATAAGGGCGAAATTACTACACGCTTCTTTCCCTCACCTGTTGAAAGGTTCGTCGTGTAGCTAATCATTGACCAATCATTGCTTGTCTGGGGATTTATTTTTTTTTGACTGATTGGGCTATGATATAACAAACCTCCAATAGGGTACTCAGAAGAGCATGTGTCAAATACAAGGTAATTTATCCCTCATTATAGGCAACTGCGAACAATAACAGCAAGCGTGTAAATGTCATGTCATATTGGAACCATGATCTCTCTCAGGCAGTAAGTGATGTATATAAGGGGCAATATATATATATATATATATATATATATATATATATATATATATATTAGAAGAACAGGAGATAAATGCAGTCGACAGATCACGACAGGCAGTGGATTGTTTTGAAATTATGCACATCCTGCAAACTTACTAATCTGTCATTTATGTAATCCGAATCCTTCAACCAGTGACACTCGGCTTAAAATTCTTAACCATTTGTTTCAAGTTAGAAGTGATTACCAGCACTGTTAAGCAAATGTATATCAAAGAAGATACAATGGGAAATACAAGGCTCTATGTCTAAAGACTCTCAAAATATATCATATATCCGCATGTTTTGTTCAGAAGAAGATTGCTATACTAGATCGAAGCGGCCTTAATGTCTGAACTACAAGAAGGTTTGTGATGAAATAAACGCAATCAGTGAAGAATTAATGCAAAATGGTACGGCTGGTGGCATTTGTGGTCAGCCTTCGAGAGATAGTGACTTCAAATCCGGTGTACTAGCCAGTCTGAATTTTTTTTTTCTGAGATCAAAGTAAATACCAAATTGGGTGTTTCGATATATGTTACCGAAAGCAAATACATTCAAAACAGTATAGTTACAAAACCTCTCTTCAGATTAAATCAGTAGTAACAAAACAGAGAGAGGAAGGCGACTACGCAACATATGCCTGGTAAGCATTGGACCATGTATATCAAATAGCTAAAGCAGCCAAATAATTTAACTTCTGGGTTAAAACTACTTTTAAACATGTAAACTTAAAGTCCTTTTAGCTCATGTCATTTAAAATATTAAGTGGCAATGAAACTCAAGGTACAAAGCGACAGATAGTTTACAGGAGCTTCAGAGGATGAATAAGTCATATTTATTATCCTAAATGAGTTTGAATTGCGCATCATGGATATGTTATAAAAATCATGTTTAATTACTAATATGTGTCAAACTCACCTTACCTTGCGAACTCAACTAGAAATAATTTGCTTTTTAAGAACCAGATCTGACTTCACAGAGCTGGGGGATGATGTAATTTTGGCTTTTGGAAGAGTATTTTATCAGTGTCATGTTTTCCAACTATAACTGTTCTAATCATTTATTTGTTGTATGGGTTTTTGGGAATAATCGAAATACTAAAATTAAAGGGTTTCTTTATCTACCTATAACAGAGAACTCAATTGCAAAAGTAGCCCAACTTTGTTCTATTTTATGTTTCTGCTAATACGGCAAATATAGCAGTTGTGTTGTAAAGCAGCAGCTATAAATGTTTATAGAGAAGAACGCAATTCATACATCCATTACGAATAACGACGCTATGTGGCAGTAGAATGCATTTATCTTGTTGTGAAAATCTACAGACATTGATAATGTAAAACTTGTATTATAGTTTTAAAGTTTATATTCTGGTTATTGGTTTAATAATTTAATCCTAACCATGCAGTTTTCCTCTGCTATACTCATTTTACTGGCGTTACCTGGTTACGATGTGGTTCTTCTGGGAGACTGAAGTGTTTTCATCAGTTAGGATGCCAGCTTAATATAATATTGTGTTGCCTGCATGCTAATGTGTTAAGTAGTTATTTGACAATGTTGTCTGTTTGCATTGCTTTACAGAAGGGAAGGCAAAGGGTGTGCAAGAATAATAGATGGTTTTATATCAAACACACTCAAACATTTATTAACATAACTACAATTCACAATATGCGAATTTTACATACAGAACAGTTTATAAATAAAACTAAACGAACGTTTGTACAGCGATCAGCGTTGTCGACCGTAGTAATAGGAGAGGGCGTTTAAGTTGATAAATTAACCAAGGATAGCCTTGGTGTGCAGGGGAGAAGCGTAGGCTACGGGGGCAGCCACCTTAGCGACGGCGGGGGCAGCATAGGCGAGGGGAGCGTGGGCCACGGCGGGGGCAGCATAGGCGAGGGGAGCGTGAGCTACAGCAGGAGCAGCATAAGCAAGGGGAGCGGCGACCTTAGCCACAGCGGGGACAGCAGCTACCTTAGCGACGGCAGCCACAGCGGGTTCCTTGTGGACGACGGCGTTGAATCCGTTGACGGGATCAGCAGTATACTCGACAGTACGACGGGTGCCATCGGGCTCAACCAGGCTGTAGCTGCCCTGGACAACATCACCCTGTCGGCTCTCTTGCTGACCCTTGGAGTCGCCGGTCAGGGCGTCCTGAATGTCGTAGGCATAGCTGTAAGAGGGGTTGGGGTCGTAGTCGGTGTCGACAGCAACGGGAGCGGCGACCTTGGCGACGGCTGGGGCGGCGTAGGCTAGGGGGGCAGCATGGGCGGCATAGCCCAGAGGGGCAGCGTGAGCAGCATAGGCCACAGGGGCAGCATGAGCGGCGTAGGACAGAGGTGCTCCAGGAGCAACGACGGCGGGTGCGCCGATGACGCCAGCCTTAGCGACGGCCACTAGGGCAGCGAGAACGAAGAGCTGGAAACAAAAAATAAATAAATACACAAAATACTAGAGCACATTGATTTCAGGATGCCAAAGTGGGAAGAAAGAAGGTTCATATCTCTGTTCTACTTCTTGGGGTCTAGATCAGGAGTGGTGTCAGTTTTCGGCACCAGCAGGCTAAGCAAAAATCTTAAATTTTAAACCCATTAAAATAGCATTCCTTATAAACAGTTCAAAAAGCCCTTAAAATAGAGAATTTAATTGCACGTGGTTTTCAGTTACACAATTTATGGTTTTACTTTTGATTATCCAAAGGCATTACCTCTCTTTAATAATTGTTTGCGTTTTTAGTCTTATTATTTTTCCTCCCTTTAATTATGCTATGTTAAATTTAAATATGTATATTCAATGTATATGTAGCAACTGTGATTAGACTATTGACCTGTTGTAGCACAAAGTAAACAAATAAATAAGTTCGACCTGATGTAGATCATCATAATATCAATCAGAACTGTCGAGATATGCAGAAAGAAATCTCGAAAGACTTCATTAAATTTATTTATTGAAATTCAGCATTTCCTTACGTTTTATTGCTCAAAAGTAGTAAGATATCTAATATTGTTAAGATTTCAGTAATAATTCTGCTTTTCATAATTTACAGTAAGAATTAAAAACTTGTACTTTCCGGTTTGGGTCTTCCTAAATCTCTTATTTGGCGTCGAATATTGCTATATATACTCTCAACTCTTGCATTTTCCATTCGCAGTAATTATAATATCCGTGTTCTGTTATATAGCAGTTTTGTTACCCAGACTAAAATGTTTCTGTTCCCAATTTTCAGAAATTCACTCCACGGACAATGAAATAGTTTAATCCACGAAATCGAATAGAATGAGAAATACGAAATTGAATTGTTTTGTCTCCATTCCGATCCAAAATAATCACACGATTCTAACATAACTGGAATAAGGCAAATAATTTATTGTGCATAGTTATTCATTGTTCTATGTTTTAATTAGCGGCACTGAAAGAATATGACTACATTCACAATAAATTAATAAATTAATCTCTCGGTGAAAATATTAGAAGCATTTAAGCGTAAAAGGCTTTGAAAGTAGACCATCAATACACCTGTATTAAATGTCAAATAAACTAGAAATGCAATAATGAGAAAATTCAGCCGAAAGCGAAAATTTCAGCAAATATGTGCTTTGTAATTCGGCGGTGTTTTGAGACAGATTTAGAAGAACACTTAATCATACGTGAGTTAAATAAAGGCATAGATGCTTTGTTTCTTTAGAAAAATTAGAGTAAAGTTTCAGAAATTGTGTATGTTCAATATAACTAAGACATTTTAGACGATACAATCTTACTTAGGTGCTAATTTATAAGAAGTTTTTTCATTTAATTGAGATACATGATTTCTAATTTTTCGGATTGACTGTTGGATATAATTAAATATTTTCACGATGCAAATTTGACAAGAAACTACTACAACTTATTTGAAGTATGTGAAGAAAGCACACATCTGTACGAATAATATCAATTAGCGCGATTGTTGCACTCCCAATAATGTCTGATGTGGAACACCGTAAAGTTTTGAGAGCTAAAAGAATGAGAAGACTTGATAACTACATAAGCTAATTTATGTGCTTACCTTAAAAGCCATTGTTGTTTGTATTAGGTAGTGTTAGTCTTGGAAGGCAAAACCGATACTGAGCTTGAATGGTTTGAGGTTTATATAGTACCCCGTATGATGTCACTACGTGCCCCTACCTTAGGGGTAGAATCACGTGATTCGGCGATATAGCCTTACCGGCTATATGCAACATGCTGAAATGGTGGTGAAAACAAAAGACCCCGCTGGCCACACCCAGATTACCTCAAATTGTACGGTGCAAACGAGCAAGGCATGTAGGACGACAGGGATGGCCAAAGGCAGATTGGGATTCACGGCCATCCTAAGATTGACTTGGCCCCTCCAACTTTCACTGCAGGCATACTTGCCTTGTCAAGTTATTTTTGGATATAAAATCAGCTGAATCTTGCATCATTGGAAGATGTCCGTTACAACTTGAGTTGGGAAGGTCCCAGTCGAATTCTTTGTGGTTTTTAACAAAGACTGTCATAGATGTCTCGGAATATGAAGAAAACGAACCATCACTCTACTAGTGACCAAAGACACAATGCCAGGGTTTCTAAAAAAAACTCGTGCTTTCAGACCTTCTCGAAAAGAGAAGAAGAGAAGAATTAATATTTTGACAGCACAATTCTCAAAAAGAAAGGACTCACAATGTTGTTTTAGAACGTTGTATTGTTTATTAATTAACGATTTGATTAAAATTTCTGTAGTATGTTTGTTATGATAACATTGATATATTGAATTATCTGGAAAGTATTAATCAACTCCTTAACAAGGAGTTCAAAACCGGAAAAATAAACAGTAATTAGATGAAACTGATAATCATTAAATACAAATATATCAATTATAAAATAATTTATCATTGTAAACTCTGTTTCCTAAAGATTTCTGAAAATTTGGATGAAATATTAATTTGAAGGTATTTGAGTTTCGTTTCATCATTTTTCATTTTATACTTAGTTTTAGATTTTTTTTCTCTGCCATATATTCCACATGATGCAATTTTAAAAACATGTTTTTAATAATCCAAGATATTTATTCATAGCAAAAATATACCAAATACTTCTTTTTCTCTCTAGTTCTGCTTCAGCATAAAATATCAAACGTCATTGGTTTTACGTTTATATGTTTAAACTTCGTTTTGCTTTACCATCGCTCGCAGCTAAAGCAAATTAAAAGTTTTTGTTTAATTTTTTAAAAGGTGCATTGAAAATTTCAGAGAAATTAAATGAATGAGTACTCCATCGTATGGTTATTTTAGACTTGCGAAAATGTTGAGAAACAAAAGCTCAATTTTGTAATGATTATAATTATAATTTTTATATACAGGTCCTCAATAACATGTCCTTCAAACATTTTTGTATGTTTTTAACGAGCTCGCCTTTTACATGCTTTTAAGTATCCACTCTCTTACTTCCCGGAAACTAGGCTTTACATGGTATTGACTTGAGCCACTCTTGATTTGTTCGGGTGTGAGTCCTGGTTGGATGAAGCTGACGAGGCTATTCTCTCGGTCCTTGTTAGGATACATATCGTTTAGTACTTGGTCTTTTTCGTTTACACTTGTTCACCCACTGTTAAGATCTCGTTTGTTAAACAAGTTAAAATTATAGGAATACACGATTGAAAGGGAGATAGAGATACGCACATTCAGTTTTAGAATAAGGTTCCTTATTACAATCTTTTAGTTGTTTTATCGTAGCACTAATAATACTTTGTTTACAATAATGAATAAGTAATAAGTAAACTTGTTTACAATCTTTTAGTTCTTTTATTCGTAATACTAATAAGATTTTGCTTCCAATAAAGAATTCACTTATTTACCATATCATTTTAGTATTTATGGATCCTCACACTTTTGATATGTACTTGTGAAAGTAAATAATTATAAATAAATTAAGAGCCATATCTTCGTTTTATTAAACTACTAAGCTCAAACTGAAAAGGGGCAGGGAAGCTATAATATAATATACAAGAGCAGTGTTAGTGGCTATTTCTTTCAAGATGTACCTACAGAGCGCAGAACTTCACACATTAACTTTCTAGAATGTGTTCAACAGAAAATAAGAGACAGCAGACCTTAAAAAAAAAAAAAAAAAAAAAAAAAGTTATGGTACTCCCACATCGATCATCTCCTAAACGCTTATTATTATTATTATTATTATTATTATTATTATTATTATTATTATTATTATTATTATTATTATTATTATTATTATTATTATTATTATCATCATCATTATCATCATCATCATCACTATTGAATTTCAAGTAACAGGAAAAGAAACCTTATTGTGTAGAGCATGTTGGAATAGCAGTATGTCACATAATATTTACTAAAAGGTTAAAACCATGAAAGCTTATAGATGCAATCAATGAATATTAGAAAGTGAAAATAAATACATGGCTTTTTTCAATGTGATTTAAAGAATTTGTTAAAAAAGTTCAGGGGGGTTGTCTAGAGGCATCTTGATCATCCAAACGCATGACACTAAAAAATCAGATACTTTACAGAAGTCTGAATAACCAGCAAATCGCTCAAAATATTATTTACATGGCCTAATGTTTAAATTCAGGAGCGACGCGATAATGCCTAATTCTGAACGACGATGTGGTTTTGTTAATGAATACAGCAGCTAAATTAGTGTCATGTTATACGGGAAATAAGTATATCAATCTCCCAAACATAATCGGACGCACCTAGAACCACTGGCGTACCAGCTGCTCACGTCCCAGCCGTCATGTCAGTGATGCAAGCATGGGCTTTATACCAAATATGCTCAGTAATATATTTCAGGTAGATAGGTATTCTTCTCATTTTTGTATGTACATGCAACTCATTTGATGAGATTGTACGCCTAGTCAATGCTGCAACACATTCCTCCTCCGGAAAGTAATTTTATTGTTGCGACTCAACGGTCAAACCGAAAATTATAAGCAAATCAAATTACCTTTGTCATTATTGCCTCCTGTGACATTATTGAATGATTTCAGCAATTTCTTTTCTTGAAATAAGAACTGAAGCTTTCCTGGCGACGTATTAATTCAAAATCTTCTCGGGCTTCTAACCAGGTAAAGAAGTTTAGAAGCCCGAGAAGATTTTGAATTTCTTTGCTTGTCACATGTTCTGTGTCCTTCATAAACACGTATAGCCGAAATGGTAGTGAAAACTACCAAAAATTCATTTCCACTAATTTCTACCTTTACCTCCGATCCTCTATCTCGAGCAGTTCTATCCTGCATCAGTTCAGGTTTCATACGCTGTTCTGGCAAACGCAGAGGGTTTGCAAGGGATCCATTAACAGAACAGGATATTTCAGCTGGCATGAAAGTGCACATCGGAGCTTTCCAGGCCGTGAAATAGCTCTCATTATGCCTACATGGGGGGGGGGGTACACCAGTCAGGTTTGAAAATATTAAATAGTTTTCTTTCAATTATTACCTACGCTACCGAGATAAAGGCTGTTAAAATAAACATTTTCTCTACCCTTAAATGGGATAATGGGTCCAATTTTAGAGGCTTACGAGGCTTGGAAGAATCCCTTATTGCGTCACACTCAAATGCCTGAGCACATATTGCTCTTAACGTAATTTTTATGTTCACCATGTTCACTCACAATCAAATGCTATTGGATGTTAAAGTTATTACATTAGGAGCCTGAAAGTTTACTATTGTGAAAGATGTGGTGAATAAGCCAGTAAACCCTGTTTTGGCTGAATGAAATATTACCAGAATTAAAAATAAAATTTGCCAACTAAAAGTCTAAAATCTAAATCCTTTCAAATCTACCGGATTATTTATTTTTCTTGTTTTTCATGCATTATATCTTTGCTGATAAACCATAAACATATCAAAGACTTCAGGCAATTTTTGTGCCTGTAGATCCATTTTGAAGGAGTAGGTACATCTTGAAAAATAAACGATTAATAAAAATTCCATAATTAAAAATTACGATTATAGCAACGAAAGCTGAGTATGTAAATGTCAATAACGAAGGTTACTTTGCAAAAAAAAATTAAGCTTATGGCTTAAAATACTATATAAAATTTCACCCAAGACCGTACATAAAATACAGTCACTGTAGCTCTTTAAACAGTCGAATGTGTTACATTCACAGAAATTTCTCTAATCTCTGTCATTTATTAAGAGTGCTACAAGCTATTCTTACGAAAGCATATTTTTCTCCGAGTAATTTTAACTCAGTTATACTTTTACAGAAACAGTTGACCTTTATGGAAACAGTTACATTAAACATTTCATTGTTGGTATAAAGAAAACAGCGATATTGAATTTTGTGAGCTGGAAGCTATATGCATCTTAAAATTTCACACAACTGCAAAAGCTATGAAAATCGACAGAACTTATGAAGAATGGCGAAGCATTTAATATAATTTTTCTCAAAATAGCTTCTGCCGAAAAAAATATTTAAAATACATTTTGTGTTTTAAAGACTTTCACATTTTTTATGCTGTACCTTTTTGTCAAGCGCTTAGCGTGTACCAATTATCAAGCTTGTACAAATTCCTTCCGAATGAAGAGGACTTCTCTGACTATTCCCAAAACTTCAGTACTTACGTTTTATTTTACATGTAAATATCTTTAGTATGTGACATTTAAATTAAAGTAGTTAATCTTTTTTTTTTTTTTTTTTTTTTGAGAAAATCAAACCTTTAAGAAAAAGTCCAAGAAAAGCGTAATTCGAGATGGAGAAACTTTTCTTGAAAATCTTCTTATTGCATCTTTGGAAAATGCTGATTTTAAATATAAAATTTAATACATAATCTACTTTTGTTCTTGAGTACGACGTTTACAAACAGAGAGGCTTCACACAGACATTTTTTAGGAATTCTTTTTTGGATTCAGGAGGCCTCAAAGCACGTATTTCCAGTGAAATCTTATATCTAATTTTTATTTCCCTTAGTACGTAGAGGAAGTTAGTATATCGCATACTGTTTGAAAATTATGTGTAGATTCTTAAGCGTTTTACAAGGTAAAACATCTTCAAAATGTTCTTTAGTGCTTTAAACATAGATAGGCTCTCAAACCCGGATTTTGAGTTTCACTTATGCCGTGTAAGAGAGACTGGAAAAAAAAAAAAAAAGGAAGCTATTATGTAAAAATCAAAGGTCCCTGGGAAAAACCCATTTGGAACCATCCAAATTGTTGAAAAGGTATTATTTATCTAGGTTAGCTGTGTTTAATTATTTATATATGTGAGGAGCTGGACATCCCTGAAATCGGATCACGGTATCTCCTTGCGTCCGGCATCAGACGTTTCTAACACAGATATTGCATGACTCTTAAGGTCAGCGATCGTCCTCCAAGGACACCATAGACAACCTTACTTTCTAAGGATCACCTAGATCAATGTGATTAGAAGTGTTGAAACCCTTCGGGTGTTTCAGACATCCTAACAGATTTGGATAAGTCAAATATTGGAGCATATCAAACACGTTCCACATTTAAATACTCAAGAAACGCGAAAGATTAGATTTATATACTTCTATTCGCGCACCTTTTCTTGGCCGCTGGTTTTCTGGTAGCTGCGAGGGCTGGGTGAAGAAGAGGAGCCCTTCCTCTTGTCATTCTATTATGATGAATATGTCATCTAATGTTCCGCGAACTAGCTGAATTATTAAACGAAACCCAGCACTTGTGCATGTGCGTGAATTCTGAGATTTATAGACAGAATGCCAGGGTGCAATGAAGTCGCCCTGCTGTTTTTCAGAAGTTGCATAAACCTACCAAATGAAGACTAGGGAGCCCAAAAATAACTTACATGTATAGTAGGTAGGCTTGATTTCTATAGCACACATTATCTCAAAATATTTGCTTCCCAAAATAAATCATGTGCAACGCTCAAACAGCTTTCTGTACCAATTACAAGTGCTATAATATATTTCTTATACACGTTTGTATAAAAAGTGGATTCTCCCCTTCATATTACATTTCACAATAAATGCTTAAAAATATTTGAAAGTATTCAGTTAAGGTTGTTAAGGATAACATTCCGAACACCATTTTTTGCTTTATATGTATTATAAACAACAGTTGATAATGAGCTACTACAAAGAAATCGAAAGAAATCGCAAACGTTTTAACTTGTTCCCTCAGATTACTTGCTTACATCTGAAAATGTAACTATGCAACATGTAACTTTGGAAACCGCTAACGACAAACGCAAAAATTTGACACGAATTTTGTGTTAATGATCCTAAATTTGCCTAGTATGCAATATCCTAGTTATATTCCATAAAATTCAACCAGAAATAAGGGGTATAATTTCGAGTCGTATTTCTGGAAGACCATGAATTTAAATGTAAAGTGTGTATATGTGTGTGTGTTTATAAAAGTATGTTTTGATTTCACGACAGCAGTATTTTTAATTTCACTTAATAACTGTTACTAGTGATTTCAGTATGATTATTTAATTTGTATAAAGTTTGTTGTACACACAATGGTAAGTCAAGTCATCTGTTTATATTAGGTTTTGTACTTACTGCAAGTATTTAGTATGAAGAAATAGAATTTCAGAATGCATTAGTTAAAATTTGTGGTATTCCATTCACGCGACTTTCTCTACGTCGCTATAATAAATTATTGTTAAAAATCATACTCTATCTACTTTATGATACTCTAGATAACATTAGCACAGGTTGTCTTAACTACTTGCTTCCTTGTAAATAGAAGGAAATAAGATAACACACTGGGCTAAAGTGGTATCAAATCTTTTATAAACTGGTTACCATGTGGTTGAGATCCATTTCCATGCAGTGCCAGGAGTTTACAACTTTCCGTGAGAGAACAGTTTAAGTATTTTGGCCAATTTCACGAAAAAGAGTATGTGATCTACATTTTTTGTATAGTAAGTTTTTGTCTATTCCTTATATTTTACCAGTTACGCATAATTCATTCAGAATAAACAGATCTTTAGAGAATATTCCCAGAAAATTGAAAACATACATTTTATTTTTCATTTAAATATATTTAATATACGGTATTTTAATCAAAGTCGTTTGAACAAATTTTGATTAAATCAGAATTTAAAATTTTTTTTGCAAAGTAAAGTGTAATTTGGGGTTGGGGGATTTTTCTCAAAATTTTCGTGTCGCATCCTAAGAAGATACTAAACGTAAATACCAAGTTTGATATTTTATCGACTTTTCATTTTTGAGTTATCGTGTTCACAGGTACACACATGGATCTTTTTCTAAAAATGATTTTTTGAATACAGGGGACCCTAAAACGTGTATTTCCTGTGAAATTTCGGTATCCAATTTTTGGGTGAAGTATACACTATGTACATATTACGTGTAGAGAAGATAAAAATCAGAGAGTTGTCAATGCAACGATTTTTTTCCCGTTACATAAACGGTATTTTCAGTGAAATCAACATTTTTAGTGCAGATTTGTTTTCATGTTATGATTTCCATTACAAGAACATTCTGAATGCAGGGCATTTACCAGAAATGCTCAAAATATGACTGGTTGTACGGTATTTTCAGTGAAATCAACATTTTTAGTGCAGATTTGTTTTCATGTTATGATTTCCATTACATGAAAATTCTGAATGCAGGGCATTTACCAGAAATGCTCAAAATATGACTGGTTGTACATTTTGTTTCTATTGCCTCAAACTTAATGGTATTTTAAAATTTGAGAAGCATTATAAATACTTTTTCTCCAAATAATAGGTAAACGGATATTCCCTAATATCTATTTTATATATGCAGAAACATCTAAATTCTGTATTTATCAAGAATATAAGTTTTAATTATCAGTCTCACTCAAACGGTATTTGGACTGTTCGCGACCTTATTGAAGTTTACTTTAATTCATAACAAATGGCGTTTGTTCTTTGTGATATTTGTAGTACAGTTGATATGAAAACCTGGAGTGTCGAAAAATCTCGTCAAAACGGAATGGATACATCGACTAATGCAAATTATTTGAAATGCACTATACTGCTTGAGCATTCTCCATTTGTCAGTAATATTGTATATTAATCTGCTTTGACTATATATATATATATTCTTTCCTCTCTTTTTATGTTTTATTATCTATTTAACTCTGTTTTATTCCACAAGTTTCTACATGTACATATTTCTGAAAACAATCTTAATGTTCAATCCATTTATCAAATGCAAAGTTGCTCACCTCTGTGACTGCCTCACATTCAAGAAGTTCCGATTTCGTATCTTGGTTGTGGTGAGTTACCCTTAAGATTTTTACTTTCTCTGCACATATTATGCACGTATTAGGTAGAGAGTATTACATTACATCAAACATTCGATGTCGAGATTTCAGCCAAACATACGCTTTGAGGTCCCCCGAATCCAGTATACATATATATGACCTTTATATATAAGAGTCCCTCTGTGTGTGTGTGTGTGTGTGTGTGTGTGTGTGCGCGCGCGCGCGCGTGCGTGAGAGTTAGTATGTGTTGTGTGGACAGCATAGTTCAAAAATGAAAATACCGGTAAACACAGAATTTGTTATTTAAGTTTAGTATCTTCCAAGGATGCGACACGAAGATTTTCAAAAACATTCTCCAATCTCCACCACCCTTTACATGAATTTGTTTTTGAAAATTTGTTTTTCTCAAAAATGGCTGTAACGATTTTCATTAAAATATCGGATACTAAAGAGATTTACAAGACAAAGAATATGTGTATGTTGAGTGTTTGCAAATAGCTTCTGAAGACGTCTTCTTTCTGGATGAATTTTGCATAATTTGTAAGCTGTAAGATATAGACAAAAGTCACAATCTAAAAAATGTAGAATTCGTTAAAACACGCAATTTATGTCATATACCTATATTTTGTTGTAGCGTTTACCGTTTCCGAGATATTCCTTGTTACTTGTTTCAGTTTTAAACTACTTAGCTTTTCTCAAACGAAAGTCATCTTTCGTTACATCTCTCTTTGGTTTTACGTCTGGCCATGCAGAGAACCGAATTCTACTGTCACATACAAACGGCTTTTTAAAATATTTCACTATCGCTTTAGCCTAACGTATTACCTATTTTCTTCACCTAGAAGGAACTGATACAACCATTTCTGCTGATGTTTACCTTGATTACCATGATATAAATAAAATATTAATGTTTTGTTTTATATATATGTATATAAATTTGTAGGGAAAGTCATGTGAATGCAACATATCAGATTTTGTTTTTCTGGAGTTTTCCCTGAAACTAGATGAATGTCGAGCAACTCTAAGGGCCCCGGGCTAGTTTCAGCGCCACTTCATACGTTTCATTCAGCGTCCAATATGACCTATCATTATAATAGCAATTAAGTAGGCATTTATTCTCTAAGGGAACCGCAGAATATGTAATTTACAGTGCCGTTTCAGCTAGTGCCATTTTGTTCAAGTGTATGTTAAAACCTGCTGAACACATAGGAATTATGGAATAATGCAATAAAATAAAACAGCTTTAGTATTGTGCCCAAAGCAGACATATGATCCATTTGATATGGAGGTCTGTCATAATTTTGCCATTGGCAAATTTTGCGGTCATATTGGTTGCGATATCAGCGACTGGGATTGGCCCAATTGTCCGCTATATGTTATAGCAACACAATGGGTTAATCCGGAACTGAGAGTCTGACGTCATCGACAATCCAAGTGTATTTAAGAGCTGACTGAAGAAATTGTACATTGATATCGTGATTTTCTTTGTGATCATATAGCTCATTCGGACTTGGCATGAAAATGTTTTTTCTTGAAACTCTTTTATGTCGCATACGCAAATTTTGCAGTACATTTTCCGTTGTGCTCATCTTCTTTTGATCGATCTCGCACGAATTCGCCACCGCACACTTCTGGCGAAGAGTACTGTGTTGTACACAGCTTCAAAGCAAAGCGTCTTCAACATCATGAAAATCCATTAATTTTGGTAATACAAGTAGTATAGTACGAGGATTAACCGATGCCATATTGTAATCGTTAATATTTTTCACATTTACCTTCTACTACAAAATTATCAAAATATGTAAATATATTAAAACATATATTAAAACACTACGACACTACACGTGAAGATTAACTGTAACTTTTTGTGAAGGAGTCTAGACAACGGACGATTGCATAGTCTTACTATTTTAATATATGTGGTGTGGCGTTTCGTGATCGTCTGGTGGATACGGGTTCGAGTCCTGCTTGGCTCCTCGGTCGTCTTGATTATGCTGAAAGTTAAGCTCTGTCTGCGTAAATTCTTATTTCAGGATAATTGTGTGTGTGTGTTTGTGCAAATGCTACCTCAATAGATCATGACTACGTGGTCAAAAAGTAACTGGAATTATTGCGTTAAAACTTCATAAAATAAGTAAATAAAATTCGCGTACACACGTATATAATCAACCCCCTTAATAATCTACCTTGTTATAATGAAAACTAAAATCCCGGCATCTAAAAACATGTTAATGGGAAAATGATCGGCTGAAGTCACATACAAAATGTTTCCTCAACCACTCAGTTCGCCGAGTGTTGCTTCAATGTGGAAAGGTATCTGAGTATCGTTCCTAACGAATTTCCCCTTTGTTATACCTTTTACACATGACGCTAATTATAGTACGTAATAGTTATGATTGGAGCTGCTCATAGCGTTGGTTAGGCAGTACGAGAAATGTATTCTTGAGTATTCTTACTTAACGTCATTCTGTCTCCTTTGGTGTTCCCACGTCTTTCTCCTTTATACTCGTGGACCTCTCAATCTAACATGCTTCTGTTTTTTCCAACTTTTGTGCTGAGACTGACTCTTCTTGGAACTGAACCTATCTCCATTTTTCTCGTCGCCTTTCTTTCTAGTCGTTCTGTGTTTGCGGACTCCCTGTGGTCTGAAGTTTTACCTTACCAATATGTATGTAAATTCTGTGTCTCACTATTTACCACTCAATACGGTAATACTTCCTCTATATACATCATACATCATCCTTTCCTTATTATTTATGTTCTGTTAAAATTATATTTTATTTCGTTGCAGACTAAATACGATTGCTATTTGATTATTGACATTCGTGCCGATTTGATTATGGGTAACAGCTTCATGAAAATTAGTATCTTCCAGTGATATCCGATATGACAATAGCAATCATCCCGAAGTAGAAAAGGCGAAACACAACAAAGAAAAGTGGTTTTTAAGGATTTAAAAGCAATTGTTAAGGCAAGAAATAACTTGCACTTATTGCTGTTAGTTACTATCGCCATGTAGACATATAAAACAATGAAGACATTTAGTACTTGGTAGAGAGTGTACGTCTAGGGAAAGATTAAAGTTGGTGAAGACTCGTGTGTTTAGTCGGCCGGTTACACATGGATGTTCTAGGCGCTATGCTTGACTCGGTTACATCTCAAGAATTTAACATCTATTTTATGGTAGTAAAGGAAATGTATAAATGTATATAATAAAAAAATAAAAATCTGATGTATTTCATTCACATTCTGTACAACTCTGCAGCAAATTATTGTTAATAAGCTTATTCTTGTATGTACTTCCTGGTAATCGAGATAAAAAAGCAAAAACGGTCTTATCACTTACTTCCTTATAAAGAAAAGGGAAATAAGGGAATATACTAGACTAAACCGACAGTTAACTGTTTTAAAATGTACTTGCTATGGGATTGAAATCCGTTTCTTTGCGTGGCCGTCAGTTGACAAGTACCATATGAGAGGAGTTTTAAGTTTTTTAAAACTGAAACTAATAACAAAGAATATTGAAAGGTCAACTCACAAAAAGAATGTATATGACACAAATTGTGTGTTTTAAGGAGATCAACATATTTTGTGCAGCGAGCTTTTGTCTATCTCTTCCGGTTTACCAGTTATACAAAATTCGGACAAAATAATCCAGAATAAAGAGGTCTTCAGAGGATATTCCCAGAAAATTCAAGATATACATTTTATTTCTTAGGCAAATATCTTAAATATAAGAGCTTTTAATCAAAATCGTTAGTCATTTTGAGAAAACTAAACTTTTATAAATTTCTTCCATAAAAGGTATTTTTTTTTTTAAATCTTCGTATCGCATCCTTGAAAGATATTGAACTTAAATATCAAATTTGATGGTTATCAGAATTTTCGTTTTTGAGCTATGCTGCCTACACACACACACACACACACACATACACACGCGCGCGCGTGCGCGTGCGCACGGACAGTTCTCTATAATAATTTCTTTTTAAATTCAGGGAGTATCTCTATATTTTTGGGTACAATATAAGAGCTTCTCTATACACAGTACATGTAGAGTAAGTAAAAATATAAAACAAGAAAAATAATCAAAATCATCTTCATGGTACAACATATAACCAAGAACTTTTATGCAATATTTATTTTTATTTATAGCTACAAGACTAAAGGTGTCTCTCTCCTCCCCGCATCCCTCATTTCTTTCTTTGAATGTCAAAACTAAGAAAGCATACTGCTTCACTTCTTGACATGACCAATTATATAGTACGAACTTGTTGACGCATTCTTTATTGCATCAGCTTAAAATTTTATGCTTTTGATCACATTCTTTATGATTGTGTAAACGAACACGTAACAGCGTATGTTCCTTGCTCTCGCATATTTTGGTGAAAGCACGGGAATTATTAAAACCTAGTTACACAAAAAGCAGTTTATTTACATACACATCTAAAACAGAACTCAAAACGGTATTAAAAAAATATATCTGATCGTCTTTCATTTACATGATTTTCTGTATCTGTTCTACCAACAAATTAATCTTACAAAAGTATATTTTCTATCTACTGCACGCTAATTGATATAAACATTAGCAGAAATTGTATTTTTACTTAGTTCCTTATAAGTAAAAGGGAACTAAGGAAACACACTAGGCTAAAGCGATAGTCGTATCTTCTAAAACCTGTTGCTATGTGAATGACTTTCAAATTTATTCTCTCTACATGTCCGGTAATAAAACAGATGAAAACGGTTTACGACTTCCTTTTTATGCTTAAGTATTTTAAAACTGAATTAATAAAAAGAAATATCTTGAAAATCGTCAGCTCTTAAAAAAATATAAGTACCTAACATAAATTGGGCGTTTTTACATTTTTTTGTATAGTAATAGCGTATTTCTTACAGTCATGCCAAAGTCATTCAGAATAAAGAGGACTTCAGAGGTTATTCCCAGAAAATTAAATATATACATATTATTTGTCATGTAAGTATCTGCAATATCTGGCATTTTAAACAATGTTGTTATTCATTTTTGAGAAAATTAAACATTTCGAAATTTTTTCCATGTAAAGGATAGTTTGGGTTGGGGGATTCCAGTGAAATCTCGGTGTAGAATTTGGGATGGAATGCAATAACATCTCTACACATTAATTATGTTCGAAGTAGAGAGAGGGAGGGAGAGAAATAGAGCAATAATAAACGTATGCTCGAAAACTATTGAAGTGAATAGTTGTATCGCGAGCTCGGATTTTCGCTTGATTTATTTATTTATTTATTTATAATGTACCTAAATTCTAATTTGGCAATGAATTAAATAACTTTGATATACGGAAATGTCAACACTGATGTGCAGAATGAAAGGGAAATTGAAGAAAAAAACAAAATACACCATGTTTTAAACAGTCATATCGATTGAAGTTCTACGGCTTTCCTTTCAGAAAGAAGCGATTCCGTTAGCTGTAATGCAAACCTTACTAACTAAATCTCGCCTTTCAATAGTATATTAGTATTTTCTCGAAGATAGCAAACTGGTATCCATTATGTTTCTAAAGTAATAGTCAGTAATAGGAAGTTTAGCATTTAAATCAGCACAGAAGGAAATACATTTGAACCGTAAGAGAGATATTGGAATTAACTAGTCTACTTCTATCCCTCGACCAGTCTGTGGGTAGTTGTTGATAGCATTCAAATCGGTTTAATTAAGGGACCTGTATTCCACGGAATCAGGGAAGTATTAGTTGTACATTAAATTCCATGTTTCCGTTGATGTTGTGGAAAATTTAGCGATACAATTTTCAAACATAGTGCGCGAATTACTATACAGGTTGTACTTTTTCAAATAGTTTTCTGGAGCCCCAACAGATGGTCTGGAATGCTTACTGATGGTCTATATTTGGTTATAGTGTTGTAATCTCGTTTTGCGGAAGCAAGCTATTTCTTCCTTATCATCTCCTTATTATAAAACAGTTGACTGGGAAAGAAAATCAAGTCAATATATGCTTTCTTTATAAATATAACAGCAGTTTAGTAATACGCGATGTTGCATGTGTTTCAAATGAACTGTTGGTTTTACAAGTTTCGTTTATAAATATAAAATTGCACTTGTTTCGATAATTAGGAATAACGCTTATTGAGCTCATTAACTTCGCGACCCACAATCTTGCATTCATTGTTATTATTTCTTTTTTATTCTATTGGTATAAAATATTGCTTCTACTTTTTAAAAATATCATTTTATATGCACACCACCACCATATTGCGGTTTACTAATTCTAGTGTTTCTCGAGAGTTTAATGCTGCGTGTTGTTTTAAATTGTTTTTAATTGTTCTGAGTTTTAAAATTTTGTGTATGGTATTTACAAATATATTTTAATGTATTTAGCAGGGAAAAAATATTCGTAGTCGGCTTATCCTCCCATTTTAGTTGTCACATTATCTTCCCCTTATGAAGAACTGACAGCTCCCTGGGATTTACAAGCAGGTGCTTAGGGGTCAAAGCGTATCGGAAAGCCAACGACACGGAACTACACAATGAAGAACCTGGAACGAGTGGTCGGCCAGTGTCCAGGCACGAGCGTGGGAAATTGGATAATATGAAAGCGGAATCGATCGATGATAGCACAGGTGGTGATGGAGCAATTGGTGGAATGAGTGGAGGGGAAATCGGTGGACCCGCAGAAAGCCCGCTGAGACGCCGTTTCGTCCATCACAAATCCCACATCCGGGCGCTTGGGATCGAACCCGGACCGGCTAGTGGGAGACGAGTGGTCTAACTACTCTTTAGTAGAGAAAATTGTTGGTATAATACGTCAAATGACATTTGATTAGAAGGAGAAAAGATATCAAAGACAAAATTTATCAGTGGCTTACTCAACGGCTTCATTAAAGATTCACTTTTTACGACTGCATTGATTTGTTTACCTGGCAGTTGATGACAGTGGCAAGTATTAAATGGATGTTGCATTTTAAAAAAAATTGCAAACACCACGGTTGAAACTGTTGAACATTTTGTGCAATTTTAATCAAAATCATAGAATGAAATATATGGGAAAATGCGAACACGTAAAATTTAATACCGCCTTATTCTGGCCAGAGAATTCTCTCCCTTCATTTGGCTGGAAAATAGTTTTTTAAAATACTGTATGTATTTTGTTTCCATCTGTAATCGATAATCAATTAATAAATATAATACCTTATAAGCCTTAAATTATAATTATTTATTATAAACCAGAAATTTCATAAATGAAACCATTAAAAAAGGTTTGAGGGCAGCACACACTAGAGGGACCGATGCGCAAGTCCTAAATAGAGTAGGTAATTAAAAAGAAGACAAAGAGTTGCGCAATAATTGTATAATATTGGAATTATTTTTAAAATGTATATGAATACTATACATATTTTCTTTCCGTATATACTTACAATAAATAAATATCGTTAATAAACCTAAACTTTTAATGAAGCTGCTACTAATCATAAACCATAAATTTCATAAATGGATCTATAAAAACGATTACGTATAGTAAGCATTACAATAGTAAGGAGGGATCAATGCGCGAGATGTTCCAGTAGAGTAATTAAAAAGAGAGAAGAAAAGACTTGCGTAAAGGATTATATAATATGTGAAAGGTGAACTATTCGAGGGCGGGATGTAAAGAATGGTACAGAAGAGATGTTAATGACGATAACGGTGAAGAGTGGCAACAAAACATTGATGAGCCAATACTGGCGTTAAATTTGCTGTCCCCTTGTTTGTGGTGATATTAATTTTCTCAAACAATATTTATATCTAGAGACTCTTTGAACCAGATTATCATAACCACAGTAAGGTTTAACCTTTTGTGTGCGGTGATAGATAGCTAGTTAGCATAAAAACTTCCGGTGGTGAGGGGAGCTTCTAGATAATGTTCAAATAGCCTGAAAGTGGATTTGATTTATTGCTGAGAACATTACTTTTTATTTAATTTCAGATTACATAAATTACATTTAATACACATATATTGGTTCATCAGCATTACAAATTACAATGGCTGAATCTGTACAAATTACAAAGTAAGATCCAAATTCCTGCCGACTTCATAGTAATCAAAAACGTATGAAATTCAATTGTTTAATTCGTCCATTGTGTGGATGGCAGCGTAAGTTCGATGACAATGGGGGTCAGCCAATCAATGCTTCAATCGTCGAAGCCAATCTTGGATGATTGGCTCAGAGTCAACTCTTGGCATGGCTGATGGGTTTATTAAGATTCGTTTTATGTGGTTCTAAAAGTTTGAGTCACTTTTCACATTATCTTAACTTATACTGCGAATCTAATTTTTACAGCAATTTCATACCTATATACTATCGTTCGATGGTTTACAGTTTCCAGGAATTTGTTTCAAGCCACGCGGAGGGAAGCGATAAGCGTAATTATTAGATAAATGTGGAAGCTTTATAGAAGAAAGCACTATTGCAATCTATGGGAATGTCAAGTTTTTTGTTATATAATATGATGATGCTGTAGTTTAATCGTGAAAACAACGCCTCTTTTGAAACAAAATAAGCATATGCAACAACTATTTTGCAAAATACCCATCAACACCACCACCCATCAGCTAAGAACGCCAATTTCGCGACTTTACCAGAAATAGGATTGAAACTTATTTTCATCACTCTCTAACTTAAGTTTTTCGCATGTTAGTCTCTTCCTTCCATCAGGTATGATTGAGTGTCTGTCATATAAGGCGAACATTTTCTTCACTCTTCTATTTTTGTATCACGTAGTCATTTATGTCGTTATGTAACACTTGCAATTATTATAGAAGTATAAACCCTGTGTCATTTGCGAATTTTGGAGCGGTCACATTCCAAATTGTGGCATCAAATGAGGCAACTTGACTGAAGTATAATGACGCACTTGAGATGGTGTATGTCTCATTATGTGCAAATTATAGCGGCTATATGTGGGTCAGTTAGGGCGCGTCTTGTCGGCGCATGCTTGAAGAGCACGAGCACTGCTTTTCATAATGACAAGTTGTTCGCTTAGTCCTGATGAAGAGAAATTGAAGAAAAGTCGTGGTCAGATATTAACAAGTGGGAACGGAATTGCATGTGCATTCAGCTTAAAGCAAGTCACGAAGTGCAATTGACTTTTTAAGGCCAATGTAATTTCATTCGCAACTAAATGTTGGTAATCTGTATCATAAAACTGTGACTTGGTTATCCATTCTGTCATATTAAAATTTTTGTAGATCCACCTAAGCATTGATTTCAACGCCTTGTTGTAACAGTAGATGCTTAACATAATATGGATCGCAAAGTCAACTTTATTTTTTATTTTATTTATTTTCTATTTTAATAGACTGGCAACATTAGGTAAGCGTCGATAAAGCTGTTCTATCACTCACTGCGTTTCTTTTCTCAAACCTCATTGTTACAAAAGAAATCGGTCTATGGTATAAAAGAATGAATGTTGTTCCCCCTTTCATGTAAATATTTGTACCTACTTTATCAGCATTACCATATTTTGTTTTTATTGTTCGATTTACACCTCATATTTAACTGTAACGATCATATACTACAAATTTTTTCGTCACTATTGAGTTACAGCAATAGTGTAACTCGTGTGTAGTTCCTTTATTGGTGTTATTTCTTTGGTTTTTGTAGGAAGATCACTCCAAACACTACACGCATTTACACATGCCATAGTACTTCCCGGAAATTCCTACTTTTGTGGAGGATAGAAAAAATCTTGGCTAGAGCGAAATTCCCACGCCCGCCGGCGAATCAAAGCTAGAACCCCTCGCAGAGCGGGATAAATGTATTTTATGATATTAATGTAAAAGTTGAAGCTGAACAGTAATGGGTTGAGAAAATTATCATATGTTCTATTCAATTATTCTGTGATTTTTCTATTATTATACCGAATCCAAATCACCTAATGTGCATACTCTAAAAAAAATTACCGCTGATTAAATAATATCTTCTTTGCACGTTTCGAAAACATGCAATAGGGAATTTGCAGTAAGCAATACATCTGGAATATAGTAGTCTGACCCCTTAAACATTTGGAATAAACCCTGATCACCTAAACAAGCGAACAATTAGCATAAAAGTAATTGCCATGTTTCATGTTCCTAAACAGATCATAAAATTGTCACTTTTTAGTGTAATGTTTTAGGGTTTCCTTTAGTAAACTTGAACATAAATGGAATGCCTATGCTTGTGGTATTCGCAATTTCTGTAAGTTATTTTGCTGAAATAATAACGTTTGAATATTGCGGATTCAGGAATTTAGGCTAATTTTATTATGTGAACTTAATGCTCCACTCCTTGTTTCATCTAGAAAATAGTTTGTTATAAAGTTTACCATTTCACTTCCAAACCTCAGAAGCTTCTTTGAATCACTGGGACTAATATCTCTTCTCTTATTGTAACTCTTTACCTGGTGTATGGGTAAAAATGCTGGCATAGTTATTTGCAGCTACTTTTGCAAGTCACATCTATAGCAAGCTTAAAAATATTTCAGTAACTCTTAACTCAGCAATTAAACACTAAATGTTATTCAAACAAATTTTAAGTATTTGCTGGGTAAAACTAGTAATTACTGAACAAGTAAAGGTAATATCTTGTCAGTAATCAGTAAAGCCTGAACTATAAATAAATATATATGGTTTATTTAATTTATTATCAGTATTGACTTAAAATAATATATAAGTAAAAGAGTTTATTGACTTTTATTTAAATGACTCAATGTCTTAATGTCTCAACTTTGGAAGATGCTGTACTTATCACCAATTATGGTATTTATTCAGTTTCGGTTTTGAGTATGATGTTCACACACACATATTCATGTATACATACACATACATAATACCAACAAAACTTCATATAGGTACATGTATACATACTAATGGAGTTTTTCTGAAAGCGATTTTATTCAGGGGTGTCTAAGTACGTAATTTCGGTAAAATATACACATATGTTTGGGTGGAATATTTCCTCTAGGTAGTAATAGAGAGTGTAAAAATATACATGTGTGTGGGTGTGTGTGTGTGTGTGTGTGTGGGCGTGTGTGTGGGCGTGTGTGTGTGAGCGCGCAACTGTTGCTGAGGAATATACTATAAATCCCTTAGGCCATGTCTAGTAAACAGCATATCTAACATCTTAATCATTTGTTTTAAGGGGCGCAAAATTAAAACAGAAATGTAAACATTTAAATATACCCATTATTATTATTATTATTATTATTATTACTCAGAATAACAACACTTTATAAGAATAATTCTTCCAACAAGTTTTGTTATGCACATACTTTTTAAAGGATGCCTGTTGTACATGTCTCAATACATGGATTTTCACAGGGCTAAAAGTTATTTAAAAGGGAGATATAAATTATAGCAAATAATATAAATTATACTAAGAGGGGACAAATGTACATTGAAAATGGCCAGGGAGGAAATATTTTAAACACGTTTAAGTAGCCGAGTTGTCACGAGCTGACGAACGCAGGATAGTACCGATAAGGGTAGGACATTGAACTGAAGGGGTGAGGTTATACTGCCCGAGGGTGAGCATAGCAAGGAGAAGAGAAACAATTCCCTTGCTGGTCAAGCGACACTTTTGGCACTTGGCAGAGAACATTCGCGGAGCTAAGACGTAATAGCTAAGTCCGCGATAGAAGTGAACGAGTTACATACTGCCGCGATAGAAACAGTATTTCTCAAAATGCAGCAGCAGATAAACAAAAGTGATAAGGAATGAGAGGCGTGGTCACATAAAGCGTAGCTTAACAGGGGAAAATTTAGGAGGAATGCGTGTGTGTTCGACATCAGAAAAAGCCGAACTAAATACAAAAATGAGTTCAATAAAAATCTGGAACTCGAAGAAAATCACTTGTGTCTTACCACCCTGAAGAGAGATTCCATGCCAACAAAATCCTGAGCTAGGGCACCCACATATCCACACCATTCCTAATAGCCAAAACCAGCATCCGGGTTACGAACCCGGAACCCCTGTTACCGCCACACTGTTTAAGAAGTTTAGCAGTTTTTGTATTACTATTATTTACAGTCGATACAATTTACCACTAGAAATAATGCATAAAATCATAACACACACCAGTTAGTATTCTGTTAAACCTTTTAATTAAATTTGAATTTTATAACAAGTTAACAATAGTTTTAGTAGCTGCTCACAGAGCATAGGGATGAGGGCGACGGCGGAAGAGAGTGGAAAGGGAGAACTAAGATATCGAGAAAGGAAAGGAAGGATGGGAGGGCAAGGAAGACAGAGAAAGATAGGGTTGGATAGATAGCGGAGGAAAGAGGAAGAAACAGCGAAAAGGAGGAGAGAGGGGGATAGGGAGAGGGGGAGGAGAGGGAAAGAGGGGTAGGTATGGAATTCTCTATATTTGACGCGATAAGACCACCAGAGCTGAGGTTCTGCTAGTTTTGCAATAATCTGCTTCTGTTTGTGCATGAAAGAATAGTTCTATATAAAACACCCAGTACTTCTTACTACAGACATTTCAAATACGATGACAAATGAGAAAACAACTTAGTATTGTACGAAAGTATTTTGTATTTATTTTTTGGAGCTGAAATTATCTCCAGGAATATTTTCACTTTTACAGAGTAATTTTGAAATGATTTTTATGATGTTTATGACAATAATAATAATCATCATAATAATGATAATTTATTGTACTTAGGACGTGTACTGCTGACGAAAGCTAATAAGGATAAGGGCCTGCAAAGATCCGTTCTAAACGGGCAAAATTAGGTTTAAATGTTTATGTTTATTCCACAGTTTTCTCTACCTATTAATATTTGTTTTCACACCTGTACGAAAATTGTGTACCTAATGCTTACTTTTCTCCGTTCCTCGTGATGATAATTCCTAGTTTCAGTAAGCCAAACTTGATCTTCCGAAAACAACCACTTAACGTTTCTAAACTTGAGTAAAATGTAGAACTATTCAAAGAAGCAACCCAGAAGAGGTCTCGGTTTTCAACCTCGCTTAGGATGAGTTGCCCGGATAAGATTTATTCGGGTTTTTCCCTTAATCAGAGAAGATGAATATCTAGTAACTTTAAACTCCATGGACCCTAAGATTATTTGAGCATCTTTCACCGATTTCATTCATCTTCCGATATAACGAACTAGCTTAAAGGACATAAACCTCAAAATAATAATACTTAAAATAATAATAACAATAATAATAACAGTAATAATAATAATCTCGAAATGATTAAGTGAAAAAAGACAATTACATGTAAGGTGATATAATTTTTTCATGCAGCGAATTTTTTTTCAAATCTATAAGGCTTTGTGAGTTTATAACTTCAGTAAAAATAAAGAGATATTTACAGACATTTGGAGAATATTCAAAATATAAAGTACACCTAAGCTACGATATTTTATTCAGACATATTAGTGCTACTTTGGAGGGCGAAAGTGGTATTTCGTATCTAAAATGAAATTCGGGCATGCCTAATTTCTTGTAAGTCTTCGTTTTGTTACTTTAAAGAATGCTAGATTTAAGTAATAAGATATTTATTATACATCCGAGTTTTCATTTCTGAGTTGTGCCCACTGACTGACTGACTGGGCCCACACGTGTTTACCACTTCCAATAAGCGGTTTTTGGATTCAGGGGAAGTAAAACATATTGCCAATGAAATCTCAACGTAAGCTTTTGGGTCAAATGCAACACTCTGTACGTTTAGGCAATCAAGGGACAAAGTAGAAACAGCATACGCAACAAGATACTTGATATAGTTTTTTTCGGTCCGAAGCAGAAGGGTTGGTAAAGAACAGAGACTAAAAGTGACAATGAGTTTTGCACAGCAGTCATTGACAAGTTAGCGTTTGGACAGTCAGTCAATCAAGCGGGAAAAGTTGGCAGTATTTGGACTCTTCTGGGCACGCTTTTGGCACGCAGGTTAGCCTAGCCCTTCCGATGGCTATAGCTAATACGGCAATACGACACCTCAATCGCATGTTGCAATAGGGTTACCACTCTTAGGACCACGCCTTTCTAGCGTTGCGGCAAGTGTTGAGCAAGCAGATACCTTCCTAAGGTCACCCACATATCGTACGTCCTTGACATCTACTCCATTTATATAGGTCACTCAGCAGCGTATTGTGGGGCTATTTATTTGCTTTGTTTTAGGTGACTCCAACCCCACGCTAAGCTCCTTAGATTTAAATAAAGGTCCCTTATGCTGAGCTATAGCTTATAAATATTCAGAACCTAGTTATATTATTCTTCCTGTCAGCTTTGCCCCCCCCCACCCTTTCTTTTTTTAACTGTGCCGAGTAAATCAACTACAGCCTGCCTCCGTACCATAGGGCTCAAGTTCTATGAACCTAAGCGGTAGTCCTCACTTATTAATTACGTCGGCATCTTTTATTTTCATATGTAGCTACCTCGTGGCTCTGTGGCCGAGTGGCTAGACCGATCGGCTCCCACCTAGACAGCCCAGGTTAAATCCCATGCGGGGTTTTCTCCGGGTCCTACTTCCCCACCCCCGCTACTTATGCCACCAATTGCTCCGTTGTCACCTTTCCTATCATCCATTTCATATCACCCACTTCCTCACGCTCATGCCTGGCTAAGAGCCGACCACTCGCTCCAGGTTCTCCATTCTGTGGTTTCGTGCCGTTGGCTTCCCGACAGGCTTCTGACCCCTAGGCATCCGCTTGTAAGTCATAGGGGAGCTGTCAGCCCTAAATACGGGGAGGATAAAAAATGGAGATTTATCTATGGACGCTCTTTAACTGCTGTGGTTCTCAGCGACCCACTCTATACTGGGCGTGAAATACCGCTGAATTTTGCTAAGAGGCCTCTCTATCAGGCTTGAGGTTGTTTTACGTATCGTAAATCTACGGCACGAGACCAACAGCTTTACTTCTCTTCCGAAGGAAGCCATGCTAAGGATTCTTACGCCCGAAAAACTCATTGTCATCCGCCGGGTTTGAACCCGCGACCTTAGGTATACGGGGAGGATAAGCCGATTACGAAAAATGCATGCTACTTGTAGGTAATGGCTCAAAAAACAACGAAGTTTTTCTTCTACTTACCCTCTTCATATGGAGGACTTAAACCCCACCACCAGGTGTTAAAAGCAAAGCTAATGCCTGGGGCCAGAGGACTTGGATCTCACAGCTTCCAGAGATGGGAGAAGTCCACGAAACGTCAGACATCACATCATGATTGCAGACGCCTTGTGAAAGAAGCAGTGTCATGTTTATAGAGGAGCACGGAGCTTCAAGATGGGATATGCAGAAGAATTGACACCAAAACAACTCTAGGCTATCTCGTTTCAACTAAATAAGGATAATTATTTATCTTACTATCAGCTCGAAACTTATTACAATTAATTTGCTTCTTACTTAATTTCAACTAAATAAGGATAATTATTTATCTACAATTATATACTGAGCAGATCATTGATGTTCAAGAAAAATGCAGAATCTAACACAAATTTTCTACAAACAAAATAGTAGGAGGTAGTAGGATAAATGATTGGAGCAAGGGGCTCAATCCACGCTTGTTTATGACTGAAGTAAATTAGAAGTCAAGTAGAGCGCTCACCGCTGGCGATTTTAAAACAAATCACACTATGCCAACAATTAAGATGATAATTTATATTATACATATTTTTAGGAACATTTTTATTCGTTGGAACATATAATTTTTATAACTTCATTTTTAATTAGGCAGATGTAAGTAAGAAATGCCTTAATTGTTTATTTATATTGTTGGTATTTTCATTTGTTACCTTCTGTGTACATTTCATATTATGTGCACTAGGTTCCGCTGATAACTTCCCGGACTCTTACCGCATCAATGACCTCCTCGTTGCTGTGAAATCTTCGTTGTTTGAGGTTTGGGAACAGCTGGTAGTCACTGGATTCTAGATCTGACGAAGTCAAAAAAAAGTCTGATTTTATCCATTCACATGACTTTCTCTACATCTCTTTAACAAATTATTGTTAGTAAATTTGTTCGTCTTTCTACTTCATGTTAATCGAGATAAGCATTAATAGAAGCGGTTTATTGGTTAGTTCGTTATAAGTAGAAGGGAAATAAGGGAATACACTAGGCTAAACCGACAGTCAAATGTTTAAAATGTGGTTGCAATGGGATTTAAAGCCGTTTCTTTGCGTGGCCAGGTGTTGACAAGTTCCTGTATGAGAAAAGTATTTTAAAGGTGAAACCAATAACAGGGAATATCTCTAAACGGTCAACTGCAGAAAGAAATATATATGTATATATGACATAAATTGTGTACAAGGAGCTCTACATTATTTCTGCAGTAAAGTTTTACCTATATCTTACAAACAAAAAAAAAAATCCATATAAAGAGGTCTTTCGAGGCTATTTCCTAAAAATTCAAGATATATATTTTCTCATATAAATATCTTAAATATAAGAGATTTTAATCAATTTTAGAGCAATTTTGAGAAAGTAAAACGTTTCAATTTTTTTTCTATGTAAAGAATAGTTGGGAGGTTACTGGAAGTTGCTGAACTTAAATATCAAGTTTGGCATTAATGATCTTTCCGTTTATGAGCAATGCTGCCCACAGGTATACGCACAGACAGACAGACACACCCACACTCACAAACACACAGACGGATATGTTTCTAAAACTACTTTAAGTATTTTCAGTGAAATCTCTGTATCGAATTTTTGAGTGGAATACAATACCTTCTCTATACACTATGTCAAGTACGTGTAAACAAAATAATAAAATACGTAAAGTATATGAGGAAAATTTGTTAGTATTTTTAAGGTTGAGTGAAATCGAAAGAGATTGTAAGGAAAAGCTCCTTTAACTAAAGGGAACTTATACATTTTCGTAATATCCATATTATCATTTTACTAATCTCATAAATCCATAGCACATCTCACAAGGAATCTTGCCCTACCGCCCGACCGTTGCGTCCCCCATCTCGGTCCATGATAGGCGACATGGATGGGGTGCGCTACATTAAATTCACCATAGTTGGAACGCATCCGAAATATATCACATGTGGTTTAGGTAGTTACCTTTTCTTTCCCCACTTTTTTGCTAGATCGTTATTGCTTTCTCTCCACGTACTATGTACACAGTGTTTAGAGAATGTATTACATTCCACCCAAAAATTCAATAGTGAGAGTTAATCGGAAATACGTGTTTTGAGTTGGCCTGAATCCCGAAAAGGCATTTTTACTTTCTCTAGCTTGTATGTATGTTCTCTTTGCAATGTATATAGTAACTAGAGAAGGTATTGTATTCCACCCAAAAATTCGATGGCGAGATTTTGCCAGAAATATATATTTTGATATCTCCTGAATAAAAAAAAAAGACATTTTACTTTCTCTACACGTACTATATACATAATGTATAGAGAAGGTATTGTATTCAACCAAAAATTCCATTTCGAGTATTACCGGAAATATATGCTTTGAGATCCCCTAAATCCCCCCCCAAACAAAGCTCTTTTATAAAAATATCTGTGTGTGTTAATACCAAATAATACCAAACTCGGTATTTCTTATGCATGACTGAAAAATTTGAAATCCCAAACTAATAATGCTAGCCATTTTACATTTACACCGATGTAATATAATGCACGTAAGTTATTCCAGCAATTTTTCTCTAATGGTTTGGAAGTTACGGTCGAATTTGTTTATATTTTGTCACCTCTTTAAAAACGTCCCCTGTGACAAAAACATTACAATTTTCGTTTAATATTTTTACTCTAGGTTCAGAGTACATCTACTTTTTGAAATTCCTTTGCGTATCTATATCTCTTCTTTAGTTTAGATTCCAACATTTTAAAAATTTATGAATGTGCTTTTTACTTTCTCTACACCTACCACGTGCATAGTATATAGACAAGGTATTGTAATGCACCCAAAATTCGATACCGAGATTTCAACGGAAATACTCGCAGACCACCTGAGACCACCTGAATCGAAAAAAGATAAATGTCCGTGTATGTGTGTGTGTGTGTGTGTGTGTGTGTGTGTGTGTGTGTGTGTCTATCTCTCTGTAGGCAGCATAGCTCAAAAATGAGAAGTCTAATAAATACCAAACTTGGTATTTAGGTTCAGTATCTTATAAGGATGCGACACGAAGATTTTTAAGAAAATTCCCCCACCGCCAACTACTCTTTACATGGAAAATTTTCAAAAATTTTGATCTTCTCAAAAATGCCTCAAACGGTTTTTATTAAAATACTGTATATTAAATGTATTTACATGAAAAATCTAATGTACACTTACATGACTTCCTCCAGCTGCTCTACAAACTTCTTGCAAAGATTATTCTTCTTTTTACACAATGCTAGTCGAGATAAACTTTAGCAGAATGTTCTTGTTACTTAGTTCCTTATAATGTAGAAGGGAACTAAGGGAATGCACTAGGCAAACTATTAGTCAAATATTTTAAAATCTGTCGGTATGCGATATTCATTGCAAATCACTTCTATGCTTGGCCAGGAGTAGAACAAAAGAAAAACGGGCACTTCCTGTCTAAAAAAAAGTATAAGTACTTCAAAATGGAAGCCATATGATAAGGAATATCTCGGAAACGGTTATCGCCACAATAAAAACGCAAAGGACATAAATTGTATGTTTTGACGAGATCTACATTTTTTGTAAAGTAAGATTTTGTCTATCTCTTAGGTTTAGCAGTTAAGCAAAATTCGGGAAAATTCATCCAGAATAAAGAGGTATTCAGAGGCTATTTCCAGAAAATTCTATATTTTATTTGGGATCTAAGTAGCTTTAATATACGGATTTTCAATCAAAATCGTTAGAGCCATTTTGAAAAAAATAAAAAAAAATTCGAACATTCATCTATGTAAAGTGTAGTTTGTGGTGGTGGGGATTTCTTGAAAATCTTCGTGTCGCATCCTTGGAAGATATTAAATCTAAATACCAAGCTTGGTATGTAACGAACGGTCTTTTCGTTTTTAGCTATGCTGTCCAAACACACACACAGACTTTTTTCTGAAAATGCTTTTTTTTCTTTTCTCTTTTTTATTATTCAGTGGGTCCTAAAACATGTATTTCTGGTGTAATTTCGGTATCGAATTTTTGAATGGAATACAGTTTTTCCTGTATACACTATGCACATAGTACGTGTAGAAAAAGTAAAAATAAAATGTATATTTAGAATTTCTTGGGAATAGCCTCTGAAGAGCTGTTTATTTTGGGTGAATGATGCTGAATTTTGCATAACTGATAAATCATGACAGGTAGACAAAAAGTTACAACACAAAAACGTAAATTGTTAAATCAAACAATTTATGTAACATGCACTTTTTCCTGGTACTAACCATTTCTCTCTTATTTCCCTTCTACTTACGAATAAGGTAGCATATAATAAGACCATTTCTGCTAATGTGTATCTCAATGAGGAGGACGTAGATCGAAGAATAAACTTTTCAGCAATAAATTTGTTACAGAGTTGCAGAGAAAGTCATGTGAATGGAACACGCCAGATTTTTTAAAATATCTTATCTATATACTATAGTACCTACTTATAGATAGTATAGTATTCCAATCAAAATAGGGGTCAAGATTTCAGTGAAAATAAACATTTTTAAGGTCTGCTGAACCGAAATAAAGATCGTATGGCACTAGATTTCTATTTAAATAATTTAATCCACACCAAACTATTATTTACAAGATTATTTGCTTTTTCTTTGTTTGCTCAAACAGTTTGTAGTAATTTTCCTTAAAATATAGTATACTTGTTTGAGATATAAATGTGAAAAATAACTGTCTCAGCTTTTTTTTTTTTCAATTGCCTGTAAGGTCCTCTATAGAATGACTGGTTCTGGGGGGGGGGAGGGGTCGGAGTTTAACGTCCTTTAACCAAGAAGGTCATATTAGACAATGGATGAATGAAATCGGTAAATGGAAGCTTAAAAGAGCTGGGGTCCATGGGGCTTAGAGTTACTCCACATATATCTTCTGAAGGTAGGAGACATATGTCGAGACATATGTTCGAGGCCTGTTGAATGTGAGGAAGACTCCCTACTACCTCTCTACATAGGCGGGCTGATGATTTTGTTCAATTTTGCTTAATTGGGATGCCATAAGAGAAACTGGAAGACGGTCACTCACTACGGTGAAAACGTAGAAGTTAATAAAATAAGTGCACAGTTTGCGTCAAACAATTTCTTTTCGTAGTATTAGCCATTTTCGAAATATTCCAAATGCATGTTGACACTCAAGAAGGTATACGGTACAGGTTTCATGGACATGCTTGAAGCTTTAAGCATGGCTCGCAAGACTCGTTAGTATGGCTTCTTAAATTGGTTCGAAATGTTATAACTAGGCACCTCTTTCTTTATTTGAGATCATTCTGAAGTGACTGTATTTTAATATGAATAACAAATACCATATGTTTGTGAATTTGTCTGGGTTGGCAGATAAAGTCGTGTGAGGGTTCATATCAGAATTTCATTCTTATGGATGTTAACTTGGACAGACGTTGCTTATATATATATATATATATATATATATATATATATATATATATAGCCTTGTATTTATCGTTTAATTCTTGCATATGCACCTAAAATGCATGTAAACTAGTTGTTAGGTAACAAAAATAGTTGTAGTCTCGCCTACCTAAGAAGGCAACCTGGTGTAAAGAAACGCGTGATAAATACAGCTGATTTCAACACATAAAAACGAATCCCTACGTAAATATCGCCGGTGTGCATTTATGCTGGACAGATGCACTTGGCTTCAGATGGTGCGTAGGTATGTTCTCTCAGAACGTAGTAATGCAATTTGCAGAACATTATTTCGCGTTACATCGGGTTCTCCTCTTAAGTTAGCTAGTCTATCTTAGATATTTCACTTTGCACCAAATGTTGCCATCAAAGCATAATTGGAAGTCTGCATTACGTGTTTGAGGAATCGTTTCCCAAATGTTACTAAAATATGTAACATTTCAGAAGTTAGTGTCGTTTGGTAGGTCATAACACTACCAATAAACACAAAGGCACGAACTAACTACTAAATTACTGTTGTTGTAGATATCGTAAAAGAGGGGAATGATCCAGATGGAGGGCGAAAGAGCTTTAAAGAATTGTGAAATTGGAGAATGCTTGCTTAGGGGTAACTGTACTCTGAGATTGGAAGGTTAATTGAGTTGAGGCGATAACTCCAAGGTGTATCAAGTTTCGGCGAATTCACTGGTCATCCTAGACAACGCTTATTTGAATATTTTGTTAATATATTAATTTGAATGACTTATGTCTACACTTTGTAGCCTAATAAGCACTGAGGATTTCTCAGATTTATTTCTCTGGGGTCACATATTACTCCTCTCGTAAATGTAAACACATAATCAAAGGACATGGTGGCAACTGTCGCAGATATTAAAGAGCAGCGAGGTATGCTCATATTTCCAAGAAGTGCTGTGAAATATAACATGGCTACTTCTGCTTTAAGCTTGTTTTCGCTTAGCGCTGAAAAAATTGCGTTGTGGTGGCATTGTTCAATGGTACATCTCAAACTCATAATTCATTATATTAAAACACACACATGGATATATCCAGTTGGACCAACGAAAACTCTGCACACATTTTGCTGATACCCTGAATGTTTCGAAATTATCTATAGCTGAAAATACATGAGCTTTGTGTATTACATGCTTGAATATGTTTTATCGTGAATACTTAGGTAGTGTGATTTGGTTAGAATTTTGTTCCAATTATCGTGGCTTTGAGTGATCCCTACTACTGTGGAGTAATCCTGAAGACTATCCAAGTTTCAAAATGCTTACGACCAATATCAGGTACATGAAGTTGAAAGCAAAATCTACTTTTGTAAAGCTAGCGTTATGTGTCTCTTTAACTACATTGGCTACCTAAAAGGCTCGGTTAATGAACAATTTAGGTTAAGGTAGACTTGGGAAATTTGTTTATTCCTATTCCTCTGGACTGTCGGTGAAATCTTATTCTCTAACACTGCTTTTAGGCTCGGCTGATGTACCAACAGATGTAGGATTTAAGCAATGACTTAGAAAAGCTAAGGAAATGGTGTAATAAATAACAATACAGACATTGTGAAAGCATGTAATGTATTTATACCACACTAAATTTCACAATATGTGAAATGTGAAGTACATAAATAAATATTGAGACATGGCGTGGTCGAGTCAGTCAGTCATATCTAACCGTAGATGGTCTTGGCGACGGGGGCGGCGTAGGCCAGAGGAGCAGCGATCTTGGCGACGGGGGCGGCATAAGCCACGGGGGCAGCGATCTTGGCAACAGCGGGAGCAGCCAGGGGAGTCTTGTGTACAACGGCGTTGAATCCGTTGATGGGGTCGGCAGTGTAATCGACAGTACGGACGGTACCGTCGGGCTCAACCAGGCTGTAGCTGCCCTGGACAACATCTCCACTTCGGCTCTCCTGCTGGCTCTTGGCATCACCGGTCAGGGCATCCTGGATGTCGTAAGCGTAGCTGTACTGGGGGTTGGGGTCGAAGTCGGTGTCAACGGCGACCTTGGCAACAGCGGGGGCGGCATATGCGAGGGGAGCAGCCACCCTGGCGACGGCGGGAGCGGCGTAGGCTACGGGGGCAGCATGAGCGGCGTAGGCTACGGGGGCAGCATGAGCGGCATAGGCTACGGGGGCAGCATGAGCGGCATAAGCCAGGGGAGCTCCAGGAGCAACGACGGCGGGGGCACCGATGACTCCAGCTTTAGCGACGGCCACTAGGGCAGCGAGAACGAACAGCTGAAACAAAGAAAATATCATATTATCTCCGCAGAATTAATATTCAGGTTGAATGTGCTGCCCAATGAGAGAGACGAGAGCGGAAACCAGCTTACTTGATACTTCTGTTTCAGTTTACTCTGAGATGCTTCATTTAATTGTAGCCTTCTTCCGTTATTGCTAACCTGTCCACGACATACACATGTCTGTTGGATTCAGCAGCTCCTCGATCCATACCAGGGTTTTCATAGGTTTATTTGTAATGTCAATCCTAATATAAGACCAAAGCGATGAAATATATCGTAATTGATTTGTGGTCCAAAGAAAGAGTATTGTCCGACATTCTCAGCACACGATGAAATAACTACGAGTATAAAGGCAGCTCAACCGGTCCTCATATTGTTAAGGGTAAAGGCCATCCACTACATCATATAATATTTTCGACATTATAATATATACATGTATGGATATGCAGTGGGGTGCAGTTCTATTAATTGGAATGAGTCATTTTTACATTAAGTTTTCAGGCTGTAATTTTCTAAATGTTAATACCCGTCAGTGTATCAAACATACATGAGTGGGACGAGTTGCCCGGTTCCAGAGCCAAGTCTCAAGAATCAATCTAAGAATAACTTTCGGGTTGTAATACAACCTTCCATTAAATAATTACTGTTTATAACCTGTGTCACTTAGTGTAATTTATCTAAAATAACTTCTCACAATGATTCAGTTCACCGTTTATAGTGAATTGTTTGTGAACACAAATTAATAACATTTGCTAATTCATTAACTATTTAATTATATCGCAAAATAGACATTATGTTCATTATTAGATCTCGGGTTCTATACATACAGTTCTATATACTTCATAAATTTAAAGAAAAATAATCACACTTGTGTACCGAGATATCCTTAATGAACATCAGTAATGTTTTTTCCTCCCTCCAAAAGCAGAAAGTGGCTTTTCTATACCACGACAAACATTTTCAAATAATGCTATGTGTATTTGATTTTATATGCTTATATTCAGTATATAATTATATTTGTAATTTGGATCTCGCCTATTTCACTGACTGGTCGGAGCATTTAGAAGTCATGATATGTGATCAAGAAAAGTTAATATATTATATAGCTAAAATTGAAAGAAACTATATAACCCTGGATAGTTGTGAACTAAGTGAGCAGAACTTCACAATTTTCGCGAATAGCTTAAGAAGATAGGATATTCCCAGCGATATCTGCACTCACCTTGTACATGATGTGTGTGTCCACGGTTTGTTTGCAGGCAAATCGTATCTCTGCCAGGTCCAAAGCGTGTTTATATAGCCACCCACCCCTGTCGTAACTCTGGCATAGGTTGAGTAAGGCCTAGGCCACGCCTGATCTTCGCATTCCGCGCTTAATATTGTAGGAGGTGTGTGTCCTTCATTGCGGCGCACCATTGGCAGCGTTTACTGTTTCATGTACAAATCACATGCAGCCTACTTCTTATGACATTGCAGTTGAACGTTTAAGATTTTGTTACGACAATAGGGGAAAATGTGAAAATTATTAAAAATGCTAATACATTTTAGTACTTTTAAGAGGAATGGATGTTAAAATGGTACAGACCTAAACTCATTCAACAGTCACGTAAAGTGTATGCCAGTTTAAATTCAGCTGTCTAGCTTTAAATACAAGTTCATTTCATTGAAATGAATATTCAGTATATATATACATTATTATTAAAACTACATCTGGTGTTGCAAAATCTTACAAATTATTGTGACATATCTAAACATTTTAAGACAAAATAAATCACCGAATAACTTAGGAAAGTAGAAATGTTTTTCTACTAAAAGGGTCTTTAACATTTTTATTAATTAACAAAAACGCTATATTATATACTTTGTGAAATATTATTCTAAAGTGATTCGTGTGAAAACGATGAGATACATTTTATAATACTTTGTAACATAAAATTGAAACTTGGTTACAGGTTTTGAAAACTGCACCTGAAAGAGATTTTTCATAAGGACATTACAAAAATAGATTCTATTTTTATCTCAGGATCTACTCATGAAATGTCTCCAAAATTTAGGTTAGTTATACATGGCTTGTGTAAAAAAAATATTAATAATAATATTATTATTTAACATGCCCTTGTGGTTTACCGGACAAATGCGATTCATTTGGGAAATTGAATATCCTACCGACATGTTACCATGGTACCTCAGTTGATAGAGGAAATCAGATCCGTGGTTCAATTCCTAGTTATGGAATTGAAGTTTTCAACCCAATTTTGTGTTTCCAACGGTATGTGTGGCAAATCATCTAATCTCAAAGTTTACTATAGACAATTTCGCATTTCTGGCAATAGATTTTTAAAGTAATTGCTTAAGAAATAGAGAATTTCTAAATTTTACAGCTTTTTCCCGTTAAGGGTTATCTCTGAATTGTTCCATTCCGTGCAAATAGAAATGCTCTTACGCCATATGAAGTAAAATGTACTACATTACTTTGTACAATGTAACTATGGAAAGAAAGATAAAGTGTGGGACTTCCTGCGAACAAAAGACAGAAATATGCTTGTTAATTTCCCCAACTTGTTTGCAGTGAAAATCTAGGTCGGTCTACGGAGAAGTTTATCATTATTTGCAATCCATAAAGATAAGATAAGTTAAAAAAACTCTGATATTACATTCAAATAATTCTCTACCCACTCTTGTTTATTATTTTCTCTACTATATATCTGTAGAAAGTAGAAGTACTGCATTTTGATACTGAGCCCGCCTCTTTAGTCTGGTGGTAGCGTGTATGGCCTCACATTCAAAAGGTTCGGAATTCCATTCGCGGCAAAGATGAGTATTCGGATCATTATTTGGGGGGGGGTTCCCTTCTCCGGAGAAGACGAATATCAGATAACTTAAAAAAAAACCAGTGTCCAGAGTACTGAGTGTGTGTGTGTGTGTGTGTGTGTGTGTGTGTGTGTGTGTGTGTGTGTGTGTGTGTGTGTGTCAACGGCATGAAAGAAGTCGTTTAAATACCTACCTTTATATTTAAGTGCAGCATGTTCCCAGTATGCGACATATTATCCCTCATCTCTATTACCCTTTAGATGAAAATCTGGTAGTAATTTTATATTTCACATCGTGTCACTTTAGCAGTTTTATTGAAGTATCGCATGTTTAAAATATTTGCATGACAAAATGCATACCTATCTGCAGTTTTCTTGTGTATTAATTCTTAACAACGTCGGTATAAATTGATAATTCCTAAGGAATAAACAAAATCTTCTACCCAAAACACGTAGATCTCGTTAATGCACACAGTTTATAGGCATCAAATAAAAGTATTTATGGCATTAATACTTTCTGATGTACCTTTACTTAATTGATTTGAATTTCAAGTATTTAGATCTTTCGGAAATGGATACTTGCTATTCATTTTCACTTTCTCTACTTCGTATAGTAAGTAGCGGAAGCATTCTATTCTAACCAAGAATTCGACACCACGATTTTACTGTGCATGCATGTTTTGGGATCCCTTTAATCCAGAAAATTCAGTTTTAGAAAATGCCCTCTGTGTGTATGTGTGTGTTTGTATATGTGAGTAACAAATCTTAACAACAAAAATCGGGTAAATGCCAAAACGGATATTTAAGTTGAGCATCTTCCAAGGGTGCGACATTTGATTTTCAAGAAATATATCCACTCCAAATTGCCCTTTAGTGAACATTTTTCGATTATTTTGATTCTCTCATAAATGGCTGTAATGGTTTTGATTGAAACATTTTCATGACGAATATTTTGGGGAGTAGCCTTCTTCATAATGGAACTCTTTTGCTTAACTGGTAAACCATAACACATACACAACATCGCAGTACACAAACAATGCAGATCTCCTTAATGCACACAATTTACATCAAATAGGTACATTTTTGTGGTATTAAATATTTCCGAGGCATTCATTGTTGTTGGTTTATATTTTCCGATAGTTATACTTTTCTCAAATGTGAAGTTGTCATTCGTTTTTATTTTATTTTATTTTTCATCCTGGCTATGCAAAGAAAAAGGTAATCACATAACAACCAGCTTTTAAAATATGTCCATTGCTTTAGATTAGTTAATTTCCTTGTATCTTCAAGGAAATATGCAATAAAACATTTTCTACCAGAGTTTATCTATATCAGTATAAAATAGAGGAATTAGTTTTTGTAGGAATATTATTTTTTCAGTGAGTCGCTAACGTAGTTTTTTACATTCGGTTCATACTCCTTTCTTCCTATAACTTGTGTGTTGAGAATGGTCGGACTTTACGTCGATGCAGTGCTATTAGACCAGAAACTCCTTGGAGCGTTGGCAAACCGAAGAACAAATCAGGGCCATTGGTTAAATCTAACTCCCCTATAGTGACAATTCTGGCTTACAGAGTTGAGTGGTTAACCATGATACACATTTTGCATTTCATCTTTATAATAGACATTACAGTATTGCACTACTTTTGAATAGTTTTAACCTCTAAAGACAGATGAAGTGCAAACATTTGCTCCACTTTTTCAAACCTGGAAATTATGGTTTTGAGATAATGGTAAATTATTATCTCCGTTAATGAAATCAACATTCTGCTCTTTAAACGTGCTCGTACTCGAGTACGAGTTAGTACAATAGTCATATACTTTTTAACTACTAGCAAGGCTTTGGTTTGGAGTAAGATTTAATCCAAGTGAAAAATGTAGTTTTTGTACTGTACAACAAAGCAGTGCTTCACTGTCTCAATCTTCAGTTGAATCGGTTCACGCGCTAATACTGTATCAATCTTACACATGACGTAAGGTTTTGCGTTCAGTAAAATAGTCCAACGGAAAGCGATTAGCTATTCAGAAGTTGAAATGAGATGTTTTTGTTTGCAATCTATAATTTTGCAGTCGTTTAAGAGGCTCATAAGATCGCTAAGGCATGTCCAGAAATGTGAGTGAAAATGTCGAAATTCACACATTTCTGTGCATTGAAATAGAGGAATTAAATACTTTCTCTAGCGTATGTGCATAAATATATTGTAGGCAGAGAAGATGTTACATTCCATCCAACAATTCGTTACCGAGAGGATTCACCGAGAATATACGTTTTAGGGTTCCCTGTATCCAAAAGAAAGCATTTTTTGGAAAAAAAAAAAAAAAAAAAAAAAAAGGTCCGTTGGTGTGTGTGTATCCGTGAACACTCAACTCAAAACCGAAAAGTTGGTAAAATTCTATGACACTAAGATTTTGAGGAAAATCTCCCCACCACAAATTGCCCTTTATATGGAAAAAATTTCGAAAATGTTGATTTTATAAAAAATAGCTCTAAATTTTTATTAATATATCGTGTGCTAAAATATTTACAGGGCAAACAAAATGTGTATCATGAATTTTCTGTGATTAGTCTCTGAAGACCTCTTCATTCTGGCCGACTTTTTGTATAACGAGTAAACCGTAAGAGATAGACAATAACTTCTCGTTGAAACACACAATTTGACACACACACACACACACACACACACACACATATATATATTTTTTTTTTCTTTTTTTTTTTCGTGGAGTTGATCGTTTCCGAGATATTCCTTATATTCGTTTCAATTTTAAATGACTTACAATTTTTTCATACGGAAATTTTGTCAACTCCTTTTCAGAAACTAATTTTAATCGCATTGCAATAGCTTTTAAAGGCTTTGACTATCGCTTTAGCCTAGTGTACTCCCTTTTTTCCTTACTGCTTACAAGGAGCTAAGTAGTAAGTCTATTTTTGCTACCTTCTGTTTATCTTGATTAGCACAAAGTAAAGAGAAGGGTCAGTTTTGTTAGAATAATCTGTCATGTCATGTGGGAAAGTAATGTGAATATGACACATCAGATTTTTAATCTTCTGTGCATATCAACAAATTCATATGAGCTGAAGAAATATAAATATACCTATAGAACATGATGAAATACCTAGAGTGTATTTTCTTCAACCAAGATTAAATAATTATTCAACACCTAGTTATGACGCTGTGGTGTGTAATAATTCAGAATAAAGAATGGAAAGAAAATCTCCTGAAATTCTGTACTTACTAGCTGCGAGAAAATCACAAAACACTTTCCTCTTCTATAAACACCCATGAGGTCGAAACATGTCTTACTTACACTTACAGGTCATATCCAGTAAAGGATGGGACAAATGTAATTCTGCAAACCTTTTTAAATTTAAAAAGGTTTGCAGAAAACTCTTTCGCTTATCTTTTACAGTAGGCTCTAATTCAAGTGTGAAAATCTTTTTCTTTCGGTTATGTAGTGCATTTTTATTACAATAGTTTTTAACGCCCGTTCTTCATTCGAAACCACAAACTGTGACAATGTTGATAATTGTAACAAAAAATGTGAGAATGAAATGCTCCAGATCTACGTTTAGGATACCTTCTCGACATTTGCCGGATATAGTACATTGAGTATCTGTGTGCATAATCATCTTCCAGGATTGAATCATGATAATTACATATTTGATCCTGTATTTACCTGTGATTCAGGAAAATCACTGTTTAAAAATCATTAAATCAGAGGGGACAGGGATTTTAATCTGGGACGCCTGAAGGCGTGTCATGGAATATACTCCTCCGTTATCTTTTCAATCATATTACTGTTTGCTTTTTAAATAATCCAAATTTTCATTTTCCCTCGGGCGTTTGCTGGATTCGACACAGCATAAATTGTATTCTGATAGGAATCTTAAAATAGGCTTACTGAAGGATTTTATTTTGTATTTTTGAGATGTAAAATGTCATTCAAGTTTCTCATTCCACCAATACTTACTTATCTGTAGATCATTAAACCTGAGCAGCATTTGTTTCAAAATTGTAACGCCATCCTAGATTGCAGATATTCCCTTCTTTCAATCGATTTGTATCTATTTATCAATAAATATTACCAGTCAAGCCTCTCTAATCTGTCGTCAGATAATTCACTGACCAAAGAAATCCAATATTTATATAACAAAATTTTGCTTGAAAATAAAGAAGTAACTTTAATGTGGATACCTTCCCATCAGGGAATAGAGGGGGATGAAAGAGCAGATAAAGCAGCAAATGGTATGTTTTATCTGCGATTAGCCGCGTATCTTTGTTGTACGTTTCTGGGAACTTTGCCGCTTACTGCAAGCAAGAAGCATTTAAAATTCCAGGGAATCGATGCCGGATACTAAGGAACAGCCTGACCTAATGACGCTGCTAACTGGGTCTTATAATTGGTACATAACAAAAGCGAAAGCTAAGGTGTTACAGTGCAAAATTTCTTAATGGAGTTTTACTTTCTCTACTACAATATTAACTAGGGGAGGTATTGTATTTTCACAAAAAAATGTGGAGATTTCGCCGTAAATATGTTTTGATATCACTGAATAACAATAATAATAATAATAATAATAATAATAATAATAATAATAAAATTAATAATAATAATAATAATAATAATAATAACTGAATATGTAACTAAAATATCAAGATTAACATGCATTCTGCATCTTCCAAGGAGCGACACGAAGATTTTCAAGAAAATCTCGCCACTCCAAGGATCTTTGGGTTTTTTGAGGGGGGATTTTGATTTCCTTAAAAATAGCACATAACGATTTTGATTAAAATAGTATATGTTTGGGCATTTTCATGATAAATGTGTATCAAATTTTCTGGGAGCACCCTGAAGTCCTTCATTCTGGATGATTTTTGCATAACTGGTAAAATGTAAAATATAGACAAAAACTTACTACATCAAAAATGTGGAACGTGTCCAAGCACGGAATTTATGTCAAATATATTTTGTGTGGAATTTATTATTTCCGAGATTTTTTTTTTAGGGGTGAATGAATTTTATCGTCCTGTAACCTGGTAGATCATATCGGGCGGTGAATGAATGAAATGGGTAAAATTATGCTCAGTCTGAGAAAAATCTCCAAGGGAAAAACCTTATCCGGGAAACTCGCTCCCCTTCGAACTCGCAACCTCTACAAGGCAATATGTAATAAAACTATTTCTCCTAATATGATTCTCGATTACCCTGTAGTGGATAGAAGACTAAGTTTTTGTTCGAATTTTTTGTTGCAGAATAGGCAGAGAAAGTCATGCGAATATTACACTTGAATATTTTTTTTTAATTTATTTAACTGCACACTTTTCCTGCCAATGATGTATGATTATTTTCTCCTTGCTTCGGATGCCCTCGATTGCAGACCGAACTTGACCTTGTGGAGAAACTTGCCTCCCGGTAGACAAGCCGCTAGGTCGGTCTGTTGACTGAACATGCTTTCTAAATTGCTTCTAAGGTCGTTCGTTGATAGGAGTCCAACAATGCGGTCCTTGCCCATGACAGGCACGATCGTTAGACAGCTTTTGGGCACAAGGGAAAGGTGGTACCATTTGGGGGCATAGAGTGCAATAAAAGTGAAAACCAGTTTCATAGCCTCACAGCTGAATGCATTTGCATCACTAATATGACAAAATGTTTTATTTAACGAAAAAATAGCGTTATTGTAAAAAAAAAAAGTTTTTCATACCAAAACATACAGGAAATACATATTTACATCTTCACATCACAGGCTGAACTTTAATGAATTTAGAAAAACGACATATTCTGGATAGTAGTATTAGTATTGCTCTTGCATAAAATCAGAAATTGTCTTCATTACTTGCTTCCTTGTAAGTAGAAGAAAAATAAAGGGAATGCACAAGGCTAAACCGGTAGTCAAATATTTTAAAAGTCGGTTATCATGTGGATGAAATCGTTTCTATGCAGGGCCAGGAATTTTCGTGTGAAAAATGTTTAAGTATTTTACATCTGAAACAAATAACAAGAAATATCTCAAAAATGGCCACTTCGACGAAAAAAAAACGTATATAACATAAATTGTGTGTTTTAACGCGATCTACATTTTCTGTGTAGCAAGCAAGCTTTTGTATATCTGTTACGGCTTACCAGTTACGCAAGATTCATTCAGAATAAAGAGCTCTTTAGAGGCTATTCCCAGAAAATTCAAGATAAATATTTTATTTGCCATATAAATATCTTTAATATAGGGTATTTTAATCAAAATCGTTAGAGTTATTGTTGAGAAAATCAAACTTTTCGATTTTTTTGCATGTAAAGGGTAGTTTGGGTTTGGGGGATTTTTTTCAAAATCTTCATGTCGCATCCCTGGAAGATACTAAACTTAAATACCAAGTTTGGTATTTTGCCGACTTTTCGTTTTTGAATTTTCGTGTTCACACACACACACATACACACACAGAGTATTTTCTGAAAATCCTTTTTTACAGGGTACTCTAAAACATTATTTCTGGTGAAATCTCGGGATCGAATTTTTGGGTGGAATGCAATACCTTCTCTATACACTATGTATATAGTACCTGTAGAGAAAGTAAAATACAGAAAACTCCATTACGCATTAGTGGCTACTTTTCACATCACGTATTTAGGGACACGTGGCAAAATAAATTCTAATAGAGGAGTATTTCAAATCACAGCGGCATATCGTATCAATTCGCATTAAAATTAAAAAAAAATCGGATGTTACAATCACATGACTTACTCTACTCACTATAGTTTATTTTCATATTCTTATAAATTAATTTATTTTTATACACCATATATTTTGGTAGATGTAGTTGTTATATTTCATAATAGTATACTGATGTTTTATATATGCCTGACTTGATACTTCAAACTATTTGCATCAACTCTGTAATTTAACGAGCTTTATAATTTCATGAAAATTTAGTCAATTAATATGGTTTTCAGTCAAATCTATGAGAGTAAACAGGATATCTCAAGCTCTGCGTGGAAAATTCAAGACATACATACGTTCACTTTGTCACTTTCCGGTGATAGTCTCTCAAATAGATATTGGTTGGTTAGGCTGTGTGTCATAGTTACAGTTGATATTGACAGTTCGGAGTTCTTTGTTGTGTTTTGATGGCAATTAGACTAGTGATGGCCAGTTCGACAATTCTATCCGTCTGGATGCAAAGTACAGCTGACACTGATTTAACTTTGTTGTGTCTTATTACAAATTGAGATTGTGTACTGTAAGTTGGTAGCAGTTAAAGTTCGTATTAATAGGACCAAAATTCTGTGTTTTGATAGTACTGGTAAGTTAGACGTTATGTGTAATGGTAGCAGAAGAACTGCCACTTGTTATACAATTTTATGTTTTGACAGGTAAAGTTGGTGCTTCCCATATAGTTCTGATAGATGTTGGGATGGGATGGGATAGGATAGATTGGATAGATTAGATTAGGATTAGATAGATTAGGATAGATTATATTAGGTTTAGATAGATTAGATTAGGATTAGATAGAGGTGGTTCATGTCAGGTCGAGAGTTCCCTGTGTTTTGGAAGAGAGATGATGCTGGCAAGCTCAAAATTGTGTTCTGGTAGCAGATGGAACCAGTTTTGTGTGCTTTGATAGTAACGCAGAGTTAGTTTGTTTTAGTAGTGGATCCAGCTGATAACTCATCTTACAGTTCTGTGAATTTTGATAGCATGTGGAACTTATTAGTATCAGTTGAAACTGGTGCTGGTAGGTTTGACAGTGACTGGTAAAATTGGTATTGGTCAGCTAGGCTGTTCTGTATGTTTTGCTAGCAGGCATAACTGGCATCGGTCAGCTAGACAACTCCGTGTGCTTTGGTAATAGGTAGAGTTGGCGTTGGTAAGCTAGACAATTCCGTGTGCTTTGGTGCTAGAGAGAGTTGGTGTTGGACTCCTAGACAACTCCTTTTGCTTTGGTATTAGGTAGAGTTAGTACTGGTCAGCTAGACAACTCCATGTGCTTTGATGCTAGATAGTTACTATAGATCAGCTAGACAATTCCGAATGATTTGGTACTAGGTAGAGTTGATGTAGGTCAGCTAGACACTAGAAAATTCCGAATGCTTTGGCACTAGATAGAGTTGATGTTGGTCAGCTAGACAACTCCGTATGCTTTGGTAGTAGATAAAGTTGATGTTGGTCAGCTAGACAAATCCGTGTGCTTCTGCGCTTTGCTGCTAGGTAGAGTTGAAATAGGTCAGCTAGACAACTAACTGGGGGTGCTTTGGTGCTAGGTTGAGTTGATGTGGGCCAGCTAGACAAATCTGGGTAATTTGGTGCCAGATTGGCATTGGCCTGCGAGTTTTAGCAGGAAGGTAATACGGGTCGTTGAACAGGATGACGCTGGTTGCAGAAACCCGAAATAGTGCTCCGCAACCACTTCAGTTGAAGCAACTCGGTGAAAGGTGACGGACTCTACACTCGCTCCACTTGAATAATTATGTAAGATAATTATCTATACAGAGCAACAAACGTTAGTAGCAATTTCAGAAACTTCGTGCTACTTTACACCGGTTTTGCAGATAAGGATACACGACCGAAAGATTCTACATCAACATTTCATAAGAGACTATGTTTTTAAGCCCGCCAAACCCATTAACAGCACCTAAGAAATGCTTGCCTACTAGCTAATATGCACTAGCTAATCGAGATTATAGCTATGCGACACTCATTGAAATTCATTCCTTTTTTTGCTTCCTGTCTAATAAAAGTAAATGTATTTTAAAATTGAAACTAATAACAAGGAATATCTTGGAAAGTCACCTCGACACCAAAAATCTAAAGAACATAAATTGTGTGTTTTGACGAGATCTACATTTTTGTGTAGTAAGTTTTTGTCTATCTCTTACGGATTATGAAATATGCAAACGTTATTCAGAATGAAAGAAAATTCGGGATTTTATTTGTCATGTAAAATACATTTAATATGCGGTATGTTAATTCAAAATCGTTAGAGCCCTTTTTGAGAACATTAACATTTTCGAAAATTTTTCCATGTAAGGGTAGTTTGGGATTGGGAATTTTCTTGAAAATCCTCATGTCGCATCCTTGGGACATACTGAACTTATATACAAAGTTTGGTATTTAACGGACTTTTCGTTTTTGAGTTATACTGTAGACATACACACACCCACTGATATTTTTTTAAAAATGCCTTTTTGGATTCAGGGGTCTCAAAATATACATTTCCGCTGAAATCTCGTATCAAGTTTTGGACGGAATACAATATCTTCTCCAGCTATAGATGATATGTGCGTTGTACACATCTGCTAGAGAAAGTAAAATGGAAACACTTAACTTTAGAAGTCAGCACTGATCACCAGATCATAGATTTTTCTTAAACTGTAAGAAATACTTGTTTCGCTTTATTATACCTTTGGAGCAATGCTAACATTTAATGCTAGGACCATGTAGTGAATGTTCAAAACTGCATGACTGTTAGGTAAATAATCTATTTTAATTGTAAATCTAAAGACGCTGAGTCAAAATACTAATCTCATCGTTCAACACAAACTCTTTTATGTGGTTCCAGCTAGAATAGTTTTATGTGGAGGCACGGAGAACGTAACAGGTTCGTTGATTTTAGACAGGCATTTCTAATTTATAACGTTTGAAGCACTAACTGATGCACACACCATGATGTGATTCGAAATTCGTTTCTTTGCATGGCCAGGAGATGACAATATTCCGGATTCCGTATGAGGAAAGTTTAAGTATTTTAAAACTGAAACCACAATTGTGTGTTTTAACGAGATGTACGTTTTTTTCTCTATCTCTTACGGTTTACCAGTTATGCCAAAGTCATCCAAATGAAGAGGTCTTCAGAGGCTGTACTCAGAAAATTTAAGATAAAGATTTTATGTGCCATGTAAATATTTTTAATTTTAATTTACGACATTTTAATCACAATCGTTGGGGTCATTTTTGAGAAAATGAAAATGTTCTAAATTTTTAAACGTAAAGAGTAGCTGTGATTGGAGAAATTTCCTCAAAATATTGTCGCATCCTTGGAAGATACAGAACTGAATTTTCTGGGAATAGCCTTTGAAGACCTCTTCATTCTGGATGAATTTTGCCGAATTTTGCTTAACTGCTAAACGGTAAGAGATAGACAAAAGCTTACAACACAGAAAATGTAGAGCACGTTAAAACACAGAATTTATGTTATATACTTTTTTTTCGTGGAGTTGATCGTTTTTTAGTTATTCATTGTTTTTGATTTCATCTTTCAAAAACTTATATTTTCTCATACAGGAATTTGTCAACTCATGTCCATGCAAACAAAGGAAATTCCGTTACATAGCAACCAGCCTTTGACTATCACTTTAACCTATGGTACTCCCTTTTTTCGCTTCTACTTAAAAGAAAGCAAATAATAAGACTATTTCTGAAGCATAAGCTTTTTAACAATAATTTGTTGCAGAGATATAGAGAAAGTCATGTGAATGGAACACATGAGATTTTTTAATTTAGCAGAAATTGAAAAAAATAAACGTAACGCGAATAATGAAATGTTGTTGGTCGAAATGTTTGATAATATAAGCTCTAGTTTGTTCGCTTATTTTCAAAGCATTCCAATAATACCTCCTTACATTTTTTTTGGTGGAGGGGAGGGGCATCCGTAGCTCGACCAAACCTTCGATTCTTCTCCCACTTTGCCTCTCTTTTGAACCTTTACACAGATTTCAAAGAAAGCCAGCTTTAGCATTTTCATAGAACTGCAGCAAAAAAAAAAAAAAAAAAAAAAAAGTCTTAGTTTTAACACTACAAAGACACCCAAATTGAATTAGTAAATTGAGCTACCAACTCCTCACCACTAAACTACTTTTAATAACAAATGAATGTTACTATCGTCATTTGATGGCAAATACTAGGATTGGATCGATTATCTATGATCGAGGTAATTGTCTCAAATGAATATACAGAGTACTCGAATGTAGGATTACTATTCTTTACATTTAATTTCTTTCCTTTTCATATACGAGATTTGTCCTGAAAATGACTTCCAAATACATAGCATTTGGATTCCATTGATTCAGTTTCCATAGTAGCCGTTACATCAATTACAAACTCCAGAAGCCCCAATATTCCCAGTAGTATGAAGTAGAGTTCGACTACATTATGAATACACTTGCAGTAAGGCGCCAATGTTCTGTTGACATCCTCATGACTTGGGATCCGAGGAGACTAAGGGCAAGGCGACAATAAGAATGGCAGTTTCATATTGAAAACCTTCTCTGAGCTGCTACAGTCTTCGCATATTTTTCTCGTAACCAGCACCTCTGTATAATTATGTTTAGTTTACCAAACTATGTATACTTCCGATACTGTAGCGACTTGTTCCGTTACTATTTAGTTTCTCTTACCTCCAAGCTCATTCTCATCATCGACTGGCACATTCAGCTAGACTGTATATCTATATTTGGGCCACTCTGCACATAAAGAAACTTCACAAATTGCTTTATAAAATTAGTTTAGCACATAAAACCTAGAAAAAAGACCACCATTACTATCGTCGTGCCTTCACGCTTACACACGAATCTTTAAATTTGTTCATCAGGAAGAGAGTAAAATCCTCTCAAATGTTTCTTTTAAGCATTCTCCAAGAATACTAACACAACTCCATGCACATTGAGTGTATTATTCATGTTGGATGGGATAGTCCAGGGAAATATTCATCACGTAAAATCTACGTTGATGCAAACGTGACCAGGTTATCTTATCTTTGTTCTTCAAGATCAGTTCAATTACGCAGGTTAGTTGTAGCATTTATTCTCCTGCTTAAGAGTGCAGAGACCTTCGATATTAGCCAGGGGGCGACAACTCTTGAGACCACTAAATCCGGCATGTCACGAACGAGTGTCATGAGCGATTATTTGGTGAGGGTCGCGTCCTTGTTCTTTGCCTGCGGTCTATTTACTGACCTTGTCAGTAATTTGTCTTTCATCGGACTCGTTTCATTTAGAGATCAAATGTATCGTGCTTTCACCCTTAGTACCATTTAGTCATGCTATATTGGATGTAGAGTGTTTTTTACCCAGTCCAAAGCAATTCTATTTTGTAAGCTATTTGAAATGTGGCTATAATGACATGCTTACTATTTCTGTGTTAAGATGCAAATACAGAAAGAAAAAAACTGACGTTTTCCAGCCACATACTTTTCTCTATATTTCTGTAACAGATTATTGTTAAACAGCTTATTCTTCTATCTACTTAATGCTAATCGAATTAAAATTAACAGAAATGGTCTGATTATTTTCTGCCTTGTAAGTGGAAGGTAAATAAGAGAGTACACTAGGATAAATCTATAGTCAAATCTTTTAAAAACTGGTTTTTATGTGATTGAAATTAGTTTCTTTGTTTGGCCAAGAGTTGATAAATTCCCATATCAGAAAAGTATAAATATTTTAAAGCTGCAACCAATAACAAGGCATGCTTCAGAAACCTATAGTTCTACATATAAAGTACCTATATGGTGTAAATTAAGTGTTTTAATGATATCTATATTTTTTGTGTAGTAAGTTTTTGTCTATTTCTACTGTTTACCAGTTATGCAAAATTCATTAAAATAATCCAGGACTAAAAGGTCTTTAAAGTCTATTCTCAGAAAATTCAAGATATACATTTTATTTATCATGTAAATATCTTTAATACACGATGCTTAAATAAAATCATTAAGATCCATTTTAAGAAAATAAAATGTTTCAAAAATTTTTTCAACGTAAAGAGTAGTTTGGTGTGGGGAGATTTTCTTCAAAATCTTCGGGTCGCATTCTTGGAAGATACTAAACTTAATTACCGAATTTGGTATTTAAAAGAGTTTTGTTTTTGAGTTATTTCGGGCGTGCGCGCGCCCAATATACACAACACGAACCTTCTTCCATTTGTTTTATTCAAGGCCTCAAAACTTATATTTACGAGAAATATTGTTATCGAATTTTGGGTTGAATACTAACAATATTTGATCCACTTGCCGTAAGTAATAACGTGTAAGTAAATTAATAACGCACAAAAAGTAATAGCGCATAAGTTTTGACACAAACCTGTTCCTTATTGCGTTTTGCTTGTGTTCAGGAATGGAAAAGGATCAGTTGCAAATCCATAAAGTAGTAGGTATTTGAGGATGGTAGTGAAAGTAACAATATTTTACGGTCAAACTAAATTATTTATAATTAAAATAAAATTAATTTAATAATAATATCAATATTCTTTGGGTTGTCTACTCTACTGTAGTTGTCATCATGCTAGCCTCTAATACCTATGGTTGTAGATTCAAACCCGCGAAAGGATATGTACTTTTTCGGACGTATAAATTCCTTAGCACGACTTTCTTCAGAGGGCAAGGTAAAGTCTATTCTGCCAGTTTCACGTCCACAAGACGGGGTTTCGTCACATCTACGGGGAGTGAATTGACCCCTCCTCAAATTTGTGCGCATAGTGGCGAACTCGCGAAATAGGAATTTCATTAATCAATAAACTGTTAAGGTGCATGCAAGACGGAGCCTGTTTGGTCATTGGTAGTCTGGTTGGTTACCAAGTCGGAAGGAATGAACAGTGAGTGCTATTCAAATGGAAATGTGCAAGACGGAGCCTGGTGATCGCTTTTAGCCAGCTGTTGCGGTAAATGATTTCCCTCATTCCTTTGAGCAATCAACCAGGTATCTTTTGCACATGCATCGGAAAATTATGCATGCTGCAGATCTTGGTATAATTGTTTGCATGAATAGACTGTCAAAATCTTATTTCATGTGTACTTAAGAGACCTGCATAGTGGAATCAGTCTCATCCTAATCAGCAGAACATATTTACATATAATCGCAAAATTATAGGAAGTGACAAAATGAAATGGATACCAATAATAAGTACAGCAAGTAATCTAAGGTTATGTATTCCATTATAAACTGAGAATAATGCGGTGCATTATTGTTGCAGTAGAGGGCGTCCAGTTGCGCGATTATCCAATAACAAACATTTCTTCGTTAGTGTTGTTGGATTCTATAACTAAATCTCGCAGAATGCTTCGTCTTTGGTGAAATAATAAGCGACCAGTCAGGTAACAGACCAAGCGCCGTCTTACACACTCAAGCCTTCTACTTAACAACCAACCAGTAAGCAAGTGACTAAGCCGGTAACAGGCTCCGTCTTGCACGTATTCAAGGAGGAGACAAAAACACGAAATTGGGCTATTATAGATCTATATCTTTGGATCATTTTATTATTTTAACTTCAATGTTATAAACAACGAACTTCTCAGATATGTTTTAAAGTCAAAGAAAGGTAAAGGTACATGTATACGGAGGGTTTGCCGCAGCTGTGGCAGAACACTGCACGACGAGCATAACCATAGACGGGATCTCTAAAGTCTTCCATTCGAACGCATCCGAATTCGGTTCCCAACTGGGTAATCAGACAGACTCCAGAGGTGAAATCTCTACAAAGTGCAGTACCACTGTTCAGCCTCAACTTCAGATCGAACCCGGAACAACCGGAATGCGAATCAAATACATTACCGCGGTGGCATCCCGGTTGGTTCATATGTACTATACTTAATAAACGTTTTTCATATAACATGTTTAACAAAATCAAAAATCAAAATTGGTCCCATTTTTACTTTCTTTACTCCTTGCGTATATATGAGTAATTTTGTTCCACATAACAATTCGACGGTGTATGCGCGTGCGTGTATTATGAGAGATGTGGTGGGATCAGAGAGAGAGAGAGAGAGAGAGAGAGAGAGAGAAAGAGAGAGAGAGAGAGAGAGAGAGAGAACGGCGATACCCAAAACGAAAATAAAGATAAATAATACACTTAATACTGTAGTCAAACCTTTCCAAACTTATTGAAAAAGTACTTCTTTGTTATTTCTGAAAAAAAAAAAACAACAACAACTGAAGTTATATTCATTCTGATGGAATATTGTATACATCTCTGGAGTTTGGAAACTGTAAGAGAGAAACAGAAAGTTTGAACTCGGAAAACGCACATCTTTGTTGATCATACAGTTTTTCCAAATAGATTTGTGGAATTAATCACTTCGGAGAGATATTTATTACTATATGTTAAGTCGTCACTATTTGGTCGTGCATAGAGAAGGAATTTGAATGCCAGCATACAGCAATGTCCCTTACTGTCAGACACTCTGGATTTTGATTATGTACAATCATTATGCATAGTGGTTCTTAAAATGTGTCAACATGTAAATTAGCTTTAGAATTTATTTTTACTTTCTCTACACGTATTATGTACCTAGTGTATAGATAAGGTATTATATTCCTCCCAAAAATTAGCGAGTTTACACCGGAAATACAAGTTTTGAGACCCCCTGTATAAAAACATTTTAAGAAAAAGGTCAGTGTGTGTGTGTGTGAGATTGTGGACAATATAACTCACAAAGGAAAAGTTCGTTATATATTGATTTGGTATTTAAGTTTAACATCTCCCAAGGATCCGACATGATTTGCAACAAATCCCGTCACCCCAAACTACCCTTTACATGGAAATATTGTCGAAAATTATGATTTTCTCAAAATGGGCTCTAACTATTTGGATTAAAATATCGTATATTAAAGATACATGACAAATAAAATATATATCATGAATTTTCTGGAAATTGCCTCTGAACACGTCTTTATTCTTGATGCATTTTAATGAATTTTGCATAACTGGCTAACCGTAAGAGATAGACAAAAACTTAGGATACAAAAAATGCATATCACTTTAAAACCATAATTTATGTCATGTACGCTCATGGTATTCCCTTGTTTCTCTTCTTCTTATAATGAGACAAGTAATAATACCATTTTTATTAATTCTATCTCGATTATCATGACATATATAGAAGAATAAGCATTTTAACACTAATTTGTTACAGAAATGTAGGGAAAGTCATGTAAATGGGACACATCAGATTTTTTGTTTTAAGGAACATTTTCTCTCTAGCTTTCCGCAGAAGATGGGAAGTTAAAATATAAATTGCCTGGCGTGTAGCTGGAAAAGGTGCAGCCGCATAATTGTTCTGCATACACCGTTTAATGTAGATTGAAAGGGTATTTTTTTTTTCTGTATAACTTAAATCTTTTCACTTTTAACAGATGATGAAGGAAAGAAAGGGAGAAATTATGTTAAAATGAGTATGGAGGACCATGGAACTTAAAGTAGCTCGACATTCATCTTTTCAGGATAAGGGAAAATTCTGGAAAATATCCTTATACTGGTAACTTAGCCTAACAAGATTCGAACTCGGGCCTCATGAATATAAAGTGAACATATTGCCTGAAGTGAGAACTTTTCTTCTGCATTTCCGCTCCTGTTTGGTAATCCTAGCCACGACCTATTTGGATGTCCATTCGTTATATATTTCCTGAATCAAGATACAACAAACTTCCTGTAAACTGGTGTGTACGGAGTTTTTAATTTTTTTGGCCAAAAAGTTTAAACTGACACTACTAAAAGATAATGCGGTTATATTACTCTTGTCTTTTAACTAGAAAATGATGAAATCACCCCAAAATTTGTATTTGGAAACCACACAGGATATGCACCTTCTGAGCTTCCCTGAATAAAGAGAACGTGGCTGCCTCTGTAGTGTGAGGGTAACGTGGCTGCTATTCAAGAGGTCTCTAGTTCAATCTTACTTAGGATGAGATAGCCAGATACTGTTTCCCCCCCCCCCCCTGGAGTTTTCCCTTATCCTGAGAAGATGAATGTGGAGTAACTCTTAAAACTCCATGGACCTTGGGCTCATTTGAGCTTAATTTCATCGATTATGCACAGTTTAAAAAAAATATATTGCTGTAAATGAGAGTGTGTGCGAGAGTGGTAGTAAGAGGAAGGAGAAATTAATGTTACGATAATTTATTTCTTAGTTTCTCATAAATAGCTAGTAGTTTGGATGAAAATATAACACACATTGACATCACAACCGTATTTTTTGTAAATTGTCCAGGTGTCCTCTTGATTCTCATGCTGTCGTATATAAATTGATAAGCCTACCCCTGCTGTCACAAAAAGTGAATATATTCCTTTCGTAATATCACTATTCTGTTTTGGTTTTAGTTTTCTTTAGATGGAAGTACATTTCGCTGGATCATCTATGTTCAAACAATCATTTTTTTTTCGTATTGCTAAAATCTACTTACAATATAAAGACTTGATTGTTATTTTTCTGCTTCTTGTATTTAAACTTGTTCGTATTGCCTAGCATAAAATACTTTCTAAACATAAAAATTATTGTCTCAAAATACTCTGACCAAGGAATACTAAAATGTATAGTTCAAATATATAATTGATAAGGGATAGAGAAAAATCATGTGATTTTTAAGTGAGCGAAAATCCATGTTCCATATGTATATAAATAAATTGCAGTGTAATTTTGGGGCAAGAACGGAATAAGTCCACTGGAAAATAATGATAATACATGCGACTGCAAACAGAATTTGAGCAGGCAGAACATATTTGTCAAAATGATGTTGTATCCTTATGGAGCAACGTGAATCACAACTTTATACCTATAAAGGTAAAGATTATAACTACTGCATTTGGTAAGAGAATATTGCAATGGAGAACGCTAATATAACTCTGGTAAATTTAAAAAATTGGCTCTGTTTCACTCAAGAATATATCGGTTCAAGCAGTTGCTACATCTACCGGCCACAGTTAGAACTTCTTTTAAACAAGTGCTGCTGATTTAAGAGATTGTTAATTAATTGTTTTTTCATACTTTGATAGTAATCGATGATACAAACCGTGCATAGGACAAGGTTAGGAATCAGAATCAGACTGAAAAATTCAATGTCACGCCGGAAATTTGAATCACGGTTGGTTAGAGCAGCTGGACAGTAACCGGAAGATCTGCGGTTCTAATCCCAATTGAATTTTTCAACATGACTCTACCTTTCCAACCTCACCTTCACATGGCCTCTTATGAAAGAGCAATTCGTTACCATTGACTAACCTAATACGTGGTAAAATATGAAGCTCGGGATTATGAGCACCTACAACTTGGTTTGTCGCCATTGAATTTGAGGTCTCATTATGGTTTACCAGGAAAATGTAGTCAGTTGAAAAATATGTCATACCGGCTTGTTGCCGTGGTAGCTCACCTAGTTAGAGCAAACACATGGAAACCAGAAGATCCGTTGTTCAAATTTCGATTACGGCATTTGTATTTTCTCAGTCTGATTCTACTTTTCCATATGTTTATGTGGGAAATACAAGAATATGTTTGTTTTAAAGGCAAGTGAAAACACACGCGTTTTAAATGAAGCTTTAAGTGCAATTAATCTTCTCTATAAAGTTTAGGCTATTATTTGAAGAAGTTAGTCATTACTATCTTCGTCGAAGGCAATATTCAGAAATCCTAACCCCTGATATAAGCACTGTAAATGCGGATTAAAGGAGTCCCTGATGTCGCCAAAGAGGGTTAATAGATTGCTATGGATATGAATTAAAAATATTCTTATTTATTTGTTTGTTCTTTACTGCCGAATGTAAACGAAAAGTAGACTGAGCACGACATACCTACTGAAGGGTATCAAAACGTTTCAGCAGTGTAGAGGCCAACGTCTTGCTGCAAAATTGTTTGGAATAGCTCGGATTGGATTGCCGTATTTCGAAAACGATGTCCATTGCTAAGTTTGAGAAAGACAAGAAAATACGTAGGAGCAATACAGTAAATTATGATGATATTACGATACTTATCACTACCGAAGAATATCTTGGAGAGACCTGAAAAATCCCAATGTCGATGAGTCTGGTTGAAAAATGAACAAGTAAATATATTGTTTGCTGAAATGGAAAGTAAGAAGGTGCATACTCAGACATATGAAGAGAGCGGGAATTAATCTCCGTGTTTGTTGACACAAATGCAACGGGCCACTGAATTCTACCAATGACAATATTTAAAGCGAAAATGTTCCGTAAAGAAATTTCCGATGAATTTCTAAACGGATCGTTGGAAACGATGACTGATTCCGTATGGATTGACGACGATGCTTTTTTTTCCTGTTTCAATTGCTTCTCTTGGGTGGCTTTTATGGTCGTGAATCCCATAATGGTTCACCAGCTCTTAAAATCCTGAGTTCCACACCACTCATACGACTCGCACACGATATCTATTGGAAAGGATATTTTCGAGCTCCTGAAATCATATTGCGATATAGATGGAGTGAGAAAAATAAACAAAAACCACTTTCAATATTATAAATGCTTCTGGTTGAAAGCAAAACTACCTGCAACTGTTGAAGTGTCACGTGATCTACAGGGATTTACCACTGAGTTAAGATTTCTTATAGAAAGGAGAGTTTCTGCCAGGTGGAAACACAACAAACCTGACTGAATCCGAAGCATTTAATGTCCGCTGCAAAGGCGTAGAAGATTATTCTAGTATTGTGTGTTTCACCCCAGATTCTAAAGAAAAAAAGAACCTGAGTCGGAAAGTGACAACTCTTTCACGGTTACCTTCTTTATAAAAAGGAACATACCAAACCAAGCGACCGCACGTGAGATTTGTGGTGGACAAAACGGCGCAGGGACGGGTTTTCTGCAGGTTTCCCCCGCCATTTTATTCCACCGGTGCTCCATCTTCACTTTATGCATCACCAGTGTCATCGCCTGCGGTGCCACAAGTAGTTAAAGTGGGCGTTAAACAATACAAAAACAAACATATCAAACCTTCAGCAAAAAAGCAGAAGATTGCTCTCTTGAAATCCCCGGAACATATTCGAGAAAAACCGTTGGCTCAAAAGCACAAAATAGAGCACGGCTTTAAGGAAATGAATATATCAAGAACAGTTAAACAAGAAACGTTGTCGTTTTCAAATGCAAAATAAAATGATCAAATAGTTTTACGTATTAGGAATACTAGTAGGGATTGTCCATCAGTAAGATTTGACGATGAATGAGTGCCAAGGAAGATGAAAATATGTTTCCGCAAAATGTTTATTTGCGGGAATTGCTATCTGATTAGTTCTTAATACGAATGTTCTATGTATGAGTATAGAAGGAAAAATATCGATTCGCCATGAGCACATATCCGATTTATCCCGATGGTAAAAAGAACTTCTGTTGTGATTAGGCTACAGCTTATTTACAGACAGTAGTTGAGAGTTAGAAGAAAACAGCTTAGGGTAAGTGTGTGCGTGTGTGAATATATGTATATATATATATATATATCAAAATTAAACTTCACTAATTTGTGGTCTGCTTTACTTCATCTATTCATACAGAAGCAGATAGTTATATTTTCCAATGACCAAACGAGAGACCTGTAATTTTAGTTATATGAAATTATCGATTACCAAAACGACGCGGAGTAATATTTGGTAATACAACCTTAGCGTAACCGTGATTTGGAGAATGACATTAAGAATGGTACAGAGTTTCTATGAAAACGCTTCACATGGCACGAAAGAGCAAATCCCGTGATGATGAAAAGTGATCTGATAATTATAGTATCAGAATTGTTCTTGACTAAGCTAGTTTTTTATTTCTGTTACCACCCTTTTCTTGCAATAAGTCTGTTTAACTGTGACTTCGCGAGATCATTTAATGTGAACCGTGTTAAGTGTTCTGAAAAAGGATTGCGGATGATTGAAGCCACATGCCACAATGGTGCCGAAAATGTATTTAGCAATATGTGCCTTTGACCCAAAATATATAAATATTTCAAATTATAATTACAATATGCCCTTTTAGTGGAATAACTCATTTCTTAAATCAATGATCACTTTCCAGTGATTCCATAGTACTCACCTAAATCTCGAGAACAACTGCGTAGATAAACTAGCGCAACTCTTAATTTCTGTTGCAAGGGACGTGAGTATTATAAAAGAGTTACGTTGTTGATGTCCAGGGACCACTTGGTACGCATGACAGACATCTTCCGCTGAAAGTTGTTGCTGGGTCGATTCCAAAAGATTAAAATGCAAGACAGATTTTTTTCTTCCTTTATTCTTGCAATGTGTTGTCCAGTGTTTTCACTGCACCTGGGTTATTCGGATTATTGACACTAATTTTTGCTCTGGCTAGTAAAAAATCTTCATGCATTGCTTTGAGTATATTTTTATTTGATTGTTCAGTTTCGCCTCTCTGCAACCTGAGAGAAATTTCAGTAGTAATATTTAGAAGAAAATTAGATTTGGAAAATTGGGGTGTCGAATCTGTGTTTCACATATTGACTGTCGGCTACCTTAATCGCCGACCCAAACTTAATCACGAATATATTAATCTGAATTTTAATTATGTCAGAGGATGTAATTTATTCTTCAATAATCTAAGAATTGGGATAAAAACTGATGCTGCTTCAGGACAATTAAATTAAGCTTCCCATCCCGTCCTGTCCTTGAGATGTCCAAGGTCCAAGAGCCTAAGAGACGCTTCCAAATAATACTATCACTTTAAGACACAGCCTTTTAATCTTAAGAACTCTTTCTGCTTGTGATTCATAAGTGGTAATAATAGTTTGAAATAATTTGATTTGTAGTAATGCAATATTATGAATTTTCTGTGTAAATGTGCTACTGATGAAGACCGAAATTTAAGAGCTGTTTAAGCATATTTCTTAGAATAATGAAGCAGTACAGTCTTATTATATAATAATATAATAGCTCGTGGATGTGTCTAACAACAAGATGCCATTTCGAAAACAGAGCTGCTAAACAACTCTCTTCATCCATCAATGTTTTGTCAGGAAAAATAATCGAGTGCAAGCAAAGGCATTCTTTCTTATCGCCAGAGTCCTGGTCCAGAAAATCTGCCATTGAATTTTGCAAAAAAAAAAAAAAAAAAAAAAAAATGTTGCGTTGAACGGCACTTACTGGATTTTTATTAGCACATGCATTATCGGCTTGAAAAAGCATGATGATAAACTTAATAAATGTTGCGTATCGTATAATATTCTTAGTATATTTCATCTTTTAATTCAGAAACAATGCGTAAAAATATTGTCTGATTAATAAAGTATTTGCTTGAGTTTTAAGTATATTTAAACTTGTTTGCGAGGAAAACAAACTTGCAGAGGTTGCAAGCTGCTACATTACCTAATTACACTATTAGCTAAAGAAATTGATTACTACGAGCAGTCAAATGTTTTGTGTATGAGTCAGGCAACTAAGCCGTTAGAAAATAAGGTTTAAAGTGGGGAGTGGCTATCAATAAGCATGCGACTATCCATTTTTAGCTTCAGTTAATTGGTAGTTTAAGTTCAAGTTGAAAAACGTTAGATTTTCATTAAGTTTAGAATTCATATTATTTATGAAACGAAATAATGTTTTAATTTTTCACATTTTTGGTCAGATTTCATACATGTGTCACATTAAGAGTATTGCTAGATCAAATAATAGCCTTCCTATAACAGCAATCTCTAACCTCTGCCATACTCAAATGATTTAGTTTCGTTGGGTACATCATTGGATGCCCGCGCATTTCTCTTTGGTTGTGAGGAAGGTAACCATATTGCAGTTACGAAGCTAAGAAGCTGCCATCAGGGCTTCGAAGCAATCACTTCCCTGAGAGTAGCTCAATGTTTCATATGTATACTGCTCGTTTTAGTGTAACATATATCCTAGATTCTAAACTTATCTATCGTGAAAAAGTTGACTTAGATTACGAGTATAATTGATGTATAGTTGTATGTGTTTAAAGAACTGAATAATGACAATAAAAGGCCACTGAATAAGTTTTATAGCAGCTGCGCTCGCAGTGTTAAAATGCTAAATTTATTCTTACCACAATTGCACATTGCTTGCAGACAACAGTTTGGAAGTAAAATATAATTAAATAAAAGATTCATTAAAGTGTAATTATTGTAACAGGTCATTCATATTTTCAGCAATGTATGCCGTGTTAGGTATTTATTGCCTATTATAAATGTATTAATTCAATTAGATATCATTAAAACTAGTTCTCTTGTAACATTTTTATATCCGAGTTAATGATGCATTCATCATAATCCAGAACTTTTTCAGCTACTGGAAAAAATTGGGGGGTGGCGCGGAAATATAGGCAATACATTTACAATGACCCAATACGGGAAGTGGTCGTCAGACTGCTTGAAAACTTGCTAAATAATTACCGCATTTCTTTAGCCGCTATCCTGTAGCATGCATTTTATTTCGTATTTTAAACTTTGAGTCCATCTTTGATGTAGAGATTTGAAGTGACAATAAGAATGGACAGTATTTAGGGTTTCAACCCGAGGCTAAAAAATGAGTGTAGCAGGCTCTACCATCCGTCATCTCATGTGGACAAAAAGTCCTAATAATCAGTATATAAAACAATTACTTATGTTTGTTTTGTTAAAACAGACATCGAATTAAACGCAAAAAGTGCAAGGTTAGCAATGGTTTTAAAATTCGGTTGTTTAAATTGCTTCCAGCACTAATAAATGAAATCTTAGTTTCATGCGAATTTTACATAAAGTTTTATCAATAATATGTATGTTTATATATGCACATAGTTAATGAATAATATGCCAGAATATCTTATAAAATGCAAAAGTGCCGATAACAGCAGTGTCCTTAAAGGAAACAAATCAACATTTTGAGAGGTTCATAAACAATTTAATAAAATTAGCATTACGTATCGGTGCAATAATAATCTGTTGTAATGTTGAAATGTCTTCCATCCTAGCCATTTTGAATTTTACAGAAAAAAAAATGCTACGGCAGACACATTCAGTACTTTTGTAATAATTTATGTGATGTCTGATGAGATATCAACCTAAGGTGAGCATCAAGCGATATATAATTTTCTATGGCGACAATCACAGCACAGTTTGCCACTGTGTTGGTAAACACATACCAGCCTCTGAGTTGAACACAAACCACCTACTGAAAGCGCACACATATAGCTCCGATATAAATGAGGGCTATAACACTTAATTCATTGCAATAAAACATATATTTAAGCACATAACAGCTCTATAATTTCTTAAATATTTAATGGTCCTAATTTTCCCAAATCATGTATAGAAATAAAATGTTTTTACCCGAGGAAGTCCTCATTCTACATTTTGAAAACCGCATAACTTTAATGTTGGTTAAGGAGAAAATAATTAACTACGAGTAGAAACAGTTTTTAAATTCTTAAGGAAAGGTTTTGGAAGGCCAAAGAGCCAAATAATTACTCAATAGACAAAGCCTAAATTAAATACAATTAATTAGATACGCAACTCTGCATGTGTTGTATTGTTTTAATACCTAGAATGTTTTTGAGGAGATTTTAAGTCTCCTTTTATATGACTGACGAGAGTGGTTTTAATATTAGTGGAACATTCATGCTATAGGCATTACAGCTTCTTGTAACTTTGCTGACCACTAACCTATCAGCGGTCTTATATTGTACTTGGTGTTATAGGTAAGTTCAGTCATTGAAATAAAACATGTTTTAAAAATGTAAATGCATTTTAATTCAACAAAATAAAATACAAATATACATTGGTAGTGGTAATAAATATAAAGGTGAGTCAACACTATAACGGTTGATGGTCATGACGGCATCCGCTTATGCAGAATAATATTAAGGCTGGGTGAAGATGGGGAGGGGAAATGCTTAACCGTAGTAAGCCTTGGCGGCGTAGGCGGGGGCGGCATAGCCGAGGGGAGCATGGACCTTAGCCACGGCGGGGGCAGCATAAGCCAGAGGAGCGGCATGGGCGGCATAGCCGAGGGGAGCATGAACCTTAGCCACGGCAGGGGCGGCGTAGGCAACGGGGGCAGCGACCTTAGCGATAGCAGCTCCGGACTTGTGTACGACGGCGTTGAATCCGTTGACAGGGTCGGCAGTGTAGTCGACGGTACGGATGGTGCCGTCGGGTTCGGCCACGCTGTAGCTACCTTGGACAACATCACCATCACGGCTCTCGTGCTGGCTCTTGGAGTCACCGGTCAGAGCGTCCTGGATGTCGTAGGCGTAGCTGTACTGGGGATGAGGATCGAAATCGGTATCGACGGCGACCTTAGCTACGGCGGGGGCGGCATAGGCAAGGGGAGCGGCGACCTTGGCGACGGCAGGAGCGGCATAAGCCAGGGGGCTAGCATGAGCAGCATAAGCCAGGGGAGCGGCATGGGCTCCATAGGCCAGGGGCGCTCCAGGAGCAACAACGGCGGGAGCGCCGATGACTCCGCCCTTAGCGACGGCCACGAGGGCAGCGAGGACGAACAGCTGGAAACAAAAAATACATAATTAATTAGAGAGTTCATTTACTATTTAATATCATAATATTGCCTCGAAATTTCTCTTTCGGTTTCTCTTTTATGCAGCTTTACTATTAAAATATTCAGTTCAAAATTGTACAAATAATCTGCCAGATTGCTATGCCACTTAATAAAGTAAGGTATATTGTTGAGTAGTTACGCAAGGTGGGCCGGGTCACTATTTGAACACTTTTCATTCTCTCTCTCTCTCTCTCTCTCTCTCTCTCTCTCTCTTTATATTTTCTCGTCTGTCATTCTCAAGCGCTTTGGTTGGCTGTTTACTCGTATAGATGTTTATTTCGGCACGTGAATATTCATTTAATATTAAATACCCTTATATATGTATTAATAGTTTTCAATAATTTCTATCGTCTAATATTATAGAAGTATTACACATAAAACGAGCGTTAGAATATGGTTGCAGCAGAGGAGTGATCCTGATAAAAGTTTTATACTAGTTGGACTGATTTGGAAGATGCAATAAGATGAAGGCATTTTTCATACTTTTTTTTATTTGAAAAAAAAAAAGAAGTATGAATATTTATTCTATGTTATTAGGCATATTTATGTAAATCAAATATAGTATTACACTGAATAAATGGATTTTGTGTAATATTTTAAGTTTCATTCTTGAGAATATTTGAGGAGAAGATTAACATTGATTTTTTACTTTGAGTCAACAGAGAAGTTCTCTTATTTTCGATATTTGTGTACTGGCAGGTAATAAGCAATAAATAACAATTTGAGTGTTCATAAAATATCCACTTTATTACCTATACTTTTCGTCAACGTAATCTTATTCGAAATATGCTTGTATATTTGCTTTCTCAGGTTGCTGTCTGCATTAGTTGTCATTAAGGACAGATAAAACCGAGTTGTTTTTCTTTTTCCCCCACTCATAATAAACAAGCACATTTGTAATAAAACAGAATAATGTTTTTGTATTGCGTGAATTTAAATCATTACTAAGCAAAGTAATGTCATTGTGACGTGTTTAATAAGGCATGCGATGTTGCATATCAGCTATTTAGATTTTGAAAATACAACATTGCCCGTGAAAACAAAATTATTAAGACTTCCAAATGCTACATTTGGTTTCCAGACTCTCTAAAATTGTTAATGTAACAAAATTAATCCATCTGCTAAAATTGCGCTGCAACAGCATGTCCATATGAGCGCGTATGTGTGTGTTGATGCAACTAAACAGTTCCAGAAAATGTAACAAGGGTGTGGCGGGACCTCATTACTTTCACTTGCTGGGCACATTACGCCACGCTTATCCACGCTCTTGGAAAGGAAGTCGCATTTCTCACACTTCCTTACTTTATAATGATATGTAGACGAACTTACCGTCCTTGAACGGGAGGGGTCTTGGTTCGGTAACCGGATGAAGCAACGGTTTTTAACATTATGCAATCCCAGCAAGGTGATAAAGCTGTCATAGGATATCTGCTTTACCAATAGGATTAACATTTCTTGCTAATCCTTTTGCAATTTTGGGTTCACGGTGTTGTCTAGCATGTTATGAATGTGGTAAGAGCTGAAACGACCGCTGTACCGGAGAACGGAGCTTCAGATCATGCAACAACCTTCAGCGACACATATTAGATTAGATATCTCTATTTCTTTACGCTTTTAAAAATCAAAGTTTAAAAGTGTACATAATCACCTTCAATTTTAAAAGATTTTATCGTGTAAAGACCACTCTGTAATAAACTATAAAGACTGCTTTAAAAACATGATATAAGATTAGTATATATCCAGTATGAATTATAGTATTAATATATTATATAAAGTATTTCTTCTATTCACGTTACGTCATTCCAGCATATTTATACCTGGAATGATTTCACGTTAAACATTAAGTGCTTTAGTCACACACCTTTCTGAAACAAGATTGAAAATGTTAGGTGTGGTAAGAGTTGTAATTGGAAACAGTCTGCTGTGTTACATTCACACCAGTTTCACTATCGTTTGTTAGTGTGTATACAAAGTAGTTTTACTAAAGTTGGAAAGGAAAGCCAGACTGAAAAATTAATGCCAGGTTATTACGAATGTTTTTTTTCCCCCCCTCTACTTCATTTTAATGGAGATAAATTTATGCAGAAATAATTATATTATACAATTCGTTGTGAATAAAAAGCAATAGCAATAGTCAAGCATTACGAACTGCACGCTGTATGCTGGCCTTAAAATTCCATATTTTTACCACAACATCGGGAGAAAAACTGGAAAATGCCAAGATTTTAAAAGAATGACTGCATTCAACAAATCCTACCATTAATAACGGATATCTTAGAAATGGCTTACGGTACAAAAAAAGTAATTTGAAATAAATTATGTTTTAAAGAGACACATTTTTTGTATAGGGAGTTAGCGCAGTGGTTTCGTTCATGACATAGTGTAAGGTTCCGTAGTTCGATTCCTGGCTCTGGGGTGGTGATATTAAGTCGATCCTCTCCAGTTTTTCATCTCTTGACTAGCTTATGTGAAGTATCCCCAAGGTCCAATTTGGTTCAGACTAATGATTCTTTCATTCAACGCCATCTTCATCATCACCATTATCGAAGGTAATGGGCATCAACCGCTGGGTACCTGAGAAATGGGTTCAGTTATCGCTTGTTGGAATAAGGTTATCCTGAAGGTCTGAGATGAAGTGGGGAGCGTTAGGAAACAAATACCAAACATTTCCCTGTACTATAGATTATATAAAATTCTTTCCGGATGAAAAACTTGTTCACAGGCTATTCCTAGAAAATCAAGATGTGCATTTTATTTGTCATGTGTGGTAGTTTAATCAACATCGTTAGCGCTATTTCATGAAATCGAACTTTTCGAAAATCTTCCATGTAAAGGGTAGTTGGGATACGTTTGGTATTTAACAAGCGTTTTGTTTTTGAATTATGTCCACAGACACACATATCTTTATAAAAATACTTTTTTAGTAAACGTGTTCTTCCGGTGATGGAATGTAATACTTTGCAAACTTACTGTAGGTATGCATTAGAGAAAGTAAATGGAACAATCACAACATTTCACACAGGTGTACTTATGAAAGTGAAAATGTATTTCCAAAACGGGTAATACTACGAAAATATTTTGACGTAAATTGTGTACTTTAATTAACTTTAAGTACCTTCTTGTATTAAGTTGTTGCTAAGCCCGCCTTGTAGTGTTGGGGTAGCGTGCCTCACATTCAAAAGGTCGCCATCTCGCTTAAGATGAGTTACCCGATAAGTTTTGTTTTGTTTTATTTTCGGGGGTTTCCCTTATCCTCAGAAAACGAATGTTGAGTAACTTTAAGCTTAATTAATTCCAAGTCATTTGGGCATTATTTCACCGATTTCATTCATCGTCCGATATGGCCAACCAAGTTAAGCGACATCAAGCTATTTAAATAAAAACAGTTCCGTGTTTATGATTTCCCATTTATGCCAAATTGTGGAAAATTCATAGTAACATCAAGGGAAATTTCAGAATATCTATACCTAAATTTTATTAGTAATGCAAATATCTTCAACCTTAGTATTTTAATCAAAAAGTTTTAGCTGATTTTGAGAAAATGTAAAATATCGAAAATGCATTTATGTAAACGGTAGTTAGAGGCAAGGAAATTTTCTTGAACATGTAGGAAGTATCGTTAAGCAGTATCTACAATTAATTTGGTGTTTATTAGATTGTTTATTATTTTCTCTACACCTTCTATGTGCACAGTGTATAGAGAAGGTATTGTATTGCACACAAAAACTCAATACCGAGATTTCACCATTGATACATGTTTTGGGACCACTTGAATCCAAAAAAAATATATTTAGAAAAAGGTCCGTGTGGGTCTATGTGTGAGTCTCTCTCTGTCTGTCTCTCTCTCTTTCCCTGTTTATGGGCAGCATAGCTCAAAAACAAAGTCCGTTAAATACCAACTTTATATTTAAGTTCAGTATCTCCTAAGAATGCGGCACAAAGATTTTCAAGAAATTCCCCCCAGCTGAAACACCTTTTAATGGAACAAATGTCGAAAATTTTGATATTCTCAAAAATGGCTCTAGCAGTTTTGATTAAAATCTCTTAAATTTATTTACATGACAAATAAAATGCATAACTTGAATTTTCTCTTTATTCAGATTGAATTACGAAGAAGCTATGGACCCAAGTATGATAATAAGGAATGACAAATTAGAACTAATAAAGAGCTGTATGAGCTCTATGGTGACTCCCGAATTGTAAGCTTTATTAAAACTGCAAGACTTATATGTACAGAGCATGTAGAAAGAAGTAGGAGAGCTCCCTAATGCAAAGAATATGGAACGGAGAGTCAGGTGGAAGAAGGCGTATGGGAAGACCGAGAAAGAAGTCGAGAATAATTGAGAAGGATGAAGCCTAATGGTTTTGTGTTCTTTACTGTGTTAGTATATTTTTATTCTAAATTATTCAACGACCATGTATAGATACACATCGTTAATGATAACCAGCAGCCAAATGAAAATATCCTAGACTTATTCTCCCGAGAAAGCAAAAACTCTGAAGAAGCTAATATAATAACAATCGCCATACACCGATCAACGAGGTATTTCAGTTAACTGAGCCGTAAGGATATGATCACGTAGTTAGAGACGTAGAAAAAAAAAATAGAATGAAACATATAGCAATATTTCCCATCATCCTGTTAAAACCAATGTCCGCGATGTCATATTACTGGCATAATCTTGTGACGTAGGAGGGCCGATGTGTATTTCAGCCAAATCAGGAAGTGCTTTGATTTTTAGTACCTTCAAGGCTTTTTTGACAGCACAAAGCTATTTTGACAACACAAGAAAATGTTGTCAAAGATTAGGATTTTGCCCCCCCCCTCCCCGTTTACTTTTTTTCTGCTTTTTTGTTTTTGGGGTAATCCATATACATTTTGTAGGTAAATTTACAGTTTTTATGTTTTAGCGACGGGAATACCCATATTATGTGATGCACATCTTCTGAGATTCGTTATTTGGATGTATTAACTTTGTGAATGCCTTTTTTCACGAAATTAAATCAGCATGTTAATTGTGAATTAAATGTGTGTATTCATTTGAAAAGTTCTTCCAGGTGTTATTGAGAACAACATAATTGATGGAAATGGTAGTTTGAAAGTGATTAACATTTTTGATAGACAAATCTCTACATATAACGGTCAAGCTGTTTTTGTAAAGTAAAATAAGTGTCTGCTCAGCTGGGATTGCTGCTATGCACAGCTGATATATCTCAGATAACAGCCTGGACCAAACAAGTGAACGAATATCTTATTTATCCGTCGTCTAAGAACCCTCAAGTATTTTGTTTACTTTGCTTTTGTATACTCCTTAAGGAGCTAGGAATTTTTTAAAACTGAGTTGAAGAGATACGGCAAATTGAATATTTCAGTGTCGCGGCCCAAAAAATGAACATGAGCAGAAATAAAAAGATACTACGAAACGATGAATAGAAACCTAGGGTATCGCGAGAGTAATAAGAGCCTTTAGAAACCCCCAGTTGAAAGGACGATAAATATGCAGATTAATAATAAATAAAATAGTATTGCTGCATTACTGTAACCAGTTGTAATTATGTCCTGTTTGACAGCCATTAAGCTCTGATCCCGTTTGTTGACGAAAATTAAAAACTGCTCAAAAGAATGTTGAGGACCTTAAAATAATTATTTTAAGCACTTTCTTCACAGTTCAGGACAGTAAAATATATTTATAATGATGTGTGTAATAAATAAAAATGCTGAACCTGTTACCTATGTTTGATTAGTATTCAGAGGGCAATAAGAATATGTTAAATGTTACTTAATTAATTAGTCCTGCGCCACGAAAATTAGTTTATACAAAAAGGGTTAAGTATTTATATCGAAATGCTTAAGCAAATTTTCTATGAAGTGAATGTATGCATGTTATAATTCAAAAGCAACATACATTAGAGTTGTAAGACCATACTAACTTCATTACATCGTTTTCAGGGTTCTTAGTTTGATTTATTCAAGCAGATCCTGTCATGACATGGAAATTATCTTAATAAATGATGTACTTCATTTGAAAGAATAATTATTGATGAGGTGTTGAAGGGGAAAACAGCAGTTATTCCACAATCTGTAGCCTGCAAAACTTTTCAGCAAAATTTTCCCCTTAAGTGAACAAGGAGTGAAATGTTTATGCAAAAACTATTTTTGACTTTCGCTTACATTACATCTAACATCTCAGTACGCAAAGGAAGCATTTAATAGGTTAATTTGTTCAAAAATATGAATACTATCTCAGAAAATTTGTCATAAACTCCTTTAAGAGTCGTTCATTGAGATACTTAGTTCCAGAGAACTTTAAAAAGAACATTGTTTCACTTTGTTAGCGTAAGTTAAATAATCCTGTATTGATTACATGTTATTATTCTTTTCAAATTCCTGGCGTTTGTTATTGAAAATCCATTGCAAGAGGTTTCACTTTCAACCAATAACCGACAGGGCATTCGTGTTTCTTCAAAACTCGGACTCATGTAGGAAAGATCCGCGGTTCGTTTGCATCCAGCACTGTCTTCCTGACAGGTTTTTACATGTGATATCATGTGTCAACATCACTCAGTGGTGTCGCATGCTGTAAGAACGGACGTCCGTGCTATTCAAGAAGCAAAAAACATTTATGACCATCTGTCGCAGTAAAGTTGTTGGGATGAGATCATTTCTCCCAAAGTTCAACTTTCTATGAGAGTCTCGGGTTTCCATTCCTTGTTTCTAAACAAATCAGAGTGAAGGCAAAACCGTTCCTACACATGGAATTTGATGTATGAGAACGCTAAACTAAACAATCACGCAAATCAAGCGTTAATGACTTTCGGCTTCTGTTCACGAAATAGTAGGTAGCATTGCATTTAATACACTACTTCTTTGATGATAATACAACCTTAAAAGTATTTGTATGGTTAAAATATTTCATGTTTTCCTTTTTTATGTACGTGGCTACTGGGTTGCTTATACATCCGTGCTTCTGAATGTAAGAAGCAGCTTGTGAATCACTTTAAATTTTGCATGGAGCTCGAAGAATATCTTTCAAAATGTTGGACTTTTTTTGAAATTCGTATAAAATGCGTTGCTGTGCAGAGACAAATATTACAACTGTTAGGTGAATCATTGCACTAACAGAGTTAACATTTTGTTAGGAACATTTTGCAGAGCTTTTGTGTTTTAAGTTTCATTGAAATCGACACAAAATTAAAACCGATTTAATATGGAACACTTCCTAAATTTCAGAATTATTTTCCAAAATATTCGTAATTTTTCCAAATCTACTATGTTATTTCCTTCCAAAACGAGTATGTAGAATGCAAATATAGGTATATTGTTGTTAAAGTTCTTTTTAACTCTAATATATTTATTGTTGGAGGTAACGAGTTGATTAGTGAGGTATGGTTATGAAACTGTCCCACTTTTGCGAAAGCAATAACACACTACGTAAAACTTAAGAGGAAAATATGAGTTTTAGAATTTTTAAACTATATTTTCAGAAATTTTGAACTGTTTTTTACCTATCATGTGAACCTCATGATGAAGAGAAGACTTACCTTGAATGCCATGTTTGATGGTTTCACAAAATGTTACTTGATATCGGTTGTGCGACCACTTTATATACCCAAATCCCTGTCACTATGCGATCACGCGTGATGCAATGGACCGCACGTTTCGACATTGGGCACGCCTTTGGGTGCCCTTGCCCCAAGTCATATTATCCGTCGCTCGGTAGCTACTTCACAAAAATGTAGGTTAAACATTGTTAGTATTATCACTATTGTTTCAGCGCACTGTAATTAGAATCTGGGGTAATGTGAGTACGTGTCTGTCTTGCGGGTGTTGGTTCGTATCTCGGTCACCGTGACCGCCCAATCTTATTTCCTCAGCGAGGAACAAATGAAGGCCGCGTGCTTCAATTCTTAAACCAACTACCGCAAGATGAGTTATTAACTGAGAATAATTTAAATAGAATACTTAACATTGCCTTTGGCTATGCTTTTAAGTTAATCTGGAATGTATTAAGCTGAAGTGCAAGTTGTTCTTATCATATGCGCTAGAAGTCTGATTCCTTTATAGTGATAACTTATTTCTTTAATAATATTTTAGTGCGTTCATTTTCTGCACCTGCTTCTTCTTAGTATTAGTATTATTTACTAATCACTAGAGACCGCATTATATGCATCATAAAAAGCTCGAAATATGCATGAAAAGTGTCAAAATGTGCAATATTAAATAATACAAAGTTATGATTAGTTTTGTACATATATTTATATTATTTCAAAAATAATATACAATCTGCAGTTTTTATTATTTGCTTTAACAGAAAAAAGTATCGTTTAGAAATTCATTTACATTGTGTTACTATAGTAAAGAGAAGCGATCCGGTACTCTTCCAAATGTTCAGTAGTAAACTTGTGTCGCTGATCGCTCAAAACATTTTATAAGCAGAAAATGTCCGTTCTACATCAACTGAGGTCACTGGGTGATTTTGGATGCTATATTGGCTTTTATTATTTCTTGTAAAAGTTCACCCATCCCATTGATAAAACTATCAATTTGACATATGGGTTCAAAGCGTGGATTATTGTTCAAAATGTCTGTAAACTATTAAGTTTCTTCGGGAATACCTCCGGCAAGGAGCAGTTCAGTAGGATTTTATTCACTACCTGAATAGACTCAGTCAACGCCAAACTTAGAGTTTAGAGCACCAAAACGAGAACAAACTTGTCCCCGCCCTTTTACATTTCTAAAATATTGTAAATATAGCCCTGAATATGCATCATCACCAGTTTTTGGTTAAAATATGCAATGACCAGTGAAAAGGGATAAATATGCAAAAGCATATGCAACATGCAAATGCATATAATCCGGTCCCTAATAATGACAATGAAAATTATCGCTGCGTTTTACTGTGAAGGTAACATTAGGTTTCAACGGAAAGTAGATTTTGAGATCCACCAGAAAACTGTTCCAGGCAAGGCACCCAGCCAGTGTTTCTGCGAACAGCGTAACTCGAAAACGAAAAATCAGATAAATACAAAATCTATAGTTGAGTTGGATTCTGTTTAAAATAAAGTGGCGAGAATTTTCAACGGAACTCCCAACCCTAAGTTCCATTTAAATAGACAATTTTAAATATTAAATATATTTTCTTGACAAATAAAATGATACATTGAATTTTCTGCGAATAGCCTTTGGAGATCTCTTCGTTTTGAATGACTTTTGTGTAACTGGAAAACCGTAAGAGATAGACAAAAACTTACTGCACAAAAAATATAGATTTCGTTAAAACACACAATTTATGTTGTGTATACACTTTTTTGTGGAATTACAATTTCCAAGATATTCCTTGCTATTGGTTTCAGTTTTAAAATATTTAACAAAGGGAATTCGGCATTCCTGTTTCTTTTGTTTTACTCTTGATCAAGCAAAGAGAACGATTTCCATGCCAATCGCTTTTAAAAGTGTTGAATTTTACTTTAACGTAGTGTATTCCCCTTTTCTTTTCTACTTATAAGAATCTAAATAAGTGTACACTTTCTGCTGATATTTTCCTTTATTAACATAAATTAGATATAAGCATAAGCTTTTGCAAGAATAGTTGTTACATAATATGTAGAGAAAGTGATGTAAATGGAACACACGAGATTTGCGAAGGTGTATGCGATGTTCATTGGTGCCTAAGGAGGCATAGATTCTTTGTTACATTATTTGTACAAACAATACGCTACTTGTGTAGCAGCGAAAAAAAAATACAGAAAAATCAAATTTAATGGAGTAGTAACAACGTTAGAGAGGTATTACTCTTAATATTAGTTTGATATTACTGTGTTAAAACCTGGTTTTATACTGAAAATCTCTAAATTTGTCATCATATCAATAGCTGTCTTCTATCAATTTATCAGGCAGGTTGTTATTCCTGTATAACCTACTACAATCCCAATAAAGGTTTAATGATATCCATTAAAGTTAATATATTCCACTAAAGAATTTCGATAGTAGGTTTACGAATGAAATTAAACAGAATACTCCACTTTATTAAACCAAATTTAAAGTGTATAAAATATTGTTCGATCACTCCTCTTTTTAGTCCTGTTTAAATTTTAAGTTAGTTTCTTACTGTACTCGACATCACAGGTGACAAAGACATGATAAATCCAAATGAAACGATAATTAGGAAAATTTGGTAAGGTAGTTACCCGAAATTTGGCAGATATGAGGACTAAAAACAACTTATGAAGAAATTAAAGAAAAAATAAGGGGGTGGGGGACTGTCAAGGAAGAAGTTCTGTATAGATTTGAACCTCACGAGTCAGTACCTTAATCATCACGGCCACCCGTGTCGGTTTCGAGTCTACATACAGTTTTGAAGGGTGTAGTAAGAAAGTTAAAGGAAAATTATTTGATTTGTTGGGGTCATAAAACAGAGCTTGATTGTTTCATATATTCAGTGACTCTAAAAGTATTATTTTCAACTTTATAACCGTCTAGCAGCCTAATTAATATCTGAGAGTTTTACGGTGCAAAAAGAAACAACTAAATTACCCTTTAGGTTCTCTTAGGTTTTTTTCATTAAATAGTTTGTGGTTCTTAAAATGTCACCGATCACCAAGTTTTTCATCTGTGGTGTTTATAAAAGTATTTACATTCGTTCATTGGAACAAAACTGCCTCCGTGGTGGAGTGGTCGGCGAGCTGAATTCCCACACGGGGCTCCCGGGTTCGATTCCCGCCCGGGGCAGAGAATTTTTCTTTAACCTGAATTATTACTTATTCTCCACAGAGTCTGGAAGTATGAATATGAGAGTGAATGATCGTGTGTTTAATGATATAAAATTATTAACCTAATGTTCTAAATCTACCGTAATATGAGTTCTTTCACAAGACAAAGCCCCCGATGAGATCATTGAAGGGGCTAATCAAATAAAAAAAAAATAGGTTTTATCTTACAATGTAACCGACATATTATTTAAACATTGGAAGACACACATTTACGATTTAATAATTGAAGCGTTAATGTGGAAGTATCATTTTCACAGCAAATTAAAGTATTATTCTAAAAAGAATGTTCATAACAACTTATCTAACACCACAATTCTGTGGAAAACTGATGCAATTTAAAAGATATTTATAAAACTACTAAAACGAAAAATATAGAAAACCACAAGAGCACGTTAATTGTTATGTCGCTTATCCTTTGTGGGTATTGAGGATCATATTTTGGTGGTCAAATGTATAAAATATTATTAATTTACAGATTTATTGTGTGTGTACTTGCCTGAAGTTAGATTTACGCGTGTTTCTAAGAAAAAAAAATCTGATACGTTCAATTCACATGACATTCTCTACTTCTGTGCAATAATTTTTGTTAAAACGCTTATGCTTCTATTTACTTCATGCTAAACGAGAAAAAATTAGCAGAAATAGTCTTATGCTTACTTACTTGTAAGTAGAAGCGAAATAAGGGTGTACCATAGGTTCAAGTGATAATCAAAAGCTGGCTGCTATATTTCTGAAGTTCCTTTGTTTGCATGGACACGAGTTGACAAATTCCTGTATGAGAAACGTATTCCAAGCTGAAACCAAAAACAAGGAATATATCAAATTATTAACTCCACGAAAAGATGTATATAACATAAATTGTGTGTTTTAAAGTGCTCTTTTTTGTGTGTTAAATGTTTGTCCATCTCTTACGGTTTAGCAGTTGTGCAAAATTCCTCCAGAATAAAGTAGTCTTCAGAGGCTATTCCCAAAAAATTCAAGATATAAATTTTATTTGTCAGGTAAATATCTTTAATGTACGATATTTTAATCAAAATCGTTGGATCCATTTTTAAGAAAATCAACATTTTCGAAGATAGTTCCATGTAAAGGGTAGTTCGGGGTAGGGGGATTTTCTTGAAAATCTTCGTGTCACATCGTTGGAAGATGCCAAACTTAAATACCAAGTTTGGTATTTAACAATCTTTTCATTTTTGAGCTATGCTGTCTACAGACCCACACACACACGGACCTTTTTCTGCAAATGCTATTTTTGGATTCAGCGGAACCCAAAACATGTATTTCCGGTGAGATCTCGGTATCGAATTTTTAGGTGGAATGCAATACCTTCTCTATACACTACATGCATAGTAAGTGCAGAGAAAGTAATAAAATGAATATTTTAACTTTGAAAGTAGTTCCGGCACAAGAACCTTAACATTTCTCCCTTCTTGGGCCAAACAGAACTCGAGGGGAGGAAGTGAAACATAATGCAGGTCAATGAGTCACGTGCATTCGAAGGAAAGTAAAACTTATCGGGAACCAGTTCACTTGTACTTTCTGTCAGTTACAAACCATCATAGGAATGTTGCAGTTTAGGTTGAAGGCTCGTTCACAGAGTGCGCAGCCGGCTTCTCTATAGAATACTGCTATACACACAATGAAGAATTGTTTATTTGCACAGCTGTGTTGTTATTGTTGTTTTTATTATTATCATTATTGTTATCATTAACCCATTGTTATAGGATATTAGTGTCTTCGTTTAGTTTTAGATCTAACAGTTGTGGTAGGCTCAACTGGTCGTTGGTTTCACCTGTATCCAATTTACTTAACTCCAAACTAAACTATTACTTTCAAAAGTCAGTTATCTCCCACACCATATTGTGAAAGGAACACCAAGATAATATTTTTCAAAAATAAACATACTGAAATTATAGAATCATGTTTCTTTCAGACTCCTTTATTCCTAAACAGCGTGTGTGCGGGGCGGGAGATGGGGGGGGGGGGGATGAACAGAAAATCCAAGGAAATGTGAAACAATACAAAATCTGGTAATTACGTCTAGTTCCCTTCCACCAATTCTGTCTTTTGCTGAATTCTTGTACCGACAAGAAAATGTGTAATGAAACTATGTCTACAAACTATTTAATTCTGTCATGACGAGTAGAGAGAAAAATAAGCTTTTGCAAGAATAGTTTTGAAACATATTTAAAAATATATTGAATGCATTCCATTCACATATCTTTCTCTATAACTCTCTAACAAATTTTTGTTAAAAATCTCATTCTTCTATCTACATCATGCTAATTGAGATAAAATTAGCAGAAAGGGTCTTATGACTTGCTTCCTTGTTTCCTTGTAAGTAGAAGGAAAATAAGGCAGTACCATGGGCTAAAGTGATAGTCAAATCTTTTAAACGCTGATTGCTATGAATTGAAATTCCCTTGTTTGTATGGCCAGGAATTGACAAATTCCCAAATGAGAAAATAAAAGTATTTTAAAACTGAAAGCAATAAAAAGGAATATCTTAAACGGTCAGCTGTACCAAAAAAGTATATGACATAAGATATGTGTTTTAGCGAGCTCTACATTTTTGTGTAGTAAGTATTTGTCTATCTCATCTTTAATATACGATATTTTAATTCAAATCGTCAGCGCAATTTTTGAGAAAATCAGAATTTTCGAACAGTTTTCCATGTAAAGGATAGTTTGGAGTGGGGGGATTTGTTTTGAAAATCTTTGTTTTGAAAGTATTCGTGTCGTATCCTTGGTAACACCAATTTTGGTATTAAACGATCTTTTCATTTTTGAGCTATGCTACCCACAGGCACACAGGCATTGACAAGTTTGTAAAAATTATTATTTATTGATTCAGGGCGTCTCAAACTTGTATTTCCGGTGAAATCTGGGTATCGAATTTTTGGGTCCAATACAATAACTGCTATATCCACTATGTATATAGTACATGTAGAGAAAGTAATAAATTATAGTGATTATAGAGTGTAACGAAAGAAAATGTTGGGTATACCTTTTCTCTCAATACACGTATGTATATCCAGTTGTGCTGCTGCTAACTAATATCATTAATAGGTGCGTCATACTTTCATTGTTTCATTGCTTGCTCGAGAGAGGTTTCAAACAAACATTCTGCATCGTCTTAACATAAAACGTAACTCCGTTTAAATACAACCATTTGTGTCGTTATGCTTTATACTTCTCGCTTCAATTGTCTTACTGACTCTCAGGCTCTACACTGCAGCCGTAATAGTGAAGGATTTACTTTGAACTACAATTTCTAATTCGTCTGTAATTAAGAAAACCTTTACTGTGGACTATTCTTATAGCTTTGAGAAGGTAAATCGTCCTAAAATATTTTCTCGTAACATTTAACGTTTTGAACATGCCTTTGTCATAAAAATATCTTGAACATGTAGTATTGTAATCAAAATCGTTACAGCTATTTTTGAGAAAATTAACATTTTCGAAAAATGTTTCCTGAAAATCTTCGTGTCGCATCCTTGGAAGATTCTGAACTTAAATACAAAGTTTGGTGTTTAACCGACTTTTAGTTTTTAACACACACACACACACACACACACACACACACACACACACACACACACACACTGACTCACACGAATCTTTTCTCATTTTTTATTTAGAGGACCCACTCATTTTCATTGAAATCTCGGTATTGAATTTTTGGGTGGAAATGTTCTTCCTTATCTACTATGTGCATTTTACATACGTGTTAGAGAAAGTGAACACCAGGTGGATGTATGAATCAGAATTTTAATAATACTACCCTCGCTTAGTACGTATAATAAGTACTAGGCTCAAGGTTTTTGCGGGTTTATACAATGTATAGAAAAATAAATATGATTTAACAAAACGACCTATCTGAAGCTTTTTTCGAGAAGTTTTTTTTTTTTTTTTGCTTTTTTTTTTTTTTTAATAAATTTTCCAGGGTTAAACTGTCATCAATTTTTATGTTTCTGTGTGAATAAATTGGTAACAAAAGTTGACTAATAATTTGCAAACATTTGTATTGTGCTTCTGTGTGACCAAATCCATAAAGCTTAATTTGAATTTATTCCTAATCAAACGTTTGCTGTATGTAATCTAGTGTTATTAGAACAATCACGTTTTAATGTACACTATAAATCACTGCAAGAAATTATGTATTATGGATGGGCTGACAGTTTTAAGCGAGTGTGACGTATGGAATTTTTATAGACAATGCAGCATTTTTCATTCTATTACCGTGCACAATAAGGCAATTAGTAGTCACCATTTCTTTCTTAGATTTCTTTATTTGGCGTAAACGTCAACAGCTTGGGAGTAGCAGTCATCGAATAGTTATCAAAGGTCTCCTTAAGTGATGCTTTGTGAATGGTTCAAGCAATAAAAGCCATGTCGCTCTAATTTAGGTGTAATCGTCACTTTGAATGACCCTAAATAACCACTGAAATGGTGAATAGTCTACTTTTTCAGCAGTATTTGAAGGAAACAAAACCCTGCCTTGTCTCACAATGTGGGCGAGTATGCAATTGTGTCAGAGATGATGCTTGCAATGTTGCATAGCCGGTTACGTTGTGAAGGTTAATGTCACTTAAACAGGAATGCAACATGTCTTACAACAGCAAGTTCTGCACTTGACTCGATAACCAGATCTACTTGATTAACATGATCCAAATGCCATTGATAAGTAATTAGTGGTCTTGGTTCGTTCCTCTGTGTTGCACATCAAGTACTGGCTACTTAATCTACTGTCTATAAGATTTTGTACGCTTATCTAAATATGCCATTAAATAATTCGTTATAAAGCACTCAGTTCACCTTTCGTATGGAAAATAATATAAGCTGATATATGAAACACCATCATTTATTGCTTTTTGTCTGTTAAAAATATGTCAATAAACTTGTGAATGGCGTATATGTAGTGAGTTTATTTGTGAACTATTATAGCAAAAATTACATTTATGGTTTCTAGAGGCAAGATTGTCGAAAATGACCGCGTAGCATTACAAGAAGCTTTATTAGAGACGTTCACAAATCGCATTATGCCTAGGGAAGAATGTAATTCATATGTAGAGGGAATATGCTCAACGAATTGGAAGTGATAGTATGCATTTCGTAAGACCAGAATTGGAAGTGCGTCGAACGGTGAAAAACATAAAAAACTACAGAGATATCGTTATGGTTCTCTGTTGGTTGGGCTTGAGTCACGCGACCTTGGCTTCAGGCAACTGAGCCATCCAGACCGACTTGCCGACTGAGGACTCCACCGCAAAGCGGTACATACAGACCATGTACCGACTTTTCACATCCGTATTGTGTGAATATCAGGAGATTTTCACTCAATTATTTGGATTAGTTAGAACTCCTTGAAATTAAAATTATAGGCAAATATTCACTACAAACCCTCTAGATCATTGTACACAAGTTTCATAAAGAACGGCGGAGGAAAATAAAATAATTGGTCACCGGAGTTGAAAAGGTTAACCGTGCATCGTCGGTTAAGTAAACTAGACAAGAGGTTGTACTACAAAAGAAAAAAAAAAACAACGAAACAATATATTTTCTTAAAGGAAATTATACAAATATTTTGCTATTTTTATACATGTTAAATATACGATCGTTATATTGACAGGAATTTAAAAAAAAAATCGCTGGCTTACAAAACAGCTCAACTATACAGGGTGGGCCAACAACCCTATTTCAGGTGTGCAGTTATCCCTTTTCGCATTAAAAGAGTTACACAACTCAGCGACACAATTCTAAGCAAATTTAAGTCAGTGGGGAACTGGGTCATTAATGTAAATGAATTTCGTTCTACTCCTCTTGCTTATCAGCAAAGATTATGCGAGTGGATGACAATAATATTTCTTCTACTACTACTACTGATGATAATAATAATAATAATAATTAATAATTGTTATAATAATAAGAATAGTAATAATAATGATAATAATAGCAAGCGCACAAATGGCAGCCAAACACTATGTGTACTATTGTTTGCACGGTTTTCGTTAGGGCACCTATATATTTTCATTTAACTTTACACTACACATGGTCCACAATGTTAGATAGCAACGTAAACAAAATTCAAAATATAGGCATGGGTGGAAACGGTTAAATCAAATAAATTCTAGTTCAGCAGTCTTAATGCTTTGCAAATTTAAAAAGTGAGTTTATTCCTTCGCAAATTAAGTCTCAGTAACTGAATGGAAACGTTCTAAAACTTTTCAGTTTTATGGATTATACATTTATAACAACCTGAAAACTGTCTCTCAATAAGCGCGATCCGCTCATCGTCTTCGCTGATAATGAAGAGTAAAACTAAGGACGCTCACGGTAATGTGCCTGTTCCCACTGACCTAAGTTTACTTTAAATTATTCCGTGAGTTGTACAACTATTAACGCACGAACAGATATCTGGGCACTTGAAATACGGCATGGTTGGGCCACCTGATAGAGAACTGAAATCTAATTATGAAAAAGCTGATGTGTTCCATTCACATGACTTTCTCTAAATCTGTACAACAGATTATTATTAAAAAAGCTTATTCTTCTATTTACTTCATGCTATTCCAGATAAACGTAGCAGAAATGGTCTAATACTTGCTCCCTTGTAAGTAGAAGAGAAATAAGGGAGTACCATAGGCTAAAACGATAGTGAATTGTTTTAGAAGTTAGTTGTACTGTGATTGAAATTACTTTGTTTGTGTGGCCAGGAGTTGAAAAATCCCCGTATGAGAGAAGTATAAATATTTTAAAGCTGAATCCAATAATAAAGAATATCTCGAAAACGTTTAGCTGAACCAAAAAACAAAAAAAGGAGCTTATGTGTTTTAACGAGATCTTCTTTCTTTGTGAGATAAGTTTTACGGTTTACTAGTTATGCAAAATTCCGCAAAATGTATCCAGAATAAAGAGGTTTTCAGAGGCTATTCCCAGAAAATTCATTATATATATTTAAGTTGTCATGTATATATCTTAAATATACGATATTTGAATCAAAATCATTAGAACCATTTTTGAGAAAATCAACATTTTCGAAATTTTTTCCTATAAAGGATAATTTGGGGTGGAGAATTTTTTTGAAAATCTTATGTGTCGCATCCTTGGGAGATACTAAACTTAAATATAACTTTTGGTATCTAATGGACTTTCCGTATTTGAGCTATACTGTCCACACACACACACACACACACACACACACACACACGCACACACTGATCTTTTTATAAAATACTCTTTTTGGATTCAGGGGTCTCAAAACATATATTGTCGGTGAAATATCGGCCGAATTTTTGGGTAGAATACAATAAATACCTTCTGTTCACCATGTACATAGTACGTGTAGAGAACGTAACAGAAATATTACTATATCTGAGATTTAATAATTGACTCGTTCTCATTATTTATTATTTATAAGATGCAGTTTAGGATGCACTCCTATTTGCCTCTATGCTCTCTTCAGTATTGTTAATGCACATCTTTGTTTGGGGAGGAAATCTTTCTCACATTTAAAATTCTTTAGCCCCAAATTTATTAGGTTGAGTTATCTGCATATTATGTTATTTTTCCTACAGGGTTTTTCCTTGTCTTCGAAAGACGAATTTTCGCAACTTAAGCTGTATGGATCTCAGAATCACTTGAGTGCCTTTTCACATGTTGCGGTAAAAGGACGGACTTTAAACTCTCCAAATGCATATGCATTTGTTGCCTTCATTTATATACCGACAATCAGTTGCCCACCAATAGGAATTCCTCATCAATTTAATTATACTCAATATGTTCATTTTATTGCGGATATTTCCACCAGAGTATAAGATGCGCTTCCTATGTATGCCTACTTGTTATGGATCTCTGTTCTGATCTTTAAGTCAAATAAACTTGATGAGTCGCACATTGGTATACTCGAAGTGCACTTCATGATTAGTTTTTGGATATAGAAAGGAAGAATCTGTCCTAATGTTGTTTACGTTTATAGAAATACCAGCTCACATTTTGCATAATTCGAATATTTGTATAATTTAAGAGTGGTGCATTGAATAGAGGTTTGGGGGACTGAAAAAGGGTGGGAATGTATTGATCAAATTCATTTTGCAAAATCATATTGGGATTACCAAGAATAGCTCCAAATTCAGTAGCATTAGTTGAATTGGAAAGAGCTGGGAGGAAAGGTTCAGTAGTCGAACGAATAGTGAAATATTGGAATAGGATCCGAAGTACTAGTGGAAAGAGATTCACAAGTATCAGCAAAATGGGAAATAGTTGTATGTCAATTAAAGGAAATTATAAGAGAAGTTGGATTGGGGAAGCTAGACAATCAACAAGCAGAGGGGGATAAAAATTATGGAATAAAGTGAAAGCTAGAATTGATATAGGAAAACAAAAAATAACAGGTAGCTTTATGGATAAGATTACTTTAATATTGAAATGTTAAGAAAGTATGGAGAAGAGAAAAATACACTGATGTAGGTGGAAAAATGGAAAGAGAGGATATAGCATGGGCAAGAACAACAATGCTAGTAAAAGATAGTTGATAAAGATCTATGCCCAGTATGTAGCAATGTCGATAACGGCCACGCCGTGGCCGAGGGGGAAAACCACTCGACTCTCACCTAGAAGGCCGGGGTTCGATTCCAAGCGACCGCATGTGAGATTTGTGGTGGACAAAACGGCGCTGGGGCGGATTTTCTCCGGGTACTCCGGTTTCCCCCGCCATAGCATTCCACCGGTGCTCCATCATCATTCATGTATCATCAGTGTCACCGCCTGCGGTGCCATTAGTAGTTAAAGCAGGCGTTAAACACTACCAAAAAAAATGTCGATAACAAACATACTATAATAATTTTTAGAAGTTCATATCTCAGTGTAGCGGCGGTTACATGTACTCTCCCCTACTATTAATTACCTGAATGTTAAACTTTGTTAGTGCCGAGCTCTTCGTTTCCTTATTCGTTGAACATGTTCCGACAGGCGCAGATTATCCACATGTTTTATATACACTGTTTTCGACATGCAAACCGAGCACAGCAGCCACTTTGGTGCAGGGTCTTCCTCGCAACCGAATAGCCCCTCTCAAGCCACTCCATCTCTACGTGTCATATTCTACACTATTATGTCTAGAGGACTTAGTTTTGCCAAGAATTTGTATGTATTTAAGACATAGATGCAATAGCTCATCTTGCATATTTTCCAACTGTTGTTACGAATGCGCCAAACAAACCAACTTAGCGGTTTGTCGTGTTAGACTTTCATGGATCAGCATGACACCTGAAGATATCAGGCCCGCCGGTGACTGAAACGATAACATCATTTTTAAGGGATGGTCATAGTCCTCTTAATATTGTTCGCCACCTGTTCCTTTAGCAAAGTCACTTGGTCGACCACATGCGATTACAACGATGGGCTAGACATTAGGGATGTCCCTTGAACCAGTTGGACCATTGGACCATTCATTCCTTCGAACACAAATGAGCTCGTGTATACGGCTAATCTCTAGACCTTCTGCTCTGTTTAATGACGTTTCATTAGAATAGGCACAAAGTTATGTTTGAAAAAAAAAATATTAAAAAATGGTTGAAATAGAACGTCGATCTTACAAAGATGGATACTGTGTTTGATTCGTTCTGTAAGTTGACCAATGAACGCGAGTAATGGTGAAATAGAGAAGAATAATTATTGCGTAAATGTAATAATTTGCTATGGACACATATCAGAAAGCTTTATGAAGTTACAATTCAAATGAGTAAGGTGAGGATTCAGCATTGGAACGCCTTCTACATCATTGTATAAGGACATCGTAAGGATTAAAGTGAGGTACGTAAATTAAACATCCACCTCATTCAGAATTTTAAGAACTCTCCTGTACAACGCTGCTCACCCTGCAACTACTTTCTTCTGTAATTCATTATCATTGCATGCATAGAAAAATGAATAGGAACATTTTCTCAAAACTCATTTCTTCACTGATTGAAAAATAACATCAATTGTTTTACACAGCTTGATTATAGGTAATAATCCGCATCTTGCCAGTTACATTTTTGGAATATTCTAAATTAATGATTTTCATTGAGTGCATTTTCTTTTATTATATCATGTTTTAAAATAATAAAAGCAATAATAATTAATAATGATGATGATAGCCTCATGGTCGGCAAAAGTCTTCACAAGTTTGGCTATCCACATTGCATTCCACACTTCAGTAACAGTCTTCAACATTATTGAGATATTTCTACGCTTTAATTACTGTTTTTTATTATGCTTTCAATATTGCACATCTCCATATACTTCGTAATACGGCCGATAAAGTTACTGTTCCTTCCTGCTGCTTTTATTCTTTCTGTAGGTTGATATCATGTGTTTAAAAATTCTTTCAGTCTTAAATTAGCAGAGGTTTATTGTATATTTTTGTTGTATCTTGGACATCTAATAATGCAATTAAAATTCTGAAGAATATAGCGTCTCCTATTAATTTCTAAATCTTTCAGTAACCCCTGACTTTCACGTATTCTTTCTTTAGAAACTGTTCTTAATTTAATTCCGCGAAAATATGAAGGAACACATTTGAGCAGGATATTCCTCCGTGAAGGTGTGTGCCGTTTGTACCTCGGTACCTTGAGGTGTATGTTCTCACTACCCACTTTACAGTTCTATCTCATAATTTACACCGGGATTTCTACAATCATTCACACAAAGGACTGCGTTGTACTTAACGTAGGCAACTTGACAACTCCAAACAGGCTTTAGCTATATGTCTGCTAAGTGAAAACGTTCCTCTTATTGCTTTTGGGTGGATTCTAAGGCGAAGTCTGGCCGAATTTTGTATTTAGGCCATTTTAATAAAACACCAAAGTGTACATGCCATTTTAATGGAACACCAAACTGAAATTTTTAGATGGTTAAACCTAGGCCAGGCTATTAGTATTACCTACACAGGATTCGAACTTAAATAGTTAGCGATTAGTTTGTAAAGCTATCCAATTTTCTAAGCCACTGCTCAATCTGATGGCACAGAGTAATTTTTACTTTTTCTAAATAGTACATGGTAGTAGAAAGATAAGATATTGTATTCCACGCAAAAGTACAATACTGAGATTTCAACGAAAATATACGTTTTAGGGTCCCCTGTATCCAAGAAAATCATTAAAAAAAAAAAAAAGGTCCGTGTGTGTGTATGTGTGTGTGTGTGTGTGTGTGTGTGTGTGTGTGTGTGTCTTTCTATGAACACGATAATTCAAAAATGAAAAGTTGGTAAAATACCAAAGTTGATGTTTAAGTTTAGAGCTTCTTAGGATGCGACGCGAAAAATTTTAAGAAAATCACTCCACTCCAAACTACCCTTTATATGGCAGAATTCTGAAAAAGTTTTATTTTTTCAAAATGTATATACCGATTTTGATTAAAATAGCATATATATTAAAGATATACCCATGAAAAATAAAATGTTTATTTTTTAATTTTCTGGGAATAGAATAAAAACACAATGTATGTAAAATATAGTTGTTTTTTTTTACTTTCTCTATACATACTATTACATAGTACTGTATTCCACCCAAAAATTCGATAACGAGATTTCACCGGAAATACATGTTTTAGGTTTCCCTAAATCCCAAAAAAGCATTTTTAGAAAAAGGTCCGTCTGTATGTGTGTGTCTGTCTGTGTGTGTGTCTGTGGACAGCATAGCTCAAAAACGAAAAGTCCGTTAAATACTAAACTTGGTATGTAGATTTGGTATATTCCAGGGAAGCGGCACGAAGATTTTCAAGAAAATCCCCCCACCCCAACTACCCTTTACATGAAAATTTTTTCGAAAATTTTGATTTTCAATAAACTGGCTCAAACGATTTTGATTAAAGATATTTACATACCAAATAAAATGTATATCATGACTTTTCTGGGAATAGTCTCCGAAGAGCTCTTTATTCTGGATGAATTTTGCTAAATTTTGCTTAACTGCTAAACGGTAAGAGATAGACAAAAACTTACTGCACAGAAAATGTTGATCTCATCAAAACACACAATTTATGTCCATTACATTTTTGTTGTGGAGGTAACTGTTTCCGAGATATTCCTTGTTTTTAGTTTCAGTTGTAAGTACTTAAACTTTTCTCAGACAGAAGGTGTCCGTTTTTCTTTAGTTCTACTCCTGGCGAAGCAAGGACGCGATTTGCAATGACAATCGCATAACGATAGCTTTTAAAACCTTTGACAGTCACTTAAGCATAGTGCATTCCCTTATTCCCTTCTACTTATAAGGAACTAAATAAAAACAGTCTGCTAACATTTATCTTGATTAGCATTGTGTACAAAGAAGAATAATCTTTTGTAGGAGTGTGTGTGTCCGTCTGTGTGTATGTGTCCGTCTGTGGACGGCATAGCCCCAAAACGAAAAGACCGTTAAATGCCAAACTTGGTATTTAGGTTTAGTATCTTCCAAGATACGAAGATTTTCAAAAGAATTCCCCCACCACAAACTACCCTTTACATGGAAAAATTTTTGAAAATTGTGATTTTCTTAAAAATGGCTAAAAAGATTTTGATTAAAATCCCGTATATTAAAGCTGTTTATGTCCGAAAGAAAATGTATATCTCGAATTTTTTGGGAATAGCCTCTGAACACCTGTTTATTCTGGATAAATTTTGCCGAATTTTGCTTAACTGCTATACCGTAAGAGACAGGAAAAAAAAAAAAAAAAAAAAAAAAAAACTCACTACACAAAAAATGTACATCACAACAAAACACACGATTTATGTCCTTTACGTTTTTGTTGTGGAGGTAGCCGTTTTCGAGATATTCCTTGTTATTGGTTTCAATTGTGAAGTACTTAAACTTTTCTCAGACAGGATTTGCAATGACAATGGCATAACGATTGCTTTTAGAAAATTTGATAATCACTTTAGCATAGCGCATTCCCTTATTCCCTTCTACTTATAAGGAAATATGTAATAAGAACATTCTGCTAATATTTATTTCGATTAGCATTGTGTACAAAGAAAAATAATCTTTTGTAGGAGGTTTGTAGAGCAGCAGAGAAAGTCATGTGAGTGTATAATCAGATTTTACTTTCTCTACACGTACTATGTACATAGTGTATAGAGAAGGTATTGTATTCCACCCAAAATTCTATACCGAGACTTCACCGGAAATAAGCGTTTTGGGTCCCCATGAATCCAAAAAAGGCATTTTTGGAAAAAGGTCCGTGTGTGTGCGTGTGTGTATGTGTGTGTGTTTGTCTGTGTGTCTGTGGACAGCATAGCTCAAAAACGAAAAGACCGTTAAATACCAACTTTTCCAAGGATGCGACACGAAGATTTGCAATAAAATCCCCCACCCCCAACTACCCTTTACATGGAACTTTTTTCGAAAATTTTGATTTTCTCAAAAATGGCTGTAACGATTTTTATTAAAATATCGTATATTACAGATATTTACCTGACAAATAATATGTATATCTTGAATTTTCTGGGAATAGCCTCTGAAGATTAGTTTATTCTGGAGGAATTTTGCATAATTGCTAAACCGTAAGAAATGGACAAAAACTTACCACAGAAAAAATGTGAAGCACATTAAAATAAACAATTTATGTTATATAACATTTTTTCGAGGAGTTGATCGTTTTTGAGATTTTCCATGTTTTGGGTTTCAGCTTTGAAAAACTTGTACTTTTCTCATACAGGAATTTGTCAACTCGTGTCCATACAAACAAAGGAACTTCAGTCACCTAGTAACCAGATTTTGACTTCACTTTAACCTATGATATTCCCATATTTCGCTTCTACTTACAAAGAGGCAAGCAATAAAACTATTTCTGCTAATTTTTTCTCGATTAGCATGAAGTAAATAGAAGAATAAGCTTATTAACAATAATTTGTTACACAGAAGTAGAGAAAGTCATGTGAATAGAGCACATCAGATTTTTTTTTTTTTTGCTGGGGAAGTTTGCAACTTCTCATTTGCACAACTTTATATTTTTCCTTTGTACTTTCTTTCATATATACATAGTGGATAGGGAAAGTATTGTATTCTACCCAAAAATTCGATGTCGAGATTTCTCCGGAAATATATGTTTTGAGGTCCATGAGTACAAAAATGCATTTTTAAATAAAGGCTGGTGTGTGTGTGTGTGTGTGTGTGTGTGTGTGTGTGTGTGTGTCTGTGGACAGCGTAACTCAAAAACGAAAAGACCGTTAAAAACCAACCTTGGTAAATGTTTGATGTCTTCCAAGGATGCGACAAGATTTTCAAGAAACTCTCCCCACCTTTTACTACTCTTTACATGGAATAAATTTTGAGAATTTTATTTTTATTAGAAACGATTTCGATTAAATACATCCCAAATAAAATTCAGAATTTTGTTAAACCCTAAGAGATAAACAAAAGCTTAATACACAGCAAGTAAAGATCACGTTTAAATATAAAATTTGTTTCATATGCACTTATTTTTATTGATAGAGTTTACCGTTTTTGAGGTATTACTTGTTATTGGTTTCCGTTCTAAATTATCTAATTTTACTCAAACGAGACCATGCAAAGCGAACCGAGCCTCAATTGTTTCACTTAGCTACTTACTTTTCAAATACGTGACCATCGCTTTTGTCTAATATATTCCCCTATTTTCCTTCTACTTACAAGGAAGCAGGTAATGAGACCAATTCTCCTAATTTTTATCTTGATTAGCCTGACGAACAAGGAGTAATCCCTGGTAAGAACAGTTTGTATTTGGAACAGCAAGAGAAAGTTATGTGAATGGAACATATCAGTTTTATAATTACTATAGTGCTCATATTAAAATGACTCTTGTGTTTAAGATACTTATTTTTATTTTTCTACACGTACTATGTACATAGTGTATAGAGAAGCTATATTTTTCCACCTACATTATTCGATCTCGAGATTTCAGCGAAAATGTTTTGAGGTCTTATGATTCCAAAGAAGCGTTTCTGCTTTCTCTATATAGTACATGGTAAGTAAGTAGAGAAAGTATGGCACTCCACCCAAAAATGTGATACTTTGATTTCACGGAAAATACGCGTTTTAGGGGCCCCCCATATCCAAAACAGAATATTTTTAGAAAAAAAGGGGGCTTTTGTGTGTGTCGGTGTGTATGTGAATACGATAGCTGAAAAACAAAAAGTCGGTAAAATACTTAACTTGGTAAGTTTGGTATTTTGCAAGATGCGACACGAATATTTTGAGGAAAATCCTCTAATCGCAAACTACCCTTTAGGTGGGAAAAAATTAAACAATTTTTATTCTTTAAAAATGACTGAAGCGATCATTATTAATATACCGAGTATTAAAGATAGTTACATGATAAATAAAACGTATATTTTGAATTTTATAGGAATAGCCTCTGAAGAGCTCTTCATGCTGGAATAAATATTTCCGAATTTTGCATAACTGTTAAACCGTAGAAATAGACAAAGAAACTACAAAAGTGTAGTTCTCTTTAAAACACAAAATTCCTCTCAAATACCTTTTTCATGAAGTTGACCATTTTTCAGATATTTTGGTTGGTTTTAGTTTTAAAATAACTACTTAAAACTTTTTACATTCGGGAACTTGTAAACCCCTGGTAATGCAAAGAAACAGTTTTCATCCTCATGCCAACCAATTTCTAAAAAATATGACATCGCTTTAGCCTGTTGCATGCACTTATTTCCTTCTACTTACAAAAAATCAAGTAATAACACCATTTCAGCTAATGTTTTTCTGGATTAGCATGTAGTATAGATAGAAGAATAAGCTTTTTAACAATAATTTGTTTCCGAGATGTAGAGAAAGCCATGTGAATAGAACACACAAGATGTTTAGTGTTATAAGGTACGTGTGTGTGTCTGTCTGCCTGATAAGACATCTTAGCCCAAAAACTAAATAGTCTCTGAAAACCTCTTCATTCTGGATGACTTTTGCATAACTCGTAAGTGATAGACAAAAAATTACTACACAAAAAATGTAAATCTCGTCAAAACACACAATTTATATTTTTGTCGTGGAACTAACCGTTTCGGAGATATTGGTTTCACTTTTAAAATATTTAAACTTCCCTCAAACAGATGTCTCCCGTGTTTCTTTTTATATTTTTTACTTCTGGTCATGCAAAGAAGAGTGTATCAGTTAGAATTGCATAGCAACACTTGATCGTTTTAGCGTAGTGCGTTCCTTTAGTTCCCTACTGTTTATAGAGAACTAAGGAACTAATGCTCGTAGGGAACTAAGGAGCTAATGCTTATGTAGAAAGAAGAAGACTCTTTTGTAAGAAGTTTATTTGTAGAACAGGTAGAGAAAGTCAAGTGAATGGAACACATTAGAATTTTTTTTTCATAGAAATAATATCAAATTAAACACTGTGGCCTTGGTTGCTTTGGACTAGGTTTTTCTTTTTTCACAATGTGGAGAACATAACACAATTGCTTGCATGTCTAAACTCAGTTTTTTTTTCTGTAATGAAAACAATAAGAACGGCACAAAAAGTTTTATAAGTGCCTTATGGAAGTTTCCTGAGGAAATTTAAAACTGTAACAAGGGCTTTTTAAAAATGGTTAATATTATAAAAAATATTCACATAAATGTACATTTCTATCAGCTCTACGTTTACGTGTTGTAACGCCTTGTCTATCTCTAATGGTTTGTCATTTATGCAAATTCCTACAAAAAACACAAAATGAGAAGAGCATTACAGGCTTGAGATATACATTTTATTAGTAAGTTAAAGAAAAATGTATCATTTTAACACCATTAGAAATATTTTCGAAAAAGAAAAAAGGGAAGAAAAATTTCCCCTGCAAATCTTCGTTTGGCAAGCTTCAACAGTGTCTTGATTCAAATATGGCATTTGATAGTATCCAAGTTTTCGTTTCTGGTTATACTTTCCACAGATAAACTCGTGCACACTATGCTTCCAAACATGTTGCTTTTTAGATGGAGTATTTGGTTAGGCTTCAAAACCTCTATCTCGATATGTAATTTTTAGATCAGAAATTCTATCATATAATAGATGAAATAATAATATTGTATGTAATATTTTACACAAAAGTTAACAATGGTAGCTAAACTTAACCGCTAGATTATTTTTAAAATTGGTCTTTTAAATTCAAACAAAATGAATTAGAAATTGGTTCTTAATGTAAATAGAGTCGTATTTGGAGTGTTTTGTTCATATATATATACTTATTTATTGTTGATGCATTGTTCTTTGAGACATTATTTTGTACATATATTCAATTCTGCCACCGAGAGTAACACCCTCTTGCAGGAAATAAATGCAAACATGTCTTCAATACGCTTATAAATATGAGCGGCATTATGGCTAATGTCATATAAGTTGCTAGTTAAATTCTTACAGCCTAAGAAACACATATGAATTAGCAACTCTTCAGCTTTTCAGACCCAAGTACTTCTCTCTCTCCCTCTCTGATTAATAGCTGATACTGTTTGTTCAAGAATATAATACAAATTTCTTTCGTTTCAGGTAAGAACACCACAATGGCAAACGGCGTGCTCAGTAGAAGAGAATGTATATTTTAAGTTGTCTATTCACTTTTTCTACTACATCTGGTAAGTAAGCGAATACTATAATCCTCCTAAAGATTCGATATCCAGTTTTCACAGTAAGTATTTGTTTTAATGCCCCCTGCATCCGATAACATCTTTAGGTTCGTTTGTGAATCTAGTATGTCTGGGAGGAATCCATACACATCGGAAGGCATAGGGGAGAATAAGGAGACCAGTAAGATGCTCTGTAATAAAACATTTACGTTAGGTAAAGTGGCGTTTATTTTGCGACATAAATAAAATTAAATATTTACAAAACTATACATAGCGAGAATAAATTAACCAATTATGGCCTTAGTGTGTACGGGGGAAGCGTATGCGAGGGGGGCGGCGACAGCGACGGGGGCAGCAACCTTAGCGACGGCGGGAGCAGCTAGGGGAGTCTTGTGCACGACGGCGTTGAATCCGTTGATAGGGTCAGCAACATATTCGACAGTACGGACGGTACCGTCGGGCTCAACCAGGCTGTAACTGCCCTGGACGACATCTCCACTTCGGCTCTCCTGCTGGCTCTTGGCATCACCGGTCAGGGCATCCTGAATGTCGTAGGCGTAGCTGTACTGGGGGTTGGGGTCGTAGTCGGTGTCGACGGCGGCAACAGCCCGGGCAACGGGAGCAGCGACGGCTAGGGGCGCAGCGTGGGCAACAGCCAGGGGGGCGGCATGGGCGGCGTACGCCAAGGGGGCTCCAGGAGCAACAACAGCGGGAGCGCCGATGACTCCAGCCTTAGCGACGGCCACGAGGGCAGCGAGGACGAACAACTGAAACAGAGTAAATCACGTGTGCATTATCTCACAGTTAAGTTTCACTTACAAAACATCGGAAGGAATAAGATATTGTGCACTTTAAAGTCACTCTTTTTAAGACTGAAGCGTATACTTTCAGAAGGATGCAGGTACTAAAGTTTAGTTAAACAAAAGGATAAATAATGTACCTTATAACGTAAGACGAATAAATTATGCCTTCAACTACAAACGGATTAAGATGCTTTTTATAAACTAAGACACATTTTGCATTATTTCTGTCCGATGCTGCATATGTTAAGCTCAAGTTCCTCAAGTCCTGTCATCAGGTAAATCTTATTTTAGAGTCTTTAGACCCTCGTTATAAGCCCCGACTGACATTTCGTTTTAACAAATATGTAGGTGTTTCTGGAATATGGACAGAATAACCAAATTAATTCAACTATATTGTATATTTATTATGAAGAAAATAATTGTTATTTAAATATATATTTTAATCATATAAATATACATTTGCATGACTATAGCAAAAACTCCCACTATGTTGTGCTTGAAGGGAGGTCTACCGTATTTAGATCTGTGCTTACTCACTGAAAAGTGTAACAAACGCTTTGATTTGCATTCGTGAAATTGTTTTATTACAGAGATTATTCATAACAAATATGCGAAATAATTCTAATTATATTCGATTTTGAAAATATATAGAGATGTCTAAAAGACACATATGCAACTTGCGACTTTTCCATGAAACAGCAAGTTGTCTGTAATTACACACATTTTTGTGAATGTTAACTCTTTTTCTTTGAACTACTCTATGATGAAAGGCTGACGACTAAACCGCCGATTTATTTTATAATTTTTCACAACAGATATTATGTAGAGAATCATATATTTTGCTATGCATAACGTAAATAAGTGAATGAATCAGTGCAAGAGTGAAAAGAATGCTTGCTAATAGTATTAGTGTACCACACAGCCTTTATTATTATTATTATTATTATTATTATTAAACCTCTCAGAAACAATTGCAAGTGTATTCAATGGCACTGTTAACGCTTCTGAATTAAGTTTGTTTTTGGAATACAACTGTATTGATGCTCACAATTAGTGCTGCAGGATGAAGCTGTGAGATTAAGTTTTCAAACTTTCGTCACTTTCACTCGCCTAGATAACATCTTCAACAAAAGGAATGCCAGAAGCATGCCCATGGGATCCCGGCAGTATGCAGAATTTTATCCGTTTTGTATTATCAGTATAATTTAGATTGGATAGAATATAGCACAGAATAGATAGAAAAGAATAAGCCTAATCTTCGATTTCTTTTATGGAAAACTACGGAAAATAATGTTCGGGAATTCTTTATTTATAAGAGGAGATGGTTTGTTAAATTAATATTACTTTATATTACAGTAATTATTAATGGCAGTCTGTAATTAATATTACAGTACGAAAACACTGGTTATGGACTCTTAAAAACTTCTAGTGATTAATGAACCTAAATTAAATCAAGATTGTGAAAAGCTCTAGATGAACAGTGTGAAGGATGTCACTCAGAATTACAGATCCATTAGGAATTTAAACTCAGATGTTAGAAGAAGGTTAGGAGTTAGAAGTATATAGTTTAAATTGAAAGTGATGCCGAAACAGCCTGGATAATAGTAGTGAATTCAAAATAAAACACTGCGCAAGTGAACAGCTTTAATTACGCAGGAGGCACCTTTAGTGACAACATGAGTGCTATCAAACAAAACGACACTGCAAAACTAGAGCAAGATTTCATACTCTTATATTTAATTATATGAGAGAGGAAATTTATCTGTGGAATGGAAGATCATTGAGGTGATTTGTGTTGAATGTGGAAACTTAAGAGATTCTCAAGAAGAAAAATTGGTAGAAGCATAGAGAATACAAATGTGGAGACAAAAAGGAGAGCAGAAGGGAGAGAGGAGAGTGAGTGATGTGATATTGAGTTACAGCGAAGGACCTTCATTTGAGCAGTAAAATGTGACAGGTTGGTTAAAAGTTTGAGGAAAACTCATTTACAACTATAGGTTAATTAACTTATTCATAATATTCTAACAACATTTATTATATACTCATAAAAGCTTGAGCAAGTTAACGAGCTGACTGAATTGTATATCAAATTTAATGTGTGAAATAAGAGTATTTATAAGGTTATGTTTATTGCTGAGATCAAATTATACAATGTGCTACACTGCAGTTATGTTCCATACCTTTTTTTGATGATTTTTGTTATGCCCAATGGTGTTTTGAGTTGGTTTCGAGTGTTTACAATTAACAATGGGAAATACAATAATTTGTTTGTTATAGACACTGTAAAAAGTGAGGCTCATATCAGCGCCGCCGCTGTGCCGGAATTTGTCCCGCAGGCGTTCTTTTAAATAGTAAATCTACTGACATGGGGCTTCGCTTTTAAGCATAGTTTAAACACCATCGATTTAGGCTGGATTTGAATCGGTGAACTTGGGATCCGAAGGTCAGCGCTTAACTGAGCCACCCAGACCGCCTTAACTATGGGAAATGTGCTTGCTGAGACATGTTAATATAATTAAACCTTTAAACTAGACCACGGTTAGCAAGATTGTTTTCCGATATCAACATGCAGATTTGATTCCAGATATCGTTGTTAATGTCCTAAATGGACACAGTGGCATTTGCGACAGATTAATAAGTTAATACCTAGACGGTATTGTGGCTTACCTTGTACATTGTGTTGTGACGAGTTGGAACTGTGGTTTAGCACTACACAGACTGCCTTATATATGGTTGACTTGCAACCTTGTCTCCCTGCTCTACATATAGAAGAGCCTGTTGGTTCCGAAATCGCAAGGCGACCCGACCACGCCTGTTCCCATCTGCATGCCAGCTTATCTTGCCAGATTAGCATGCATTCCTTTCTCCGGTAGGACACCGACAATGGAGAAAATCAAGTTTTACTCATTGTAGCCAAATTCTGCTAGTGAACATGGAACGCTCAGAACTCCAAAGAAATTGGGAATAAACATTTTTTCGCTTTTTTTTTTATTTTTTTTTTTTCAAATTCTCATACTTATCTTAAATAGCCGTATCCAAATTCTGCATGATTATTTCTGTTTCTAGAATACGGTTTTAAATTATATTATGAAGCCTTTTATCAGTTGTTTAGCAGTGGTGTCTTAATTCCATTTTAAATTGTTGTATGTTTAACTTATAGTTCGTTCATTTATATTTTGAAAGGCTGCCTTTCTTTTCTAATTAATCTCTCACCATTGTTTTTCTTTTTTGCCAAATTGGTTTTATGGATACTCTAGTAAATGTATTAACCCTTTATAATTATGTGTAGCTTGTTTTACTCCCTAAGTCAGTGGGACCTCTGGTCATGTGAAACATAATTTTAATTTGTATACATGAAATATACCCAAGGTTCAAGTTATGGCTTGTTTTGGATTTATCATTATATGGTGAGTATGCAGTATTCGATTTTGTTTGTTCGTCTATATTTTACAGGAATCGGCTGAATGATCTATCATTACTATATCCAGATTGGCCTGCAAAGACAAATTATTTTCGAATATTCTGCAACATATGTGTTATATTTACTTAATTCCATATTTTATCGTTTAGATTAAAACGTAAAATGCTATTACTCGTAAAAGTCAGATCGGGCTCCTCATCTTTCGAAATCATTTATCTTAAGATGAATGTTTCTGAAGTTGTCCATACATTCATAAGATATTTCTTGACCAGAAAATAAAATATTATAATGAAATTGAGAGATTATGGGGAAATCTCAGCATCCAAATGAAAGCAAATGCATGTCTTACACCGAATAACGAGTAGGTATAGCAGGAAGTATGATTGGAAACCTTACATGTATCTAATTTCACGTTCACTGGAACCACTGGCTCCCAAAATTGGTATTTCCAGCCTATGGTCAAAGAATGATATATTTGTCATATACCTATGTTGTCTATATATCATCAATTTGTGATTTATCTGAGGTGGCACATAAGAGTCATTAAGCAGTGCATTTGGTTCAGAGATATTCTTTGAACAGAGTCTATTGAGACACTATGAAGGTAAAAGGTAAAAAAAAAAAAAAAACAAGTTGCTCGGGCGCCTTTTCACTGTCTCAGAAGACTGTGACCAAGGAATCCCTTAAGTACAAATCAGGCGCCTATGAAATTAACGTGCAAAATGCTACTTCTGTTGCTACAGATTACAGGCATAATTATACTTTTGTAAAAATAGAGAAGAATCCCAAAATATAAGGCAAAAGTAGGTGAAATAAAATTGCACTTAGTAAATCATCTTAAAAGTAAAACTTCTTGTCAGGAAGTTATGCTGTCATTGGATATTTCACCAAAGGCACTAATGAGGAGGAATAGATACCGCTGCAATTGTGCCGCGGAATGATATAAATATTTGATAGCTCGAAGTGCCAAAAACTTATTTAACATGGTAAAGGGTGACGAATGCTGGATATATGCTCCAGAAACAAAATAGCGTCATCGGTTTTCCCAGAAGAGGATCTCCCATTAAAAGTTTTGGTGGTAAGAAGACGATCTGTTCGTTCTTCTCAGCTATTGGCCACGTTGTGACAATTTCACTTAAAAAGGCTGTCACTGTAAGATGGTGCACCACAAGTCTCCTTTGAACTTACAACAAAGCTTCCTAAGTCTGGACCGCGAGGAATCTTGGTGCACTACATCACCACCTCTGACCACACTGCTCTAGAAGCAACCGAATGGCTGCAGGATTCAGGATCCAAATGTTTTCCTCATCTTCACTAGAGAACAAATCTGGCTCCATGGGATATTTGTCTATCCCCTAAAACAAAATAAAAATTCGAAGTCAATGATTTGAATCACCTAAAGTTTTTATAATGTTTAACGCCCGCTTTTATTACTATGGCATCGCAGACGATGGCACTGTTGATACATGGAATAAAGACAGAGCATCGATGGAATGCGGTGGCGGGGGAAACCGGAGAACCCGGAACCTGAAGTTTCAGTAGGCGTTTACGAAGAATGTTTTTCACTTTAAAAAAAATGGCGTTAGGCATTTGAAAAGTGTCTTAAAACAACAGACGATGTAGAGAGTGCAAGAATAGTTTTATAAAATGAATTGATTCAATATAAATGTTTAAAATAGTTATTAGGTTAATTTTCAAAACGTTTGGGAGTGACCCTCGTATCATTGTGTTTATGGAGGAGGTCTTTTTACATTCTCTATACGTGCTATGTACATAGTGTATAGAGAAGGTATTGCAGTGCACCCAAAAATTCGATACCGAGATTTCACCGGAAATAAATGTTTTGAGACCTCCTGAATCCAAAAAAAGCATTTTTAGAAAAATGACCGTGTTTGTGTATGTGTGTGTCTGTAGGCAGCATAGCTCAAAAACGAAAAGTCCGTTAAAAACCAAACTTGGTATTTCGGTTTGGTATCTTCCAAGGATACGACACGAAGATTTTCAAGAAAATCCCCCCACTCCCAACTACCCTTTACATGGAACTTTTTTCGAAAATGTTGATATTCTAAAAAATGGCTCTAATGATTTTGATTAAAATATCGTATATTAAAGATATTTACCTGACAAATAAAGTGTAAATCTTGAATTTTCTGGGAGTAGCCTGTGAAGACTACTTTATTTTGGATGAATTTTGCATAAGTACTAAACCTTAAGAGATGGACAAAAACTTATCACACAAAAAATGTAGATCACGTTAAAACACACAATTTATGTTATATACATTTTTTTCGTGGAGTTGATTATTTTTTAGATATTCCTTGTTTTTGGTTTCAGCTTTAAAAAAGTTGTAGTTTTCTCATACAGGAATTTGCCAACTCGTGTGTATACAAACAAACGAACTTCAGTCACATAGCAACCAGCTTTTGGCTTTCACTTTAACCTATGGTACTCCCTTATTTCGCTTCTGCTTACAATAAAGCAAGAAATAATACTATTTCTGCTAATTTTTCTCGATTAGCATGAAATAAATAAAAGAATAAGCTTATTAACAATAATTTGTTACAGAGATATAGAGAAAGTCATGTGAATAGAATACATCAGATTTTTTCATTTCTTCATGTATTTTATTAGCATATTGATGTTATGTAATAACCTTACCTTACCTGTAGTTACGAATTAACAAAATTACATAAAACTACAGTGATACTTTAATGTCTTATTGGTTTTTAAAAATAAAAGCAATTTCTATATTTGAAATTTGTCATGTCTTATAAATATGATGATGCTGAAACTTCCATGAGTAATTTGGAGAAAGTCCCTTATGTTGAAGGAACATAACCTGCTTTAGAGTTCAATAAACCTCTCAGTCCGCCCGTAAAAATATCGGGGTAATTTTGTAACTTATTTTACAAGTGTTTAAGTTCCTTTTTGGTTGTGTATTTGCAGTATATGGCGGCGTACGGTAGTGTTCAAATACTCCAGCAACCATTACAGGATAGTAATTTGTTTTTTTGGTAGATTTTAAGCCCGCGTTTAGTGATTGTGGCATCATTGTGATACGTGGAATGATGATGGAGCACCGGTGGAATGCAATGGCGGGGAAAACCTGAGAAAACCCTCCCCTGCGCCGTTTTGTCCACCACAGATCTCACATGCGGTCACACAGGGTAGTAAAACACTCTTAAAACTGTGAGAATAAAAATATACTAAAGGTATTATTAGTGGAACCAATGTTTTGTTTTGTTCTTACATGTTTGAATTTTGGGTGAAAACTGATTTTTGGACTAAGGACCTTTGTTTTGTTTTACTCAATTTATGCCTCACTAACCAATCCATTCACTCCTCATTAATCAATCCAATTCACCCCTCATCAACAGTGAATAATTTAAAAATAACACAATTTTATTCATGTGTTATCTAGTATATCTTGCCATTTGGGTGTTACAGGTAAATTCAGTTTTATGAGGAGTTGCTTTTAAATGTAAGGATATTTTTATTTTCTGTGCCTTTTACCATAGAAAAGAGGAAGTATTGTATTGCGCCTAAAATTATATATGGGTATTTAATCATATATACGTTTTGAAAGCCATTATAGTTAAAATTTCTAGAAAGAAGCCTGTGTTTGTGTGTGAGGGAGATATCTATTAACAGCGCCACTAAAAAAAGTAGAATATTTTATATCTTATTAATTTTCATTGTGTTTATTTTCCCAAAAACCGACCTAACCTTTTGTCTTAATAAAACACATGTTTAAGTCTGTCATAAATAGAATGATTCAAATATTTTATGAATATCCTTTCAACCCCTCCCTCTTACCGATTGAATTTCATGTATCTTTATATAATTGTTAAACAATAAAATATGTACGTAAACTTACTGCACGAAAACTTGGTTCTAGTGAAATGCACAATTTGTGGCACATGTTTACCGTAACATTATTCCAAATATTCTTTGATGATCGTTTACATTTTCGCAAAGCTGTCATGGGCCAAATATAAAACATCCTACGCGATTCTGTTTTTATCTCATAAGTTCATTACTAAAATAAAATGTTTTTTACCAAGCTCGTTTTGCTTAATTTGAAATATCTATTGTAAGTGATGCAATGTTACTAGAGAAATCTGATGGATTCTTGAGTACGCCAGCGATTATATGAAGCTACAATGAGAGGTGAAAGTGATGCAAATGTTGTGCATTGGTTATTTTTAAAAACTATACGTTAATGTTTTTACACATTTATATATTTAATCTTAATATATTAAATTTCCTGTTTACAAATATTGTGCACTTTCCAAAAACATACGCCATTCATAATATTTATTGTTTTTAAACCCATGGATCAGCTACTGTTCTTTCTCTCTCTCTCCCTCCCTCTCCCTCTAAAAATGCCATGCATTGTTAGGAATGCTTTTCGCTTGTGTCGACATTCCTCAGGTGTTTACCATTGACTGATCTTTTTCCTTCATTTGAAAGAGCGCGAGTATCCAACTGAAGATTTTTTCAAACTACAGAACCTATATCTGCTCAATTTGTAATTTTTATTCTAAAAATTGGATCATCTTATACCGTTATGTCAAATAACTGCATACTATAGCATACGTATTTTAGATGTTATGCTTTTAGCCCGTAAAGTGTTATTTATTCGGGATTAGTTTTGTATAACTGCTAAACCGTTAGAAGTAAATTAATTCACAGAATATCATATGCTGTTAAAATACTCTCTGTAATCACACTTTTATGATATTAAAATGTTGATTAAATTATTATTCGATGGAGGTTTTACTTATTAAAGTGTAAGTATCCGTTACCTTATTTATCATGGTCCCACAAGACTATGGAATTTCAACGCACTTTATAACCTGACTATTCTTGTGTTATGTATCCCCTTGTACCTGTAGGAAATGTGCAATAAAGGTATTTCTGCACACCTTTATCGCTATTACTTGAAGTAGACAGAAAATTTAGTTTTTGTAAGCTTAGTTTATAGATCAAATTGAACTGTGTGAATTTAACCTAGCGGACTTTTTTTTTTGATTGAAAATAGCGATGTCCTTCAAATAGTGGTACATTCGATCTAAGGGAATGCAGGGTGTCATATAGCAACTGAATTCTGTGTTGGCTAATTGCGGTATCCACTCAATGTCATACCAGGGCCTTGATCCGCGCCAAGCTCGCTGTGGAAAAGTGGTCACACCAGTACAAGTCTACAGATAAACATCTCTATAAGCGAAATTTTACGCAAATAACCCTGTTTTATGTCCTAATTTACTGCTGCTAAAATAAAACAGGGTTAATCGGGAAACAGAGCACTGCAGTTTCGTCAGTTCTCACTTGAATGCATTCATAATTAGCATTACATTCCGTAATATAACACTCACTGGCTAAGAAACTATCAAATATTTGCCAACGAAAGGTTTCATTTAGATTGAATTGCATTACGTTTTGTTGTAGCGATATTTGGAATCTGTAGAGATTCATAATCCAGTCACCAACCAGCGTCAAGACATATATACTTATTAACATAACTTTTAAATGCAAAGATTTCAGAAAAAATATAGTTTATAGCAGGCTGTTCCAACAGAGAGAGAGAGAGAGAGAGAGAGAGAGAGAGAGAGAGAGAGAGAGAGAGAGAGAGAGAGAGAGAGAGAGAGAGAGAAAGAGAGAGAGGGAGAGAGAGGGCAGCATAGTCCAAAAAATGATTAATACCGTGTTTGGTATTTCAATCCAGCAGCTTTTATGAAATTACCACATTCGAGTTGAACTTTAAGTGGAAAAAAAAATAATAAGCTTTGTTTTTTTTTTAAATATTTGCGACTTTTGAATTTAATAGCTATCTTATGTTTGATATCTTGTCATGGCAAATAAGCAGGTACAGGTATGATAAAGTGTCTGAAAAGTTTCCGAGGTCCATTTCATTTTTTTTTTTGAATAATATAATACCAACTTAGAGAAGTCTGTTTTCTAAACATTTGACCGTCGCTTTTTCTATCATCCAGCAAGCTTCAAGGAGACTATAACAAAACCACAGTACTGAAATTTTCTTTTCAAAGTTGGAAGGAAATGGGATAATATGAAAGTAGGGTAGGGAATATCGTATGCTTGTTCACTTTTTCTTATGTTTGATATCTTGCTATGACAAATATGCAGATGCAGGTGTGATAAAATGTCTGAATCGTCTCCGAGGTCCACTTCATTTTGTTTGGATATTATGATACCATCTTAGAGGAATCTGTTTTCTAAACATTTGACTGTCGTTTTTTCTATCCTCCAGCAAGCTTCAAGGAGACTGTAACAAACATAATATTGCACATTTTTTTTCAAAGTTGTAAGTGGAATAATGTGAAAGTAAATAATAATGGGTAGGGAATGCCATATGCTTTTTCAGTGCAATGTCAGCCACCCCCAACATTTAAGACATTAATCAGCCGCTATGTCACGGTCGAAAGGGTGCGACATTCTTTGAATTATGATCAGTGATAACATGTTGTTGACCATGGAAACGACTCGAAATCTGGAGCATTTGAGTCCAAAGTTAATTTGCTCTTCCTAGCATCATGCTCTGTATACACAGCATGTGTCGAATTGTGGTTATTTCGAGAAAAAAAATTAAATATGATTGTTTGTCTGAAATGTTCCATTCATATGACTTTCTATAGCTATTCCATATAAAACTATTCTTATAAAATATTATTCTTTTATCTACATCATGCTAATCGAGTTATACATTAGCAGAAATTGTATAAATATTGCTTTCTTACACAAAAAACCAATAAAAACACAATTGTGTATATGACAACGATTTCTACAAGTTTGTGTAGTAAGTTTTTATCTTGCCATAACGGATTACCAATTATGCAAAATTCAGCAAGATCATTCAGAATAAAGAGACCTCTAGTAGCTTATCCTATAAAATTCAAGATGTACATTTTATTTGAATGTTAGTTGTCACACTACTGTTTAGTGCAACTGGTTAAGGAATAAAAAATGTGATTTTATTTGTAGTTTTTATTTATTTTATCACAAAAATGAAAAATCCCCGCCTGAGTACTGTGATGGTACCTGTCTGCAGAACATGAGTTAGTTCGAATCACGCTTAGCGTGAGTGACCAGGATGTTTTCCCTGAGAAGACGAATGTCGCGTAACTTTTGGCTCTATGGACCCCGAGATCATTTGAGCATCATTTCACCAATTTCATTCATTGTCCCATATGACCAACCTGGTTAAAGTATGTTAAGCATACAAAAATAACAAATAAATAAAAAAATAAAAAAATGTAAAATCAATACTATCAATGTGTCTCAAATGCAAAAGAGAGAGATCGAGATAAAGACAGTGCATGTTTGTGTAAAAGCTCCCTTATTTAATATTCCAAACCGTGGTACTCTATTTAGGAAACAGAAAGAAAGAAAGCAAAGAGGTTCGTGTGATGCTCCACACGACTTTCTGTACAACTGACAAATTCGTATACATTCATTATATATTTTACCATTTATATAAAAGTGATATTTCTATCTTGATTATGTTACTCAAATTGGTTCATTTGTTTGAAATTAAAAAAATAAGATTTTGAAATATTTAAACCTTTATTCGTGATAATTTCTTGCGATGGAAAGAAAATAAAAGGAGAATGTTTCAACGGTCGAGAGGTTACGTCCTTGGCCCTCAAACCAGAAGGAATTTGGCTTTGATTGGAACTGAAAATGGTGCCTTGGGAACGATTTTTGAGTTGAATAAGTTGAACCAGAATATAAATTTGATTAGGGCGCAATATAAATTTAAAATCTCCAAGGCTAAAATTAAATCTTCTAGAGATAATTTGCTGATGCTAAATCAACTCCCATTTTGACACATTCAACACAAAAATAAAATGAAATGAAGAAAGAAAACAAAATTTAGAAAATTGTATTAAACGCAGGCCAGTATCAAAAGTGAAAAAGGAAGAGGTAGGATGAGTTTCTCTTGGATACTTGACTTTTCATTGCCTTCTTGGAGTTCACCATAAGAAAATTGGTAAAAGGTCTTAAATGCCCTAATGGAAAGCCTACCACGATAGAAAAACTAATATATATATATAAAGGAACAGAACGAGAATAATATTATGTAGATGAACCCAAATACGCTTGTAATAATCATTCTTGTTCTTCACCAGCCACACATCCACATACCTGTAAAGCTTGTTTTACTAGCTAGAAGATTGAATACAATCTGAATTTTCTGTCACGTTTTTGTAAACAAATGGCATTCCCTTACAAAATTAACTTAAGTTCCAATTTTACATAAGAACACAAAAAATTGAAAGTTTCGGCAACCAAGCTCTTATTCCAGAACGTATTAAAAATTAGCGCTTGAAAACGATATTCTGTTTATTATTTAGCGGGATGCTTACATTGTAGACCACTTATTAAAATTAACGACGTGCTAATATGTTGCATCTTTCTACCCGTCAAATTAACAGAAAACTCTTATCTAATAGTAACTACAGATATTCACTTCAAACAAGGAGCTTGTGGGGCGATTACTCTACATATATATAGGTAGAGAAGGTATTACATTCCGCCCAAAAATTCGATAACGAGTTTCAGTGGAAATACACGTTTCAGGGTCCCATATATCAAAATTCATTTTTAAAAAGAAAAAAAAAAGGTCGATGTGTGTGTGTGTGTCTGTGAACAAACGAAAATTGGATTAAATACCAAACTTGATAATTAAGTTGTGCATCCAAAGATGCGACATAAAGAGCTTCAAGAATATCCCCTGCCGCAAACTTCCCTTTCCATAGACAAATTTTAGAAAATTAGATTTTCTCAAAAACGGTTCTGAAGGTTTTGATTAAAATACCGTATATTAAAAATATTTAAATGACATAAAATGTATGTATTATATTCTCTTGGGCAATGATCTCTGAAGACCTCTTCACTCTGGATTAGCTTTCCATAACTGGTAAACCGCAAGAAATACAAATGTTGAAGTTAACTATCTTTTTTTGTCTAGTTAAGCGATTTCTGAAATATTCCTTGTTATTTGTGTCAATTTTAAGATACTTACAGTTTTCTGATTCGGAATTTGTCATTCCTGTTTCTTTTGTTTTATTCTTGGCCATTCAGAAAGAACCGAATTTTAATCACACGGCTACCAGCTTTTAAAATATTAGATATCTTTTAAGACCACTTTCCCTTCCACTTACAAGTACTAAGTACTGAGACCATTTCTACTAATGCTTTTCTTGATTAGCAAGAAGTAGGTAACAGAGTAAGTTTTTGTGAGAATAGCTTGTTACAGAAAAAGTAGATACTCTGGAGCACATATTAGAATTGTTTTAAGTGATGCCATGGTTTAAATCGTCGTAAGTACTTTAACTCCCGGGCTTATATTTCAGCAGTGGGAAACATCTTTCTCTTTCGCTGACATGATTATAGTGTATAAAGGTTTAATGAGGTTCAGCTCATATTTTTTCAAAGGAAAGTCGCCTTTCTTGACCATGGTATAAGATTGTAAAAATTCTGTGTATATGTTGATGCTGAGAAACGGTATACAATAAGGAATCTCTGTATGCAACGTATACAGTTAATGCCTTTTTTTTTTCTTTCCTGTTTTTCGAAATAATAACCAAGGACGCAGTCGAATCTTTAATTAAATCTGCTATCTGTATTTATTTAAAGGGCATAGGGTGCTTCCTACCTCTCTAAGGATTGAAAAGTGCAAGGGAGCGGAATAAGTTATGAGTCCTTCGATTGTTTGGAATAACTGCTTGCGACAGTGGACCACTTAAACTCATCTTGTTCCGTCAGGAGAGAAGATACAGCACTCAAATTTTGTAAAATGAACGCCTTTATTGAAGTAATTATCGAAATAGCTGCTAACCCACGTTAAGAAGTTATTCCATCTAAATCCTCAATTTGTGGTTAAAAGATTACATTGTCTCCAAAGTAACATTGTAAAACATCGCATTTTAACACTACGAGTTTTCTGTATTTCATTTAGGACTAACATACCAACCAATGAACTTTTTCTAGGCGCACTATAGGAATATGAGTTTAATGTTATTATAGAACATGATGTTTCCAGTGACTTTATACTGTCTTCACCTGAATAAAACGACACTTAATTTTAATCGGTTGAGAAGTTCAATGCTATGTGGGCATGTTACCATGGTAGCTGGGTGGTAGCAACTGGCTAGAGACTAGGAGATTCGTGGTTCAAATCCCGGCTGTGGCATTGAATTTTTCAGTCTGATTCTACTTATCTAACTCCTGTCCTTCACATGGTTTCTGTGAGAAAACAATTAAATGTATCACTTACTTTTAAGTTCATTCGCACTACAGGTGTGGTTCAACTGGTGGTTAAGGGACAAGAAATGGGCTTAAACACATAAACTTTATGAAGTTTTATTTTCACAATATGTGATTATATACAATGAAATAAATATGTACATAATTATTATGTAGATATAAGTTACATGATATGCGAGGGGTTGTCAACGAAATTAACCAAGGTAGGCCTTAGCGTGGAGGGGGGCAGCATAGGCAGCGGGGGCAGCGACGGCCAAGGGAGCGGCGACCTTAGCGATGGCAGCAGGACCGCTCTTGTGTACGACGGCGTTGAATCCGTTGACAGGGTCGGCAGTGTAGTCGACGGTACGGATGGTGCCGTCGGGTTCGGCCACACTGTAGCTGCCCTGGACAACATCACCGTCACGGCTTTCCTGCTGGCTCTTGGAATCACCGGTCAGGGCATCCTGGATATCGTAGCCATAGCTGTACTGGGGATGAGGATCGTAGTCAGTGTCGACAGCGACCTTAGCCACGGCGGGGGCGGCGTAGGCTAGGGGAGCAGCGCGGGCATAGGCCAAGGGGGCAGCATGGGCGTAGGACAGAGGTGCTCCAGGAGCTACGACGGCGGGGGCGCCGAGGTAACCAGCATGAGCTACAGCCACGAGGGCGGCAAGGGCGAGGAGCTGTGAAAATATAAATGATGAGCTATTAGTCTCCCTCCTCAAACTAAGAACCTTTGTTGCATATCATTTTAAATTAATGGGTGCATTTATTGTAATTAAAAATACAGTGATTGGGCTTCTGTAAGCGGATGGCTCCAACGATATGTGCCATTCAAATGTATAGAACCGGGAATCGAACCCTAGTCCTAATGCAGGTGCATTACCACTGCGCTAACAGGACGGACATAGAACCTCTAGAGGATAAAATGGGAATGGAATAAAAAAGATAAAAAATATTTGGTTGCACTAATATACCTAGCACCCTTAAATTTAGTAAACACCTTCTGTATCCTATGGTATTAATCCAGAGCATGTGAAATAAAATAATAACATAAAATAACTAGATAAGTACTCGGACAGTAAAGTAATACCACACAACATTATGCATTTCTTTCTTTCACTCTCCATCCCGATCTTCAGTACCTAAATCTGAGAAACAGAACTATCTACTTTCTTCATATTCTGTTTGCAGTGTGCTACTGCCCATAGTTTCTGTTCATTGATTGAAGATTCGCGACGGATCTTTTCCGCTATTATTCATCGCTGCTTAGGTTCACCAGTACTGTAACCAAGGCTAATGTTCCTCACAGAATATAATATATTCTGAGTAGTTTCCATGGGAAACCTTATCATCCGTCGTGCATCCCATTTTTGTTTACGCTTTCGGTAAAACTATCCATTGCACTGCACCGTGCTTTTTTGCCAATGTTCATGTCATTCTGGCGATTCTTGTTTTCTTTTTACGACTTATTTTCATAACCGATACTGAGATATAGATTATATACTTCCATATCTTATTTTTGTCATCATGTGGTATTAGTAATGTGCCAAAATATACTCTTTGTACAAGGGATCCTCTTTTTAAGTCCAGGTCCGATTGTAAAACTGTTTAGAAAAACAAATCGGTTCTTACAAACAATATGAGTTATTCCAACACAAAAATCTACTTGTGATCAGTAGAGACATTTGAGGTTCCTATACTCATTTTTTGGAAAGGAAGCAATAATGCAAAGAAGCAAAAGATGTATATAGTTTGGCCGGAAAACATATATGTTTAATTTTGTTTCGCTACTGCAGAACAGCTATTGGCTTTAGTTCTGCGCATTTACCCAGTCTTCTGTACACATAGAAAAGCTCAAATTCAAGAATCGCTGTATGCACATTTTTGATAAACTGTATAAAGTAGAGAGTTTTGTATGAGAAGTTTGATAAAAAATTATAATTATAGTACTTTCCAGAAAAATATGCATGTGAAGTGCAGCAAACACTAAAGTATTTTCGTCACGAAAAGAAGATGCGTTTAAGAGATTTGCAAAACATGAATCTGATACTGTGGACAAATAGTGGAATACGGCTAATCAATGCAGGATATTCTAAAGAGAAATTCTGTAAAACTATTAATGGGAAAGCAGCGATGTCCTTTTATGCCCATTCTTTGATTCTTTCCCCTTCATAAGTCTATCGTACAACATGCACAAGTTAACATCACTAAAAAAGTTTTACATGGGAACGAAAGGCAATTGGTTCTGAATGTTCAAGCTTAGAAACCTTCCGTATTAGAAGCTGATGATCATAATCAAATCCAAGTTAGTAAGTACTGCTTGGCTTTACACTATGTGATTCCACTACATTTTTCTGCTCTTCCTTATGGGCCATTGCATGCAAATGTTGTAATTGGCGATAATGCAATGCAAAGATTTACACTACTCGTAGTTATAAACCAGATTCAAAGGAGCTTTCTCTAATATATCAAAGATTACACAACTTTCGCACCTGCTTTCTTAGCTACCTGTAGCTCATGAGAGCGATTCACTTATTCTAATTCCTAGGTTTAGTAGTCGCTATAGTTTGTCATTACAAATCCTCTACTTGTAAATTCAGAAAGCTACTGAAGTGCTGATGTAATCCGGTAAGGTTGGTACACTACACCTGCTACATTAAATCAAGGGTAGCTGAAGTTGTTACGTAATCGCAAACTTGACTTAAAAACGGCACTGCAGCACGATTCAGACACTTACCTTGAATGCCATTGCGGTATGGTTATCTGTGAATGATATCGGTAGGGTCCCCTCCTGGTATATATACACCATCAAGGGAGCAGGCTCACATTGCAAGTGGGTCATCTTTTGTGGTGTAGTGACCACGCCTGTCACCTCATTTGGCGAGTCCAAACGTTCCCATTTCGGACAAGTTCGCTTTTGCAATTTTTAATCGTTCATTTATTCGCATGGGTGGACACATTCCTCAGACATCGGTTCGCCTCTCCGGAGAACGCTTGGGATGTTTGTATGTGTGCTAAAAGTGGTAGTTTTAATTACAAATGTCATCAAGATAGTGTTGGACATGTGTTATCTAGTGCTTCCTTTTCCTTTCTTTCTTTAAGAATGAGTGCTTTACATCTTTTGCCAGAACAATGCTTGTTTCTAAAAGAGTGCGCCGACTGTAGCAGAGACTTCTCTATGTTAACAGAGTATATACAGCTTAGAAACTGCTAAAATATTGATATTATAAAACAGTTTAAGTTAGTGCATCTGTGAAATTTAGAAAACGTAAGATATATTCACATTTTTACCTCCTATTAAACTCAGTATTAGTGACATGTCCGCCAGGTACCCACAAGCTTGCTTCTTAGTTATTTAAATAATAATTTTTTATCATTCTAAATTTATTGTTTTCAAAATAATGAGTCACGTGATGAATTTTAACAACTATTGACATTAATAAGTTTCACAATAAACGAGCTTACAAATATATCTGTCATATCATATTTTTTATGTTAACCTTAATCACTATAGAAAAAACTACTTTTGTTTTCTCCTAAACTCTTGATTTCCCAACATTAGAGAATCATTTCGAAAAAAAAAGCTATATGACCACTTTTAATGCACTTTTGATAGGCACACTTTGTTTTAAAACGAATTTGTTTTGAGTATTTTAGGTATTGGAAAAAAGTTTGGGAGAAAACAAGTTGGGAGTGTATATTAATGAGCATCCGCCTGTCCAGCTAATTTGGTAGTTAAAATACGCGAAATAGGAAAAGCATATCTTTTCTTAAAGTAGAGAATTCATATTATTCTATTATGAAAACTAATTTTTCTAACTGTTCACAGTTTTTATCATATTTCACAGATGCATCGCCATAAACCTGGGCGGTGTTTTACGAACTGGATATTTCTCTATCTCGAGCACAGTGGGTAGAGAGGCTAATTGCATTTTACCCTAATTTGGGATGGATATGTGTTTAGAAAAACTGTTTTGAGATTTTCTAAACCCAAAAATATAATTTCAGAAAAAGATCTGCGTTTGTGTGTGCGTGTGTGTCTGTGTATGTCTGTCTGGCATTTTGAGCAGCATAACTGATAAACGAATAGTTGGATAAGTACCAAATGATTCCAGTATCTTTCTAAGATGTTACATAATGGTTTACAAGAAATTCCCCAACCCTCAACTATATTTTATATGGAACATTTTCCGGATTATTTTACTGTTTCAAAGATGTTTCTGTAACGATTTTAGTTAAAACATCAAATATTAAAGATGTTTACATGAGAAACAAAGTGTATATCTTGAATTTTCTGGGAATAGCCTATGAAGTACTATTCTTTGAGGAGGAACTTCTATAATCTTGTGTAATTGGTAAACGTTAAGTAAATAGACGAAATCATACTACACGAAAAAATCTATTTAAAATAGATATGTATGCTAAAAGTCGTAGTTTTAATAGAAATCTAAAAATCTATTTATTTAAAACAGGTAATTTTTCGAATTATTCTATACTTTGGTATTCTGTTAAAGCCGTAATTATCCTCAGTTTCTCACGATTACATGGAAAGAGTATGGACTTTTAAGTCCGATCTTAAACATTTGACAATTGCTATTCTCTCTGTATCTACCTATAAGGAAATGTGTAATGTAGCTATTTATGCAAAGATTTACCTCGATTATAGTGATTGATATAGACAAAAATCTGATGTGTTCCATTCACATGACTTTCTCTACATCTCTGCAACAAATTATTGTTAAAAAGCTTATGTTTCTATTTACAGATAATTGAGAAAAAATTAGCATAAATATTCGTATTACTTGCTTCCTTGTAAGTAGAAGCGAAATAAGGGAGTACCATAGGTTAAAGTGATAGTCAAAAGCTGGTTGCTATGTGACTGAAGTTCCTTTGTTTATATCGACAGAAGTTGACAAATTCCTGTATGAGAAAAGTTTTTCAAAGCTGAAACTAAAAACAAGGAATATCTTAAAAACGTTCAACTTCACGAAAAAAATGTATATTACGTACATTATGTGTATTTGCTCTAATTTTCTGTGTGGTAAGTTTTGGTCCATTGTATGTCGTGTAAATGTCTTTAATACATGGCATTTTAATCAAAATCTTTAGAGCCATTTTTGTGAAAATCACAATTTTCGATAAAAGTTTTATGTAAAGGGTACTTGGGGATGGGGGGATTTTCATGAAAATCTTTATGTGGCATTCATGAAAACTAACAAACCAAAATACATACACACACGGACGTTTTTCTAAAAATGTTTTTTTTTATTCAGGGGGTCTCAAAACATATATTACCGGTGAAATCTCGGTATCGAATTTTTGGGTGCATTACAATAGCTTCTCTATACACTATGTACATAGTACGTGTAGAGAAAGTAATACGCTTTGGAACCCATATATATAATACATATATTTTACTTTCCCTAGTACATATGCACAATGCACATAGTAGATAGAGTAGGTATTATATTCCACCCAAAAATTCAATAACCGGATTTCTCCGGAAATATATGTTTCGAGATCCCCTGGGTCCAAAAAAGGCTTTTATAGAGAAAGGGTCCGTGTGTGTGTGTGTGTGTCTGTGTGTGTGTCTTAACACGATAACTCAAAACTCAAAAACGAAAAGTCGGTTGAATAACAAACTTGATATTTAAGTTCAGTATCTTCCAACGATGCCACATGAAGATTTTCAAGAAAATCAACCGCCCAAAACTACACTTTTTGCGGGAAATTGTTGAAAATTTTTATTTTCTCGAAAATGGCACTAAAGATTTTTATTAATATGTCGTATATTGAAAACAATTACATGACTTATAAAATGTATATGTTTAATTTTCTTGGAATAGCCTCAGAAGTCCTCTTCATTCTGATTCACTTTTTGCATAAGTGGTAAACCGTATCATTAACTGGTTTTTTTTATTTGTACATGTTGTAGAGTTAACGATTTCCGGGGTATTCTCCCTTAGTGGATTCGTTTTAAAATACTTAAACAACTTTTCTCACATAGGATGTTCTCATTCGTTTCATATCTCTTTTGGTTTACTCACGAACTTGGAAAGAGAACCAAAGTTCAATGACAGTCGTATTATCACAGCATTTAAAGTATTCGACCATCGGTTTAGCCTAGTGAATTTCCATTTCCCTACTTCTGAGAAGGAAGCAAATAATGTCATTTCTGCCAATGTTTACCTTGATTACCATGAAGTAGAAAGAGTAAACTTCATAAGAATAGTGCGCTACTGAATAGGTAGAAAAGTTATGCCAATGTAATTCATACGGTATTTTTTAAATTTTAGTATATATATCCTCAATACTTTCATATTATAGGGTTCTTACTCACAAAATATTTAAACACATAAAAAAATATGAGTTTGCAACCCTTCAAGAAACTTATCAATGCATGATATTGCTTCGTGAAAGAATCTCCTCTGCATATTTCATGCGTATTGTTCAGATAGTTTCATTGGATTCATGGGCTAATTTTTTTTTTTAAACCTTGCCTTTTTTATTTCCTCTACATGTACTACATATATAGTGTATAGAGAAGATATTGTATTCCACCCAAAAATTGATACCGAGATTTCACCGGAATTATATGTTTTGAGACCCCCTGAGTCCAAAAAGTCATTTTTAGAAAAAGGTTTGTGTGTATCTGTGGACAGCATAGCTCAACAACTAAAACACCCGCTAAATTGCCAACTTGGTATTTAGATTTATTATCTTCCAGGATGGAACACGAAGATATAAAAAAATTCTCATACTCCAAACTTCTCTTTACATGGAAAATTGTTTGAAAAGTGTTTTTTTGTTTTTGTTTTTTGTTTTTTTTTTTTAAAGGCTCTAACGATTTTGATTAAAATACCGTATATTAGATATTTACATGACAAATAAAATGTATATCTTCAATTTTCTGGGAATAGCTTCTTAAGACCTGTTCGTTCTGGAAATTTTTTTTCTGAATTTTAAATAGCTAGTAGGAAACCGTAAGAGATATACAAACACTTACCACACCAAAAATGTAGATCTTGTTAATACACGCATTTTCGTTGCAGAAATGACCGTTTACAAGATATTTCTTGTTATTGGTTTCAATTTTAAAATAGTTATTCTTTTTTAACATAGGAGGCGTCCTGGTTAAGAAGGCACCGAATTGCAATGACAATCGCATAACGGCATGTTTTAAAAAATTTGTCTATTGCTTTAACCTAATGCATTCCTTCTATTAAAAGGTCTAAGTAATAAGTACATTCTGCAAATGCAGCTCGATTAGCATGGTGTAGAAAGAATAATCTTATGGAAGAAGCTTATTTGTAGAACGACTAGAGAAAGTCATGTGAGTGTAATACATCATCCTTATTATTTTTGTTACACGTACTATATACATGGTGTACAGAAAAGAAATTGCATGTTACCCAAAAATTTGATATCGAGATTTCACCGGAAAACAAAGCATTTTTGCAAAAAGATCGGTGTGTATGTGTGTGTGTTGTTTTGTCTGTGAACACGATAACTTGATATTTAAGTGCAGCATCTTCCAATGATGCAACAGGAATGTTTTCAAGGAAATTCTCTCACCCCGAACTACCCTTTACATGTAACATTTCGAAAATATTTATTTTCTCGAAAATGATTTTAACTATTTTGCTTAAAATATAGTTCGTTTTCATAAAACGAAATGTATGTTTTGGATTTTCTGGGAATAGCCTCTGAAGGCCTCCTCATTCTGGATGACTTTTATGTAACTGGCAAACCGCAAGAGATTCGTCAAAAGTTTTACTACATAAAAACTGTAGAATCTATTAAAACGCACAGCTATGTTATAAATATTTTGTTGTTGAATAACCGTTTCCGATAATATATATATATATATAAATAATTTTTTCAAATTAATTCACTTAAAACTTTTATCAAATGGTGATTTTGGCTTTATACTTCTTTTGTTTTATTACTGGACATGCAAAGAGACCGAATTTAAAATGTTTCACATAGCAACCAGGTTTAAAAAAAATTGACCGTCTGTATTTGCTTATTTCCCTTCTAATTACAGGGAAGCAAGTAATAAGTGCAATACTGCTAATGTTAATCTCGATTAGCATGATGTAGATAAAAGAATAATATTTTTTATAAATATTTTTTTATGAAGAACAGATGGAGAAAGTCATGTTAATGGAATATGAATAGAATACATGAGATTTTTAAAATTTACTTAAGAAATAAGCCTTATATACAACATAGAGGGTTTGAAACAATTACAGAAATACTTCAAAAGATTTGAAATCTATAAAAGCATAATGAGATAGCAACTTTGACGTATTCTGAAAATACGCAAAAAGTAATAGTTATTTCACTTTCGTCTTAACTAGAATGTAAAAATAGTTTCTACATTATTAAATTGACTGAAATGGTTTTTAGTTCTGTTCTAGTTACAACTGTATAAAAAATAAATATATAAATTATCAAATGGGCTTTGAAAAATGCAAAAGATTGAAGCTACTGTCAATTAAACCCAGTAATTGAAGAAGCCTAGCAGCTTACCTTAGCCCCCTTCTTAATGGTACCTTTTATACATAGGTATATATACATACATTGAAACAGTTTAAACACAATTAATCCTATATAAATATAAAGGCTGTTTTATGATTGTTGCATATAGGTTACTATTTGAACATTTTAGCAGGCCTAACTTCTTTTAGTCGACTGTAAAATCCATTAACTAATTACAGTTACAGCATGCCCGTGCAGCTACCTGTCATTGGATATGTTGTATTTTCTTTGCGAAAACAAATGTATAACATTTTAATATGACCAATTCTTTCCAGTTTAATTTCACGGATGAAATTCAGTTCGAGTCCAGGCAAATCATTTTCTAATCTTTGGTCGTGGTATTCGATGTTTAATCCGGTATTTATCTGGCGCTTGATTGAAGAAAACAAATATGAAAGAATAGTTAAATAGGTCGTTATATAGAATTTGAATTCCATCCTCCCAATTCTTTCCTTGTTTGCAATGCCAGCAATATGAAACAATATGGTTCTTATCATAGCTTGATAATAAAAAGCGTAACTGTATCGTCTCATCCTAGTCTTCTACAAAAAGAATAAAAGGTGAAACTATGTTTCTCACAGTATCTTAGTAAAGTATTTATATATTTTAGAACAAGAGTTCTCAACCTTTTCCTGTCATACCATTATTACATCATACGCAGTATAGTAGATGAATATTACCAGGCACATGTTTGGTTTTTTAGTAGGTACAAGAGTCAGTAAATATATGCATTTCTCTCTACTCGTAACAATACTAGTGATTGATTTCTTATATGTACCATTTAAATGGGCTATTTACTAGATGCAACCTGCTCAATCTGTTCCTGTTCAGTGTCTTATTCTATGTAATGTATTACAATTCATTCTGTTAAGCTTAGAATATAGTAAATGAATAAAGAAATTTCGACGAGCTTACTTCCTGATTCTGGCACTCCAGCATAAAGCTCATTAGCTTTTGCTCATAACGAGTAAAAGTTATTGACTTTACATAGTTAACTAATTTCTTACTCAACTTTAATTTCAGTGTATAGATTGATGTACATCGGCAATATCTCATGTATCATAACGGTATGCGTGCCCACTGGAAACCTGTTTTAGAATCTACAAAGTACACCATAACCATAATCAGTTTTTTGTTATTGCTTTCTGTATGTAGGTACATATTAAACCGAAACGACAGAGGTATTTGATCAACCTGAAGTAACCTCAGCTAATAGGTATTTATATTTACTCCTCCTGCTGCTTACCTGGTAAGTAGAGGAATTATACATTCCACCCAAAAATTCGAAACTGAAATTTCACCTCAATTGAACCTTTAGAGGTTCAATGAACAAACAACATTTTAGAAAAATCACCTCTGTGTGTGTGTCTGTCTGTCTGTCTGTGTCTGTGTATGTGTGAACTGTACAATTCAAGGAAAAGTCGGTTCAATACCAAACTTGATTTTTAAGTTCAGTATCTACAAAGGCTGCGACACAAACATCTAAAACCCCAAACTATCCTTTACATGGAATACTTTACAAAAATTTTGATCTTCTCAAAAATGGTTCTATGGATTTTGATTAATATATACTTTTTAAAGATATTTTCATGAAAAATGAAATGTGTGTGTTAAGTTTTCTAGGAATACCCTCTTAATGATAATGATTTTGGCATAATTGTAGTAGATATAAGAATATATGGACACACAGCAATAAATAGACAAAATGTTACTATAAAATATATTTAATATACATATACATGTGTACATCTCGTTAATGCACACATTGTTTAATTTTGCTTTCGTTACATAGTAGGTAGAAAAAATATTGCATTTCATCAAACAATTCTATAGCGATAATTCACTTAAGTCCCCGAATTGTAAAAGAAAGTGTTTATAAAAGGCTTCATTTTTGTGTATGTGTGTGTGTGTGTGTCTGTGTGTTCGTGCGTATGTGGTGTGTGTGTGTGTGTGTGTGTGAATATAATTAAAAAAACGGAATCAATATCACCCATGAATGCGACTCTTAAGATTTTCAAGAAATTCCCTCCACCCTAAGCTACGCTTTACTTGAGAAATTTTTTGAAAATTGTAATTACCTAAAAGTGGCTCTTAAATATTTTCATTAAAATAAAATGTATTTAAGACATGTTTTGACAAATAATATCTATATTTTGAAATTTCTGGCATTGGATTTATTTATGTTTTTACTTTTGTCAAATCGGAACTCGTCATTCGCTCCTTGCCCCCCCCCCCCATCACTGAATTTCCACTTACCATAGCAACAAAGAACAAGATTTCACTATCGCTTTAGCCCAATGTGTCCGCTAATCGTTTGTGTGTGTGTGTGTGTGTGTGTGTGTGTGTGGCTGTGTGTGTATGTGCGGAAAAATATAATAAATCCCTTTCTGCTAATTTTTATCTAAATTAGCACGAAGTAGATAGAATAATAGGTGTTTGTAGGAACAGTTTGTTGCAGCAGTGGTGGAGAATGTCTGTGTTGCGTTTATAGGATTTTCTCTATATGTTCTGCAAACAAATTGTTCTTACAAAGGATTATTCTTTTATCCTCATCGTGCTAGTCGAGATAAGCATTTAAAAATAGTTTTATTAATTACTTATATGTAGAGGAAAAATGAATCCTCGAGCAAGACGATGGTACAAACCTTTGAAAGCTAATCGCTGTATAAACATTTTAATTCTGATGTTTTTGTATGACCAGGAGTAAACAAAAGAGATACGATATGGTTTACCAGTTATACAAAAGTCATCAGGAATGAACATAAAACTGGTTACATATACCGTTTGTAATAAACATATCATAAATATAAGATATTTTAATTAAACTCGTTTGAGCTATTTTTGGAAAATTAAAATTTTCTAAAAATTGTTTCATTTAAGCGGTAGTCTTGAAAACCATCCAGTTGTATCTTTGGCAGATACTGAACTTGAAATATCAAGTTTGGCATTTAAGTGCTTTTTATTTTTGATTTATAGTATCCACAGGCACACCCACCCACGCATTTTTTTTTATTTATTTATTTATTTTAGAATTTTGTTCTAAAATGCTTTTATGGATTCAGGTGGTCTCAAACATGTATTTGCGGTGAAATTACGGTATCGAAATTTTGGCTGTAACTCAATACCTTCTCTATCTACTGTATACATTATATATTATTATAGATATGTACTACCATATATATTGTACATGCGAAATATTTTGAGAATCCCCGAGCCAAATAAAAAAAAAATGCCCCTCTCTCTGTGGCTGTGTACTGCACAACTCAAAAATGAAAAACCAATTAAATACCAAACTTGATACGTAAGTTCAGTATCCTTTAAGGATGCGACAGGAAGATGTTCAGGGAAATACCCCACCCCAACCAGCCTTTATATGGAACATTTGGCGAGATTGTTGTTTTTCTCAAAATGGCTGTAAGAAGTTTTATTAAAATGCCATATATTTTAAAATATTTTCTGAAGTTTTCTTTATTCCGGTTGACCTTTGCATAACTGATAAACCGTAAGGGTTTACTCTTTTCACAAATGAGAAGTCGTCATTCTTCCACCCCGCCGCACTTTTGTTTAGTTGTTTTGATTTTTTATTATCCTAGTAATGCAGAGAAAGGAATTCAATACCATTACAGAGTGATCAGTTGTTAAAGATTTAACCATCGCTTTAATTAAATGAATACTCAAAGATAAACATTTGCAGAAGTTTTATCACATATAATCCTACAGATAAAAGCGGATGTGTAATAGTGGGTCGGTATATGAAGCTCAAATTTCTTTTGCGTTGCAGTACCCGGAAAGAAAGAAAGATAGAAAGAAGAGAAAGGTGCGGACTACTTCACTTTGAGAAGTAGTATCACTATGCAAGGAAGATCTCGGAAAGAGTGGTCTCCACAAAAATGAATTTTACATACGTTTTGAGCTTAAACGAGATCTTCATTGTATGATCATAGGTGATATATGATTTATCATTTACGGTTTTACCTGTTATGCAAAATGCATGCTTAATGAGGAAGACTTAAGAGGTTATTTGTTCCCTGAAGATTCAAGATTTGCATTTCATTGCTTTAAGCATGGGGGATTTCAATCAAAATCGTTATGAGCCAGTTTTGAGGAAATCAACATTTTCTAAAACTTCGACATAAAAAGCAGTTTGAGGTGGTAGGGTTTATTGAAGGTCTTCGTATCGCAACCGTGGTAAAGGGAGAAACTTGAGTTTGACTTATTTTGCCCTCTAAGTAGAACTTAATGGGTGCTGAAGTGTGATGATAATTTCGGGTTACTAAAGATCAGATTTATCGCTTATTGGGGTTACTCTGATAAGTGGAAACTAAAGTTCGCTTTCAAGTATTGCAGCGATTTGAATACTGGCCAAAGTTTCCGAGTCCTTATATGAAGTAGTTTGGAATTAAATAAAAATTGCATAGTTTCTTCCCATGTACTATTAGCATGTTTGTAACCTTAGATCTATCAAAAGTATACTCATTCATGTACCAGTCTCAAGGAATTAATTCAGAGGTATGCGTGCACATTCTTTAGCTTCTGGTGTGTGTTGCAATCATGGGACACGGTCGCGGTCCACTAGAGATGATTACTTTGCGATGTAACCTTACGTTCACTAGAAGCAATGACCTTTACCTCGTGAAAGGAACATGACCACGCCTCATGGTGCAATGTCAAATAGTGAAAGTGCTTAAGGTTTTTTGACACTTGGGACATTGCCCTTGGTCATCATTTAGCTGTATATTATTCTTTAATTTGGCCTTCTCGCTTTTTGTATCCCATTCTGTATTTATAATGCACATAATCATGAATACAGCGTGGTGCACTTAATAATGTATTGTTAAATTTATCCTGTACTGTTAAACCTTCTGCGACGAGATTTTATTGTGTGGAAGGTTATAAAGAAGTAATGTCGTTTAGGAAAAAAATAAGTGTTACATTCACATTCACATCTGTTCTGCAAACTACTTACAAAAAACTGTTCTTTGACCTACTTAATTTTAATCGAGATAAATATTAGCAGACATGATTTCAGAGCATTGTTCATAAAATACTCCAGGACGATTAAATCAAAAAGGTTGCTTGATTTAATCGTAGCTTTCCTGGCGTTGATTATCATGCTTTCTCGCCTGAGAAACGATAATCAATTAGGAGAGATTGCCTTATCACTTGCTACCTTGTAATTGGAAGGAAAGAGATATAAGGGACAATACTAGGCTTAAGATATAGTCAAATCTTTTAAAAGCTACCGATATGCAGTAAAATTTAAATTCAGTTCTCTTTGCTTGGCCTGGAGTAAAACAAAAGAGATAAGAAGCGAATAAATAGTTCCGGTCTGAGAAAAATATAAGCATGAAAAATGTGTATTGTTAATAGTATACTTTGTCATTTTAGAGTCATATGGAAGTTGAATAACAAATGTTTTAAAATTGAAACCATTAACAAGGAATATTTCGGAAATTGTTAACTCTACGAAAACTGTATCTTATATAAAGAGTTATTTTAACATCTACAGTTTTTCTGTAGTGGTACGATTTTGTCTCTTATGACTTACCTATTTTGCTAAAGTCATCCAGAATGAAGATGTCCTTAGATGCTATTCCCAGAAATTCAAGATATACTCACTTGTGTACATATTATTTGTGTTGAAAGTACCTTAAACATGCGGCATTTTAACAAAATCGTTACAACTATTTTTGAGAGAATCAAAATTTTCAAAAAAGTTTTCATGCAAAGGGTATTTGGGTTGGATATTTCTTGAAAGTATATTTGAAAGATGTTGAACTTATATAAATACCAAGTTTGATATTTAACGTACTTTCGTTTTTGAGATATGATGTTCTCGCACACACTCACACATATGCACTCGGACTATTTCTCTAGATTTTTTCAGAGGACCTCAAAACGTTTTTATGAAGAAATCTCTACATCGAATTTTTGGATGGAATAAAATATTTTTCTACCTGCTATGTACATAGAATGTAGATACAGTAAAAAATGCATGTGTAACACCTGGACAAATAAGAATGAACATAATTCTCTAAGAATACCTATTCTCAATAATAGATAACTGCATAATAGTATTCCATAATGGTTGAAAATGGTGGTCTACCACTTCTATTAAAGTTCGAAGTGGGAGATACACCGCTGGCTGTGGCAGTTCTTTCCATGACCTGTGTTACAGATATTGTTGGTTTTCATCTGTTGTAGCCTTATCTGGGCGCTGATTTCTGTTAGTGTGGTAACGAAGATTTTTCTTGCCTATATCTTCTTATGCTGTAGTCTTTGCAGCAGTTAATTCTCTAATGATTCCACAACTCCACAGCCATTGCACGTTCCAGTGACAATGTATTTGCGAAATTCAGTTTGCATATAATCAAGGGTATGGTACGCCACTGCAGTTATCTCTTATAGGCAATGTCTAAACAGAGCAAGGGTTACAGTGTAATGGCATAAATGCAGGAGTGTCCACTTCGGGAGTATCAAGGTTACACACACTTATGCAGAAGCATAGTCGATGGGGTACTACAAGACTATCCCTCTCCTCTGGAGTTGTTATACTGTGCTATATTTATATAGAATAGACGGTTCAAGGTTATATTCCCCTCTCATATGGCGTAGCGGCCTTACTCCATTCTGCAGCACTTTGTTTATTCCTTGAACAGAGCGGAGGGGTGGAAGTCAGGCGCACAGAACTTGGTATGGCGGTGTGGAGGGAACGCGTGGTAACCCACCAGACGTGACCTTGAACCGTCTATTCTAAACACTATTATGCACCGATTGTTTCAAAAGTGAACTGATCTGCTTCTGTGGTCGAATGGCCAGCATTATGGTCAGGGCTGACAACACATGTAATTGTAATGTGGGTTTACAGGTAAGAAAACTCGCAGTTTTGCAATTTATTGGATAATGAAACTGGATGGTATAGATTTTGGAATAATTAATGCTATTATATACTACACCCAGTTTAATCATTCAAAAAGCTGCTATAATCCTACTAGGCAGGATCAATTATTTTCCAAAAAATTAAATATGACAGGAAAACGGTTAAATTAGGAATCTATCTTCTTAACCCAAAGGCGCCTGATTTCAATTCATTTTAAAGTTGGGCCGCGCCGTGGCCGAGTGATTAGACCACTCGTCTCTCACCTAGAACGGTCAGGGTTCGATCTTAAGTGACCGCATGTGTGATTTGTGGTGGACAAAGCGGCACTGGGACGGGGTTTCTCCGGGTACTCCGGTTTCCACCGCCATCGCATTCCACCGGTGCTCCATCTTCATTCATATATCATCAGTGCCATAAGTAGTTAAAGCGGGCGTTAAACACTACCAAAACAAAATTAAAGTTATCTCTAATTAAAGTATGGGTGTGTGAATGTCAATGCCAGTATATTTCGTGAGTAAAATTAATAAAATCATTTTAAAAGCCTACCAGTGACAGGTTACTTTAAAGGTTTAAATGTGGCTGTTCAGATGAAATGAAACCTGTAATGTTCATTTATTAGCACTATTATCCCAACACTCGCCACAGTTCACATATAAGAAGAATATTACCACGATTAAGAGCCAAGAGAATTTATCTACTCACTTCACTATTATTTGCCTTGTTTCTAACCATAGCGGAAATTCACTTCATCAAATGGAATCAAAAGGAGAAATATATGTTCGCGTAAAAAGTTACTTTACCTCTATAAATGTAGATTTCTCACAGAGCTCTGATTTATTTGATTCAGAATTTTCACTGCGTGTATGTGATTCAATAGGCACTCCTGTTTTAGCATACTTGTCATCTCCAAGCTGTTTTAACCTCGGTGTCAAAGACGTCATCTATCTCTTCAATCCTCTTTCTGTCAACTAGACTTTGTTACGTTTCGCTTTATATTTCACCTACACATTGCAAGAAAACGGAAAGAACTGTTAAGAAGCAAAAGAAGAAAAGTGGCATCCGACGTGAACTTAAACATCAGATGTAGCGGAGTCCAGCTATTGGACAGGGGAAACATTTCATTGAAGGGGCCTACTACGGTAGGTACGGGTTTGGCGCATCCAGGGTCCCGAGCCAGCCTTGACTCCCTCAGTGGGCAACCTCTGAGTGGTGAGAGAGTCACTAGGTCAAAATGCCCACCCACGTGTAGGCCGTGCGTGGAGACCCGTGTCGGTGTAAAGGAATATCTTGGTTGGTTGAGGGTTGCGTATCTGAGCCTGGGCCTTCTGTTTTTTCAGTGACTAGGGAGGGTACGCAACTTAATACACCACTTTGGTTTCTGCTTCATCTAAACGGGAGGCTAGGCACTAGCCCAGCCCTAGTCAATCGGCCAGGACTAGGTATTATACCGAACTCCAGGGTGAGTGAGACGGCGAGCCTGCTATATCCCCTGTGTAGCCCTGTCATCCCAGTGGGGTGACCCCTTGTTGGACTCCATGGTGGGTGGGGAGCACCGGGGGATGAAAACTAAAATTTAATTTCAAGGCAAAATCCAAAAAATCCATTAAATATGGTACTGAGTTCGGAAAAGAAGTAGTTGAGTGTAGTGGTCCTCGCTACTTAATTGTTAATAGAACAGAGGAAGGAAGAAAGTTCTCTAGCATAAGCCCTTTTGTTATTCAAAAGGGTCTTGATAACATTGCTGGTCCTGTAAAATCTTGTATAAGAGCTCGTAATGGCACGCTCCTGGTAGAAGCAGAATCAGCATCCCAGGCTGCAAAAATACTAAAGGCCAAAATGTTAGCTAGCTATCCAGTAAAGGTCGATGTACACAAAATCTTGAATTCCTCACGCGGTGTGGTAAACACCCGCGCTCTGGACGGCTTGACCTGTGAGGAAATTCAAGAAAATCTTGCTCCCCAAGGTGTAATATCTGAGTATCGTGTTCAAAGAAAAGTAAATGGAGAATTCGTGCCTACCCGTACCCTGTTTATTACCTTTGATCGGGTAGATCTCCCACAAAGGATAATGGTAAGGTATGAATCCATTGAGGTAAGACCCTATATACCGAACCCACTCAGATGTTTTAAATGTCAGCGCTTTCGCCACACAAGTGATCTCTGCAACGGCGAGTCTACCTGTGTGAACTGTGGCAAAAAGTCGCATGACGGAGCATGCACGTCAGCTCCAACGTGTGTTAACTGTAACGGTGAACATCCAACAAGTTCCCGTAGTTGTCCCCGTTTTGCAGAGGAAAAGTCGGTTCAGGAGATACGGGTTAAAGAGAAGGTATCCTTCTTGGAAGCCCGGAAACTCTTGCGTATCCGCCAACCCTCTGTCCCGAAGTTTTTTACCTATAGCTCAGTTGTAGCTAAGTCGGTACAAAGTCGGGAAATCGCAACTCAAACCTGCGATATAAATGGGGTCACGATTGCAGAAAAGATTCTCACAGCCAGCTCACTTCCTAGGCCTTCGACTTCAACATCTAAGTCAGTAGTAACATCTCCTACATCTGGAACTGTAAAAAGCGCTAAAATTAAATCGCCGCCAAAGCTATCGACCTCGATCAACAAGTCTGGCAAGCTAATAATATATAAAGAACCAGAAAGAAAGTTTAAGAACACCTATGAGAGAACTGACTGCCTCAAACAAAGAGTAAAACCTATTCCCAAAGCAACAAAGGGAAGCAAGAATCCACGGAAGTCCTCTTCTGGGGACTCGCCTGGGAAGGACTCAGGTCGTCGACTGTCATCTTCGCCGATTTCTATTTCCAATCGGTTCGAGGTACTCGAACCGAAATTTTCAATTGAAAAGGGGTCCTCCCAAGTGGAGGAGATGGAGGAAGGTGATACTGCCCTCACTGTCAGAAGGACAGTGACAAAGAGGCAGGACCATCCTCCCGTAGAAGGTGTCTTCCCGACACCTAAAATGAATAAACTCAACCGACTTCCGCAGCCTTCAAAATAGAAACAACCATAATGTGCAACTTATCCCATTATAAAGAACATGGCTATTCTACAATGGAACTTACGTGGAATAAGAACACATCGACCTGAGCTTGAACTGCTGCTTAACCAGAACGATCCTTTGGTCGTATGTTTGCAAGAGACTAAGCTCCGTCCACAAGACAGCTTCAAAATCAAACGGTACACCCCTGTAACGTGTGATCTATCTTCGGAAGAGGGTGTACCTGCGCACGGAGGCACTATGATGCTCATCAGAGATGATATATTCGCTCAATCTGTATCATTACAGTCCGACATCCAGTCAGTAGCTGTAAGGATTAAACTGTCACATACTAGACTCACCATTTATAATATATACCTTCCTCCGAATGACGACCTCTCGCTCACAGATTTAGGGGATCTAGTTTCTTAACTACCAACACCTTTTCTTTTGGTAGGTGATGTAAATGCCCACCATCCACTTTGGGGCTCACCTCGGGCTTGTATGAGAGGTAAGTTAATTGCTGATTCCTTGAATAATTCTAACTTAATTCTCCTGAACACCGGAGAACCTACATTTCTTTCTAATGCTTTCAACAGTTTTTCACACTTGGATTTAGCAGTTTGTTCACCACCATTAGCATCTTCCTTACAGTGGAATATCATCTCTGATCTACATTCTAGTGACCACTTTCCATGTCTTATCATTCTCTTGCCACAAGATACATGTTCCACATCTTTACCTAGATGG